>CM035120.1:87283119-87988512 GCA_020205555.1 Panax stipuleanatus | reverse complement strand
TCCTTTAAAATCCATGATGCATGCTCTCAACATATCTTCCAATGTCTGGATCGTTCTTTCACTCTGCCCATCTGTCTGAGGGTGATAAGCCGTACTCATTCTCAACTGTGTCCCCATGCATTCTTGTAGTCGCTTCCAGAAGTTCGATGTGAAACGCGGATCTCTGTCGGAAACAATTGACACCGGAACTCCGTGCCTCGAAACAATCTCTTTCACATATAGCCTTGCCAACTGGTCTAAGTTGAATCTGATTTTAATCGGAAGGAAGTGTGCGGATTTCGTCAGTCGGTCAACGATAACCCATACTGCGTCGTAGCCTTTCTGAGTCGTCGGAAGGCCAACCACGAAATCCATCGTAATGTGTTCCCATTTCCATTCTGGGATTTCCAGGGGTTGTAGCAAACCACTTGGTCTCTGATGTTCTGCTTTCACTTTCTGACAGGTTAGACACTTTGCAACACACTCAGCAACATCTCGTTTCAAATTTGGCCACCAGAAGTGCTGTCGAAGGTCCTGGTACATCTTGGTACTACCGGGGTGAATTGAATACCGTGAGCTATGAGCCTCTCTCAAAATGTCATCCTTAATTTCTGGCACTGACGGTACCCGAACTCTATTCTCAAATCTCAGTAGTCCCTCACTGTCTATCTTGAATCTCGGTTCGGTTCCTTCAGATATCTTTTTCTTAACCTTCTCACATTCTTCGTCCTGAAGTTGAGCTTCCTTAACTTTATCCAATAGGGTTGTACCAGCTTGAATCTGAAACAACTTCTCGTCAATCTCCATCGAATACTTCACTTCCAATTTCAGCTTTTCCATTGCTGAAATTAGTTCCTCCTGAGTAGTCAACATCATCAATTTCTCCCGACCCTTTCTGCTTAAGGCGTCGGCAACCACATTAGCCTTACCCGGATGGTATAAGATTTCACAGTCATAATCCTTAATTAACTCCAGCCACCTTCTCTGGCGCATATTCAAGTCCTTCTGTGTAAAGATATATTTCAGACTCTTGTGGTCTGTATATATTTCACACTTCTCCCCATAGAGATAGTGTCTCCAAATTTTTAAAGCAAATACCACGGCAGCTAACTCCAAGTCATGGGTCGGATACCCCTTCTCATAGTCTCTCAATTGTCGTGACGCATACGCAATGACCCTGCCGTTTTGCATAAGCACACAGCCAAGTCCTTTATGCGACGCATCACTATAAACCACAAAATTGCCTGTGTCGTCCGGTAGGGATAACACAGGTGCTGAACTCAACCTCCTCTTGAGCTCTTGGAAACTTTCCTCACACTTCTCTGTCCAAACGAATTTCACCGATTTTCTAGTCAAATTTGTCAGCGGAGTTGCGATCTTGGAAAAGTCCTGAATAAATCTTCTATAATAACCCGCCAATCCAAGAAAACTCCTCACTTCCGACGGTGTTTTCGGCAGATCCCAGTTCATCACAGCTTCGACTTTAGAGGGATCTACCGAAATTCCGTCCTTGTCGATCACATGTCCAAGAAATTGCACTCTTTCAATCCAGAATTCACATTTAGAAAATTTGGCGTACAACTTCTCTCTTCTCAACGCCTCTAATGTTAACTTCAGATGTTCTACATGTTCTTCCTTGGTCTTCGAGTATACCAAAATATCGTCGATAAAGACCACCACGAATTTGTCCAAAAACGGCTTGAACACTCCATTCATTAAGCCCATGAATGCTGCAGGAGCATTCGTTAGACCAAATGACATTACCAAAAATTCGTAGTGACCATATCGAGTCCTAAATGCTGTCTTTGGAACATCCTCTGGCCTCACCTTCAGCTGATGATAGCCACTCCTCAAGTCTATCTTTGAAAAGTACCTTGCACCCTTCAATTGGTCGAACAGATCGTCGATCCTCGGTAATGGATATCTATTCTTAATTGTGACCTTATTCAGTTCTCTGTAGTCGATGCAAAGCCGCATCGTCCCGTCCTTCTTCTTCACAAATAACACCGGCGCTCCCCACGGCGATACGCTCGGTTGGATGTACTTCTTGTCCAGTAACTCTTGTAGTTGTACCATTAACTCTTTCATCTCTACCGGAGCCATCCGGTATGGTGCCTTCGATATTGGGGCCGTCCCTGGCGCCAAATCGATCACAAACTCAACCTCTCTGTCTGGCGGAAGTCCTGGCAGATCATCCGGAAATACGTCTAAGAAGTCCCTCACGACTGGTATATCTTCTAATTTCGAATTTTCTTTACGACTATCGACTATGTAGGCTAAATATCCTACACAGCCTTGTCTTAACAACTTCCTGGCCTGCATCATCGTCAGACAACTCGCTTGTCTAGGCGATTTACTGCCATAAAACACAACCTTTGACGGGGTCATAAGGTTGATACACTTCCTCTGGCAATCAATTACAGCCCCATAATTGACTAGTCAATCCATTCCCAGAATAACATCGAATTCCCCAAGTCTAATCGGGATAAGATTTACGTTCATAATGTTACCCTTAATATCTACTCTACAGTTCTTGTGTACATACTTAACAGGGATTACTTCTTTATTCGCAATCTCTATATTCATGGGGTATTCTAACTCGTCCATAGGAAGTTCTAAGTTCTTAGCAAAGTCATCGGATATAAATGAACAAGTAGCACCCGAATCAAATAGTACATAAGCATTAACTTTATTGATCGGAATGATACCTGACACCACATCGCGAGACTGCACAGCATCCTGCACGGTCATGTTGAAGGTCCTGGCGGTTGGTCGGTTGGTTGCGGTTGGTCCCGTGATAGTTAAAGCACTTCCACCGCTGTTTCCCCTGTTTCCACCTGATCCTTCCCTTCCAGATCCCTTCTTGGGACAGTCCCTTGCCAGATGGTCCTTTGAGCCGCAAGTGAAGCAAGCGCCCTTCTTTGGGTTCGGACAGTTAGGTGCTATGTGGCCTTCCTGACCACAATTATAACATACTCGTTTTCCCTTCATACAGACCCCCAGGTGAGCTTTCCCGCAGGTCGAACAAGCTTCGATCCTCTTTTTCTGACCACCTTGCTGATTCCCAGTCGATGAGTTATCATTCCACCTCCTCTTCTGATTATTACTCCCTCCCGTGTTGCTACCACTAGCCTTGTTAATTCCTTCACCTTCACTCTTCTTCTTTTTCTGATCTTGGTTATACTTTGTAACTGCATCACTCCCGCCTTCAGCGAGAATGGCCTTCTCCAACACCCCAGCAAAAGTGTTCAATTGGAACATTGACACTTTGCTATACAACCAGGGCTTCAGGCCCTGTTCAAACCTCCTTGCCTTCCTCTGATCGGTGTGCACTTGATACGTGGCAAACCTAGCCAACTCATTGAATTTCGCCGCATATTCTGGTACGGACATATTTCCCTGTTTCAGTTCCAAGAACTGGACCTCCATTTGATTCTGCGAGCTGGTCGGAAAGTACATCTCGAAGAACATCTCCTTGAACCTCTCCCAGGTAATCACACCTTCACCTCCCCGGACCTTATTCGCTTGCCACCAATAGCTGGCCTCAGATTTCAGCATGAACGTTGCATAGGCGGTTTTCTGGTCCTCTCTGACTCTGGCGACGTCAAAAACTTTTTCCATCTCCATGACCCAGGTTTGAGCTTCTATCGGGTTCATGGTGCCTTTAAACTCTGGCGGTCCCACCGCCTTGAAGTCCTTGAACGTTGTGGTCGGTGGAGCTTGAGGTTGGTTGTTAAGCGCTCCAGCAAGTAAGTTCGCCAACTGCTGAACGGGGTTAGCATTGGCGTCGTTGTTGTTGTTAGTTGACCCTTCTTGGGCCTGTTGACGGTTAGATCGTCTCCTTGGCGGCATTTTACTCTTAAGAAATACGCGTATTAGAACTTTATTCAATCTTTTAAATATCTAAGGCTTAACTTAAACATTTAGACACAATCAGTCAACACATTATCTCAAATAAACTCTGATATATTACTAAATCAAAAGTTTTAACATAATACGATAGCATCACTGCTATTTACATCAACTATCCTGAGATAAAGAATCTACAGGATTTAAAACATAAAATATTCCTCTGTTTATAAACACATTGGAATTTACATTATTAACTACCAGATAGGTTTCACAAAATCAAATGTTCCTATCACTGCCCATTAAGGCGACGAACAGCTTTGCCACGCTCTTCTTCCATAATCCGAGACATCGTCCTGCGATCTAGCATGTACGACGGTAGTCCTTCAAACTGAATTGGGTACCTCATAACCCGATCCTGGGCCTCGTCAATTGCATACTGAAGTATAGAGTACGTCTCTTCAAGCTTGGCCTTCTTCGCCCGACAATTATCTTCTGCGAGATCTGCTCGTCGTGATTCCCTTACCCAAGCCTCCTCTGCTATGGCCAGCCTTGCTGATTTCTCTTTTAGTTCATTCTTCAATTCCTCAATTTCCTCTGACTTCTGCTCGGTTTGGCCCTTCTCGTGAGCCAAATTCCACTCTACATTTCCCAAACGTGTGTGAAGAGCCTCAACCTCTCCATCCCTCAGCTCGATGGTAGACTGTTGAGTAACCGACCGCTCCCTCAGCTCCTGAACAGTCTCCCTCAGCTCCTGAACAGTATCACGTAACTCTATGTTACGGTCATACAGCTCGTCATACATCTCAGCACTGATAGAGCTCGGCGGGAACTCTTCAGGGTCTTCCTCCTCCTCTTCAGCTGCCTCAGCCTGAACTTCAATCTCCTCAGGGTCTTCCTCAGAGTCCTCCTCTGAATTAGACACCGGCACAATCTCCTGACCAATGACTGTGATCAAGGGTGATGGCTCTCGTCGGACTAACTGCTCCCAAACTACGTGGATATCTCGGGGCTCCTCCTCTCTAGCCTCTAGGGGTACAAGGTCCCTGGACTGACTAGGTTCTCCAGCATTCGTCATCCTGACAAATAAAATTTTAAGTTTTAGTAATTACGTGATGCTAATCGAGACTCGAATATATAAGTATAAGCACGTAGCACATAAGGTAAGTTATTATCTTTCTTAGAACTCGATAAGAGTTATCATTACTATGTTCTCGATCTCTAAAAAGGCTACTATCCTAAGGTTTTTCCCCACCTAAGGTTCATAACCTACAGCTTTGATACCAACCTGTGACACCCCCAAATCCGGGTACTTCAATTTCCACGGGACTTGGTGTTCACTGTACAAATATCATCTATCTATCTACCCATAGTAAATGCAAACCATGAAATAAATAGAAATAATCCTCCCCTTATGGGGTTACAACATCTGAAAAGAAATACATCAATCCCAGGTCGTACTTAACCTTAAATCTCAAGTGCGGAAATATAAATAATTAAATAAGTCTTACACAACTTTAACATAAGTCTGAAACATAAACACATAAAATAAACAACAAGTCTTCATCACTTGTTGACCTTGCCCTTGCCTTTGCTAGTAGAAGGCTCGTTGGACCTTTCGTTCTTAACTGCAATGTTATTATTACGCAAGAGTGAGCACGATTGCCCACAAGTATAATAATATGACAACAATATAATAACATGCGAGTGAATCAAAGACATCTGAATAAAGAAACTCAACTTTTGACTCAAGAATGAATAACAGGAATCAAAAGAACGTCTGAGGGTCATAAGACCTTGAACTATGTCCTAGGTTGTAAAGTTTTTATGCTTTAAACCTTTAACAGTCATAAGACTATGGACTCTACTTCTCGTACTTAGGGGGATCAGCCCTTAGTACCATACTGTGCACAATATCTCAACGCTAAAGCGTAAATAATCCCCTTTTACAGGGTTGTTCATCTCAGTTTTGACATCAGAGTCCGCACCAAAGGAAGTTTGGTTTGGATAAGCTCAATAAGTATTTTGGAATTTAGAACGTTCATCAACTATGGACTAGTCGAATCAATAAGGGTTCACTAGTCCTATAAGGTTCAACAATAACATCGATATTCAACTTGAATAATAAATCTCAAGAGTATACAATCGAATAAGTATTGTATCACTGAATCATGCTTTTAAAAGAGTTACAATATGTAATATGAATTTCGAACTTGAACAATTAAAAACACGAGCTTACTCGATATAGAAACACAAGTCTAAGGCTTAATAAATGAATAAATTAGAATTTAGGGAACTTGCTAAATCAATAAATTAGGGATAGGATACTTGCCTCTTGCACAAGCTACAATTATAATTCACGTTCTTTATTAAACCCTACACATCAATACGTTCACAATACAAATTAATCAATAACTCGATATACGTATCGAATCACACACATCGGTCTTGAGCACGTTATTGGACTATACAATTAACGATTCAAGTCATGTAATTAACTTATTAATTACTCACGTAATATAAGTTATTAACCTCTTATTATATGTTTAGCATATCTTTATGTTCATTACATTAGGTTTTAAACCACCTCTTAGAACACACGAACACTTAGCAAAAAATTTCAAATTTCTGCAAGGGGCGCGGCCGCGCGCCAGTTACCCTTGGGACCAGCGCGGCCGCGCGGAAACGCAGACCCAGATTTCCAGTTCGCGAATGACACACAGAGCAACCCAAATAAATCCAAATTAAACTAACGAAATGAATTTAAGGCTACCCATGAGATATAGAATTTACAGAAACATCATACCATGTTCTAAGCATGCTTTTAACACTTTAAATCACGGAATTACACAAATCACAACATTTAATTTCACTATTTTCAATATTTTATAAAGTTTTGAAAGAAAACAAGAATTCAACGTTACGGATTCGTTATAACACCGAATCCGTTCGTTTAACTTCCATTTTGTTCGTTTAAATGTACACAATCACATTCAAGTGTTAATTTAAGTTAAATAAACGCATAAGGTGTGTAAATTTTGTACGTAAGGGCCATATGGGCCATATGTACAATTTTTACACTCTGTAACTTTTGAAAACCCAATTATCAACAAAATTCCATGGTGTGATCACTGAAAGTTATGCATATATGGCATATAATATGTTATGGACATCAATTAATATATATATAGCCATATCATGAACAAGTCATCAATTTAGTCTTTTACAGAAAACTTCAAAGTACGTTAATGGAAGTTTTGAAAACTTAATTAAGACGTAATTACATAAAATTGATCACTGTGATTTATGTATACATGGTATAAAACATGTTATAATCATACAATAACACATATAAAATCATATCATACATTAATTATCAAATTAGTTATTCACAGAGAATCTAACATACGTTAATGGAAAACTTTAAGAACTTGAATTTAAAAACTTAGGAGAAGGAATTACCCTTGCTAGTTTGTGAAGATGATTCAAGGATGATGATATAAACTTTTCAAATTCTTCTTCCTCAATCTTTTCTCTCAAAATTCTCTCTGATATGAATATATGAATTGATATAGTATATATGTATATAAGTATAATACGTATAATATATAATGGGTGAGTGGTTGTCAGTTGGTCCCTTAGTGGGTTAACTGACCAACTCCCCTTAAGGCCTTGTTTGGCTAGCTTAAGGAATCCCTTCTCATTTATTTTAATTAATTTATTATAATATAGTTAATTAATGTCACACCCAATTAAATCAAATAATGCTATTTAAATCAATTAAATAAAATAGCATAAATCTACATTAAATCACATAGTCACATAATTAAAATTCTTATTTATTAATTATGTCTAATCATAAATCTCTAATTAATTAATAAATTAATTAGAATAACATTATGCTTATTAATTAATATATTAATCAAATAAGCTCAATTAAATACATACTTTGAATATAAAAATTCACCACATTAATTTAACTAATGTGACACATATAATTAAATTAATCTACCACAAATTCATCAATTAATTATTTAACTCAATAATTAAATCATCAAAAAATATTTATTTAATTCAATAAATATTCATAATAAATTACAAAAATCTTGTTTGTCACATATACTCTTTTACTATGCAAGTATCCTATCTTGTGTATTGCGAACTAGTTTCCTATTTAATCGGTTGAATCGAATTAGCATACTTGAACTCTTATTTCATTAAAGCTATTATTCATGTTGAACTTAGTATTGTTCTTGAATATTGTGAAAGTGTCTATGCCATTTGATTCGGCTAGACTTATATTATTGAAAAGCGACCCAAACTAATTGATTGGTGCGGGATCTTGTATTTGACTGAGAAGAACAACCTTCTTTGAAGGGAATATATAATTGTCGGAGAACCGACGTGCACACTTGAGTATGGTTGATTGTTATGCATAACAAGGGTACTTTAGGCTGATCACCTGTTGTACCTGTTTTTGTTGGATTTTCAGTTTATTACTGTCAATTCTAGTAGAAGTTCATAGTCCGTAGTGACTACTCAGTATTCAATTATTTGAAATCTTGAATTGACTTATTATTGAATCATATTGATATTATCCTGTCCTTAGCGACTGATATTGAGAACTATTGATATTCTTGTTATTCTTGAACTATCAAATCTTGTTATACCCTTTCGAGAATTGAGAATCTTATTACTCACCCTTATTGTATATTACTTGCTGAGCAATTTGTGCTCATTCTTGCTTTTTCCTAAAACATTTCAGTTAAGGCAGAGCATGGCGAACCTTCGGGCATTGATAAGGGCAAGGGCAAGGCTACCAACTAGCTTGTCTCTTTTATGTTTTAATATTTTAATGTTGTATTAAGATAATGTAGTAAGACTGGATTTGATTATGTTTAAGCTTAAGTTAGATTATGTAATAAGTCGTTAACTGATATTATTAGGTAATCTATTAAGTACTGTAGGTTGCGAGACTTGGGGGAATAATTATAATAAATCATTGTAAATTATTCTAGAATAGAATTTCCGCTGTGATTGTGCAATATTTAGTTATTATTATTGTGATGTATTACCATGAGCACGTGATGAACCGAATTCGAGAGACCAAGTGGCGGTCTTAGAATTTGGGGGCGTCACAGAGAGAGTGTTAAAATTGTTCTAGAGATTTTAGAGGAGTAAACAAGCAAGAAGTGAGGCTTCAATCGGATTAATTCAAGTAGGAAATTCATCAAGAGGTAATTCATAATCTTTTTCTATGTTCTTAAGAAATTATAGGAGAGTATGCATATCTGTCCTTGGTAAATGGTTTGTTTTGGACTATATAATGTCATGTTGTTGTTTATTACTGATTTTAGTTTATATTGAACGAAAGTTCTGGATTAATCATGCTATGTATGCTTTGAATTTCATCAATTTATGATATGCATGCTCTATGTTTGATAAAATGACTCTAAGATGCTAAATTCATCAAAACGTGGAATTTTTTTCAAGTTTAATGTTGTAATATGTGTGAACATGTTATATTAGATTATCTGGACAGTATGAGTAATCAAATTGCATGCTAGAAGCAAAATCATGGATTTTTGTCAAATTGGGTTTAACTTGTAATATGTGACTTTTTGGGTTTTTCGGAGCTTCGAAATCATACCTTCGATAACCCGTTTGTTGTATGTAATAATTTTGTAAAATATTATGTAGCATGATGTATAGGCTGTCCAAGTTTGAAAAGGAACGGCGTTAAATTGAGAAAGTTATGAATTTTGGGAACTAGCATGAAAATAAACAAAATCTACATATTCTAGGAAATTCTCAGAAATTTTCCATGTCTGGAAGCAGTTCGTGTATGCTTATCTAGGCTCCTGAATTGTGGTCTTATTGTGTTAGTTTCATGTATGTAATATTTTTATAAAATACTATGCTATATGAAGTTTATTGTGTCCAAGTATCATGGTCATATCATCTATAGATTAGTGGGAATAAAATCGCAAAAGTGGCTGCAAGGAAAGAAAAATATTTTCTAGGCAGGATGAATGGTGCAGCTGCGCCATTCATATAGTCATATTCCAGCGCAGCTGCGCCGTGCCGATTCAGGACGTGGTCGGGTCGGATCCGGGTCGGGTCATAAAATTAATTAATTAATTTTTTTCTTTTTTTTTCTTTTCTTTCAGATTCTAAAATTGAACACTTTTACTTATATGATGCAACATGTTATGTGATTAATTTGTATTAATAATAGAATGAGAATTAGATAAATATTCTAATTGAAATGAAAGGAAACATTTATCCTTAAAATCAGTATTTGAATACTTAGTTGCTTTAATGTGACTTAAATGAATAGGGTACGTGAAGAACTAGTAGATAGCTTTAACTGTAGAAGACTTATCAGGCAAGTTTCTTGACTCTACTTTTCATTGAGCAAGTTTCTTGACTCTACTTTTCATTGAGCAAGCTTTACTCTTTTAATTGAGCAAATATCCTATCTTTATTCACTTATACAGTGATCGTGAGTTTCTTAACTTGTGCTATTTATTGATATGTACAAGATTCCTATGTCGTAAGTTATACAAATTCAAATATTGTACAAGCTTTATTGATGATTACTCAATTGTCATTTTCAATTGTTATGCTTTAAAGTTCTTAATCATTAATGAACTGTTTTCAAGTATGTTTTCTGGCCTTTTGTTCCGGCTAGGTAATATAGATGCGAAACATTATATTATTTGAACAATTCAAATTCATTGTAGCTCTTAAAGTTTACCAATCCAAATTGCTTTGGTGCGGTCTCACATGAATACTAAGATGAATAACCCGAATAACGGGGCAAACAGATGTCGGGCATATAGTCCCATTTATGCTTATGTATTTAAATTTCATACTTATGCACAATGTAGGGTACGATAGGCTGATCACCTGGAGTACTTGCAGAGAATGTTTTACAATCTATCTGATTGATGAAACGTCTGATGGTTTTCGATGAAACAAAATAATGTTTAGGGTATTAACACCCCTTAGTATACTATTGCAAGTTCTAAGACTCTTATCTTTAATATTTGTATTTACCTCTTCATTATTCTTTCAATTGTCGAGAAATACCAATACAGATACTTCTATCCTGAATGTTTATATCGAATTATTTCATGTACTTGCTGGGCAATTTGTGCTCATTCTTGCTTAAATATTTTAATTAAAAGTGAGAAGGCAGAGGGCTCGGGCAAGGACAAAGGAAAGGCTAAGATGAAAGGATGAAAGCTTATTTCTTTGTAATAAGTTTAGACTTCCGCATTTGATGTAATGTAACGATAAATGCTAAGTTTAAGTTTAAGTTTAAGTTTAAGTTTATTTAAGGTTGTGAAGACTTGGGATTTTATTTGAATAATTATGTAATTATTATTAGTTATGAAGTTTACTTAGTTAGATAATGGTGTATGATGTATCGTGAGCACCATATCCTGTGTTCGATGTTACACGAATTTGGGGGCGTCACAACACGGATCCCTTTTAAAACCAATCCGAGCCCAGCGAGAGGAAAAAACAAAAGAAAAGCGTGACTAACCCAAAATTAATTTTATACAATAAATATATGCCCAATAAATTATTCTAAATACATACCCATATGTATAAGAAATCAAAACAATTAATAATTGCATAAAAGTTTAGCTCTGATACCACTGCCGGGTTTGTACGAAATCATGGGCGCAATCTAACTGCAAAATTAGCCGAAGCATGGTATATCAGAGTTTAAAAATATCTATAAAACTATTACCCGGATCATCCTTTATACATATTATTAATTTAAAACGATAAATAAGAAGTTATGAAATTCATACCCTTGTAGAACGAAGCTTCCACAAGTACAAGTTTAACTCCTTGTTCTTCGCGATCTCCTTGAATATCCGGGATAGATTCCTTCCTTTGATCAACGTTAGCCACCCAAGTGTTTGGCCTCAAGAGGTGATCCACCAAGAAAAAGAAATTATACAAGAAGGAGGGTGGTTGGCTAAACCCTAATTTTCTATACTCTATAGAAAAGGAGTACTCTCCAACAATTGGAATTGCATCAACTGATATCTAACATAAGACTCCTCTTATATAGATATTGGTCAACCATTCTAATCCTATTAGAAATAGGTTTTCATTTAATTATTTAAACTCCTTTAATTAATTAGGCTTCTCAACATATTGGGATTAATTAATTAAAACTCCTTTAATTAATTTGCCTCCTAATCTTATTAGGAATAAATAAGAGTACTACTATTAAATTAATTCCTAAACTCCTTTATAAATTAAAATAATAATAATTGTAATAATATTAATAAGACTCCTCTTATTAATTTATATTTAATATTTCTAAAATATTAAATAATAAACATTAAGCTATTTAATTTATTTTATCACCATAGATTAAATTAATTACACTTAATGTATTATTACGATTATGTCATTACCTTCTTAAATAATTATTCTTCCTTTTATGGTATGACCCTTTAGGTTCTCCATATTAAACCGGTTGTGAATAAATCAATTAGAATAATTCTAATCTTATTTAAATAAATAAATTAAACTACTAATCTATTTAAATAAATAATATTTATTCTACAATAGGGATAAGCCTCCCTAGCGATCAACGACTTTTCAGATAATATAGATTTCAACATTAATCATAAAAGAACCTGAGAGTAAATAGTTACCGTACAATTCAATCCTTCCACTATACAATGTCCCAATTAAATATAAGACATGGAATTACTGTCAAGTCTTATTTTATATTAATCATATGTATTTCGATTGGAAAATGCACAACTCTAAATAATGCAAATTAGAAACTCCTTTCTAATTTCATTCTGCCTTGGCCAATGACTACTGGGTTGTCATTTAACGAATCGCATAGGACATATTTCTTCTTTTACTAGAAGTGTAAGATTCTTTATTGACCATTCATTATCTCCATATGTAACTTATTATACCCAAGTATACTCTTTGATATACCCTAAGGGTCTTAAGGAATAAGTCAAAGTATAATTCATTACACACAAGATACTATGATGATCTCAAGTCCAAGGATCACTTGTTCTACTATCACATTAGGAATTCCTATTGACAGGCAAGTAAAACTCGATTAGGTATTCCATAGCGAGTCACGTTCAGTGAACTTATTCTCCAATAAGCACCTACATACTTGGTTTAGTGTCTCCACACAAATGATCATGAGATCAATCATCCTCATCCAATGAGCAAGCAACATGTGTACCAATCTATCCGGATTTACTAATCCCCTTTTTAAGAATCCCAAGATTAGGAACTATTTTAGTTTTAAGCTTTCTAAGAATTTAGAACTCATTAGCATGATCATCATCATGATTCTAAAAGCATTGCTTAAAACTATGGGTTATTTACGTATTATAAAAACAGCATCATGTAGATAATTAAATGCCTTTAATAAGTTAATACTTTTATTAATAAATAAATAAATAAGATCGTCTCCAAAATAGATGCTTTATCATCATACATGATTGGCTTGTATGCATAATACTTTCAATAAGTTTGATAATTCATCCTTATAACATCGGAGAGTTCATATAACTCATCTGAATCGTTCATTAACATCTTCTACCATCTTTTACTTCCATTTTCCATTAATCTATGAAATTTCATAGAAAACTTAAAGAAAAGAATGGATTACGATTAGGTTTTGATACCTTTCTTCTTAAGGTTCTTCAATTTTCTTCTTCCTCTTGGTTATTCTTATGATTTGTAAGCTTTTTCGTTTCTCGATCTTCTTTTATCCAAGAATCCATGCTCTTTCTCTTCCTTAATGCTCTCTCTCTCAATGAGTTTTCTCTTGGATTTCAAATCCAAGAGAATGAGATAGTATATATAGAAACCTAAGAGTGAGGGCACTTTGGTCATTATATAATTTTTCACCAATTTACTGTTTGGTCACTTAACTTACGGTCTTGTAAAGTCAAAACCTTTAGGTTTGCAAAACTTACAAAACACCCCATTTTTCTACTATTCACACCTCCTTACTCAAAATATCTCACGAAGCTTCTCTTGGAAGCTTCGTTGTTTCGTAATTCAAAATTCGTCCGACAATTCAAAAAACTGACTTTCTCGGAATCCAAATAATTTTTGATATTCCGTCTTTCCTCTACCGAATAACTTTTACGCGTTCTTCAAAACTAAAAAATACTTTTTAATGATTAGTATTTTCCTTTACGTTTTCCCACAACGTAGTAAAACGAATAAAAAGTACATAACAGTACTTTTTGTCATTTTTATTTCGTCTGATTTCTGCACGTTTTTCGAGAAAAACTTTTATCGGCCAACATAACTTTTCACAACATACTACCATCAAAACTTTAGACGAAATGTCATTACGACATACTGAACTCTCAGAAAGGCCTAGGTTATTCAAACCCTAAACCCTAGGTTTCGTCGTGTGAATTGTGCCTATTTTGTCTTTTTCTCAGAAATATTTTTGTTCTCGAAAAACTTTTATTTTCGTCTTGAAAATTCTTACTCGTTCATTCTAGCTCGTAGCCAGAATACTTCCTATTTTTAATCATCCTAAGTCATAGAATGAACAATACACACATAACATAAAATATAATTAATAATAATTCCTTTTATTAATTAATAATTCTTTAAACTAAATTTATGGACAATCCGATTTTTCAGGTTGTCATATTCTTCCCCTTTTATAAGGATTCCGTCCTCGGAATCACAAAATCACACCCATACCCGGATGCTTTATACTTACAACCTTCAACGACGGTTTAATCTTACTTCTTCTTATTTATGTTGAATAATCTCAACATACTATTTTAATTAGGTATTACCTAATTATTCCTTCTCATTATCTCTTCTCCATCCTTTTTCCTAAGGATCATTAACTGTTATAATCATCCGGTGTTAAACATCATGACAACTATACTTCCAATCTTTCGGGATATCACATTCACCCTGTCTTCTATAAATTTCGTCCTCAAAATTGTTAACATACAAATTTTCTCAATCACTTGAGTTTCTTCCTAATTCTCGTTTAAGAATTACATCCTACCACAACTCCTCTTCATCGAAGTTTTCTTCTTCCAAACATTCAGAAGTCTTCACAATTTACAAAATAATTGTGAAGTTGAACGAATAACTAGGAATATAAAGATTCTTTTAAAACATTTTACATTCTTGCTGAGGGGTCTTATAGACCATGCACTCTGAACTTGATTCTGTGACTCCCCCAAATTCGGGTACTTCGTTTTCACAAGATTTGGTGTTCACTTTCTAAATAAAAACATGCATCTACCCCATAATAAATAATTGCAAAGTAGATTACAACCTTCATAATTACTTAAATAAAAATCATCTTCCTTATAAAAGGATTACACCCTTGTCTAAAATAAATTCTAGGGTTATCTAACCTTAACATAACAAATAACTGCGGAAATAAAATATTATGAACTAAGTCTTATTACAATCAAAATTGAAGACAACAAGTCTTCACGTGCTCATCTTTCCTTTCCCTTTACTTGTTGACGGTACATCAACATTCTCGGTTTTAACTGCAAGGGGTTATAAAATGTGCAAGAGTGAGCAAACAAAAGCTCACTTGAAATATAACAATGATATGACATAACTGAATAACTTCAAAAAGGGTTTGAATAACTTTACTTTCTCCAAAATAAAGAATTGAATAATAATTCTTTCATCATTTTTAAAATTCGAATATAGAATTTATCTGAGGGTCATACGACCTTGAACTATGTCCTAGGTTATAAATATTTTTATTTAAAACTTTTAACAGTCATTAAGACTATGGACTTTTAACTCGTACTTAGGGGGATCAGCCCTTCGTACCATGTATTGTGCACAAACATTCAACACTTTCGCGTAGTAACCTCCCCTAATAAATAGGGTTGTTCATCTCAGTATTTGAATACAAGTCCGCACCAAAGAAAGTTTGGTTTGGATAAGCATAAAGGAAATTTAGAGTTTTAACTATCATCAACTAAAGAGTAGTTGAATCGACTCACAATACTTTATTAGTTTGATAATATAAGAACTATAAACCAACTGTAAGATATAAAAGTAGACTTCATAATAAGTAGGCATGCTTTAGAAATAACTTAAAGTAATTGAAAGGTTAAGTAGCTCTTGCTTGAACAATTAAGTCAAGATCGCAATACTTCAATAATACTTCAATACTTGTGCATTATGAATATTAAAATACAACATAACTTGTACAATACATAACAAGTTAAGAATAGGAAATAAACTTACATGATATAATGAGCAAGGGTTAGAGAACTTGCACAATGAAAAGATTCAATGAGAAAGCTCGCACAAACGTAAAAGAAAGTTCTTAGGAAACTTGCTTAACGTAAAAGAATAAGGATTAGAAAAATTACCTCAAGCGCAAGCTACACTTTATAATTACAAACCACTTCCACAATTACCCTACATATTATATTTTTTTATAATATTAATTAGTACACGATTGTTACGTTAACATCGTTGAACTTCTTACTTAAGTTCAACTCACAACGTGGTTTACAACCTAAGTTGCTAACTAGCCACATACGTGAGTCTTACTCACAACATACACTTCACAAGCTTATAACGCTTTAAACTATCAAGCGTACCTTATGAAAGTAATACACACGTACACATATAATATATTCATATAAGACTGCAAGTCATCTTAAACATATCAAAAGTATGTTATCTCATTGTCTATTACACTTAACAAGTCATTAATATACGTTAGCTAAACAAACACTGCACAAAAACTCAACGAAGCACAAAACAAAACTCGGACAGCATGTTGCCCTGTTGGGGCGGGTTCCCTCAGGCTAAAAGCCCCGCTGGGGCGGAGCCCACTACTGATGGGTTCCTCCAGCTTGCGAGCGGCAGAGAAATAAGCCAATTTGGCTTATTTCTTCACACCAAAGTCCGATTTTTCTCAACATGATGTATATGAAACTTACTGAAAACAAAATTTTAGACTCTTAACATGATTATAACATACAAAATCATTACAACACATAATCAAAACACAATTTTCATGATTTTTGAAGAAAACGACATTCTTAAGCGTTCTTGACGAAAATTGCTACTGTGAATTCATTTTTAAAATCAAATCATGAAATTCCAATTGTGTTAACTCTATTTCTTAACATATTAACTTAATCCATGATCAATTTAAACAAAAATTGACAAACACATACCAGTTTTGATGATTTAAAGACTATTTTCAAAATAAACTCACAGTAAATTACTATGAACATGATTTCTTCATGTTCATAGTAATTACGTGGATTGAATTGCTAAAACAACTATATAACTCATATATAAGCATAAATATATATATATATATATATATATATACATCATATATATACATCATGATCAAGTAATTTACACACACAAAAAAAGATTATTATAGAGAAGTTCTTTTATGAAAAACATGGAATACGTAAAACACAATATAGAAAAGATTTAACATAGAGATTATAGCCTTTCTAGCTTGGATTAGGAGGAAAGATGAAGATGATGATGGTGTGTTTGCTTCCTTTTGTTTTCTCAAAGCCGCCTTCTTCTTCTTCTCTCTTCTTCCTTTCCTCTCTATCTTTTCTCTGTTCTTACTTTTCTCTTTGTTTTGTTCTTTCTCTAACAGACTAACTTTTCTAAACTAACGTATATTATAGATATATAATATACATATAACATATATGTAACTTACAATATTAATGTAGCTAATAAGTATTATACTAATTACATATACTAACTACTACTTAATTATATAAGTTACAAAATTTTGAATTTAAAAAACCTTAAGGCCATGTTTGGCAAAACAACATTATTTTTAAAACAGATTAATAGTAACTAAGGCCATGTTTGGTAAAACGGGTTTAAAACAAAAGTAAGGGCCTTGTTTGGTAAAATCAATTTAAAATCTTTTTCAATTCTTTTAATAAATCTTTTACCCCATAGTTTAAATGCTACACTTTATCTAATTAAATTGCAACCTTCTAATTTAAATAAATACAAGCTAACATTTATTAATTAATTAAAATTGCTCAAATTACTAAATTGCTACACAATTGTAATTTCCTTATTAATCATAATTCATGTAACAAATTAGTAAATCATTATAAACACTTAGCACATAATATTGCTCTAATTTAATTATTCTCAATTGATTTAAAATTATGCTACACTATTACTTACACATCAATTTAATTAATTCTGTTGCACTTAATTAAATTACTCCACAAAAATCACATAATTTATTTATTTAGCTTAATAAATAAATCAAATAAAATATTTATTTAATTCAATAAATATTTACAATTAATATATAAAATTCTCATTCGTTACAGATTCAACGGTATTTATCGTAAACAGTTCTTCCTTACCCAGTATGTTTAGAATCACAAAGAAAGTAAACTACCTCTTCCATGCGTAGGTGATCAACTTATCGTATAACCCCATTTCGGGGTGTGTTCACCTCATACTTAATCATCAGATTCCGCACCAAAACAGTTTGGTTTGGCATAACTTCTCAAAGAAAGCTCGATTTTCTTTTAAATATGACATACCATTCGTCTAGCCAAATCAAATAACTTAGACCATTCCAATAAATTGGACATCAACATTCAAATTTGTCTAGCCACTTTAAATAAGGCATCGTCTAAGACATTCGTCTAGTCAAATCAAATGACATCGACTACTTCTTTAAATTCTTTCACAATACTTCAAAACGTTTTATGACGTCATGATACCGCACTGCTTCATAGTACATTGAGGACTTGTGACACCCCAAAATTTGGGTTTCCTAACCTCGAATTCGGTGTTCACGATACTCAACAACAAACATACTTTCTAACTAATGCGGAAGAATAAACATACATTGTTTATCATAATAGTAATAAAGTCTTACAATCATAATCCCAAGGTTCTTTAACCTTAACTTAAAACGTACTCTTAATACCATAAAGAGTATACATAACCAAATAGCATTTAAAATAAACTAGTATATAAGCATTCTCAAACATCTAATCTTGAACCTTCCCTTTTCCTTTGTCCCCTTTGGACGTTTCTGCCTTAACTGAAATAAATGTCATGATATAGCAAGAGTAAGCAACTAATTTGCTTAGCAAGTTTATACACAAGGAAGATATATTATGATTAGAAAGAAGTTTCGCTTTTAATGTCAACAACGGTATAAAATTGTGAAGAAACATGAATTAATAGTCAACAATTGAATATTCGAATAATTGAATAACAGTTACTGAGTGGTTTGAAATAACCATGAACATTTGCCAAGGTTCTCAACATTTAAACTGGGCTTTTTAATAAGTTTTGGTAATCAAGGGGATCAGCCTTTCATACCCCGTGATTTATGCATAAACATTTAATATCCGGTATTGATATCATGCTTTAATCAAATTCGTCCTTTTCTCAGCCAAGAGTTCTTACCATATCAATTTAATAAGAACAACTTTTAAAATATATTTGATTTAACAATTTTAGACATGCTTGATCTAGCTGATACAATTAGCATAGATCTATCTCATAAACAGTTCATGAATGAATGAACTTTAATTTAATTCACAGTTCAAAATAATAAAACAAGAATTCAATTGCACAAAGTGCGAATCTCAATAATTAGTATAGATGTGAATAATCAACAATAATTATTCACTAACATACTTTGAAAATAATAACTCAAGTTTGAGTTAGGGAACTTGCCTCGTTTGTAGGCTACTGCTACGCAATTAAATTCTATCCGCTAGGCAGTTTAATTATCTTCCTTTGAGAGACCTATAGTTAATCTTTCAATTAGCCATAACATAACATTACATTATGTAATCACATAGATATTACATATTACATTTAGTTCTTAGAAATATTATCATGTCTCGATAATATTACTATTAAATAACAACTACCTTTAATTCACTTAATATTATTAATCTTGATAATATTTAATTCACCTCTTAGTATTATTAGTCCACTAATAACACTTTTATTCGCTTACTAATATTATTAACATCTTAATACTTTACTAATATTATTAATCCTCTTAATAATATTTTAATCATGCATTAATATTATTACTTTAATAATACCTTACTTATTCTTTAGTATTATTACTCAATTAATAATACTTTACTCATTTACTAATATTATTAACTTTTTAATAATATTTTATTTATTTACTAATATTATTAATTATTTAATAATATTTTATTCCTTTACTAATGTTATTACATTTTTAATAATATTTTATTTAATTTTGAATATTATTATTTACTTAATAATATTTTAATCATCCAATAATACTTTAATCTAATATTATTAATATTTTAATAATATTTTAATCTAATACTATTAATAATATTTTAATATAATATTATTAGTTATTTAATAATATTTTAATTATTTATTAATGGTTAAATCAAATATTATTAACCATTCAATAATATTTCAATAAAGTTTTAAATCTTAATATTTTTGTTTACTTAAAAAATGACAGATTCTTATATTACAAATATCATAGTAACATTTTAATAAGTTATTAGGCAAATGAACAATTTATTTTAATTGTTTTACCCTTTATTAAACAACTTATTTAATACCCATAAAAGGTCATAAATATTATTCATCATAATAAATTACCAAAATACCTCACATAGGTCATATTACACTATAATAGGAGTACCTAAGCTTTAACATCCTATTTTTCTTATTTATGACATCATTTAACCATTTATTTCCTTTTAACCATAACTATAACATTATTATGAAAAATAGCAAACAGTTTTTGAAAATTATTATCTTTTGGATCTGGACAATATATGATCCAAAAATGATTCACAAATTTTCCTGGAGTTTTAGAAAGTGATTTACTATATTTAAAGCGCTTAAAACACCCGGATCTTGTTACATTTTTAATAAATTGATTTTTGCCCATAAAATTCTAAACTTTTTAGGGTACACTCTCATAACATATATACATATACAGTATAAATTTCAAATTTTTCCAAGGTATACAAAGTGAGGAATTTGGGTAAGAATATTTGGGAGTCCTTCACGGTAAAAGCCATTACACACAAACTACACATTAAAACTTGTCCGTTATTTTTCCTACATGTAGATAACTTCTTAATGTACCTCTGTGATTTTTCCCAAATTTTTAAAAGATTCAGAACTGGCCGAAACAACCTTAGGAATAATGGGTCAGTGAACTTTTAGGGTTTTAAAGCTTTAAGTTCTATATCTGGACTATTTTGGGAAAACAGCCCCCAAGGCTTCAAAAATTGTTGGACTTATGTTCTACCTCTTGGGTTTACTAGCTGACTCATGTATCTAGCACCCCCCTTCGACGGATCACAAATCCAAATTGTAAAACTTGAGTTACACAAGATTTAGAGGAAGGAAAACTAGGGTTTCACCCCTAGGAGAACATATGCTCATTTTCTTCCTCTAAACCTTTGATCTAACACTCAAGATACTTAGTTCCATACATGATGATATGTAGAACTAGGGTATCTTGGGTATTAGTTCATAACCCCATCAAATCTTGCTATAACACCAAATAGAAGAAGAAGATGAAGATTTAGGTTATACCTTGTTCTAGTAGCAACCTTCCTTGATCTACCAAAGTAAAATATGAACTTAGGGTGCATTAATCAAGCTAGCACACTCCTCTCTTTCTCCTAAAAAAAATCGAACCTCTCTCTCTCTTTTCTCTTTTTGTATTTTGCTAGCTTGAGAGAAAAATAGAAGAAGAAGAATAGGAGAAATGAAATGAAGAGAAAGTGATTTAAAAATGTATCTTGCAATATAGTTAGATAAAACTAGGATCATAACTAATATCCCCCATATCTTTGTTGTCCCTTGAATAAAAGGCTTTGCCTTATCTCTTCCAATTAGGCCTAATCATGTCATTAAGGATGCTAAGTAGATTTTCTACCAATGGGAGATGGACACACTTGTACTTGTTGTAAGAGTTACTAATTAAGGAACTTGATTAGCATAATTTTGTTGACTTAAAAGGCCTAAAAGGCCGGTCACCCTTGCCCCATTATCCCCTCCATTTTGTTTTTATTTTAATGCACAAATTTAATTAATCAAAAGTCTAAAATACCCTTAATCAAGTGGGCTAAGTATTGGTTTGCATTTTATTTCTTTTGGGCTTCTCATTTAATTATTTTGGGCTATGTAATAAACATAGTTTAACAATTTTAATATATATTACCCTAATTATTTATTTACGATTTTTATATCCAATCTTATGGAATTTAATTACTTACACATATCTCTTTAACTTGTAACCTAATTAGTTTTACTATAATTAGGTTTAAAATTATTAATCACTTGCAATAATAAAATTATCCACTTAAGTTAATATAAATATTAAATACTAACTATTCATTATTACCATAACCCTTAGGTTATTTAATTATTTCACCTAATGTATAATTAGGTTATAAAGCTTTCCTTTTTAATGAAATCTACAAATAAATATATCCATAACTATAGTATATATATTTATTTAGCCATACACCACTTCACATATTAAATCACATATTAAATCATTATATAGCACAAAGTTTTAAATATCAATAATGTATATACATATAAAGTGACTTGAAATTCCTGGTTATTACAGGACTTCGTCAGTTTATGACATTGTCATTCTACATCATACCACATCGGGTTGATAATCCAAAGATCATATCCAACACTAGGTTCAAATGCATTAATAACTCCATCTTTTTACCATCTATGCATCAAATGCACCGATGATACAAAAATTGTGACGCCCCCAAAATAGGTCCACACCACCTATTCTGAGTTGCCAGAAATACATGGTACAGAATTCAAATACAAATCTTCATATTCCAACTATTACTCTATCGTGCATAATACGACCACACATAAATTGTGAATAACAATACTTCTAATCCTTATCAATGATACGTTACACAAAGATACAGTCAATAATTGTTTTAGAAATTAAAATATTTAAAAAATGCTCAAGAAAACCTTCGTACATAGGAGGTCATGCTTCTAAGTTATAATAGATATCATAGGACTTGCGAATTAACCTTGGTTGACCCAATAGACCCTGATGTGATAAAAATATGTAACTACAAGTGCACAGTGTCAAATTGAAAAACTGGCAAGCACAGGTCGAACCCACAGAGACTAGATTAATTTTAATATATCCTTAATATCTATTTTAGTCGAATTAGAAATAAAGATTGAGAATTGATTAACTAGAATATGAAAACTAATAATGAGAAAGCAATCTAGGAATCCGAATCCATTAAATAATAAATATAACATATAATTCAATCTCTTTTATTTTTATAACTCAACTATGATTTTGATCCCCCTTCCCTTTAATTTAGTAATTTTACAATTAACGTGGGCAAGCATAGACTATGAAAATTTAAGGATTAACTATAATCCATCAAAACTTCTTCGAGCAAGCATGGATTATGAAAAACTCATATCTTAACAATAATCTATCAATACCTCTTAATTAATTTAAAATTACATAAAAACTATAAAACGAAGGTATTTCAATAACGAAACATGAAGGCGAAATCAATTAAACATAAAAACATAAATAATAGAAGAGATGAAAAATATTATCATAAATAATTATTTAATTTCATCTTCATCCTAGATATAAAAAAAATTAGCTAGACGTGAGAAATAAATTAACTAACTAAAATAAAGAAGAAGAAATAAAATAAAAAAACTCCCTTTATTGATGATTCTCTAACAAGCGTACAATGAAATAATTTAATCTACCCCTACTCCTAACTTAGAGTAATACAATACCTAATCCCCCTCCTCTCTAAAACAAGAGACCTATTTATAGGGAAAATAACTTTGAACCCTAATTTAGATTTATTGAACTTGGACACTTTTGTTCCCTTTCTATGTAGGTTTCAACTTCGTAGTGGTAATCAACTTCTCAAAGAGATCTTCTAGATAGACTTTCCTTTCTCTTGTTGGATTTGATTTGCACACCAAGATTGTTCCACCTCTTTCCTTCTCCTTGCAGGATTCTTCTTGGATATTTCTTACATGAATAAGAGCATTAAATATCGCTTGATCATCAAGATTTTGACTTTATTGCAATAAATATTAAACCCTACAAAATAAAATAAAACATATTAATTTAATAAACTAATATAATTAAAAGGACAAAATTAGGGATAATAAAATGTATGAATTATGTGTCTATCAAATACCCCCATACCTAGCTTTTGCTCGTCGTAGAGTAAAATAAAAATAAAATAAATAAAAATTATACTACCCCATTTTCGTAGAAAACACGATTGCACTTAGCATGTGCAACAAGCCTTTAAACCCCAAGGTTATCCCAAGTGGACGAGTTGTGTCTCGTGAGGGTTTGCAGTGAATATACCTACAAAATTCAAAAATTTTTGAGTTCAACAAGTCATGAAATTGAAATAAAACTTCTAAATATCTGTGGGCATTATACATAAACAAAATTAAATTCAAAATCACACTTTCATCTTATCAAAAATATTCAATCTTTATTCTAGACACCATCCTTCATTAAATTAATTATATGTAATGCATGCATGTGTATGCGATGTAACTCTTAGTATGGATTTGTGCCATGAAAATCAAGCAAACTCATTTTTCTTTTTCTTCTTTCTTTTTCTTTTTTTTCCATATTTTTTTTGAATTTTTTTCTCGACTTGTGCAATGTCTCATTTTCTTAGGCTTTTCAGAGTTACCCATGTAGCGAGCGTTAGACCAATGACTCCCAAACCAGTTGGTTTTAGGGCACTAGGTGTAGAGACACCCCTAAGGGCTTACTAACTCAAGTAATAAAGGCCACAAAACTAGACTAGTCAAGCTGCTTATATCCATCACACTTTTCAGCGTGAATATCGATGCTTCATAAGGCTTGGATACCCAGTTATTTTGTTCAATGGACATTGAAGCAGTTATTTATTTCTTTTTCTTTTTCAAATTTTTTTCTTTTCTTTTTTTTCTTTTTTTTTTTGAAATTACTCGAATCATAGTTTATATCCCACAACTAAGAATCTGTGTAAATGTGTAGTGCAAAAATGCTTTTGAAATCAATTTTATTCTAGATGGTATTTCAAATTAAGATTTCGTATCTTATCAAAGATTCAAGAGTTCTAAATCTTTCAATCTCACTAATGAGTTTTGCTCCACAGACACTTGCTAGAATTCATCTAACTCATAAAAAGTCAAACAAAAATTTTGAATTTTTTTGTTTTTTTACTATATTTTCCTATAAAAAAATCTAATACAATAATACAAACAAACTCCCCTCATACCTAAATCATGCATTGTCCTCAATGTATGCAAATAAAGAAAAGAAAACAAAGATGTGAAAAAATTATACCTTGTATGCAGGGCATTTGTTCTGTAAGAAAATGTGGTAAGTAGGAAAATAAATGTACATACCTACGAATTTTATAAATTCTAAAAAGTATGTGACTAAAAATGAATGATACAAATGGGTAAGTAAATGTGAACTTTTCATTATTTTCAGGAGATCTAGGAAATTGAAAATAGTCAGAATTTTCATCACAGTTTTGCTTAAAATTTGCCTCAAGAAAACTTTCATTAACATGTTCAAAGGATGGAAGAATTGGTTCAAGTACATGTTCTAGTTTAGTTGACTTATTTGTAGTGGATCTCAACAGCTCATTGACCTTATCTAAATATTCAGATTCATTCCAATTTTTTTCAAGGTGATTTAAGAAAAAATTAATTGGATCTTTTTCAATCAAGAGTCTATTTTTAATTATTTCTTGGGTCATGGACAACTCTTGGATCATGTTTATTTTAATGGGTTGGTCCAAAAAATCACTAAGTGGTTTTTTAAGAATAAGTCTTTCAGGGTATAGAGCTTTAGGCTTATAGACTTTTTCAATCGACTCATTAAATGTGACATGATCACTTTTAAGTATAGACTCATACTTTTTAGACTCCTCAAATTCGCTCAACTCAAATTGTGTAGAATTAAATACAAAATTTTTATTTTCCTCATCATTTTCACAACCATCAAAATTTTCAAAATTAACCTCAGAGTTACTAGAAAATTCATCCACCTCTTGTTCATTTATTATGGTGGCTAATCGACTCATTTGAATTTCTAGACGAGATATAGTTTGATCTATGCTAAATTGATTTTCCATTAAGACTTTCATAGTTTTCTCTAAGGCACTAAGTCTTTCCTTTTCTTCATTTGATAATTCTTGTGTATATTGAGGTTTTGGATCCGAATATGGATATGGATATGGATATGAACTTAGATAAGGATTTTTATAAGTTGGAAAAAATTGATTCACTTGGTGTGTATTAAAATTTTCATAGGGTTCTTGATTCCAAGCAAAATTATTATTCCAACTATAATAAAAATCCATCTTTCCACAAATCACAAAATAAATAAACAACTAACCACGAAAGTCACAAAAAAATAATAAAAATAAAAATAAAATAAGAATCCTAATTCTACGGTTAACCTAAATAAAATCTAGACAGCTCCTAACTGTTCCAAGTTACACCTTAAGGTCCACAAAATTCGAAATTAATCACACCACTAGCCAGGTAAGTGTAAGAAAGGTGGGAGTCTCTCCGTAGATACGGTGACTAATTAAATAACTATACAATCTTTAGGTGTTTACCTTTTGAACCACTTGCCTAGACACCAGTAGTTTGATTAATTTAAAATTCAGCCTCCTCTTGGAGTTTCTTGTCCTAATTGAGCTCGAGAGTCCTAAGGCCAACGTCTACTTGATTTTATTAGGTCAAGGTTATGCATAATGCAAGTTGAGTTGTTTGTGGGCCAAGGAAGGGTGATGAAATCCCCACCTTATCTTGTTACAGGTTGTGCCCTTAATGTTAGATTTAAGATGAAAATGCACAAATAAAAAAAATAACTATAAACAAATAAAATATTCTAAAACTATGTGAATTGCGAAAGAAGGAGAAATTTTGACGTACCTCAATCCTCCAGCAATCACCACAGTTTATATTTGACAAAAAAAATAAAAACCTAACAAAATGTGCTCTGTGAGAACCCGAATTTTTAGATATTATTAAATAAAGATTTAATAAATAAAATTCTTAAACTGTGAGAAGGGTTCGAATAAGAGTATATATATATGATATGAGGTATGTGGTATTATATTACATAGGGTAATATAGACTATGTAATATGTGATTTTGTGATTAATAAATATATTATTAATATATATTTGTTATTTATTTTAGAGACGATTCAGTTGAGGTATAGGAAGTGGATTAAATTTCCTATCGATATTAAATAATTTATAGAATTATTTTATCATAGTAAGTTGGTGACATTAAATATTCTTAAAGTATAATCACCATATTCTTGTGTATGTGTATTAATAACTAGTATGTTTATAATATAGGTTATTAATAGCACTTATACTATCCGTGAATATGTTTGGATAGTGAAGCATAAGTTAGTTAAGGAATTAACTAATAAGAATAAATATTAATTAATTTAAGTTGAGAGTTATATTAGGGTATAATATAATGTGAGTATTGAACCTTAATTAACTATGATGATATAGTACAGTGTTTAGTTTACTTAAGTAAAGGAGTGAATTAATATGTGTGTTGAATATGTAATTATAGTTGATACTTTTTATATATATTACTTAGAGTGGTAATATGTGAGAAAGTCTAATGTGCGAATAACGTTAAATATATATATATATATATATATATATATATATATGTTATTAAAAGAGGATGGAAATCATTATATTTTAAATAAAGATTTAATATTTGAAGAAGTTGTTTTGGGGAACAATTTATAGAAAAAAAGAGAAATAATTATTTTATATTTCTAATAAAGGGTATTAAAATAATTTTTAATGTTAAATTATTTTAATAAAAGGAGGAAATGTTATTTTTGAATAGTAATATTATCTTATATATTTTGTATAAGGTGTGATTGATTAATATGATAGATATATTACATATTTGCTATATGTAAATAAATTGATTAAAATAATTTATTATAATAGAAAATAAACCTATTATCTATAAATAATATATGTACATGTGCTGTACATGTAATTACTTTTAATAGATATTATATTAAGAATAATATCTTGAGACAATAAATAAATTATTTTCTAATAATGAATGTCTTTATTTGGAGAAAATATAATATTTTATGTTATGGTAAAATACATAATTTTTAATGTATTTTCAAGAGAGATAAGTAATACTAAGTTATTTTAATGTATTAAATAACTTAAGTTATTATTTTATCGTGGATGTTATCATTTAAATAATTTATAGAGTATATATTAATACTTAATTGAAGTAGTTTAGCATTTTAATAGCTTGAGTTATTATATTACCGTGAAGGTTATATAGAATATCAGAATATTTTCATTCACGTTATATTGTGACTTAATAGTTCTAAGTAAATTAAACATGTGGTGGACAAGTAGTGTGATGGAAATGAATAAATATTGAGAGTAAGTATAAGCTTAATGTAAGCTTGTGAGAGATGCCATGTGTGGCACGATAATAGATTCGGTAATGAATTGATTAATTCAAGGATGGAAGAGTTATTAATTAAACAATTAATCTATATTAATTGTTATTATAGTATGTGGATTTATTATTATGGCTAGTTATAGTATAATAATAAGAAAATCGATTATAAGTATAATTGGATTTGTAATTATTAAGTTGATAAGGAATGAGATATACTGTCTTATTATATTAATTATTGTTATGGGCAAAATACTATTATCAATTAATTATGTGATAATATGTTGATTAATTATTATTTTGAATAAATAGTAAATCAATGAGCGAAGGATTTATAAATATAATAAGATTATATTTAATCGATTAATTATTTCAAACAAGCATGCGATAATTAAACCGTTAATATATGCTAGCTAACTATATATTATACATATAGAACAAGGTGACTATACTATATGTAGAAACCATGCATTAAGATTGATTAAATTGTGAATGCTACATGAATATATCATGTGGTTATGTGACAAATTATACGTAAGTATGCAGTAAAATAATACATCATGAATGTATAGAGTAAACAATTATAATAGATGGTTACTTCAATATATAATTGAATAATGTAATGTGAGAATATGTGATGCCCCCAAATTCGGGACCGCCACTTGGTCGCTCGAATTCGGTTCGTCACGTGCTCATGGTAATACATCACAATAATAATAACTAAAAATCACACAATCACAGCGAAAAATCTAATCTAGAATAATTTACAATGATTTATTATAATTATTCCCCCAAGTCTCGCAACCTACAGTACTTAATAGATTACATAATAATATCAATTAACGACTTATTACATAATCTAACTTAAGCTTAAACATAGTCAAATCCAGTCTTGCTACATCATCTTAACACAATATTAAAATATTTAAAAATATAAAAGAGACAAGCTAGTTGGTAGCCTTGCTCTTGCCCTTATCAACGCCCGAAGGTTCGCCATGCTCTGCCTTAACTGAAATGTTTTAGGGAAAAGCAAGAATGAGCACAAATTGCTCAGCAAGTAATATACAATAAGGGTTTGTAATATAATTCTCAATTCTCGAAAAGGGTATAACAAGGTTTGATAATTCAAGGATAATAAGAATATCAACAGTTTTCAATAACAGTCGCTAAGGACAGAAGACTATCAATGTGATTCAATAATAAATCAATTTAAGATTTCAAATAACTGAATACTGAGCAGTCACTAAGGACCATGAACTTCTACTAGAATTAACAGTAATAAACTGAAAATCCAACAAAAACAAGTACAATAGGTGATCAGCCTAAAGTACCATCGTTATGCATAACAATCAATCATACTCAAGTGCGCGCGTCGGTTCCCCGACAGTTATATTTTGTTCTTCTCAGTCAAATACAAGATCCCGCACCAATCAATTAGTTTGGGTCGCTTTTCAATAATATAAGTCTAGCCGAATCAAATGGCATAGACACTTTAACAATATTCAAGAACAATACCAAGTCAACATGAATAATAGCTTTAATGAAATAAGAGTTCAAGTATGCTAATTTAATTCAAACGATTAAGTAAAGAAACTAGTTCGCAATATACAAGGATAGAATACTTGCACCGTAAAAGAGTGTAAGTTAGGAAACTTGCATTCAAAGAGATAAGGTTTAGATATTTGCCTTTAGTGTAGTCTATCCACGTAAAGTAATTCAACACTTTTGAATCCTATTTATAGCGTATTATAAGTATAGGATTTTCATTAGCTAACTCATTCATTACACAAACTTGTTACTCAATATACATACATGTTGCTACCTTAGTCACATGTCATACTTATACTCATATGATATGAAATCAGATTATATGTTATTACGAATCAAGTACATAGTTATAACATAAATGATACTATATCAACTCATCGTGTTCAAGTAGCTATGATCCTTTGACCCATGGGCTTCCACTATATAAGTTAAATATTATCTTGTTACTTAATCATCACATATATACACACCAGTAGGGTACAAATCATTTCTAGCAGTTTTGAACAACAATTTACACTAACTGACATGACCAGAACAAGCAGATTTCAATAATTTAGATTCCAGACTGGCGCAGCTGCGCCATGGCTAAGCCTAGGGCCTGCGCAGCCCTCTGGCCAAGCCAAGGCTGAGCTGTGCCTTATGGTTTCTGTCCAGTCATGCAAGCCAACAACACCACATAGCATATAAACATATTAAAAGATACTTTTATGTTTGTACAACATGTCCTCGTTTCAAATATATGTGATATAGATTCTAAGTCAATACTTTCAATAACTTAAAGCCATTCAAGATCATGAAACCACGAAGCTATCATACTTGTCATGTACACACATAAGGTGGTCGTGTAACGTGTTCTAGGCATGTTCATGAATATCTTTACCACATATATATTACTAGCATTGCTATTGGTTTTTAAATCATGCTTCATTTAGTCTTTATGGCACCTATCATGGTATGTACACATGTATATATATGTATGACACATTAGTGAGGTTTAAAAATATTATCCAACATGTTCACAATGATCAGAATCTAGACTTCGATATAACATGTCAAGATTTACGTTCAAAACTTATACTTTCACTAGTAAAGTTCATTTAACGCGATCCACGTGCTCATGTTACCTTACGAAACATGTATACATCTATTAACATGCTTTTCATGCCTTCCTAGATCATAATAATATGCTTGTAAGGTCAAAATACCGACATAAGTCAGAACATTGATATCATACACACATGTCAAAATCTTTTATTAAAGTTCTAAGTTTGTTTTGGAAAACTATACTTTTCATCAACCATGAACACAAGCGTAATAGAACATGCTCATTTTAGGTCTACGTATCTATACATGTAAGTTACTCATGCTAGCATGCTTCATCTAAGTCAATGCAAGAAACTATCACGTAGCAGAAAGCAAGCAGAAAATCAAAAACTGCAGACAGTGTCCTGCGCAGCTGCGCAGCATACCAAGGCCAAACCGGCGCAGCTGCGCCACCACTGGTTCTGGCCGGACTGCAGTCTGCTTCGGCAGTTATCAACCCAATTCACAAAATTACTTCACGAACTTGATTGTGATCAATCACATTGTCTCATTAACACATGTATAAGACTATATAACAACTAAATAAACATCCTTTAATCCAATTGCAACCTAATTCATCATAGTCAAGAATTTGAACTTTGACAGAAAACAAGAAATGGAGTTTTGACAGAAATGAAAATGAAGAACATGAATCATGGAATTATACCTTTGCTATGAATTAAGCTTGCTAAATTTGAATTCCCAACTCTCTGTGAATTCTCTTGCTATCAACTCACAGTATACTCTCAATCCAATACTTAGACAAAAATCTCAGCAAATGAATAGAGAGGAGAAGAGCCATTATTTATAGAAGAATTTCATAACCAGACAATGCAATCTACCCATAAATCAAACCAACGAAAAACTGATTTGTATGGAGGTTAAGAGATGGTAGGTAATTGGTTGTTAGAACCCATCATGATTCCCACTCCCTTGCTCATCATGAGCTATGAAATACTGAGTTTGAGGAAGAAATAGGGAGTAGACTAGCTTGGAGCATTCACGTGTGCAAGGATTTTGTTTGTCAATATGGGCCAAGCTTCTAAGTATCCAGCATTTTGCAACATGAAGTGTATTAACACTAAGGGCATATATACATATATCATACACTTAGGCTATTACATATATATTTATACTATATATTTACATTATAATTAACATTATAATGTAAGTCACATGCTTAATATTTCAAGGTAGTAGATGTGATATGACAATGTAACATACATATCATCCATGTACATTTATTAATACCGAAAATAATTTACTCGGATATAATCACATCACATTATCTCCTTTATTAAATTTTATTATTTCATTATATATATAAATAATCATCAATTATTATTTATATTCATGATACACTATTTTAATGTATACTTACATACATATTGTCACATAGGCTATTTTAATGTCACAACACATCTTGCCTTATTCAATGAATGAAGGAACTTTATTAATTATTTATATACTTAAACTATACATACATACTTATATTATACAAGTCCACTTATATTATATAATATATACTTTTAAGTCACAATATACTTTTAACATGGCAATGTGGTACAATTAATTTACATATATATAATCCATGTCATATTCTTTTACTGTATACTCACATGTCACATAGGCATTATCATATAACTCCCATAATTCAATAAGCCTTACCATATAATAGTGTCATATTACACTTCACATAATACATAGTTAACTAATATATGTTACACATTTAATTTGCATGCTTGCACATAGAATTACTCATCTTATTAATTAATAATATACACACATCCTTCATCAATCAATATAATTGTTAATCTCTATAACAATTTAATTAATCCTTATATGATTAATTATCACTTTAATATAAATCTTATTATATTTATAAACACGTTGCTCATTATTATTATTATATTTCTTGCAATAATAATAATCACATATTATTAATCAATCACAGTTAATATTCCACAACAATTAATTAATATTCTACGATAACAATTAATTAATATTCTACAATAACAATTAATATAGATTAATTGTTCGCTTAAATTAATATAATCATTCTTATATTACGTTACTGTGCCACACAAGGCTATCAACGAGTTTATCGAAAACTCCATCAATTTCTCAATTATTATAATTATTCAATTTTATATAATTGAATTAATTCATCTCATAACACAAAGTTATTTATATTAAATAAATTCTCATTTTTATTAATATATTTATTTAATAATATTAGGAATTTCTCGGGTATTACAGGATATCCGATTAAATTATATCGGTAAGAAAATGTACATGGATTATATGTGATGTATATCTATGTGTAACTTTACTTGATGCATTGTAATTAGAAATTTCATTTGTAATTTATTTATAACGTAAGTTATAGGAAATAAAATCTGTGTACATGATGTGTAATGTATACATATAACCCAAGTGTGGTATACAATATATATGACACTAGTATGTTAAAAACAAGTTGCTGAGATTTAGTAGCATTGTCCCATTACAAGAGCCCATTTCATTCTTCACGTGGGAACTCATGAAGGCTACTATACTACTCACATATTCATCAAACTCAGCAAACATAGGCAATGATCGTATGGGGAGTGGCTCCAATAGTGATTCTCAACCACTCTTGCTTGCCCAATGAACTTCTCTTCCTCCCTTTGGATTAAATTGTTGGACAAAGCTATAATTTGGGTAATAATTTCTCTATATATAGAGACTCTTTCTTCTCAAATTAAGTTGCTAGGATTCTTGTTAAGTTTCAATATAGCGAGTGAGTATGATTGAAGGAACTTCATTTCAAGCGTTAGCAGAGGTATAAATCTCCAACTGTGTTCATAAGTTGATTTTTGAAGAATTCTTATAATTTCATAAACTTCTTGATTGGTTAGCTTAATAGTTAGTAGCTATGTAATTACTAAGTATACGTGCTTGTTCAGAAGTATTGTAGATTGTTAGAACTATTTTATGGCTGGAACATGAACGAAGTTCGTAATTGATTTGTGAGATGGGTTTGTAACTGCCGAGCAGAAGGCTGCTCTGTTTCTGGCCGGCCACCTGCGCAGCTGCGCCGGTACCAGACTTGTGTTGGCCAAGGCCCTACGCAGCTGCGCCAGTTTTGAACTGGGGAGCTGCGCAGCTGCGCCGGTACCAAATTCTGGTTTTGATTTCTGTTTCAGTTATGTTAAGTGTTAGCATGTGGCCTCACTATATATATATATATATATATATATATATATATATATATATATATATTCTGACTTTTGGGACACATTAGTATGGTTTAAGAATGCATGAAAGGCATGATGATTTACGTACATATGTTTCATAATGTAACATGAGCATGCATACTTCACTAGTGCACATTTCTAACGAAAGTGTAAGTTTTGAAACAAACTTTGACACGTATGTACCATATCTATATTTTGATTTTGCAAGCACGTTTACATGGCCTTGAAATACATGACGAACATGTTAACATATATATATATATATAACACGAACATGTTAAGCCTTGTTAGTAAACTTTACTAATGAGAGTATAAGTTTTGAACGTGTACCTTGACATATTACCTTGAGGTTTGGATTCCGATAATTATGAACATGTTTGATAGTACACTTGGACTCTCTCATGTATCATACATGTATATATACCACGACTACATATCATGAAACCAAGTTTAGCGTAAACGAAGCATTTTTCAAACTAATAATCGTGATGGTTACAAGTATGAAGTATGAATATTCATGAACATGCCCAGTATGAGTGATATGAATACTTTATGTGTTTAAAGAACTAGCATGATAAACTTTGTGATGTTCATGACCTTGAGTGGCCTTAAATTGTTGGAATGTTGACTTAGAACCTATATCATGTAGACTGCACGTGAAAAGGTTAAACGAGCATAAAAGTATCCTTTAATGTGTATACATGCTATGTAGGACCATATGTTAATACTTGAATCCGACTTCGACGGTTAATAAAGTATATTTGCTTTGTTATGGTCTTATGTGTTAGTAATGATAAATGAGAATGATTAACTCAAAAGATAGACTACACTAGCTATATGTAAATAGATTAGTGGTAGACAGGCATGTGTATATGAAGAATGTTAGTAAGTACGTATGGTTAAAGTATATGTATACTTACATAATTATTCTAGGAATACGATAAGAATGTGAGACGAAGGTTCTAAGAACCAAGCTAGACAACAATGTAATACTTATTATTATATTGAGAATGTATGGAAGTGTATAACTGATGGGTGTGATCTCTATGATTAATATAACTGTGTAGGATTACATAAAGTGCAGAGATTCTTAAGCAGTTAAGTCGTAGTTGTTAAACTACGAATCAGGCAAATGTTTCAGTTCCTATTTGATATATGAATTCAATAACTGTTAGTTGAATTATATTATGCTGTGATAATGTGAACTTATAAATGAACTGTATATGAGATATAAATGAGATTGAAAGTTGATCTTTGATGATATACTTGTTATGTGAAAGTAACATGCGTAGTAAATATAAATTGTTTATAAATGCATGAATTGAGTATGATATTGTATGCTATGTGATGCATGAAAACTGTTAGAATTGCTGAGCTGTCAAGCTCACTCTTGCAAATAACCACTTTTGCAAGTTAAGGATTCACGTAAAGATTTCGTGCTTCTTGATTGATAAAGATAGATAGTATTGCAATGAAGAATACTATTTAGATTATTTTTTGAACCCTGTTTAGGTTCTAAGAGTTGTACTTGATAATTGTATACGTTGTTTAAAACTTGTCGTACTGTAAAGATGTATTAGTTGATACATAGAGGATATTAAGTCGAGTTGTAAACGTTATACGGTAATTCGAATATAGTGAATCATATTATATAGTTGATTCAAGAATTGTAATTGATTCAAAGTTATGAAATCAATAAAAAGATTTTATTCAAGAGGATATTGAAAAGTTAAAATTATTCCGTATTTTAGTAACATCGAATATGATGTAAAGAAAAGATCTTGGATATAAATAGAATTTATATTCTAAATTTTAATAAACAAAGTTATATTCTTTTACTAATGATTAAAAGATGTAATAGTTTGACGATAGTAGTATCGTGACTGCACCGAATCCGAGGAAAGAGAGGAACCCGGATTTGGGGGCGTCACATGCTCTACGTGAGTGAATACATGAATGCGGCAAATAAAAAAAATACTAATAAAAAAAAACTAAACTACTATTTTTTTATATTTTTTTTATTAAAAAAAATAAAGATACGAAGTACCAAAGAAAGCGTAACAACAAAATCTTTATCTTCTCGCTCCTTCGATCCGCTTTAATAATCCTGAAAAAAAAATATTAGAGTTAAAAACTAATTCGAATAAATAAAAATTAAAGAAAAAAAAATTCTAGTCCCCGGGAACGGCGCCAAAAACTTGATGTGATACAAATATGTAACTACAAGTGCACAGTGTCAAATTGAAGAACTGGCAAGTACAGGTCGAACCCACAGAGACTAGATTAATTTTAATATATCCTTAATATCTATTTTTGGCGAATTAGAAATAAAGATTGAGAATTGATTAACTAGAATATGAAAACTAATAATGAGGAAGTAATCTAGGAATCCGAATCCATTAAATAATAAATATAACATATAATTCAATTTCTTCTATTTTTATAACTCAACTATGATTTTGATCCCCCTTCCCTTTAATTTAGTAATTTTACAATTAACGTGGGCAAGCATAGACTATGAAAATTTATGGATTAACTATAATCTATCAAAACTTCTTCGAGCAAGCATGGATTATGAAAAACTCATATCTTAACAATAATCTATCAAAACCTCTTAATTAATTTAAAATTACATAAGAACTATAAAACGAAGGTATTTCAATAACAAAACATGAAGGCGAAATCAATTAAACATAAAAGCATAAATAATACAAGAGATGAAAAATATTATCATGAATAATTATTTAATTTCATCTTCATCCTAGATATAAAAAAAATTAGCTAGACATGAAAAATAAATTAACTAACTAAAATAAAGAAGAAAAAATAAAATAAGAAAACTCCCTTTATTGATGATTCTCTAACAAGCGTACAATGAAATAATTTAATCTACCCCTACTCCTAACCTAGAGTAATACAATACTTAATCCCCCTCCTCTCTAAAACAAAAGACCTATTTATAGAAAAAATAAACCCTAATTTAGATTCATTGAACTTGGACACTTTTGTTCCCTTTCCATTTGGATTTCAACTTCCTAGTGGCAATCAACTTCTCAAAGAGATCTTCTAGATAGACTTTCCTTTCTCTTGTTACTTGCACACCAAATTGTTCCACCTCTTTCCTTCTCCTTACAAGATTCTTCTTGGATATTTCTTACATGAATAAGAGCATTAAATATCGCTTGATCACCAAGATTTTGACTTTATTGCAATAAATATTAAACCCTACAAAATAAAATAAAACATATTAATTTAATAAACTAATATAATTAAAAGGGCAAAATTAGGGATAATAAAATGTATGAATTATGTGTCTATTAGACCCCAAAGAAGAACGAGAAGATAACTATCTTGTTCATTCTAATGGTGAGTATTCTCTTGCCATATAATTATCTCCATTGTCTCAAAATGAGAATTATATTCTAACAATACTCCAAGATTATATAGGTAGTGCTCATAGATATAATCAGCAAGTGAATGCGCACAACTATGTCTTATGATAACCTGAAGTCGTATTTGATTAGACATCTTGTATGATAGTGACAATACACCCTTCCAAAGTCGGGTTCACCTCACCCTATTTGGTTCACCAAAATCAACTGTTAAATGACGTATAAAATACGACACACACATTTAAAGTCCTCAATACAATTATTTTCATACTGTTTTATGGGAAACTTCAACAGTTATAAACCATCGTTCTATTCCCCTGTTATCCCCGCTCGACCCAGCTACATTCTTATTGCCTGAAAAGAATTGTGAAGCAAAAGGACGAGCACAAATAGCCCAGTAAAGAATATTATGACTAAAGATAATTAAATTTTCAATAGCCTTCATCAGTAATAAATCAGATATTTAGAATATATGGTAGATGATAAAGGCTTTTAACCATAGTTGCAGCGGAATGAACAATCCATTAGAAGTGTCAAATAGACCATAATGTCGATTATCTTCTTCATGTTAAAAGCCCACCAACAATATTTTATCCCTGTAACATCAATTAACAGTTCCTGTCCACAATCATGTAAATAGTTCATGATCATAATTATGTTGATAAATTCCTCTTCGCAACCAGGACGACGATAATTTTCATCACCTGTCTTTACCTGTAACACCAAAGATTATGGTTATATTAATTCACAATTCATGTTCATAATCATGTAATTCAACAGTTTCTCCTTGCCACGAGGCTTAATAGAACTTTCACTCAATCTCCTTGCCACAAAGGCTAAAGACACTTAATAATCGTATCGTCTTAACACCCTACACCAATAAACATTCAAACGTAACAACCATGGACATGATCATACCAATCAACTATCTATCTTTGCACAACAGGCCAAAGATATTTATTTGTATCATCAGTGGTCATGATCATGTCATACACTTGTCCATCTTTACAATACGGGCCAAAGATATAAATCAACAGTTCATCTTTGCACTACGGGCCAAAGATATTAATCAACAGTTCATCTTTGTACTAAAGGCCAAAGATATCAATCAACATGTCATCTTTGCACTACAGGCCAAAGATATCAATCAACATGTCATCTTTGCACTATAGGACAAAGATATCAATCAACATGTCATCTTTGAACTACAGGCCAAAGATAACTTTCACCACAATTTAAGTCTGACGATTATGACAATGATATAAGAAATGAATCAAGTGAAATCAAGGACAAACATTAGAGATTTATAATTCAATTTAACAAGAGTTCAATAATGTCCAAATTGTCCACATAAAGATAAAAACATGGATTCAACTTCAAGAATAAGTTTCATAAAAGATAATTTGGACAAAGAAAACAACATAAATTTCGTCGTGAATAGTACTCCGGCATGAATAGTACCCCTGATAAATAGTACTCTGGATGAAAAGATAAAAAATTGATAAAAAAGTTCAGACCAGTATTCCGGTGAAATGATATTAGATGAAGCGCAAAACTCAAGGAATTTCTAATCATTTCAGGAATTATAGAAGCAATACTTACCGTAGTAAGTTTAAATTTGAGAATATGAAATGAATAATTATCACTTTCATAATATGGAATATGAAAGAAAATAATATCCTTTACGAATATTGAAAGAAAATAACATCATTTACGAGAAAAATAATATCATTTACGAGAAAAATAATATCCTTTACCTTATAAATAGGAAAGTAGTTCTGACTGGAATAACAGAGATTATGTTGAGGAAATCGTGCACTGTTATCCAAACTCAAAATATCCTTATACACACAAGAAATACGCTCAATATTATAGAGAAAGAATTTTTTTATTCTGGTGTGATTTTCATTTCTTAACTAAGCAACCTATTTATAGGAAAATGCCAGAACACCAATGTTAACCAAATGAACCAACGGAGAAATTTCTCAGCATACCTGTTTTGAAAACTCTCAGCCACCTAAAAGGACACTATTTCAAGCTCTCCACCAACCACATGTTTATATATATATATATATATATATATATATATAACTGGTTTTTGTGGAATTCCTTGGGGAAGAATCCACTGACTAGGTAACGTAATATCTTTCCAAAGAATAGTCTTTGGGGTTTGAATATTAGCGTTACTAGTACTGCTTTGAATTAGCACAGTATGGTCTTTAGGACTTTTATTAAGCACATGAATGTTTAAATTAGTTTTCATTACCTTGTAATAAATTCTGTATATTAAAGCTATAGGCTGAGAACCCTCAATCATTTGAGTTATTTCTCCTGCAGTTTTAATATTCAGAGTTAAGGCTTTTAACAAATTAATATCAGATAAACTCAAAGGGAGATCAGGAAAGCAATTGAAATGGATAGGACCATCATGCAGACTTGACTCCATGATACCAATTATGCTTGGAGCATAATTAAGATATCGAGCATCTCTTAAACATAAAAAGACACTTGAGTTTATTCCTTTAATAGATAATGGTTTTACTGCGACCTGAACTAAACCAATATGAATAAAATTATAACCTTTCTTTCGATGCTTATTTATAACATCAGGAGAAAGAAGACTACAATTTTCATATTCTTTGTTGATTGCATAAACACGTTCAACAGTTTTAACATTATAGTCTGTTTTAAAATTATCAATAAATGTTGATTGGTAAATTTCCCTAGGAGACACACTAGGTATGTTACAGTTACTAAGTGTTTGATTAATGTTTTCATAACTGTGTTCTTCTTGGTTAACTATGTTTAGAACAGGAGGAAGAGAAGATCTATTACTAACCGAAGAACTAGACCGGAATAATCTACTCATTTTTAAAAGTTAAAGTTTTTAATAAATCTGTGTTCTTCCATACATACCCCTTTCTTTGCTTAACATAAACACATACCCTATCATCTAGAGATTCCCAAAAAGCCAAAACTGCTCACACTCTCGAGACTTACAAAGGCTGGACAAGGACCTATGGCGATGGAGGGTGGTTCAATACGAGGAGAAAAATCTAGATAATCAATTTTCTGTTTCGTCTAATAAGATTTATGAATGGAAAAAATGGTTTTAGTGAGCATCAAATCCTCACTAAAATGAACCATTTGTCTATGGTAGCCAATAGTTATATTACAGCATTTAGCAGTCTTACTCAGCCTGATATCGTTGAAATATTAACTAATGGTTTCACTGGTGTGCTTCGTTCGTGGTGGGAGAAACACCTTGACGAAGATGCAAGGTATTCTATTATTCATGCATACCAGCTTGATGACAATTTAACAGCGGACGAAAAGTTTAAATAAAACTTTAAACTTAAAACAATTTTAAAACTTAAAGAAGATGACCGGTGAATCGGTGAAGTAATCTCTTTCTATTATTATAAACAGTTGGGAAAGGATTACATTATTCTGGATATGTTTACTAAGGGAAGAAGAAGTACAGGAACTTCTTCTTCATCTAACTAGAGAGAAGGTAGAGAGAAGGAGGAGAGAGGGAGGAGAGAACCTCAGATGAGGCTAAATGGTTTATATTTTTAAGCCTAAGGAAACTTTAACACTTGAGTTCCTTTAAATAGAACTAAAGTTACCGGTTTATATTTATCGAAGTAACTTTTACATTTACTTAGGTTAAAAGTAAAAACATTTAACTAAAGTAAAAAACATTTAACTTAAGTTAAAAACATTTAACTTAGGTTAAAAGTAAATTACTTTTATATTTACTAAAGGTAAAGTAAAAACATTTAACTAAAGTTAAAAACATTTAACTAAAGTTAAAGTATTTATATTTACTTTTACTTAAGTAAATTACTTTTACTAAAGTAAAGTTGTCCTTTACTTTTTGACTTTGTCGGATGCGTTGATTGCATCTGATGATAATTGGGGCATCCGATGACTGTGGGACCTTGGGGGGCCAGCGTCGTCTGACTGTGGACTGTTGACTGTTGAGGTCCGGCTCCTTCCTCGTCGGTAGGTGATGTTGATCTTCTTCTCAGAGAGATCACCATCCCCTATACTTCGACCCCAAAAAAAAAATCCAGGGATTCAATCCTTTTTCCCCCCAAAAATTATGTTTAATTTTAAGAAAGGAGAAAAATTTCACCGAAATTTTGGTCACCGACTGTTGATTTCAAAAAAATTTATGTAAAATTTTTTAGAAAAACTAATCAGACTGTGTTTGATACAAGGATCACACAGCTGACTCTTGACTAACTGATGAACTTGATCTAAACAGTCTACTTCATTTTAACTTTGTTCAAACCTAATCTCTAGATCTGTTGACATTCCACTTAAAGACGTACCAAAGTCGCTTAAGTACATACCCCTTTCTTTGCTTAACATAAACACATACCCTAGAATCTAGTGATTCCCTTTTTGCCTTAACTGCTCACACTCTTGAGACTTACAACGGCTCGACGGGACCTATGGCGAAACAGGGTGGTTTATACAAAGAGACTAGGTGACTTAAACTAGGTGCTCTAAGGACGGAGCAACAGAAGTCGAAAGAAGAAGTAAAAATAAGGTTTTAAACTCAGACCTCTGTGTTTGACCGGAGAACTAACAGTGACACCAAGAGACAACACCGCATGGCTCTGATACCATTTAACAGCGGACGAAAAGTTTAAATAAAACTTTAAACTTAAAATAATTTTAAAACATAAAGAAGATGACCGGTGAATCGGTGAAGTAATCTCTTTCTATTATTATAAACAGTTGGGAAAGGATTACATTATTCTGGATATGTTTACTAAGGGAAGAAGAAGTACAGGGAACTTCTTCTTCATCTAACTAGAGAGAAGGTAGAGAGAAGGAGGAGAGAGGGAGGAGAGAACCTCAGATGAGGAAAATGGTTCATTTTAGTGAGGATTCGCCTTTTGGTATCAAAGCCATGAGTTGTTTGTTTACTAAACGTTTTACTTAATCTGTTTAATCTCAGTCATTTTTAAAAATCAAAAGTTTTCATCGATCTTTGTTCAAGAAGTCACCTAGTCTCTTTGTATAAACCACCCTCCATCGCCATAGGTCCTTGTCCAGCCTTTGTAAGTCTCGAGAGTGTGAGCAGTTTTGGCTTTCTGGGAATCTCTAGATGATAGGGTATGTGTTTATGTTAAGCAAAGAAAGGGGTATGTATGGAAGAACACAGATTTATTAAAAAATTTAACTTTTAAAAATGAGTAGATTATTCCGGTCTAGTTCTTCGGTTAGTAATAGATGTTGGGTTTGTACGAAATCGTGACGCAATCAAATTGCAAAAATTAGCGGAAGCATGGTATATCAGAGTTTAAATTTTTTTTTTACAAAACCATTACCCGGATCATCCTTTATGCAAATTATTAATTTAAAACGATAAATAAGAAGTTATGGAATCATACCCTTGTAGAACGAAGCTTCCACAGGTACTAGTTCAACTCCTTGTTCTTCGTGATCTCCTTGAATTTTCGGGTTAGATTCCTTTCTTTGATCAACGTTAGCCACCCAAGTGTTTGGCCTCTAGAGGTGATCCACCAAGGAAGATGAATTATCAAGAAGGAGGGTGTTTGGCTTAACCTTAGTTTTCTATCCTCTATAGAAAAGGAGTACTTTCCAACAATTGGAATTACATCAATCTAATATCTATTATAAGACTTCTCTTATATAGACATTGGTCAACCCTTCTAATCCTATTAGACATGGGATTTCTTTTAATTAATTAAACTCCTTTAATTAATTTAGTCTTCCCACCACATGGGAATAATTAATTAAATTCATTTAATTAATTTGTCTCCTAATCTTATTAGGAATAAATGAGAGTACTAAATATTAAATTAATTACTAAACTCCTTTAGAAATTAAAATAATAATAATTGTAATAATATTAATAAGACTCCTCTTATTAATTTATATTTAATATTTCTAAAATATTAAATAATAAACATTAAGCTATTTAATTTATTCTATCACCATAGATTAAATTAATTATACTTAATGCATTATTACGATTATGCCATTACCTTCTTAAATAATTATTCTTCCTTTTATGGTGTGACCCTTTAGGTTCTCCATATTAAACCGGTTGTGAATAAATCAATTAAAACAATTTTAATCTTATTTAAATAAATAAATTAAACTAATAATTTATTTAAATAAATAATATTTATTCTACAATAGGGATAAGCCTCCCTAGCGATCAACGACTTTACAGATAATATAGATTTCAACATTAATCAAAAAGAACCTGTGAGTAAATAGTTACCGTACAATTCAATCCTTCCACCATACAATGTCCCAATTAAATATAAGACATGGATTTACTGTAAGTCTTATTTTATTTAATTATATGTATTTCGATTAGAAAATGCACAACTCCAAATAATGCAAATTAGAAACTCCTTTCTAATTTCATTTCACCTTGGCCAAGGATTCCTGGGTTGTCATTTAACGAATCACATAGGACATATCTCCTCTTTTACTAGAGGTGGTAGATTCTTTATTGATCATTCATTATCTCCATATGTAACTCATTATACCCAAGCATACCCTATATATGCCTTAAAAGGTCTTAAGGAATAAGTCAAAGTATAATTTGTTACATACAAGATACTATGATGATCTCAAGTCCAAGGATTACTTGTACTACTATCACATTAGGAATTCCTATTGACAGGCGAGTAAATCTCCATTAGGTATTCCATAGCGAATCACGTTCAGTGAACTTATTCTCCAATAAGCACCTACATACTTGCTTTAGTGTCTCCACACAAATGATCATGAGATCAATCATCCTCATCCAATGAGCAAGCAACATATGTACCAATCTATCCGGATTTACTAATCCCCTTTTTAGTAATCCCACGATTGGGAACTATTTTAGTTTTAAAACTTTCTAAGAATTTAGATCTCATTAGCATGATCATCATCATGATTCTAAAAGCATTGCTTAAAACTATGGGTTATTTACATATTATAAAAACAGCAACATGTAGATAATTAAATGCCTTTAATAAATGAATATTTTATTAATAAATAAATAAGATTGTTTACAAAGTACGTGCTTTATCATCATACATGATTGGCTTGTATGCACACTACTATCAATCTCCCACTTGCACTAAAGCCAATCGCCATGGTATCTCATACACATCTTCTCTAAGTGACGATCAAACTGTTGTTGTGTTAAAGCTTTAGTAAATGGATCTGCAATGTTATCTTGAGAGTCTACACGCTCCAAGGTGACGTCTCCTCTTTCAATGATCTCCCTGATCAAGTGAAATCGCCGCAACACGTGTTTAGATTTCTGATGAGACCTGGGTTCCTTAGCCTGTGCAACTGCTCCTGTGTTGTCACAGTAAACGGGAACTGCTTCTCCAATGCTAGGAACCACACCAAGTTCAGTTATGAACTTCTTCATCCAAACAGCTTCCTTTGCAGCTTCACTTGCAGCTATATACTCTGCCTCTGTCACTGAATCAGCAACTGTTTGCTGCTTGGAACTCTTCCAACTCACTGCGCCTCCGTTCAAGGTAAAACATACCCCGAAACAGATTTACTGTCATCTTGGTCCGTTTGAAAACTTGAGTCTGTGAAGCCCTCGAGTTTTAATTCAGACCCACCGTAGACAAGAAAAATATCTTTAGTCCTTCTCAAGTACTTTAGGATATTTTTCACTGCCTTCCAGTGCTCTTCTCCAGGATTCGACTGGTATCTGCTCGTTACACTAAGTGCATGAGCAACATCCGGTCTAGTACATATCATACCGTACATGATAGATCCTATTGCAGAAGCATAAGGGATCTTACTCATACGGTCTCTCTCCTCAGGTGTCTTTGGGGCCTGTTTCTTGGAGAGATGTATTCCATGGCTCATCGGCATGAGACCTCTTTTGGAATCTTCCATGCTAAACCTCTTTAGCATCGTATCAATGTACGTTCCTTGGGATAAACCAAGCATCCTTTTAGATCTATCTCTATAGATCTTTATCCCCAAAATATAGGATGCTTCTCCCAAGTCCTTCATGGAGAAGTGTTTAGATAACCAGATTTTAATTGATTGTAGCATAGGAATGTCATTCCCTATCAGTAATATATCATCAACATATAATACAAGGAATGAAATTACGCTCTCACTAACCTTCTTGTACACACATGGTTCATCGTCATTTTTGATAAAATCAAACTCTTTGATTGTCTCATCAAAACGAATGTTCCATCTACGAGAAGCTTACTTCAATCCATAAATGGATCGTTGCAGCTTACAGACTTGATTTATTCCAACCTTTGAAACAAATCCCTCTGGCTGTGTCATATACACATCCTCCTCAAGTTTTCCATTGAGGAAGGCCGTTTTCACGTCCATCTGCCAGATCTCATAGTCGTTATAAGCTGCAATTGCAAGCAAAATCCGAATGGACTTGAGCATAGCTACTGGTGAAAAGGTTTCATCATAATCAACTCCTTGTCTTTGTTTGAAACCTTTTGCAACCAGTCGGGCCTTATAGGTCTCCACCTTGCCGCCCGCTCCAGTCTTTCTTTTAAAGACCCATTTACACCCAATAGGCTTAATGCCTTCAGGTGGTGAAACCAAAGTCCATACTTTGTTTTCATACATGGAGTCTATTTCGGATTTCATGGCTTCAAGCCATTTCCCTGAGTCTTTATTACTCATGGCCTGTTCGTAATTCAATGGATCATCATCATTCATGATGTGTACCTCATCGTCATCCTCTATAACGAATCCATACCTCTCAGGTATCTTCGGTACTCTTCCAGATTTACTAACAGGGTGTAGTATAGTAGGTTCTTCTACTTGGTCAGGTACCTGATTTTGATCCGTGGTAATTTGTGGTTCTTGAACTTTTTCAAGATATATCTTACTCCCACTGACCCCTTCATGGATAAACTCCTTTTCCAAGAAGGCAGCATGTTTCGCAACAAACACCTTTTGATCAGTTGGATGATAGAAATAATACCCTACAGTTTCTTTAGGGAATCCCACAAATCTACACTTTTCGGATTTAGTTTGTAGCTTATCATGTTCAAACTTTTTGACATAAGCTGGACAACCCCAAGTCTTAACATGCTTAAGATTTGGTTTCCTCCCTTTTCACATCTCATATGGAGTCTTTGGGGCGGATTTGGTAGGTACCTTGTTAAGTAGGTATGCAGCCGTTTCTAGGGCATATCCCCAGAAGAAAATTGGAAGGTCGGTAAAACTCATCATGGATCGAACTATGTCTAACAGTGTTCGATTTCTCCTTTCAGATACTCCATTTAACTGTGGTGTACTTGGAGAAGTCCATTGTGAGATTATACCATTTTCTTCGAGACAATTGAGAAACTCACCGCTTAAGTATTCTCCGCCTCGATCTGATCGAAGTATCTTTATACTCTTGCCCGTTTGTTTCTCTACTTCACTTCTGAACTCTTTGAACTTTTCAAATGATTCTGACTTGTATTTCATTAAATACACATATCCAAATCTTGAGTGATCATCAGTGAAAGTAATAAAATAAGAATACCCACCCCGTGCACTTGTTGTCATAGGCCCACAAACGTTTGTGTGAATCAATGCCAACAACTCTGTAACTCTTTCTCCTCTTCCACTAAAAGGAGATTTAGTCATTTTACCCATGAGACAAGATTCACAAGTTGGATATGATTCATAATCGGATAGCTCGAGGAGCCCATCTTTATGCAACTTGGATAATCTTGTTTCATTGATATGACCGAGTCTACAGTGCCACATGTAAGTATAATTAATATCATCTCTTTTCCTTTTCTTAGTTTGTTCAATTTGAAAAATATTTTCTTGTAAGTCAAGTGTATAAAGTCCATTTCGCAAATTTCCAATACCATATAAAACATCGTCTTTATAAATAGAACAACTATTGTTCTTTATAACAACGTTAAATCCTTCCATATCCAATACAGAAATTGAAATAATATTTTTAATAATATTCGGAACATAATAACAATTATTAAGAAAAATGGATTTGCCCGAAGGCATTACTAAACAATAAGTCCCTACAGTTAATGCAGCAACCTTTGCTCCATTCCCCACTCGTAGGATGACCTCATCATTGCTCAGCTTTCTATTTCTGACCAGTCCCTTCACATTATTACATATGTGAGAACCACAGCCGGTATCCAATACCCAAGTAGAATTTTGACTTTCTGAAAAATTAATTTCAATCATGAACAAACCTTGATTGGAAGTCGAAGCTTCTCCAAGCTTCTTCTTTGCCAGAAACTTCTTGCAGTTCCTCTTCCAATGACCCGGCTCGTTGCAATGAAAACACATTCCTTTGCTAGCTGGATCAGATTTCTTTTGTTCTTTTATGTTCACTTTGCCCTTGGTTATCCGAGATCGGAAGAGCTCCTTAGATATCTCATATCTAGCAGTCCTACTTTGTTCACCATACAACTCCTTGAGGTGAATCAACATAGTAGGAGCATCCATATTTTCGTGCTGACGCTGAAGCTCGTTATTCATGGATGCGAGCATGATGCATTGAGCCACAGATGCATCATCTTGCCACTTTATAATGGTGGCAATCTCTTCCTCAGAGACTGTTTCTGGAACAGTTCTAGGGACAGGTGAGTTTAGGACATAAGAAATCTTTTCAGCAGTGAGAACTATTCTCAGATTTCTTAGCCAGTCCGTATAATTCGGCCCGGTAAGCTTATTAGCATCAAGTATGCTTCGCAGTGAAATTAGTGATTTTGACATTTTTAAAATTCTGCATGTGAAAAATAACATTTTAGCAAACATTCATTTTATTAATTTTGCATACCAAAATAAATTTAGGTCTTTATTTTAAATTGGTATCTCCCACTATTTTCATCAAACTATATTACCCTCACTTATATAGTTCGGCAACATCTAATTAAAGATTTGCTACTGAGAATAAGGATCCCATTTCAAATGTATATAACCTTGTGGATAGCACAACAAGCGATATACAAATAAATAGGTAGACAACTCTTGTCAATTACAACACTATATAACTCCTTTTATTTTGCCTCTTAAATCATAATGGTCAAGTGTGTGCACATCCGAACTAAAATGATTTAAGTTAAGTCCAGCCCAGCACTTCCATAAATTCAAAAAAGAAAAATGTTCGTCCTTGTGGATAGCACAACAAGACTAGATCGTTCAATTTTCTTGATAAGCATCAAATGTGATTAATTAACATCTTAAATACGCAATACTCGCCTTGTGGATAGCACAACAAGCTCATATTAAATATTTAATACTCTATTAATTTATCATGCTAGAAGGCGACGTTCGATATTCCAAATATCATTGAACGCTTCAGACTTAATATTATTTCTTTGAGGGGTTTGTTATTATTTGTCTCATCTTGTTTAGCGCGCATGCACATATATATATAAAATACGCGTCATTTTATTAAACATGCGAAGCATGTTTGCATAAAATATAATATATAATATTTAGCATGCAATATAGAATATTATATTCTACCCGGATTGATTATGGACTTTTATTCTAGTTTGGTTCACTAGAGCCACCAAGTGAACCAAAAGGTCAAACTTAGGAGTGCAAGAATTTAAATTTAAATATAACTATTACATTTAAACTCGGGCTCCATACAAACGGGTCTTCACGCGCTCCTTGCTCCTTGGTCTCCAATTTCTTCAAGATAATTCTAACTATTCTTATTACATTAAACTATTTAATTTAAATAGAAACCTTGATCAACAGTCAAGGGGAAGTACATAGGAAGGAGATAGAATTTTACATCAAAAAAAATTTAGAGAAGACGAGGTACGCAGACCCCATTTAATAAAACCCATTCATTCAAGCATTCAACTAAAATAAAATCCAATCACATTGGTCAAATAGTCCATAATCAATCCCCATTTATTTTCATACATATCACCATATATATCAATAAATAAATATTCATCTCATGAATTAAAACATTCTATATATATATGAGTATCATTTAATGGGCAATTTTAAATTGCATGAAATTCAATTTCAAGATTAAAATAAACTCTTTATTTTAATTATAAAATTATTTAGAATATAATATATAAATATATCATATTTATTTTTTAAAAAGAAGTCACCTTCTTTTATTAAAAGAGTCCTGCAGGTTTATTAAAAAAGTCCTTTCATGATGGGTCACCTTCTTTTTGGAGTAAGAAAGAGACAACACCTTTTCTTTGCAGAATTCAAGATTAGCACCAAAAAAAAATTGTGATTCGTCCCAAAAAAGTCTTTTTTTTTCTTTTTTTTTTTTAAAAAAAATATAATTTTATACAATAAAATTATGCCCAATAAATTATTTTAAATACATACCCATATGTATATGAAATCAAAAATAAATTAATAATTGCATAAAGATTTGGCTCTGATGCCACTGTTGGGTTTGTACGAAATCGTGACGCAATCAAATTGCAAAAATTAGCGGAAGCATGGTATATCAGAGTTTAAAATTTTTTTTTACAAAACCATTACCCGGATCATCCTTTATGCAAATTATTAATTTAAAACGATAAATAAGAAGTTATGGAATCATACCCTTGTAGAACGAAGCTTCCACAGGTACTAGTTCAACTCCTTGTTCTTCGTGATCTCCTTGAATTTTCGGGTTAGATTCCTTTCTTTGATCAACGTTAGCCACCCAAGTGTTTGGCCTCTAGAGGTGATCCACCAAGGAAGATGAATTATCAAGAAGGAGGGTGTTTGGCTTAACCTTAGTTTTCTATCCTCTATAGAAAAGGAGTACTTTCCAACAATTGGAATTACATCAATCTAATATCTATTATAAGACTTCTCTTATATAGACATTGGTCAACCCTTCTAATCCTATTAGACATGGGATTTCTTTTAATTAATTAAACTCCTTTAATTAATTTAGGCTTCCCACCACATGGGAATAATTAATTAAATTCATTTAATTAATTTGTCTCCTAATCTTATTAGGAATAAATGAGAGTACTAAATATTAAATTAATTACTAAACTCCTTTAGAAATTAAAATAATAATAATTGTAATAATATTAATAAGACTCCTCTTATTAATTTATATTTAATATTTCTAAAATATTAAATAATAAACATTAAGCTATTTAATTTATTCTATCACCATAGATTAAATTAATTATACTTAATGCATTATTACGATTATGCCATTACCTTCTTAAATAATTATTCTTCCTTTTATGGTGTGACCCTTTAGGTTCTCCATATTAAACCGGTTGTGAATAAATCAATTAAAACAATTTTAATCTTATTTAAATAAATAAATTAAACTAATAATTTATTTAAATAAATAATATTTATTCTACAATAGGGATAAGCCTCCCTAGCGATCAACGACTTTACAGATAATATAGATTTCAACATTAATCAAAAAGAACCTGTGAGTAAATAGTTACCGTACAATTCAATCCTTCCACCATACAATGTCCCAATTAAATATAAGACATGGATTTACTGTAAGTCTTATTTTATTTAATTATATGTATTTCGATTAGAAAATGCACAACTCCAAATAATGCAAATTAGAAACTCCTTTCTAATTTCATTTCACCTTGGCCAAGGATTCCTGGGTTGTCATTTAACGAATCACATAGGACATATCTCCTCTTTTACTAGAGGTGGTAGATTCTTTATTGATCATTCATTATCTCCATATGTAACTCATTATACCCAAGCATACCCTATATATGCCTTAAAAGGTCTTAAGGAATAAGTCAAAGTATAATTTGTTACATACAAGATACTATGATGATCTCAAGTCCAAGGATTACTTGTACTACTATCACATTAGGAATTCCTATTGACAGGCGAGTAAATCTCCATTAGGTATTCCATAGCGAATCACGTTCAGTGAACTTATTCTCCAATAAGCACCTACATACTTGCTTTAGTGTCTCCACACAAATGATCATGAGATCAATCATCCTCATCCAATGAGCAAGCAACATATGTACCAATCTATCCGGATTTACTAATCCCCTTTTTAGTAATCCCACGATTGGGAACTATTTTAGTTTTAAAACTTTCTAAGAATTTAGATCTCATTAGCATGATCATCATCATGATTCTAAAAGCATTGCTTAAAACTATGGGTTATTTACATATTATAAAAACAGCAACATGTAGATAATTAAATGCCTTTAATAAATGAATATTTTATTAATAAATAAATAAGATTGTTTACAAAGTACGTGCTTTATCATCATACATGATTGGCTTGTATGCACACTACTATCAATAGATCTTCTCTTCCTCCTGTTCTAAACATAGTTAACCAAGAAGAACACAGTTATGAAAACATTAATCAAACTCTTAGTAACTGGAACATACCTAGTGTGTCTCCTAGGGAAATTTACCAATCAACATTTATTGATAATTTTAAAACAGACTATAATGTTAAAACTGTTGAACGTGTTTATGCGATCAACAAAGAATATAAAAATTGTAGTCTTCTTTTCTCCTGATGTTATAAATAAGCATCGAAAGAAAGGTTATAATTTTATTCATATTGGTTTAGTTCAGGTCGCAGTAAAACCGTTATCTATTAAAGGAATAAACTCAAGTGTCTTTTTATGTTTAAGAGATGCTCGATATCTTAATTATGCTCCAAGCATAATTGGTATCATGGAGTCAAGTCTACAGGATGGTCCTATCCATTTCAATTGCTTTCATGATCTCCCTTTGAGTTTATCTGATATTAATTTGTTAAAAGCCTTAACTCTGAATATTAAAACTGCAGGAGAAATAACTCAAATGATTGAGGGTTCTCAGCCTATAGCTTTAATATACAGAATTTATTAAAAGGTAATGAAAACTAATTTAAACATTCATGCGCTTAATAAAAGTCCTAAAGACCATACTGTGCTAATTCAAAGCAGTACTAGTAACGTTAATATTCAAACCCCAAAGACTATTCTTTGGAAAGATATTACGTTACCTAGTCAGTGGATTCTTCCCCAAGAAATTCCAAAAAAACCAGTTAATAATAATTTATTAAATTTAGAAAATATTAAACAATTTTCTGATGGTACTGTTCGGATCAGTTTTGAACGTACTCATAGACCTCTAATTATAGAAGAATTTACTAATTCTTTAGTACCTTTTGTTTCAAGAAGAGATACCGAAGTTTTAAGTGATTTTTCTATCCCAGATATTAAAATAAAAGGTGTTTTAAATCAAGGTCAGACAAGTCATCCTTGCTATACTCCAGCCTTTCATGCTGAAGATGAACAAGATGATGTGTCTCCTACAGTCTCTGTAGGTCCTATTCCCTCTGATTTTGAAGCCCCTATTAATCACCAGTTAAGAGTTATAACTAAAGCTTCTAAGTTAGATTGGGATAGTCTGGTTGTAGATTTTAATTCCAAATCTAATCAAGAAAAATGCCATGCTTTTCGTAACATGTATGATAAGCATGATAGAGATAAAATAGTTCATAATTGGAAAAAATATGTTAAACAAACTAGAGAGAACCTTACATTCTATGATTGGTATGATAAGTATCATTCTCAATGTAAAGTTCTTACTAAAAGTCAGTGGATGAAAGAGGATAAGTCTAAGATTTTAGCATCTCATCCTCCTTTAGAAACTGTTCTTTTACAGGTTAAAAATGCGTCAGTTGTTGCCAGCCCTTTTAAAGTTGCTGATGGTAAAACTGATGATAAAAAAATTATTGAACAAAATAATTTCACTAATCAATATTTAGCCACCATAGGTAAACAACTTGATAAAATTGAAGAAAAATTTGATCATGCCTTAGTTAAAAATCCTGAAAAGAAACTAGATCAACCTTTACTAATTCTTCCCGATAACAGAGATGGAAAGGGATTACCAAGTAAAGATTCTGACCTAGTTAAAAGTATTGATAAGTTAATTAAAAAGATTGGTTCAAGCACTGGTGAAGCTAGTGGTACTGTTGCTATTATTGATCAGATCGAAGAATCTGATAATGAAAGCAATACTGATTCCGAAGGAATTTCTGAAGTTGCTTCAGTCCCTGATCTTGCTGAACAATTAAGTAAATTAACGTTTAATAATGCAAGTATAACAAAAAATTGGTATACTAGACCAACTCCCCCTGATCTTCAATACGAGGAGAAAAATCTAGATAATCAATTTTCTGTTTCGTCTAATAAGATTTATGAATGGAATATTGATGATTTTAGTGAGCATCAAATCCTCACTAAAATGAACCATTTGTCTATGGTAGCCAATAGTTATATTACAGCGTGTAGCAGTAATTTTCTGATGGTACTGTTCGGATCAATTTTGAACGTACTCATAGACCTCTAATTATAGAAGAATTTACTAATTCTTCAGTACCTTCTGTTTCAAGAAGAGATACCGAAGTTTTAAGTGATTTTTCTATCCCAGATATTAAAATGAAAGGTGTTTTAAATCAAGGTCAGACAAGTCATCCTTGCTATACTCCAGCCTTTCATGCTGAAGATGAACAAGATGATGTGTCTCCTACAGTCTCTGTAGGTCCTACTCCCTCTGATTTTGAAGCCCCTATTAATCACCAGTTAAGAGTTATAACTAAAGCTTCTAAGTTAGATTGGGATAGTTTGGTTGCAGGTTTTAATTCCAAATCTAATCAAGAAAAACGCCATGCTTTTCGTAACATGTATGATAAGCATGATAGAGATAAAATAGTTCATAATTGGAAAAAATATGTTAAACAAACTAGAGAGAACCTTACATTCTATGATTGGTATGATAAGTATCATTCTCAATGTAAAGTTCTTACTAAAAGTCAGTGGATGAAAGAAGATAAGTCTAAGATTTTAGCATCTCATCCTCCTTTAGAAACTGTTCTTTTACAGGTTAAAAATGCGTCAGTTGTTGCCAGCCCTTTTAAAGTTGCTGATGGTAAAACTGATGATAAAAAGATTATTGAACAAAATAATTTCACTAATCAATATTTAGCCACCATAGGTAAACAACTTGATAAAATTGAAGAAAAATTTGATCATGCCTTAGTTAAAAATCCTAAAAAGAAACTAGATCAACCTTTACTAACTCTTCCCGATAACAGAGATGGAAAGGGATTACCAAGTAAAGATTCTGACCTAGTTAAAAGTATTGATAAGTTAATTAAAAAGATTGGTTCAAGCACTGGTGAAGCTAGTGGTACTGTTGCTATTATTGATCAGATCGAAGAATCTGATAATGAAAGCAATACTGATTCCGAAGGAATTTCTGAAGTTGCTTCAGTCCCTGATCTTGCTGAACAATTAAGTAAATTAACGTTTAATAATGCAAGTATAACAAAAAATTGGTATACTAGACCAACTCCCCCTGATCTTCAATACGAGGAGAAAAATCTAGATAATCAATTTTCTGTTTCGTCTAATAAGATTTTAGAATGGAATATTGATGGTTTTAGTGAGCATCAAATCCTCACTAAAATGAACCATTTGTCTATGGTAGCCAATAGTTATATTACAGCGTTTAGCAGTCTTACTCAGCCTGATATCGTTGAAATATTAACTAATGGTTTCACTGGTGTGCTTCGTTCGTGGTGGGAGAAACACCTTGACGAAGATGCAAGGAATTCTATTATTCATGCATACCAGCTTGATGACAATGGTCACCCTATTTTCCGTGAAGATATGGGTTTTGGTATTCCTGATGGTATTAACACATTAATTTACACAATAATAAAACATTTTATTGGAACTCCTAGTAACATCACTGAAAGGATTAATGAACAGTTAAGTAATCTCACTTGTCCTACCCTAAGTGATTTTAGGTGGTACAAAGATGTTTTTATTTCTCGTGTTATGATACGCAGTGATAGTAACAAACCGTTTTGGAAAAAAAAATTCGTTAATGGTCTTCCTAGCTTGTTTGCTCACAAGGTTAGAGAAGAACTTAGTAAAACTCTTGGATATATTGATTTTTTCTTAAGTCAGAAATTTCAGTCTTAAGACCAGAGATTTCTTTCTTAAGTTTGTTGACTTCTTGATTTAATTCTGGGAGAGTGATTTCTTTCTCAGCAGTTTTAAATCTTTCTAGGGTTTTGTTTAGGCTAATAACAGGCTTATCCTTACCTCTCAAAACCTTACCCTTTCCTGAATTGTTTTTAGAAAACAAGTCTTTTAGCTGTTTCATATACTATAATTTTAAATCTTCATCTGTAAGTTTACTAATTAACTCAATTAACAAAGAGCTTTCTTGGTCTTCTTTGTTAAGGACGTTAATAGGTTTACAGCAATCAGATCTACAATTATCAGTACAAAGGGTGATCTCATTATCCTCACTGGGTTTGACTATTTTCATCATTAGCGGAGGAATAAGGAACATCAGAATGATCATTATCATCATCAGACTGAATCCTTATTAACTCGAAAATCTTTTCAGTGTCTTCAACAGAAATATTTAACTGACTCAATTTCTGCTTAAGTTTGCATTCATTTTTATAATGACCCTTTTTACCACAATTATAACATGTAATTTTACTCTTATCATTAGATTTTGAAGTAGAGCTTTTATTATGTATCCTCTTTCTTGACTTAGGTTTTTCGTAATAACTATCTTTGTTATTAGACTGACTAGAACGCTCAAAATATTCTTAATGAAATACTTAACCCCTTCAGTCATTTTATCATCGTGTATATTGATGATATCCTTGTTTTCTATAAATCAATTGATGAACATTTCAAACATTTGAATTCGTTCTTCAAAGCTATTAAAGTCAATGGTTTGGTTCTTTCGCCAACCAAATGCAGTCTATTCCAAGTTAGGGTTAAGTTCTTAGGTCATGACATTTACCGCGGTCTTGTTCGACCAATTCAAAGAGTCATTCAATTCGCTGATAAATTTCCTGACAAAATTATTGATAAAACCCAACTCCAGCGTTTTTTAGGATCTCTTAATTACGTCGGTAAGTTTTATCAGAATTTGAGAAAAATCTGTAGACCCTTGTTTCTCCGTTTACAGAAAAATCCTCCTCCCTGGACTGATGAGCATACTGCCATCGTTTAACAAGTTAAAAAATATGTTAAGGTTCTTCCCTGCCTTGGCATATCTAACGAATCAGCCTTTAAAATTTTTGAGACTGATGCCTCCGAAATTGGCTTCAGTGGTATTCTGAAGCAGAAGTTGACTCCTGCTTCTTCTGAGCAAATTGTTCGGTTCCACTCTGGCGCGTGGAATCAAGCCCAATTAAATTATAGCACAATTAAAAAAGAAATTTTGGCATTAGTCTTATGTATTAGTAAATTTCAAAATGATTTGTTAAAGTATTTACATTTACTTTTACTTAAGTAAATTACTTTTACTAAAGTAAAGTTGTCCTTTACTTTTGACTTTGTCGGATGCATTGATTGCATCTGACGATGACTGGAGCAGCATCTGCTTTTGCTTTCGGCTACTTTTGACTTTGTTGGATGCACTGATTGCATCTGGAGCATCCGATGACTGTGGGACCCTGGGGGGCCAGCGTCGTCTAACTGTTGACTGTTGAGGTCCGGCTCCTTCCTCGCCGGTGGGTGCTGTTGATCTTCTTCTCAGAGAGATCACCATCCCCTATACAGTCATATAGGGGATGTTGATCTTTTTCTCAGAGAGATCACCATCCCCTATATGAAACACATATTATCTTGACAAATATGAACTTTAGGCAGTTTATATTTTATTTCCATACTACTACCATTAGCAGAGTTTAATCGTTCACTGGTTTTCACATAGAACTTGGTTGGGATCAAACCTTCCTGAATGCAATTAAGGTCTGCACCAGTATCAACAAGAGCAGGAAGTTGAATAGCAAAAGTTCTATCAACCATTAAACGAACCATGACATACCATTTTTGAATAGTTATGTCTTTTAATCTTTTTAACGAATTACCTTGAACCATTAACAAAGATTCATCATCTTTGACTCCTGAAGATTCAGGCTGATCATCATTATCTGAAGAATGACTTCTTGAACAAAGATCGATGAAAACTTTTGATTTTTAAAAATGACTGAGATTAAACAGATTAAGTAAAACGTTTAGTAAACAAACAACTCATGGCTCTGATACCAAAAGGCGGAAGGACAAGAAAAGAAAGAGTGGCGCATACAAAGCTGAATTACAACTATAGCAAAACTATAAGAAATAATAACAGCAGTTCATATAAACAAGAGTTTGAATAAAATAAACTTTTATTGAGAAAAGAAATAATTACAAACAGATAACTTGGTTACTTACAACAAATTGACTTGATTATAGAAACTTAGCATATCTAAGAGAGAAGGCAAGAGGGTTGAAGATTAGTCAGATGAGAATCTGAGTCTTCTCAAACGCTCTATTGGATTACTAAATCCTGCCTCAAACAAATGACCAAGCCTCCCTTATATAGGAAGAGAAAAGGCGGAACAAAAATAACTCAATCACTACAAAACATGAATGACTATTACACAACAGTAATGCTTTATCAAAAGATAAAAGCATTATTACAACTTTTGACTATTACAAACAACTTTTACTATTACAGACGCGTAAAGAATAAAATACAGACTCAATAATTAAATACAGAATAACTTTTGACTAAAGAGGCCATATGGCTGACAAACAGGACATGACTCATACAAGACGACAAAAGACTCAGCGGCTGCTTTCGGCTGCTTTAGACAAAGAAGCACGGGCTGCGCGGGCAGGAGCATCTTGCAACGAGGCTTGACCAAAGTAACTGTAGAAATTCTAGGAAAATGGGTCCTGAGCATCTTGAATGGAGATGCTTCCGTACGGATCATTATGACTAGAATGTTGACTGGAATGAGACGAAGAAGATGAACAAACAGAAGGAACTGAGTCCTCACTAAGTTTATCCATACGTTTCTGAATTAATTTAGATAACTGTTTAAGTTCTGAATTCGAACAATGGTCGATATCCGCAAAATCTAACTTTGAAACGGAAGATTTCTTGGATTTTGTTTTACTAGAAGATGATTCCTTTGGAGGAGGAATCGATTGAATAGGAGAAGGATTAGGAAATTCCTTCTGGACTTGACCAACAATGCGATAAGGATCAAACTTATCCCACCATTTAACTAAAAATTCCCTAGTAACATAAGTAATTTGACTAGCATTAGAGCGAGAAACATCCTTTTCGGATGTTAGAATATTATCAGAAGAAAGAGCAACATTAACAACAGGAGAATAAAATCCATAGTTCCATCTGAGAATCCATGGAATTTTATATTTACTAACAAAAAGAAGAATTACTGGAATGCAACAATTGGATTGCACCACAGGAACCCTAGTACTAAAAACATTTAAAACTGACTGGAGCTCAATTGGGAGAATTTTATAGAGGAGACCAAAACGTTCCCACCATAAAATAAACCAATGAGGGATTTGACTTTTAAATTTGTGGTCAAACTGAATGAACCACGAATGACTAAAAGATGGAGTTTGAAACAGAAAAACCCTGTTCCAAGCTTCCATGTAATCATAATAGCAGAACTGGCTATCATGACCTTCTAACTGTCTTAGATCAGACGGATGATTACCCCAGTTTGGCATGGTGATAATCTGCTTAATATATAAAGAATGATAGATAATTTTTGAGGAATCATTTCTATCGTAAATAGGTTTAATAAGAATTGACTGTGTTTGAAGCAAGACATCCTTATAATACATGAGAGATTTATAAGGAGCCAATGGAATAAAATGCCAACCAGTTGGGAAAAACTGCGCAGCCAACTTAACTGGATCATCAATTGATTTCATATGTCTTTCAATATGAAATAAATTGGTGGAATAAACAGGGATGTACTCAGATTGAGTACGCTGACCAGCAGGAGGATTACTGGACGAAGCAAATGGATCAATCATTTGAGGGGGTTGGGCCAAAATCGAACTATAGGGTTTTGTTCCAGAAATAAGAGGAGCAAATTTATTAACTATAGTAAGAGGAGTGACTGGGTGTGGGATTACAGCTCCCATGGGCTTCTGACTAGGCGGGCCTGGAACTGGAGGGCCAGCGTGCCGAACATTTTTACCGGATCCTCTCACACTCATTTTGAATTTGAGGGGTACATGAATTAATAAATTCCCGAGTCAAAAAATCAGGAACTGAATTATCACTACCTTTAATGTAATCAATATCAAAATCAAAAATACTTAAAATAGATTGCCATCTGGCAAAAATATGTTTAGCAGCTATATTTTTAACATCTTTATCTAAAATATATTTTTCTAAAATATATTCAGAGTTTTAAGTCACCTAGTCTCTTTGTATAAACCACCCTGTTTCGCCATAGGTCCCGTCGAGCCGTTGTAAGTCTCAAGAGTGTGAGCAGTTAAGGGAAAAAGGGAATGACTAGATTCTAGGGTATGTATTTATGTTAAGCAAAGAAAGGGGTATGTACTTAAGCGACTTTGGTATGTCTTTAAGTGGAATGTCAACAGAGCTAGAGATTAGGTTTGAACAAAGTTAAAACGAAGTAGACTGTTTAGATCGAGTTCATCAGTTAGTCAAGATTCAGCCGTGTGATCCTTGTATCAGACACAGTCTGATTAGTTTTTCTAAAAATTTTACATAATTTTTTTTTTTCAACAGTCGGTGACCAAAATTTCGGTGAAATTTTTATCCTTTCTTAAAATTAAACATAATTTTGGGGGGAAAAAGGATTGAATCCCTGGATTTTTTTTGGGGTCGAACTATAGGGGATGGTGATCTCTCTGAGAAGAAGATCAACAGCACCCACCGGCGAGGAAGGAGCCGGACCTCAACAGTCAACAGTCAGACGACGCTGGCCCCCCAGGGTCCCACAGTCATCGGATGCTCCAGATGCAATCAGTGCGTCCGACAAAGTCAAAAGTAGCCGAAAGAAAGAGCAGATGCTACTCCAGTCATCGTCAGATGCAATCAATGCATCCGACAAAGTTAAAAGTAAAGGATAACTTTACTTTAGTAAAAGTAATTTACTTAAGTAAAAGTAAATGTAAATACTTTAACTTTAGTTAAATGTTTTTAACTTTAGTTAAATATTTTTACTTTACCTTTAGTAAATGTAAAAGTAATTTACTTTTAACCTAAGTTAAATATTTTTAACTTAAGTTAAATGTTTCTTACTTTAGTTGAATGTTTTTACTTTTAACCTAAGTAAATGTAAAAGTTACTTCGGTAAATATAAATCGGTAACTTTAGTTCTATTTAAAGGAACTCAAGCGTTAGAGTTTCCTTAGGCTTAAAAATGTAAACCATTTAGCCTCATCTGAGGTTCTCTCCTCCATCTCTCCTCCTTCTCTCTACCTTCTCTCTAGTTAGATGAAGAAGAAGTTCCTGTACTTCTTCTTCCCTTAGTAAACATATCCAGAATAATGTAATCCTTTCCCAAATGTTTATAATACAAGAAAGAGATTGCTTTACCAATTCACCGGTCATCTTCTTTATGTTTTAAAATTATTTTAAGTTTAAAGTTTTATTTAAACTTTTCGTCCGCTGTTAAATGGTATCAGAGTCATGCGGTGTTGTCTCTTGGTGTCACTGTTTGTTCTACGGTCAAACACAGAGGTCTGAGTTTAAAATTTGTTTTTACTTCTTCTTTAGATTTCTGTTGCTCCGGACTTAGAGCACCTAGTTTAAGTCACCTAGTCTCTTTGTATAAACCACCCTGTTTCGCCATAGGTCCCGTCGAGCAGTTATAAGTCTCAAGAGTGTGAGCAGTTAAGGCAAAAAGGGAATCACTAGATTCTAGGGTATGTGTTTATGTTAAGCAAAGAAAGGGGTATGTACTTAAGCGACTTTGGTATGTCTTGAAGTGGAACGTCAACAGAGCTAGAGATTAGGTTTGAACAAAGTTAAAACGAAGTAGACTCTTTAGATCGAGTTCATCAGTTAGTCAAGAGTCAGCCGTGTGATCCTTGTATCAGACAAAGTCTGATTAGTTTTTCTAAAAATTTTACATAAATATTTTTTTTCAACAGTCGGTGACCAAAATTTCGGTGAAATTTTTCTCCTTTCTTAAAATTAAACATAATTTTGGGGGGAAAAAGGATTGAATCCCTGGATTTTTTTTTGGGGTCGAAGTATAGGGGATGGTGATCTCTCTGAGAAGAAGATCAACAGCACCCACCGGCGAGGAAGGAGCCGGACCTCAACAGTCAACAGTCAGACGATGCTGGCCCCCCAGGGTCCCACAGTCATCGGATGCTCCAGATGCAATCAGTGCGTCCGACAAAGTCAAAAGTAGCCGAAAGCAAAAGCAGATGCTGCTCAAGTCATCGTCAGATGCAATCAATGCATCCGACAAAGTCAAAAGTAAAGGACAACTTTACTTTAGTAAAAGTAATTTACTTAAGTAAAAGTAAATGTAAATACTTTAACTTTAGTTAAATGTTTTTAACTTTAGTTAAATATTTTTACTTTACCTTTAGTAAATGTAAAAGTAATTTACTTTTAACCTAAGTTAAATGTTTTTAACTTAAGTTAAATGTTTCTTACTTTAGTTAAATGTTTTTACTTTTAACCTAAGTAAATGTAAAAGTTACTTCGGTAAATATAAATCGGTAACTTTAGTTCTATTTAAAGGAACTCAAGTGTTAGAGTTTCCTTAGGCTTAGAAATGTAAACCATTTAGCCTCATCTGAGGTTCTCTCCTCCCTCTCTCCTCCTTCTCTCTACCTTCTCTCTAGTTAGATGAAGAAGAAGTTCCTGTACTTCTTCTTCCCTTAGTAAACATATCCAGAATAATGTAATCCTTTCCCAAATGTTTATAATACAAGAAAGAGATTGCTTTACCGATTCACCGGTCATCTTCTTTATGTTTCAAAATTATTTTAAGTTTAAAGTTTTATTTAAACTTTTCGTCCGCTGTTAAATGGTATCAGAGCCATGCGGTGTTGTCTCTTGGTGTCACTGTTTGTTCTCCGGTCAAACACAGAGGTCTGAGTTTAAAATTTGTTTTTACTTCTTCTTTAGATTTCTGTTGCTCCGTCCTTAGAGCACCTAGTTTAAGTCACCTAGTCCCTTTGTATAAACCGCCCTGTTTCGCCATAGGTCCCGTCGAGCCGTTGTAAGTCTCAAGAGTGTGAGCAATTAAGGCAAAAAGGGAATCACTAGATTCTAGGGTATGTTTTTATGTTAAGCAAAGAAAGGGGTATGTACTTAAGCGACTTTGGTATGTCTTGAAGTGGAACGTCAACAGAGCTAGAGATTAGGTTTGAACAAAGTTAAAACGAAGTAGACTGTTTAGATCGAGTTCATCAGTTAGTCAAGAGTCAGCCGTGTGATCCTTGTATCAGACACAGTCTGATTAGTTTTTCTAAAAATTTTACATAATTTTTTTTTTCAACAGTCGGTGACCAAAATTTCGGTGAAATTTTTCTTCTTTCTTAAAATTAAACATAATTTTGGGGGGAAAAAGGATTGAATCCCTGGATTTTTTTTTGGGGTCGAAGTATAGGGGATGGTGATCTCTCTGAGAAGAAGATCAACAGCACCCACCGGCGAGGAAGGAGCTGAACCTCAACAGTCAACAGTCAACAGTCAGACGACGCTGGCCCCCCAGGGTCCCACAGTCATCGGATGCTCCAGATGCAATCAGTGCATCCGACAAAGTCAAAAGTAGCCGAAAGCAAAAGCAGATGCTGCTCCAGTCATCGTCAGAAGCTATCAATGCATCCGACAAAGTCAAAAGTAAAGGACAACTTTACTTTAGTGAAAGTAATTTACTTAAGTAAAAGTAAATGTAAATACTTTAACTTTAGTTAAATGTTTTTAACTTTAGTTAAATGTTTTTACTTTACCTTTAGTAAATGTAAAAGTAATTTACTTTTAACCTAAGTTAAATGTTTTTAACTTAAGTTAAATGTTTCTTACCTTAGTTAAATGTTTTTACTTTTAACCTAAGTAAATGTAAAAGTTACTTCGGTAAATATAAACCGGTAACTTTAGTTCTATTTAAAGGAACTCAAGTGTTAGAGTTTCCTTAGGCTTAGAAATGTAAACCATTTAGCCACATCTGAGGTTCTCTCTTCCCTCTCTCATCCTTCTCTCTACCTTCTCTCTAGTTAGATGAAGAAGAAGTTCCTGTACTTCTTCTTCCCTTAGTAAACATATCCAGAATAATGTAATCCTTTCCCAAATGTTTATAATACAAGAAAGAGATTGCTTTACCGATTCACCGGTCATCTTCTTTATGTTTCAAAATTATTTTAAGTTTAAAGTTTTATTTAAACTTTTCGTCCGCTGTTAAATGGTATCAGAGCCATGCGGTGTTGTCTCTTGGTGTCACTGTTTGTTCTCCGGTCAAACATAGAGGTCTGAGTTTAAAATTTATTTTTACTTCTTCTTTAGATTTTTGTTGCTCCGTCCTTAGAGCACCTAGTTTAAGTCACCTAGTCTCTTTGTATAAACCACCCTGTTTCGCCATAGGTCCCGTCGAGCCGTTGTAAGTCTCAAGAGTGTGAGCAGTTAAGGCAAAAAGGGAATCACTAGATTCTAGGGTATGTGTTTATGTTAAGCAAAGAAAGGGGTATGTACTTAAGCGACTTTGGTATGTCTTTAAATGGAACGTCAACAGAGCTAGGGATTAGGTTTGAACAAAGTTAAAACGAAGTAGACTGTTTAGATCGAGTTCATCAGTTAGTCAAGAGTCAGCCGTGTGATCCTTGTATCAGACACAGTCTGATTAGTTTTTCTAAAAATTTTACATAATTTTTTTTTTCAACAGTCGGTAACCAAAATTTCGGTGAAATTTTTCACCTTTCTTAAAATTAAACATAATTTTGGGGGGGGGGGGGAAAGGATTGAATCCCTGGATTTTTTTTTTGGGGTCGAAGTATAGGGGATGGTGATCTCTCTGAGAAGAAGATCAACAGCACCCACCGGCGAGGAAGGAGCCGGACCTCAACAGTCAACAGTCAGACGACGCTGGCCCCCCAGGGTCCCACAGTCATCGGATGCTCCAGATGTAATCAGTGCGTCCGACAAAGTCAAAAGTAGCCGAAAGCAAAAGCAGATGCTGCTCAAGTCATCGTCAGAAGCAATCAATGCATCCGACAAAGTCAAAAGTAAAGGACAACTTTACTTTAGTAAAAGTAAATGTAAATACTTTAACTTTAGTTAAATGTTTTTAACTTTAGTTAAATGTTTTTACTTTACCTTTAGTAAATGTAAAAGTAATTTACTTTTAACCTAAGTTAAATGTTTCTAACTTAAGTTAAATGTTTCTTACTTTAGTTAAATATTTTTACTTTTAACCTAAGTAAATGTAAAAGTTACTTCGGTAAATATAAATCGGTAACTTTAGTTCTATTTAAAGGAACTCAAGTGTTAGAGTTTCCTTAGGCTTAGAAATGTAAACCATTTAGCCTCATCTGAGGTTCTCTCCTCCCTCTCTCTTCCTTCTCTCTACTTTCTCTCTAGTTAGATGAAGAAGAAGTTCCTGTACTTCTTCTTCCCTTAGTAAACATATCCAGAATAATGTAATCCTTTCCCAAATGTTTATAATACAAGAAAGAGATTGCTTTACCGATTCACCGGTCATCTTCTTTATGTTTCAAAATTATTTTAAGTTTAAAGTTTTATTTAAACTTTTCGTCCGCTGTTAAATGGTATCAGAGCCATGCGGTGTTGTCTCTTGGTGTCACTGTTTGTTCTCCGGTTAAACACAGAGGTCTGAGTTTAAAATTTGTTTTTACTTCTTCTTTAGATTTCTGTTGCTCCGTCCTTAGAGCACCTAGTTTAAGTCACCTAGTCCCTTTGTATAAACCACCCTGTTTCGCCATAGGTCCCGTCGAGCCGTTGTAATTCTCAAGAGTGTGAGCAGTTAAGGCAAAAAGGGAATCACTAGATTCTAGGGTATGTGTTTATGTTAAGCAAAGAAAGGGGTATGTACTTAAGCGACTTTGGTATGTCTTTAAATGGAACGTCAACAGAGCTAGGGATTAGGTTTGAACATAGTTAAAACGAAGTAGACTGTTTAGATCGAGTGCACCAGTTAGTCAAGAGTCAGCCGTATGATCCTTGTATCAGACACAGTCTAATTAGTTTTTCAAAAAAATTTACATAATTTTTTTTTTCAACAGTCGGTGACCAAAATTTCGGTGAAATTTTTCTCCTTTCTTAAAATTAAACATAATTTTGGGGGGGAAAAGGATTGAGTCCCTGGATTTTTTTTTGGGGTCGAAATATAGGGGATGGTGATCTCTCTGAGAAGAAGATCAACAGCACCCACCGGCGAGGAAGGAGCCGGACCTCAACAGTCAACAGTCAGACGATGCTGGCCCCCCAGGGTCCCACAGTCATCGGATGCTCCAGATGCAATCAGTGCGTCCGACAAAGTCAAAAGTAGCCAAAAGCAAAAGCAGATGCTGCTCAAGTCATCGTCAGATGCAATCAATGCATCCGACAAAGTCAAAAGTAAAGGACAACTTTACTTTAGTAAAAGTAATTTACTTAAGTAAAAGTAAATGTAAATACTTTAACTTTAGTTAAATGTTTTTAACTTTAGTTAAATATTTTTACTTTACCTTTAGTAAATGTAAAAGTAATTTACTTTTAACCTAAGTTAAATGTTTTTAACTTAAGTTAAATGTTTCTTACTTTAGTTAAATGTTTTTACTTTTAACCTAAGTAAATGTAAAAGTTACTTCGGTAAATATAAACCGGTAACTTTAGTTCTATTTAAAGGAACTCAAGTGTTAGAGTTTCCTTAGGCTTAGAAATGTAAACCATTTAGCCTCATCTGAGGTTCTCTCCTCCCTCTCTCCTCCTTCTCTCTACCTTCTCTCTAGTTAGATGAAGAAGAAGTTCCTGTACTTCTTCTTCCCTTAGTAAACATATCCAGAATAATGTAATCCTTTCCCAAATGTTTATAATACAAGAAAGAGATTGCTTTACCGATTCACCGGTCATCTTCTTTATGTTTCAAAATTATTTTAAGTTTAAAGTTTTATTTAAACTTTTCGTCCGCTGTTAAATGGTATCAGAGCCATGCGGTGTTGTCTCTTGGTGTCACTGTTTGTTCTCCGGTCAAACACAGAGGTCTGAGTTTAAAATTTGTTTTTACTTCTTCTTTAGATTTCTGTTGCTCCGTCCTTAGAGCACCTAGTTTAAGTCACCTAGTCCCTTTGTATAAACCACCCTATTTCGCCATAGGTCCCGTCGAGCCGTTGTAAGTCTCAAGAGTGTGAGCAGTTAAGGCAAAAAGGGAATCACTAGATTCTAGGGTATGTGTTTATGTTAAGCAAAGAAAGGGGTATGTACTTAAGCGATTTGGTATGTCTTTAAATGGAACGTCAACAGAGCTAGGGATTAGGTTTGAACAAAGTTAAAACGAAGTAGACTGTTTAGATCGAGTTCATCAGTTAGTCAAGAGTCAGCCGTGTGATCCTTGTATCAGACACAGTCTGATTAGTTTTTCTAAAAATTTTACATAAATTTTTTTTTTCAACAGTCGGTGACCAAAATTTCGGTGAAATTTTTCTCCTTTCTTAAAATTAAACATAATTTTGGGGGGGAAAAGGATTGAGTCCCTAGATTTTTTTTTTGGGGTCGAAGTATAGGGGATGGTGATCTCTCTGAGAAGAAGATCAACAGCACCCACCGGCGAGGAAGGAGCCGGACCTCAACAGTCAACAGTCAGACGACGCTGGCCCCCCAGGGTCCCACAGTCATCGGATGCTCCAGATGCAATCAGTGCGTCCGACAAAGTCAAAAGTAGCCAAAAGCAAAAACAGATGCTGCTCAAGTCATCGTCAGATGCAATCAATGCATCCGACAAAGTCAAAGTAAAGGACAACTTTACTTTAGTAAATGTAATTTACTTAAGTAAAAGTAAATGTAAATACTTTAACTTTAGTTAAATATTTTTAACTTTAGTTAAATGTTTTTACTTTACCTTTAATAAATGTAAAAGTAATTTACTTTTAACCTAAGTTAAATATTTTTAACTTAAGTTAAATGTTTCTTACTTTAGTTAAATGTTTTTACTTTTAACCTAAGTAAATGTAAAAGTTACTTCGGTAAATATAAACCGGTAACTTTAGTTCTATTTAAAGGAACTCAAGTGTTAGAGTTTCCTTAGGCTTAGAAATGTAAACCATTTAGCCTCATCTGAGGTTCTCTCCTCCCTCTCTCCTCCTTCTCTCTACCTTCTCTCTAGTTAGATGAAGAAGAAGTTCCTGTACTTCTTCTTCCCTTAGTAAACATATCCAGAATAATGTAATCCTTTCCCAAATGTTTATAATACAAGAAAGAGATTGCTTTACCAATTCACCGGTCATCTTCTTTATGTTTCAAAATTATTTTAGGTTTAAAGTTTTATTTAAACTTTTCGTCCGCTGTTAAATGGTATCAGAGCCATGCGGTGTTGTCTCTTGGTGTCACTGTTTGTTCTCCGGTCAAACACAGAGGTCTGAGTTTAAAATTTATTTTTACTTCTTCTTTAGATTTCTGTTGCTCCGTCCTTAGAGCACCTAGTTTAAGTAACCTAGTCTCTTTGTATAAACCACCCTGTTTCGCCATAGGTCCCGTCGAGCCGTTGTAAGTCTCAAGAGTGTGAGCAGTTAAGGCAAAAAGGGAATCACTAGATTCTAGGGTATGTGTTTATGTTAAGCAAAGAAAGGGGTATGTACTTAAGCGACTTTGGTATGTCTTTAAATGGAACGTCAACAGAGCTAGGGATTAGGTTTGAACAAAGTTAAAACGAAGTAGACTGTTTAGATCGAGTTCATCAGTTAGTCAAGAGTCAGCCGTGTGATCCTTGTATCAGACACAGTCTGATTAGTTTTTCTAAAAATTTTACATAATTTTTTTTTCAACAGTCGGTGACCAAAATTTCAGTGAAAATTTTCTCCTTTCTTAAAATTAAACATAATTTTTTTTTGGGGGGGGGGGGAAAGGATTGAATCCCTGGATTTTTTTTTTGGGGTCGAAGTATAGGGGATGGTGATCTCTCTGAGAAGAAGATCAACAGCACCCACCGGCGAGGAAGGAGCCGGACCTCAACAGTCAACAGTCAGACGACGCTGGCCCCCCAGGGTCCCACAGTCATCGGATGCTCCAGATGCAATCAGTGCATCCGACAAAGTCAAAAGTAGTAGAAAGCAAAAGCAGATGCTGCTCAAGTCATCGTCAGATGCAATCAATGCATCCGACAAAGTCAAAAGTAAAGGACAACTTTACTTTAGTAAAAGTAATTTACTTAAGTAAAAGTAAATGTAAATACTTTAACTTTAGTTAAATGTTTTTAACTTTAGTTAAATATTTTTACTTTACCTTTAATAAATGTAAAAGTAATTTACTTTTAACCTAAGTTAAATGTTTTTAACTTAAGTTAAATGTTTCTTACTTTAGTTAAATGTTTTTACTTTTAACCTAAGTAAATGTAAAAGTTACTTCGATAAATATAAACCGATAACTTTAGTTCTATTTAAAGGAACTCAAGTGTTAGAGTTTCCTTAGGCTTAAAAATATAAACTATTTAGCCTCATCTGAGGTTCTCTCCTCTCTCTCTCTCCTCCTTCTCTCTACCTTCTCTCTAGTTAGATGAAGAATAAGTTCATGTACTTCTTCTTCCCTTAGTAAACATATCCAGAATAATGTAATCCTTTCCCAACTGTTTATAATAATATATATATATATATATATATATATATATTATATATACAATGAATTTATTATAATAATGTTATAATTTAAATTATAAAATTATACAAATATATTATCACATTATACTATTTATAATATAATATTATAATAATATATTTGAATGAATTATTTTATTGGAGAAGATAAAATGTCAATTGTCAACAAATGTCTCATACTAAAAATTCATCCATTTATATCAAAATTGATCAAATATACTTATCATATTTATCAATAATTTTTATTTTTTTCATCAATTATTATTTTCCGACCAAACGAATATTTTTCGACACAACGAATATTTTATGACAACTTGCTTACTCTGTAAAATTTGTACATATAACCCTTAACTTTAACCTTTTATCAATTTAACCATTTACTGAATAGAATAATAATTATAAGAAAATTGAATACTTTTATTTCATAAAATTCGGGGTTTTACAAAAATTCATTTTGATATCTCAAATAAATTTATAACTAGCCAAAACGATTTAGCATAGACATAAAAAGAATAGTTCTTTTAAAATCCATTGATTCCAAAATTTGAACCAATATCGTTTTCTTAAACATGTACTCTTTAGCACGATGTCAATAAATTTCAAAATCTAGCATAGCTAGAAGACTTGGAGTACTTATTTTCTTCAGCTTCCTTCATTGTCATACTTGCAAAAATCTTAACTTCTTCTAGCACCTTCAATGCTACTTATACTAAAAATAACTTATTTTTAGTTTAAACATTCCTATACCATAGTATTGTCCATCAAATTACCACACTTTATGTGTTTACGAACTTTTCACAACCATGTGTTTAAAAACTTATATTCGCAATATGTAATCCAAGAACAAATCAAGGACTTTCTTTCCATACGCTTAGAGTCTCGAAAACATAACATATAACTATGAGTCCCAAACTTTTCATAAGTATGAGTTTCAAGAACTCGCACCTATCTTAATATTCTCTAACTATCCAAAATGCACATGAGAAAAGATTCACATTCTCACCACATACATGTTGATAGCATTTCATTACTATTCCGATGATTATCACTGTAATAACTAAATAGTCACAAACCTTCTCCCATTCAAAGGTTCATACCACTCAGCTATCACATGAGTTCTTAATCGAAATCTGATAACTTCTAACTTTCTCTTTCCTTAATACAAATTTTCATTAATTCGTATTTCATCCTCTACAACTCGATCTGAGTTCTTCTTCTCGTACTACTTTGTAGTACCATTCCATTATAGCATTTAGCTATAACTCATCCATCGCTTAACAGAATATCTGTTATTCACTATTTAATGAGATCACATAATGATCTTCTTCATTAATCGTTTAACTCAACGATTTTCTTATCATTCTCTCTCAGATTATAGCCTTAGGTACTAATACCTAAGGTTTATAACCTATCAGCTCTGATACCAACCTGTACCGTCCCGAAATCCAGTCTATCTTCACACCCAGATTCCGTACATCACGAGTACTTCTCGTTCCATACATACATCATTATATCATAAAGAATAATGACATATCTATTCAATTCCCAGGTTGTATTACCTTAAAATCTCGTTTATTAAAAATAATGGTAATTATATTATTCTTTACATCTTACAAGAGTGACTTTTATCCGCCACAAAGGATTCGTAATAGTTCATTAAACTACTCTGTAGTTTAATTAACTATTCTACATTACAAGTCTTGGCTTGGTATTCATGCTTGTTCATATAATGAACAACACTTTAGCAGGGCATCGGTTAGCTTGATCTTTACGAGATCCTTAATTTCATTCTACCATCGTTTGCTGAAAATATTTTTATTTAAAGCAAGAGTGAGCATTCAATTGCTCAGCAAGTCATAGCAGTTGAATAACAACCAAAGCAAGAATTAAAATTCTTTTAAGACTTAGATAACCGAGCAAAGGTTATGAAGCAACTCGAATAATAAGAATATACTCTAATTCCTATCATTTTCAAACATTAGTCACATTCACTTTGACTTACTTTCATTATTCTATTCTTTGAATAACATTCGGTCTGGCTAGAATCATTAGCACAGACTTAACAATAACAGTTCATGAATAAACAGAACTATGTTACATTGAACAGTTCAATCACAGAATAGTTCATCTCACAGAAACACCAAAGTGTTAAAATTATGGCTTAAGGCCTCATACATAATAACGCCTTGTACAAATATCTAAGGGTGAGCATGGTGCGGTTTGAAGCTCAAACTGCACCCGAAACCGCTTAGGTGTGGTTTGATAAATTTAAAACCGCACATGAAACCGTTTGTGATTGGTGCGGTGCAGTTTTGAATTGTGCGGTGCAGTTTCATTTGGTGCGGTTTCGATTCCAAAACCAATTGAAACAACAAAATTTTATGTAATTGAAATTAACAATTTAGCATCACATAATATTAAAATTGTAAAAGAGATACAAAGGCATTAGTTTTTATCTCTCGTTCTACTCGTGATTGCCTAATTTCAATAACTTAAATTCTTTTAACAAGAAAATATATTGAATCCAAATATATATATATATATATATATAATTTATGAAGTATATATACATATATATGCTCAAGCACTGTGTAGTCCAATAATTTTTTATAATTAAGGGATAATTGTATGATATTTGTATGGTGATGGTGATCATGTAGATCGATATCATCCAAATTCAAAATTAGTAGCTTAATTTTTATGGGAGGTTCATTACACAAGGTTAAATGAATCATCTCTCCTGTAATAGTATTGTATAATTAATTAATTTTCATTGTGCGGTTTGGTTTCGATTTTATGCGTGTGGTTTTGGCTAGTAACCAAATCGAAACAGTAAATTTGGTTTTTTAACTCACCTAAAATCGCCACATACGCCGAATCCGTTGGTGCGGTTTTACTTGGTGTGATTTGTGCTGTTTTTGGTGCGATTTCGATTTTAAATTGGTTCCTTGCTCAGCCCTACAAATATCACACATTTACACATAGGTAAAACTTCCCAAGTTCAACATCTGAGAAAGTTTAAGAAACTAACATTCATATTAAAAATGAATGAAGTTAGGAAACTTGCCTTACGTACAGCTACATCTTACAGTTTACGCTGAACTGCTCATTGATATTCTTATATAACATATAAGGAACAACACATACCAATTAGTCAAATATTTGACTTACGCATTAGTTTAACTTAAGTTTACTTCCTATGGCTCGCGTTATTATAATCTAAGTTTACGTGACCAATTTTTACTTTTATTCCTACGGCATTATGACATACGGAGATGTCATAAACCTTACAATTATCTTTTACGATAGATTTACATTCTCATCTTCTTCTATAATATTTCTACCTAGCACACATCGAGTCTCTAACAGTGTTCAATATAGTACGCTGAGTGGTTTCCCATAAACAACCAACAAACTAATTTCACGTCTCAGCTACACTGTCTTTCACAGCGTGTTAGATCGATTGCTACTTCGTATTAACCTCCGCTCTCTGAAGGAATTGTTTAGACCAATTACCATACATTAACTATTAAAAAGTACGATTGTACCACAACTTAAACTTAACTTATCCGAACCATTAAAACTATAACGTTCGTTAAGTTAACTTCCCATTCCTTATGGCTTTCTGGCAACTAAATGTCATACCTCAGAATTTATTAATATTGTCTAGGTCATACAATCATTTGTATGTCGAGAACGAATATCCAATGTGTAGACACTAGAAATTTTGTTTTCCTGCTACTAACACTGTATGAGGGCAAAAATGTCTCATCAAATCAACCCCGGTCTCAATACCGAGCCATTAATTCAACCCGGTCTCAATATCGGGCCATTAATTAAACCCCGGTCTCAATACCGGGCCATCAATTCAACCCCGATCTCAATACCGGGTCACCAGGTCAGCCCCGGTCTCAACCCGGGAGGTACATGTTAGCCCCGGTATGAACCCGGGAAGTACAGGTCAGCCCTGGTCTCAACCCGGAAGGTACAGGTCAGCCCTAGTATCAACCTGGGAAGTATAGGTCAGCCCCGGTCTTTACCCGGGAGGTACAGGTAAGCCCCGATCTCAACCTGGGAAATACAGGTGGTCAGCCCCAGTCTCAACCAGGGAAGTACAGGTCAGCCCTGGTTTTAACCCGGAGGTACAGGTCAGCCCCGGTATCAACCTGGGAAGTACATGTTAGCCCCGATCTCAACCCAGAAGGTACAGGTCAGCCCCGGTATCAAACCGGGAAGTGCAGGTTAGCCCCGGTATCAACCCGAGAAGTACAGGTCAACCCCAGTCTCAACCTAGGAGGTATAGGTCAGCCTCTGTATCAACCCGGAAAGTACAGGTCAGCCCCGATCTCAAATCGGGAGGTACAGGTCAGCCCCGATATCAAACTGGGAGGTACAGGTCAGCCCTGGTATCAACCCAAGAGGTACAGGTCAGCCCCGATCTCAACCCAGGAGGTACAGGTCAGCCCCGGTCTCAACCCGGGAAGTACAGGTCAGCCCCGGTCTCAGCCCGAGAAGTACAAGTCAGCCCCGGTCTCAACCCGGGAGGTTAGGTCAACTTCAAAAACAATCCTGAAGCATCACAACATCTCCGGAGGAAAATCTAGAAGGACCAAGTCAGCCTCAAAGACAACTCTGAGGACAAACAGAATCGGTTGGGATCCAACCTCGGAGATAACCTCAAGAATTCAACAAAAGGTCGGGCAACCCCGGGAGGGGTAAAATGGTCATTTTACCAACTTAAAGCCTATTTGGTCAAATGCAAGCCGAATTGATGCCACCAAGGTCAGAACAAACTATATCAATGATCCCGAGTGGAAACAGCGCAATACAGCTCAACGGACAAACTTTGAGGAATCAAAGACCTGGTTATGAACACTTCTTTTTGGACTCAAAAAAGGTTTTCTCCCATGTCATTGCAACACTCTCGGTGAGGGCTTTCCAGAATGGGATCGCATGCCTCAAACGGACTCTCCGATCAAAAGTTAAAAAGTTTCGAATCTGACCTCGCAATGCTCGGAGTGCACGTACTTCGATATAACGGGACCTGCCACGTGGGCTCCACCAAGTGGAGCCGCACCTCTACCTGTAGCTGCCGTAGGTAGATCTGCTTCTCTTGGGTCTATATATATGAGTGTACCCCCAGCTCATTTCAAGAATTAAAAAACGCTTTGAACCCCCGCCCGTTTGGTTTCTCAGCCATATTCTTGTCTTCTAAACCCAAATTTTTTCACTCTAACACATAGATATACCCATATATTAACACATATCAAAAATTAACCGGTAGATTTGGATGTTTAAAGCCTACGATTTGGCAAAAAGCCTGTGTAGTAGCCATTGTGAGTATTTTTATGATCAGGAAGTTTGTATTACTACATTGCACTTTTATACACTTGCATGTTAAGTTTCGTTTTATGAATATGCCCGGAACTCAGTTCTGTGGCCGTTTTTTTGTTAACTTTTGGTATATTTTAGTACCTAAACGCATTTACTGGCATTTCTACCGCTCAGATTGACGATCCGTCGCTTCTAACAACTTTTATATACTTATATTTGCGTTCTTAGCAACTTCGCCGGACTGGGTTATCTTCCCAGTCCGGGTTTGGCTTTTTTTTTTTTGTATATATTTAACTGTATATATGCTAACTTTTTAATTCCGTCAAGCCCGGATGTCAAATCCGCTGTAGTTTACTGCATATATATATATATATACATATATATACACCCTTCACCGGTCTGGGTTATCTTTCCAGTCCTGGTTTGACTATTTTTTTGTCTATATTTAACTATATATATATATATACATTTCAGTTCGGCCTAGATCATTCTGTGGACTTTTTACTACTTTTATAAATATATATATATATATATATTTCCATTCCAGTTCGGGCATCAGAGTGAAAACCCACCACCCTTTACTGTTTTTTTCTCTCTCTCTCTCTCTCTATATATATATATATATATATATATTTACATTATGTCCATCCTGGATCATTCCGTGGCTTTTATACAGCTTTTATAAATATATATATATATATATATATATATATATATTTATTTATATTTGCGTCCGGGCCTCGGAGTGAAAACCCACCGCCCTTTTACCGCTTTATATATATATATTTCCATTCTGTCAAGCCTAGATTATTCTATGGCTTTTTACAGCTTTTATATATATATATATATATATATATCTATATTGCTTTACTCATTTTATTAAATTGTTGCTTTAAATATTTATTTGATATGAATCGGCATTAACGTTTCTGCGGGCGAACTAGATTTCTTTAAATCTAGCCAACTCTAGCTTCCAAACGGTTCAAATTGGTACAGACGGAACCGGAAAGCTAGAATGGCTGAGATTTATTTAAATCTAGCATTTTTCTAGTTTCAGTTATAAAAACAACCTCGCGGCCCTTAGATCGCTATCTAGTGGGAACAAGACGCTTCGGCCATGTGCGAACCAGAATTTACTGATGAATCCTTGGTTCTGGCGACATTTGGATATATACATATGTTCTGTGCCTATTTGAGCTTTGCAGATTTGATAGGTTTTCCTATGTGAGCCTAGGAATCATGGGATTCATGATCAAACTGATCATAATCTGATTCCCACGATGGACAAACTCCACTTTACAAATGTACCCTGCCAGTTTTTCTGTAAAAATGTACATCTAAAAAACCTTAAAACGATTATTCGGGTTTAAGGTCTCAACATAGTGAAAACATGGTTTGTCGTGTAAGAGTCACTCCGCTGGCTGTCATGCCCATGAGAAGACCGACACTTGTATATATTCTGTGGTCGAGGATGCTTCGCAGCCCGACAATCACCATTTCATATTGTGCCAGAAGGCTGAAAAGATAAAACTGAAGTATCGATATGCTTCAATTCCTATGTTAGCAGAAGGGTTTGAAAAATCAACCTTTCAAAACATCATTTTAACAATCTTATCTAAAAAAGAGACTTTTGCAAATCAAATCAAACCCTTCGTATATAAGTTCAACGATGCATAAACACACTTTCAATCAAATATAGGCCTAATTTCATTCCAGCATTCACACACATATTGCAGATTTAAAAGAGAAATATTGAAAGATGCGGTACCGTGTTTATACGAGAGTTGTGGGGTGCCTAACACCTTCTCCACACTTAACCAAGCCCCTGAACACAAAATTTGGTATCAAAGATCAAGTTTTAATAGTGTCCAGCAATTGGGCCTTCTTTCAAACAAACTCGATTGAGTTGGTACAATCATTTCAAATCTACCAACTGGTGACTCTATAAACGTTCAAATCGTCGACATGATACATGTTGGCCTTTTCCTAAAAAACCCTTCAAAACCTTTTTTACAATAAAAAGAATAAGGGTAGACAAAACTTAGAAAGAGAGAAAGATCCGGGTTCCCGAATTTTTCCACCAATGTCGACAGATGGCGACTCTGCTGGGGACAGTAGAGGGCTTAGGCTGCGCTCAAATCTTTTCAAAATTATCCCTTTCATATTTGCATATGTATGAATGTTGTATATTTACATTGAATGAATGCGTAAATGCTGTATCTTTACATTGAATTAATACGAATGAATGCTTTCCTGCTTTATTAGTGCTTCACACCCATATTAGTGCTTCACACCCATATTAGTGCTTCGCACCAATGTCATCATATGCATACGGTAAGACGCGACGTATGTGAATGTATGTTGTGTGATTCCTCCACCGGGAGGCAAACCCGTCGGTGCAAGAGTAATGTCTTCGAGGACGACTAAGTCTTTGGGGCTCATGAAAAAGCACCACTCAGATTCGTTCCAGTTAAAAGATCAAATTAATTTCCCCTGTAGTAGATTGCGATGATCTGGGGACCTTCATGCCGAAAAAGCCGCGAGAGTAGCATAAGATAGGTCAGCCTCTGATTAACCAAATTCGATGGGAAGCCTCTTCATGCCTTCCTCTTCTAATTCAATGTCAAGTTTTCAATTCCAATGTAAATCTCATAATGTACATTCCATATTTTGTAAATCCTGTCATGTTATCCTGTTATTAAAATAACTGACCTCTGTTTTGCAGGATAAGATTAAAAAACCTAAAAAACACATCATGGCATGCATCCTATCCATACCTACCTTAGGAAATTGACAAGCCTACGTTTTGGTGTAGGTGAAAAATTGGTCATGTCACTAGATCTAAGTCTAAAAAAGCACTAAGTCCATCTCTGGACATGACTTCCAGTGCTTAGCCAGAATCCACCCCTATCTCTAGGGAAGAATTTGAAGGACTAAAGAACTACATAGCTGAATTGGCTATTTTCTTGAGAGAGCAGAGTAAAGCTCTTAAAAGAAAACAAGAACAGGGTCACACAGAACCCGGTACACCCGGTGGCAATCAAGAGACCGGGAAGAAGGACACTTAGATTCCTGAATCACAGAATAAGGATACAACCAACAAAACCCCTGAAATCACCGTCCTTAACAAAGAACAAGAAGCTGGTGACATTCTGAAGAAAGTTCAACAGATGGAAGAAACCATCCGATCCATCAAAGGGACTGGGGCATTTGATAGTGTCAATTATTCTGACTTATGCATTTTCTCGGGGGCTAGTTATCCCGAAAAATTTAGAACTCCTGATTTTGAGAAACACGATGGATTAGGAGACCCCTACACTCATTTAATGGTGTTCTTTGGAGAACTCGGATCCTATGCAGAGGACGAGAAACTCCGAATGTAGTTATTCCAGAAGAGTCTGACAGTTAAGGGTAAAGCTTGGTATGCCCGTCTGGACAATTCCAAGATTCACAGCTGGGAAAAGATAGCACATGCCTACCTCAGTCAATACAGTTTCCAGTCTCAACTGGCTCCAGACAGATAACAGATTACCAAAATCAAGAAACAAAACACAGAATCATTTAGAGAGTATGCTTAATGATGGAGGCGGGTTGCAACACAAGTCACTCCGCCCATGACGGAGTCTGAAATAGTCACGACTTTCATCGACATTCAAGAAGCTCCGTATTATGAAAGGGTCCTGGCAGGCATAGGAAAACCATTCTCAGAAATGATCAAACACGGAGAGATGGTCGAAATGGGGCTAAAGTCTGGTAAGATAAAGGACCTGACTGCCTTAGAAGCTGTTGCTGAGCATATCCAGTTCGAAAATTACGGTAGTAATCCCTGGAGGGTACACAAGAAGAAAGTCGAAGAAGTGTCCTTAGTATTGCAAGGACAAAATCAGAGGGGCGCGTCAAACAATATGCCCATTCAAAGGAGGAACTATACCCCTTTTCAAGCTTCAGATCAACCTTCAAACCCTTCATTTCAGAAAGCTATGGAGACCAGATGTCGGAGAACATTCACCCCATTAGAGGATTCCCTTGAGAATGTGCTGAAATTGTTAACCACACAAAGAAGATTGTTTAACTCCTTCCACCCACCAATATCGGTGGACTAAATTTTGACCCAAGCAAAAAGTGTGCTTACCACTCCGGATCCCCGGGCCATAATACATAAGACTGTTGGTCTCTCAAGCACAAAATTCAAGACTTGATTGACAATGGAGAGATTGTGGTGACAAAGCCCGAGCAACTGAACGTGCAGGATAATCCCTTCCCTCAGCACAAAGAGGAAAATGTCAATATGATCAGCACAGGAAATAGAGAAGGATCTAAATACCTCCGTTATATAGGAGAGTCGACACCATCTAGAAACAACAGCCCAGATAGTTTGGAAGTCTCAGAATGGGGATTCATGATAGAGAAGAAGATTAAATCTATCAAGGAACAGCTTGGACAACTAGCAGAACTGGTAGTATACCAACATCAGGTCACCAGATAGCTGATCAACCAATCCAACCGACATAAGGCTAGTCCTCCCCCACCAAAAATCAGTCCCATGAAGGACCATTACCGGTTTCATCAACAAGAACCATGGGCCGACAAGATGGCCAAAGAAGAAAAGTTTCAAGCTGGTAGGGAATTTGCCTTTCAGAGGAATTTCACTAACCTGAACCAGTCGATGAAGGAAATCCTCCAGATGTTAATCAACGAGGGAATGGTTGCAGATTTTTTACCTCTATTGAACCCTCGATCTAGAAAATTCAAACCTGATAGAATCTGTCAGTACCACTCCAATGCACCCGGCCATGATACTGAGGATTGTTGGGCACTTCGTAACCTGATTCAGAAGATAATTGAAAGTGGTGAATTGATAAGAAGGAATCGAGATTATGGCCTCCCAAATGAAGAAACTCTCCTTATTCCCACTTAATGGATTCAGGATACCGTGGCTATTATTTCCTATGATAAGGAGCAAGCCCTCACACCCCTCATGCTACCAGGGAAAGCGGTCCAAGAAATACAAAATCCTGTGAAGTTGGTTGCACCCGAGCCTTTAATCCTGCCATTCAGACCCCAATATCCAGTGATCAGTCTGAAGAGAGTCCCATGGAACTACGGAAATAATGAATGTTCCACCTCAAACGATATTGCCATTGTACCAAAGGAGAATCCCTTGTACTTGCCTTAGCGGGTGATCAAAGCAGTCATCAAAGCCAAAGAAAGGGTAGCTAAAGAGAAAATAGAAGAGTTCCTCAATAAAATGGGGCATAACGAGATCAAGGTGGTGCAAAGCCTGAAAGACGCACCCAAACAAATGTCCATTTTAGATCTGATCTTATCATCGGTGGATCATCGTAACATTCTGGTTAAAGTACTGGAAGAAGCCCACCTACCACATACCGTAGATGCTGAGAAATTCCATCACGTGGTAGAACACATTTTCAACAGCAATGTAATATCTTTCATTGACGATGATATACCTGCAGAGAGGACGGGTCATCGCAAGTCACTGCACATCGCTGGTCTCCAAGAAAATGGGATCATGACAATTCAGCAAGGTCTCCAAGAAAATGCAATTCAACCATGGAAAATGTATTTTGATGGAGCAGTAAACATGGAAGGGGTCGGAGCTGGGGAAGTCCTTATCTCTGGTACAGGAGAACAGTATCCTGTGGCTACCAAGCTACAGTTTGTCAACACCAACAACATGGCTGTGTATGAAGGCTGCATAATGTTGTTGAAGTTAGCCCAATCCATGGGTATTAAACATCTATTGGTCTTTGGAGATTCTAAGTTGGTCATTAGACAAACCACCTGGGCATATCACACTAAAGAACTGCATTTGCTACCCTATAACCTGCAGGTTGTCAAAATATCCATGGAGTTTGAAGACGTAACTTTCATCCATATTCCTTGGGGTAGGAATGACTTCGATAATGCATTGGTGACGTTGGCTTCCTTGATCCGCATATCCGATAGGAGTGGGATTCCCGATATCAAATACACAAGCCAAAAGACCCCGACATACGTGAATTACATTGGAGAAGTATCAGATGAGATGCCTCCTATCAATAAGCCTTGGAATCAAGACATCAAGGAATATCTCCGAGATGGATCTACACCCGCTGGGAAAAGCCAATCCGAGCGAAAGAAAATTCACAAGATGGCTATGAAATTCTATTTGAGAGAAAATGCACTTTACAAAAGAGATGCTGGAATAGGACTATTAAGATGCCTTGATAAAGATTAAGCCCAGATATTGATGGATGAAGTCCACGAGGGAGTCTGTGGTCCACATATGAGTGATCATCTGCTAGTCAAGAAAATATTAAGAACAGGGCATTGCTAGATCTCCCTCAAAGCTGACTGTGAAGACCACGTCAAGAGGTGCTACCAATGTCAAGTCCATGGAAATACCATACACGCTCCTCCAAATGAGCTACACAATATGACTTTGCCATGGCCCTTCTCCATATGGGGAATGGATGTGACAGGCCCAGTGGAACCCAAAGCCAGCAATGGTCATCGTTTTATTTTCACCATGATCGATTACTTAACCAATTGGGTTGAAGCTGCCTCTTTCCCCAAAGTTAGGAAAGAGGTCATTGGTTTCATCAGAAACAATGTCATCTATTGATATGGACAATCGGAGGTGATCGTATCAGAAAATGCCAAGAATCTAAACAATCAGATGATGAGAGAACTATGTAGCAAGTTTCACATCAAGCATCTCAATTCCGTCATCTATCGGCCCAAGATGAATGCTGTTATCGAAGCGGCCAACAAAAACATCAAGAAGATTATGCAAAAAATGTCCGCCAATCACAAAGAATGGCCTGACCTGTTGCCTCTAATCCTGTTAGCACACAGGACGTCAATGCGCAGTTCTACTGGGCTACCCCCTACTTATTGATCTATAGCATGGAAGCAGTCCTTCCCATAGAAGTAGAGATGGAGTCCTTGCGAGTATTGATAGATGCTTAGATGGATGAAGATCAGTGGTTGGAAGAGTGGTATCACCAACTATCCCTGATAGATGAAAAGAGGGCTACAACCATTTTCCACTGGCAATTATATCAGCAGAGGATTGCTCGATCATACAACAAGAACGTCTAAATATGATAATTCAAAGAAAATGATTTGGTGCTGAAAAAAGTTTTGGCCAATCAAGACGAGGCCAAAGCAAAGTTCGCCCCAAATTGGGAAGGCCCTTTCATTGTCAAGGAAGCGTTGACAGGAGGAGATATCAGATTGCAAGAAATGGACGGGAACGAATTTCCCAAACTCATCAATTCAAACACCGTGAAGAGGTACTATATTTGAGACACATGCATATCCGCATCCTGGCCTTGCAAGTCGATCAAACCAGTTCGATTTTCACTAGAAAACGGAACTACGAATGACCTGATCTCCCTCAACCCGGGAGTACGTAGGCAGCCATTCCTGGTGCGGTCAAACCAAACAAAAACTCAAAAACACATTAAACCAAACTCAAAAGAGACACTTCGTGAACTACAAATGACCTGATCTCCCTCAACCCGGGGGTATGTAGGCAGCCATTTACGGTGCGGTTTAACCTTCAAGAAAATAAAAAACCCAATAAAAACGAGTCTTAAGACACCAAAACAATATAAATCCTAAATCTTATCAAGCCTTCTTGGTCAACAGGCCCATCTAAGATATTCTCTGACATCTCAATGTCAGTCCATCGAGGAGAAGCTCGTAATACATTAACAACATCAAGTCATGAAAGTAGTGGTAATGACTTAGCAGTGACAATACATATCTAACAGGGAAGTGAATCAAAATATATTTCTCTGATATATAATATTGTTTGATATATACAATGTGTCCTGTACATGACAAAAATGGTTGATCTAGTATAATCAGGGGAGAAAAACAAGGCTAGTCTATGGACCCAAAGATAAACGAGACAGCAGTGCCAACATGGCATCTCTCTCTAAAGATGGAGGAGCCGTTGCAAGCGCAATACCCTCAGCCTCCATACGAGTCAGAACATCCACAACCATCTGCATAGTCTCGCTATGATCATCAATATAAACACTCATATCGGCAACCAGACCATGAGTATAGGATCGGAGAGTAGTATTGTTGGCAATGTGGAAATCCCGGGAAGCTATGGCCTCATCCCTCTCTACAAAAGCAGCATCCCTGGCTATCAAAACCTCCTCAATCTCCTCAAAGGCTGCGTCTTTGGCAGATCGGATCTCATCCCTCGCCATAAAAGTTGCATCCCTGGCAATCAAAGTCTCCTTAATCTCGACAAAAGCAGCATCTCGAGAAGATCGAGCCTCGTCTCTCTCAGTAAAAGCTATGTTTCTACCAGGCAGGGCAGTCAACATCAGCGTGCTAGCCTGATCTCTCTCAAAGGTCCTCCTAGCTAGGGAATCTACCAAAGCTGGATCTGTCCTAGCATGAATAATCGACGGATCACTAACTAAGGCTGCTGTCAGACCCATAAACAACTCATCCTCAGTGGGAGAATCAGGATCCTCCATAGGCTCCTCCTCGTCTGAGTCCACAATCAGAGCTGACTAGACGACTGCTGCTGCTGCTATATCGGCCTCTAACCATGCCAAATACTCTGGTGTACGATCCAGATGGCTAGTAGAGAAATCATCCCTCTCCCTATGAGTCCAACACTCATAAAATCTGATCAAGTCGGCGGACGACATAGAAGAAGCTGACATTCACTGATCGATGGCCCCCTCAAACTGGTGCAGGCTCTGGAACTGATCGAACTGACCCATAATCTCCAAAGGATGATAAGTGGTCACTCCCCTCAATCCCACTAGGGGAAGGTAATCCATGCCAGATGCATGGGTGATAAAGCTATAGGGGGAGACTAGCCCTGAGCAGGGCAGGATCAAAAAAGGATGCACAATATCAGAAAAAAAGGCTGACCATGTCTCTACATCTGAACACTCCGCTGGCTAAAAGGAGTATGACATGGCTATCTCGTGGGTGAAACAATACCCCTGGTGTCTGAAGAATCCGATCGGACGCAAGTGGGACATGAGCCACATGTACAACAGGACAGAGCTACCTTTAAAGAATCCCTCTGGATGGGTATTACAATGGGTAGCTGACCTCAGTGTCTCCGCCAATATCATCAATAGGATGGTGCAACCCTGTCTAAGGGCCCGAATCACGACCATCGGTCCGACATCCAAATAGTCCAAGGGTAGTGGCATATATACGTAGGTCACAACGCACATCAACAAGACGTCTACACGAGTGAGCTGCCACTCATCCAATGAGATGGTAAAATCCCTAGCGTGTCGCTTGTAGCTGTCTAGCTGGCCAAAGTGATCGATTAAAAAGTTTATGGATATCACTTGGCCTGTAATAATCTCCTCAGTGATAACTCGGCGTCTCAGACCCGACATGGTCATAAATGTTCTCTGCATATCACTGATAGCTATACGAGCGTAAGGCAGATTCATTGCCAAGCCAGTAAGACGCTTATACTCCTCTAAGGTAGGAGTCAACTCCTGAAGTCCAAAATGGAAAACCTGTAGATCAGGTATCCAGCATGATAAAAGATCATCCACAAACCCATAAGGAACCTGGAAATCTAAAAGGGCTAGAGAATGCCCTAGCCTCTGGTCTACTGTCCCTCTGGCTGTGAGGGGCAGACTATCATACCACGACTGTAATGAAGATTTCACCAAGGACGGTGGCGAGCGCTTAATAGGGCTGACGGTGGATGACGACATCTGTATCACCATATCACAAGACCATCCAGGGGTCAAATCTGAACTCATCTGTCTAAATGCATATCCATGATATAATACATGCATAATGACAATAATAGACATGATGCAAATAGATAAGAAATATCATGCATATCTAGAATAAACTATCTACTACAAGCATCATCTTTGTCTGCCAATAGAGTGCAAAATAAAAAGTACAGGGATATGGGGCACCACCACCCAACTACTAACAATGGTCTATCAAAATGGGGCACAGCCGTCCAGCAGCCAAAATAGTGGCCGACCAAAAGCTATAGCTATAATAGCTATCCAAAAAGATCCAAAATATTTACGCTCATGCTATTAACCTGCTCTATCTCCTCCGTGGACACAAAGTCTCGGCCATCAGGAATGTCAGGGCAGTACAAGGGAGGATCAACCCTTGTATAACTGCTAGAAAATGGACCTGTGGAAGGGCCCGTGATCAGGCTGTTAACCTGCTCCATCTCCTCCGGGGACACAAAGTCTCGGCCATCAGGAATGTCAGGGTGGTACAAGGGAGGATCAGCCCCTGTATAACTGCTAGAAAATGGACCTATGGAAGGGCCCACTCCAGAGCTGGAAGGATCAAAAGAAGATGCCTCTGATGGATCTCTGCCAAGATGCCTGATAAACAAATGAGCTCTCTCCAACTGCTGGGTCAGTGCGGTAATCTGGTCTAAGTGAGTAGGCTCCCTGAGGCAAGCTATCCAGTCTGTCATCATCACAGACCCCGACACCATATATGCCATGAACTGGGTGGCACGTGTCTGAGCCCCAATAGTGCAAGGACTCCACCAGCTGCTGAATGCCTCCTAGCTGTATGGACCCTCTGACAGAGTAAAACCGTCTATGCCCTCTATCGAAATATCTGTGAGTGGCTGAACTAGTGGCCAATGATGCCAAGCTGGAGGAATAAAAGGAATGCGAATCTGCCCCGTGTTGCTCCGGATAGCGTGCTCTCCCAGGTAGAGCTCCCAGCCTTCCTCTGTTAAAAGTGGGACTCTGCGGGTCGACAATATAAACTCCCGGCCAGTGGGGAAGCCTCCCTCAAACCCGACAGTCAAAAAGTCAAAAGTATATGGGACCCACGAGACCGATCCTGCTATCAAAAGCTCAAGCTGCTGGTGAGAATGGGTGAATCCGTCAGCCACGGGGACCTCCGTCAGAGTGGAATGGTGCCAACGCCATCCCTGGGGATAAGTCTCAAAGTCTAAAGCATTAGTGGGATGAAGGCAAGGAAGCCTCTCATACGCCCAGAACTGGCCATGTAAATATCAAAAGTCCTCAGTTACCAAGACTAACAAATGTAAATGCAAAAATCAAAAAGGTACAAGAAAGATGTACTCACCAACAGAAATGGGTAGAACCCTAACTAAGCCTCAGTTACACCTTTTGAGCGCATGCGCATGCCCCGGAGAAAATAGTCGAAGGTGTAGGTACCCCAATTAAAGTCACTGAGGCGCTCCACATGTTGAGTGGCGCTGACCAGGGAAAAGGACACCGTCGCAGAGTTGTCCGCCAGAAAACAACCCCTGATGATCACCAGAAATAATCGCCGCAGGATGCGATCCCTAACCCTCTGATCATCAGGCAAAGGCTCAAGCAAAGCCCCACTTTGGGCATCTATGCTCAAGGGACCAGATCGGATCGTCCGACCCTTGATTGCCGTCGCAGGGACTCCCAGCAGGGACCGAACGTCAGTGGGTGTAATGTCAGCCACGACAGGCACTGGCTCACCCTCAAACTCTATCCCGATGATGAACCTCTAGTCCATCGGGGTCATCATCACCTCACAGTCTAATAAGTGGAGAGACTGAGTCTGGTGGAACCATCGCTCAGATAAAGCGCTCATAAAACCCCAGGGGCAACAACGGGGAAGAATAGAAAAGAACGCCTGAAACCCCCAGGTGTCAACATTGTCCCTGTAGTCTTGTTGTAGAGTGTGATACAGAGAATGAACATTAAACTAGTTCCCTCGAGGCTTGCGTGAAGCCAGGAACTTGCATCAAAAGCCAACCCAAGTCAAAAACCTGTGCCCCGAGAATGGAAAAAGGAAGAAATAAAATCCAAAAACAAAAAAAGCTTCTGTCACCTCGTTGGCATGGAGGAACCTCAAGGGATGACGACTCAAATCTCCCAGCAGATCCTGGACTGGCATAACAATGCCTGGTAGCTTTGCAGATGGAGCCTGAACTGGGTCAGGAGCGGCAAATGGAGCATTCTCATCATCTATATCTACCGGCGGCTCATCCTAGGCCTGGCGAATCACCGACTCCGCTAACCTACGAGGCGATCGGGCTGGACGTGGCTGAGGAACATTAGAAGCTCTCCTCCGCCTAACACCTGAAATAACCCTGCTGGCACTACCAGGTGTATCTCGGTCCATAGCCAGGACAAAGTCTCCAAATCACCTCAGAAGGGGTGTGGTAAGCCTAAAACATGTGGCTTATTAATTAAATCAGTACTTTATGCATTTCTAAGTCCTAAAACTTGCATGGGTCAATTAAAAATCCCCAGTAGAGTCAAAACTGCATGTTTATTCAATGCTTGGGCTTTTGAATTTTTTTTGCCAGAGTCTCCTTTATAAAATGGACTGTCTGCATGCACACATGCATGTCTAGGTGGCCATTCAGTAACACACCTTCCCAAAAATAGAAACAGTTCATATTTATGAAAAAAATTAAAAATAAACTTTACATGGTAGCCAAATTACCATGGACATTTTTAGTTGAAAATCCAGGCTCGCAAGGCCTCAAAAAAGATGAGTAAACTGATCAAAAAGAGCTGAAATTGACTATATCAAAATTTGAATTTTCTTACATCAAAACGTGCATTGCAGTAAAATATGCATACTTAGGAAGTCAGAAAAATATTAGCAAGTCATATAAGCATACATTTTTGATACATTGCGTTCAAAAGCACCCTACGTGGTTTACATACTTCAAACGGTCAAAACTTGAAAAGAAAGGATCTAAATGTTACCTGAGATGTGCAGAACGCGTAGCCACTGATGGAATCTGGAAAAAAGCTGCCCAAACTCCGTAGATCTTAAAGAGAAAATTGGATTTCTATCGAAACGAAAAACTAAAAATGACTTATAAGTGTTGCTGCTGCACAATATAAAAATACAAGAGGGAGTGGCCCCACCCACGGCTGTCGCACCCCTACATGCGGCTCCCAAGGGTGGGCCCTGTTCCCTCCAGCTCGGTCCAGTTCGAGTTAAAATAGAGTTTATTTGAGCGAAAAAGTCAAATCTGAGAAATAATCGCTACGCGATTGAGCGGTTTGTCCTGAAATCTTGTTTTTAAGCAACGATATACTGACAGAAAGAGGAACTTCCTGAAAACCCTTGGTATTCATCTCAAAGCAATATTCAAGGACCAATAATGAAAACCGCTAAAAAACTATACAAAACTACCGAAAACTACGACTTTTAAAGCGTCGGGAACTGACCGATGATAGTTCAGCCGTTGGCACAACCCCAGCGAAGCGTCATGTACTGACCGATAACAGTTCAGCCATTGGCACAACCCCAGTGAAGCGTCGGGTACTGACCGATGATACTTTAGCAGTTGGCACAACCCCAGTGAAGTGTCGGGTACTGACCCGATGACAGTTCACCCGTTGGTTCAACCCCAGCGAAGCGTCGGGTACAGACCAGTGACAGTTCAGCTGAAAACTGCCACTTTCGAAGTGTCGGGTACTAATAGATGACAGTTTAGCCGGTGGCACAACCCCAACGAAGTATCGGGTACTGACCGATGATAGTTCAGCCGTTGGCACAACCCCAGTAAAGCGTCGGGTACTAACCGATGACAATTCAGCTGTTGGCACAACCCCAGCGAAGCGTCGGGTACAGACCGATGACAGTTCAGCCGTTGGCACAACCCCAGCAAAGCATTGGGTACTGACCGGTGGCAGTTCAGCCGTTGGCTCAACCCCAACGAGGTATCAGCCGCTGGCTCAACCTCATTGATGTCTCAGCTGTTGGTACAAACCCCGTGAAGCATCGAAAGTGATTCGGTGATGGAAACAATATAATAATTTATCCCCATAGAGGACAGATGATGGAATCTGTTATACACATCCTTAGATGGAGCACTGGGAAGGATTAATGATTCAACCCCCTATTGCAAACTACCGGTGTAAGTCACCACCAGGATAGGCATCGGAAGCATCCACTAAGGTAACTTAGTAACCGAAATATATCCCATTGGAGAAACCTTCAGAAATGTACAACGACATCAGCCGGACTGGAAATATGCCTTAGGGAGAGTATTGACAGACGTGGGAAACCATTGGTCTCAAACCAAGGTAGCATCAATAATGTCATCCCCACCAAAGTTGATAAAGCTATCACAAATAACGTCATCCCAGTAGAAAGTGACGAGAACATTTTGTGATAGCTTAAATCTGGTATCCTACCAGTAACCTGCCTAACGGTGCTGCCCCAAAAGTTATCATGAATGGCGCTATCCTCAGCAGAGAGTGACGTGAACATTCAATGATAACCCTAACCCCTCACAGGTAGCTAACATTCATCACATATCATCCCATATATTGCGTTGCCTTTGCATTTGCATTTCTAGTGTCTAGCAACCTTTATCCTGTTCATTCCATTGCATTGCATGCACATGATAAAGAGAGGCATCTGTACACACTCAAAATTTTGTTTCCCTGTTACTAACACTGTATGAGGGCAAAGCTGTCTCATCAAATCAACCCCGGTCTTAATACTGAGCCATCAATTCAACCCCGATCTCAATACCGGGACATCAATTCAACCCCGATCTCAATACCGTGCCATCAATTCAACCCTGGTCCCAACACCGGGTCACTAGGTCAGCCCCGATCTTAACCCGGGAGGTACAGGTCAGCCCCGGTCTCAACCCAGGAGGTACAAGTCAGCTCCGATATTAACCCGGGAAGTACAGGTCAGCCCCGGTCTCAACCCGGGAGGTACAGGTCAGCCCCGGTATCAACCCGGGAAGTATAGGTCAGCCTCGGTCTCAACCCTGGAGGTACAGGTCAGCCCTGGTCTCAACCTAGAAAGTACAGGTCAGCCCTGATCTCAATCCAGGAGGTACAGGTCAGCCCCGATCTCAACCCAGGAGGTACAGGTTAGCCCCGGTATCAACCTGGGAAGTACAGGTCAGCCCCGGTCTCAACCCGGGAGGTACAGGTCAGCCTCGGTATCAACCCAAGAAGTACAGGCCAGACCCGGTCTCAACCCGGGAGGTACAGGCCAGCCTCGGTCTCAACTCAGGAGGTATATATCAGCCTTTATCTCAACCAAGGAAGTACAGGTCAGCCCCGGTCTCAACCCGGAAGGTCTGGTCAACTTTAAAAACAATCCTGAAGCATCACAACATCTCTAGAGGAAAACATAGAAGGACCAAGTCAGCCTCAAAGATAACCCTAAGGACAAACAAAATTGGTTAGGATCCAAACCTCGGAGACACCCCAGGAAGTCCGCCGAAGGCCATGCCAGCACTAAGGGCAACCCCTAGAGGGGCAAAATGGTCATTTTACCATTATAAAGTCGATTCGGTCAAACGCGTTGAATTGATGCTACCAAGGTCAGAACAAACCATAACAATGATTCCGAGTGGAAATAGCGCAAGACAGCTCAACGGATAAACGGTAAGGAATCAAAGACCTGGTTATGAACCCGTCTTTTTGGACTTAGAAAAGGTTTTCTCCCATGTCAATGTAACACTCTCGACTAGGGCTTTTCGGAAAGGTATCACACACCTCAAACGGACGCTCCGATCAAAAGTTAGAAAGTTTTAAATTTGACCTCGCATTGCTCGGAGTGCACGTACTTCAATGCAACGGGTCCCACCACATGGAGTTGCACCTCTACCCGCGGTTGCCGTAGGTAGAGATGCTTCTCCCAGGTCTATATATATGAGTGCACCCCTAGCTCATTTCAAGAATTGAAAAACGCTCTGAACCCCTACCCGTTTGGCTTCTCAGCCATATTCTTGTCTTCTAAACCCAAATGTTTTCACTCTAACACGTAGATATACCCATATACTATCACATATCAAAAATTAACCTGTAGATTTGGACGTTTAAAGCCTACAATTTGGCAAAAAGCCCGTGTAGCAGTCCATTGTGAGTATTTTTATGATCAGGAAGTTTGTATTACTACATTGCACATTTATACACTTCCATGTTAAGTTTCGTTTTCTAAATATGCCTAACTCAGTTATGTGGCAGTTTTTTGTTAACTTTTGGTAAATTTTAGTACCTAAACGCATTTTCTGGCATTTCTACCACTCGAATTGACGATCCGTCACTTCTAACAACTTTTATATACTTATATTTGCGTTCTTAGCAACTTCGTCGGACTGGGTTATCTTCCTTATCCGGGTTTGGCTTTGTTTGTATATATTTAATTGTATATATGCTAACTTTTCAATTTCGTCAAGCCCGGATGTTAAATCCGCGGTAGTTTACTACTTTTATATATATACATATATATGCACCCTTCACCGAACTGGCTTATTTTCCCAGTCCCGGTTTGACTATTTTTTGTTTATATTTAACTATATATATATATATATATATATATATTTACATTCTAGTTCGGCATGGATCATTCTGTGGCCTTTTTACTGCTTTTATAAATATACATATATATATATATATATATTTCCATTCTAGTCCGGGCATCGGAGTGAAAACCCACCGCCCTTTACTGTTTTTCTATATATATATATTTACATTATGTCCAGCCTGGATCATTCCGTGCCTTTTATACAGCTTTTATAAATATATATATATATATATATATATATTTCCGTCCGGGCCTCGGAGTGAAAACCCACCTGCCCTTTTACCGCTTTATATATATATATATTTCCATTTTGTTAAGCCTGGATTATTCCATGGCTTTTTACAGTTTTTATAAATAAATATATATATATTTACATTCTAGTCCAGGCATCGGAGTGAAAACCCATCGCCCTTTACCGCTTTCGTATATATATAATTATATATATATATATATATATATATTGCATTGCTCATTTTATTAAATTATTGCTTTAAATATTCATTTGATATGAATCGGCATTGACGTTTCTACGGGCGAACTAGATTTCTTTAAATCTCGCCAACTCTAGCTTTCAAACGGTTTAAAATAGGTCCAGACGGAACCGGGAAGCTAGAATGGCTGAGATTTATTTAAATCTAGCATTTTTCTAGTTTCAGTTATAAAAGCAACCTCGCGGCCCTTATATCGCTATCTAGTGGGAACGATACTCTTCGGCCACGTGCGAACCAGGATTTACTGATGAATCCTTGGTTCTGGCGACATTTGGATATATACATCTGTTATGTGCCTATTTGAGCTTTGCAGGTTTTATGGGTTACCCTATGTGAGCCTAGGAATCATGGGATTCATGATCAAACTGATCAGAATCTAATTCCCACGATGGACAAACTCCACTTTACAAATGTACCTTGCCAGTTTTTCTGTAAAAATGTACATCTAAAAGACCTTAAAACGGTTATCCGGGTTTAAGGTCTCAATATAGTGAAAACATGGTTTGTCGTGTTAGAGTCACTTCGATGGCTGTCATGCCCATTAGAAGACTAACACTTGTATATATTCTGTGGTTGAGGATGCTTCGCAGCCTGACAATCACCATTTTAAATTGAGCCAGAAGGTTGAAAAGATAAAACTGAAGTATCGATATGCTTTAATTCCTATGTTAGCATAAGGGTTTGAAAAATCAACCTTTCAAAACATCATTTTAACCATCTTGTCTACAAAAAAGTGACTTTTGCAAATCAAATCAAACCTTTCGTATATAGGTTCAACGATGTATAAACATACTTTCAATCAAACATAGGCCCAATTTCATTCCAGCATTCACACACATATTACAGATTTAAAAGGGAAATATTAAAAAGATGCGGTACCGTGTTTATACGGTAGTTGTGGGGTGCCTAACTCCTTCCCCACACTTAACCAAGCCCCCTAACTCAAAACTTCGGTTTCAAAGATTAAGTTTCGACAGTGTCCAGCAATTGGGCCTCCTTTCAAATAAACTCAGTTGAGTTGGAACAACCATTTCAAATATACCAACTGGAGACTTTATAAAATGTTCAAATCGTCGACATGATACGTGTTGGCCTTCTTCTAAAAAACCCTTTAAAACCTTTTTTACAATAAAAAGAATAAGGGTAGACAAAACTTAGGAAGAGAGAAAGATCCGGGTTCAACCCGACCCAAATTTTTTCACCGACGTCGATAGGTGGCGACTCTGCTGGGGATAGTAGAGGGCTTAGGCCACGCTAAAATCTTTTCAAAATTATCCCTTTCATGTCTGCGTATGTATGAATGGTGCATATTTACATTGAATGAATGTGTAAATGTTGCATCTTTACATTGAATGAATGTTTTCCTGCTTTATTAGTGCTCCGCACCCATATTAGTGCTTGGCACCAATGTCATCATATACATATGGTAAGACGCGATGTATGTGAATGTATGTTGTCTGAATCCTCCACCAGGAGATAAACCAGTCGGTGGAAGAGTAATGTCTTCAAGGACGACTAAGTCTTCTGGGCTCATGAAAAAGCACCACTCAGATTCGCTCCAGTTGAAAGATCTGATTAATTTCCCCTCTAGTAGATTGCGATGATCTGGGGACCTTCATTCCGAAAAAGCCGCGAGAGTAGCCTAAGATAGGTCAGCCTCTGTTTAACCAAATCCGATGGGAAGCCTCTTCATACCTTCCTCTTCCAATTCAATGTCAAGTTTTTAATTCCAATGTAAATGTCATAATGTACATTCCATATCTTGTAAATCCTGTTATGCTATCCTGTCATCAAAACAACTGACCTCTGTTTTGCAGGATAAGATTAAAAAACCTAAAAAACACATCATGGCATGCATCCTATCCATACCTACCTCAAAAAATTAACACGCCTACGTTTTGGTGTAGGTGAAAAATTGGTCCTGTCACTAGATCTAAGTCTAAAAAAGCACCAAGTCCATCTCTGGACATGACTTCCAGTGCTTAGCCAGAATCCACCCCTATGTCTAGGGAAGAATTTGAAGGACTAAAGATCCAGATAACTGAATTGGCTCTTTTCTTGAAAGAGCAGAGTAAATCTTTTAAAGAAAAATAAGAGCAGGGTCACACAGAACCCGGTACACCCGGTGGCAGTCAAGAGACCGGGAAGAAGGACACTCAGATTCCTGAATCACAAAATCTGGATACAAGCAACAAAACCCCTGAAATCACCGTCCTTAATAAAGAACAGGAAGCTGGTGACATTCTGAAGAAAGTCCAACAGATGGAAGAAACCATCCGGTCCATCAAAGGGACTGGGGCATTTGGCAGTGTCAATTATTCTGACTTATGCATTTTCCTGGGGGCTCGTTATCCCAAAAAAATTAGAACCCCTGATTTTGAGAAATACGATGGATTAGGAGACCCCTACACTCATTTGAAGGTGTTCATTGGAGAACTCGGATCCTATGTAGAGGATGAGAAACTCCGAATGCAGTCATTCCAGAAGAGTCTGACCAGAGAGGCTATAGCTTGGTATGCCCGTCTGGACAATTCTAAGATTCACAGATGGGAAGAGATTACACATGCCTTCCTCAGTCAATACAGTTTCCAGTCTCAACTGGCTCCAGACAGATACCAGATTACCAAAATCAAGAAATAAAACACCAAATCATTTAGAGCGTATGCTCAACGATGGAGGCGGGTTGCAGCACAAGTCACTCCACCCATGACGGAGTGTGAAATATTCATGACTTTCATCAACATTCAAGAAGCTTCATATTATGAAAGGGTCCTAGCAGGCATACGAAAACCATTCTCAGAAATGATCAAACACGGAGAGATGGCCGAAATGGGGCTAAAGTCTAGGAAGATAAAGGACCTGACTGCCTTAGAAGCTGTTACTGAGCATATCCAGTCCAAAAATTATGGTAGTAATCCCCGGAGGGTACACAGAAAGACGAAGGAGTATCCTTAGTATTGCAAGGACAAAATCAGAGGGGCAACTCAAAAAATTTGCCCATTCAAAGGAGGAACTATACCCCTTTTCAAGCTTCAGATTAACCTTCAAACCCTATATTTTAGAAAGCTATGGAGACCAGAAGTCGAAGAACATTCATCCCATTAGGGGATTCCCTCGAGAATGTGCTGAAATTGTTAACCGCATAAAGAAGATTGTTCAACTCCTTCCACCCACCAATACCGGTGGATAAAATTTTGACCCAAGCAAAAAGTGTGCTTACCACTCCGGATCCCCGGGCCATAATACACAAGACTGTTGGTCTCTCAAGCATAAAATTCAAGACTTGATTGACAATGGAGAGATTGTGGTGACAAAGCCCGAGCAACCGAACGTGCAGGATAATCCCCTCCCTCAGCACAAAGAGGAAAATATCAACATGATCAGCACAGGAAATGGAGAAGGATCTAAATACCTCCGTTATATAAGAGAGTCGACTCTATCTAGAAATAACAGCCCAGATAGCTGGGAAGTCTCGAAAAGGAGATTCCTGATAGAGCATGAGATCAAATCTATCAAGGAATAGCTTGGACAACTAGCAGAACTGGTCGTATACCAACATTAGGTCACCAGATAGCTGATCAACCAATCCAACCAACATGAGGCTAGTCCTCCAAAAATCACTCCCGTGAAGGACCATTACCGGTTTGATCAACAAGAACCATGGGCCGACAAGATGGCCAAAGAAGAAAAGTTTCAAGCTGGTAGGGAATTCGCCTTTTAGAGGAATTTCACTAACCTAAACCAGCCGATGAAGGAAATCCTCCAGATATTAATCAATGAGGGAATGGTTATAGATTTATTACCTCCATTGAACCCTCGATCTAGAAAATTCAAACCTGATAGAATCTGTCAATATCACTCCAATGCACCCGGCCATGATACTGAGGATTGCTGGGCACTTCGTAACCTGATTCAGAATATGATTGAAAGTGGTGAATTGATAAGAGGGAATCAGGATTATGGCCTCCCAGATGAAGAAACTCTCCTTATTCCCACTGAATGGATTCAGGATACTGTGGCTGTTATTTCCTATGATAAAGAGCCAGCCCTCACACCCCTCATGCTACCAGGGAAAGGGGTCCAAGAAATATAAAATCCTGTGAAGTTGGCTGCACCCGAGCCTTTAATCCTGCCATTCAGACCCCAATATCCAGTGATCAGTCTGAAAAGAATCCCATGGAACTATGGTAATAATGAAGGTTCCACCTCAAACAACATTGCCATCGTACCAAAGGAGAATCCCTTGTACTTGCCTTAGCGGGTGATCAAAGCAGTCATCAAAGTCAAAGAAAGGGTGGCTGAAGAAATAATAGAAGAGTTCCTCAGTAAAATGGGGCATAACGAGATCAAGGTGGTGCAATGTCTGAAAGACGCACCCAAGCAAATATCCAATTTAGATATGATCTTATCATCGGTGGATCATCACAACATTCTAGTTAAAGTACTGGAAGAAGCCCACCTGCCACATACCGTGGATGCCGAAAAATTCCATCACGTGGTAGAACACATTTTCAACAGCAATGTAATATCTTTCACTGACGATGATATACCTGCAGAGAGGACAGGTCATCCCAAGTCACTACACATCGCTAAAATGTCATCGGGATATGTGATCGGAGGCGTGATGATAGATGGAGGATCATCCCTCAACATCTGTCCCTACGATACCTTGGAAAGAATGATGATTAACTCGAACCGGATCAAAACCAGTCATGTGGTCATCCGGGCTTTCGATGGATCTCGTCTATAAGCTATAGTAGAAATTGAGCTTCCACTGGATATTGGCCCCCACACTTTCTATATGTCCTTCCAGGTGCTCAACATCACCACCGGATATAACTTATTGCTGGGCAAGCCATGGATCCATCTGGTAGGAGCTGTTCCATCCACCCTCCATCAACAACTCAAATACATTATCAACAGCAACCTGATCACAGTGAATGCCAAACCAGAATACCCTGTCTGTATACAGGAAGACATGCCGATGATCAGTCTGGATGCAGGGATTGAACCTGCTAGTTTTCAAGCCTTGGAGGTGAGCGATATTCAATACCTATAAGTTAGGGCACCAGCCTTGAAGCCTAAAATCTCCCCTGAAGTGATGACAGTGGGCCAGGAGACGGTATCTTAGGGTTTCCTCCCTGGAGGAGGGTTAGGAAAGAATGAGCAAGGTATCAAGAGTCCAGTACAGATCCCGAGTCAGTCGGGGAGAGCTGGATTGGGTTATTCATCCAGGTCAAACCACCAGAACCCACACAAGAACCCTAAGGCTTATGCTTCCACCATACTATTGTCAAACCTTACTGATGCTGGCTTTATAAAACCAATGAGGAAGATCCCTGCTGTGGTATCAGCCCTGTTGTTTCCTCCAATCATACTGGTATGTGAAAGAAAATCCCCTAAGCCTAAGGGTGATAGCAAAAAGGGAAAAGAAAAGATCCTGTACGAAGGACGAGACCCATTTGCTAACATGCTGGTTATCATAAACTATGAGGGTATGAATGATGATATCCCAGACTGTGACGACGAGGATCAGATTCAAAATCCTCGCATCAAGAAAGAGAAAGGGGGTAATTCAAAGAAAAGCCCGGGCCCTATTTCAAAGGATGTCTTAGTCATCATTCGAGATGAGGCAGACGAGTATAATTCCTTGATCCTCCATGTTCATGAGGATCTATCCCTGGACATCTGGAGCAGTGTCCCTTGCCTCATTCAAAAAGGGTAAAAGGGCAGAGAATCCATCTGCCCTGTAACATGCTTTCATTTACTGCTTGTTTTTGATTGCACAACTATAGTAGTAACTTTTGCCATGCTTTGCCAAATGCGTTGTATATTTAAGTAGTTGCAGATATTAAAGAAAAAACATTTTGTTTTCAGGACTCCAGAGTTGGATTTGTTTGTCACTGTTGATGAGATGCCAACCTGTCACAGTGACTACAACTTTGATGTAGAATTGAACTTCGAATTGATGGATATTAATCAATAGGAGGAAGATGACTATGCGGTGCCCGAGGAAATCAAAGAATGGGTCAAAGACAAACCCAAGCCAAACCACAGTTCTAGGATGTGTTTTCTTGGTCACATGAAGACATGATTGGCCTGTCTACTGACACTATCATCCATCGAATCCCCATCAAAGATGGATTCAAGCCAGTCAAGCAGAAGCTCAGGTGATAAAAACTTAATGGAGTCTGAAAGTTAAAGAAGAAGTCGTTAAAAAATTCAAAGTTGACATCATCATGGTATCAACATACCTGGAGTGGCTGTCAAATATAGTCCCCGTGCCAAAGCCCGGAGGGAAAGTACGAGTATGCTTGGATTATCGGGACTTAAACAAAGCCTGCCTAAAGGATAATTTCCCGGTACCTTTCATCCACATCCTGATAGACAACACGGCGCAGTACGGCATATATTCTTTTGTGGATTGCTTTGCTGGTTACCATTAAATTATGGTTGCTCAAAAAGATAGGTGTAAGACCCCAACTTTTATGAATAAAAAAATTGAATTTCCTCTATATATTATTTTGAAATATTCAGGGGTTAATTTGATAATGTGGAATGTTATGGGTAAAATACGCAAATATTTTAAATACGCAAGTGATTATAAAATATTTATTGTTCTCGAAAAATATTCGTTTGGTCGTGAAATATTCTTGCTGTTGGGGAATATTCGTACGACGGTGCAGCCAATTGTGGGCCTCATAACGGAAAATAGTCAGATGAAGAAAACGACAAGAATAAGTTTTTTATAAATAACGACGTAGTTGTTACCGTTAACACTGTTGGAATACCCGATGGGTAAAGTAAAGTAATACGCGTCGTTACACAGTAGCACACGGTATTGCACAGTATTTTTATATTATTGTTAATTCAATAATTGCTACTGCACAGTATTTTCCATTATCAGATCAATAATTCATATTATTTGAATAATATTATTAGATAATAATATTGGCAATGTCTAAGAAAGTTCTGTCTAGGAGGGGTTATTTAATTGCGCGCCAGTAAGGAGAAATCCTTATCGAAAGGCCCCTCTTTCCTAGGAACGACCTGGTTGTTAATATTGTAGTTCTGTAATATTATTTGTGAATAATTAATTATTGATTTATATGATAAGAAAATATTTATTTTTGTGGCTATAAAAGAAGAAATTAGTGTTGAGGTATTTTTATCAGTATTTTGGTGTGGAAAATCATCTATTTGTGGATTTCGGACATTTTCTGTTTGGAATTTGGAAACACTTTCTTCTGCAAAGTTGTAGAGAATTAAATTTCCTATGAAAAGGATATAAGATTTGAATTTTTCTGATAACGGGCTATTTTTTATGAATTATTGAAGTTCCGAATAATTGATTTTTGGGGTTATAAATATTTTTTAAAAGAAAAACATTTGTTTTATGTTGGTGGGCCCCATAGGTGGTGGCTGATGAGTTTGGTCAACAGGTGGGCAGAAATTTTTTAAAAAAATATTATTTTATTAAATTTTCTACTTTGGCGTTCTAAGTATTTTCCTATAAATAGGGTGCTTAGGTTAGAATTGAAAATCACACCAGAATTAGAAGTTTTCTTTCTCTATAATATCGAGCGTATTTTTGTGAGTATTTAGATACTTTGAGTGTTGCTATACAGTGCAAGTTTGCTTCAGTTGTATATCCGATATTCCATTCAAAAGTACTGTTCTTTTGAGGTAAGGGATGTTATTTTTTTCAAAAATGATGTTATTTCTTTCAATATCATGACACCGAAATATTGGTATGAATTTTATTGTAAAATTTTTACCTTTTCATATTGGAGTTACTATTCATGTATACGGCATTATTCACGTATACGACACTATTCACGAATACGATATTATTCACAGAAAAATTAAATTTTTTTTTCTTTGTCCAAGTTGGCTATTATGGGTCCTATCTTTGATTGGATCCAAGTTTTGATCTTCATTCTTGAATTTTGCTCCACAAATGATTATTATGGAGTATTCTTGAACTTGGATAAAATAAATTACGAATCCATAAATTTTGTTCTTTATCTCACTAGATTCGTTTTTAAAAATATTTTTCATTATCTTCAGTCTTAAATGGTGATACAAAAGAATATCTTTGGCCTGTAGTGCAAAGACGGATGATTATTTGATGAATATCTTTGGCCTGTAGTGCAAAGATGGATGATTATTTGATGAATATCTTTGGCCTGTAGTGCAAAAATGGATGATTATTTGATGAATATCTTTGGCCGTAGTGCAAAGATGAATATTTGATTCAAGATTTATTGATTGATGTTACAGGGATAAAATATTAATTATAGACTTTCAAATCTTAGAAGATAGTAGACATTATTTCCTACTTAATTCTTCTGATGCATTGTTATTTTCCCTGTAGTTGTTGATCTAAAACTTGTGGTCCATAATATTTTATCTGATTTGTTGAAGAGTAACGTTAAATTGTTCTTTATTATCTTAGTCATAATATTCTTTATTGGGCTAGTTGAGCTCACCCTTTTCATCTATTATCCTCTTCAAAAAATGAGAATGTCGCAGGGACTAGTCGGGGGACAGAGTGATGGTTCGAGTTAGAGCAGTAGTAGTCCTCACTATTTTTATAAAATAGTGTGATAATAATTGTAGTGAGGACTTAGTTTGAATGTTTATATTTTCTACATATTTGTATTGACACTCACAGTTTTGTGGTCGTATTTTGCACGACCGTGTGATATAAAAGTTTGTATTTGAATTCTGTACCATGTGTTTGGAAACTCAGAATGGGTTGGTTGGATTGGACCTATTCTGGGGGCGTCACAGTTGGTATCAGAGCTTAGGGATATGATCTCTGGCGGAGATCGGGGAATAAAACTAGGAGGGAAGAGGCGAATAAATCCTTCGTTAGTGTGTCTTACCTAAGCTTATTTGATATTTAATTGGTCAGTCGGAGCATAGGGTTAGCATGTGATATGTTAATTTGTTTAATTGGCCCTTTGTTTTATGGCAGTATTTGAGAATGGCAGCTGAGAATGTTAACAATGGAGTGAATGAGACCATGGAGACACCTGTAATCACCAACCAGGAGAACGTGCAACAGGAAGCCAATGTTCTTCCTGAAAATAACACTGATCAGACGATAAACGATGAGATGTTTAGAAGCTTTTTGCAGTTCATGCAAAATCAGATGAAGGAGACTCGTGTGCAAAATACAGGTGGAAATAACAACACGCAGATTGTCACTGCCAAGCAGTTCAAAGAGTTGGGACCACCAGAGTTTCAGGGAAAGCCAGATCCAATCAAGGCAGAGACGTAGGTTAAGCAAATTACCAAGATATTTAATGTCTTGGATGCACGGAGGAACAGAAAGTTCCATTCGCCACCTTTATGCTCCGTGGAGAGGCAGATTATTAGTGCGAGTCTGTGAAGTATACCCAGCCTGTCGCACTCAAGATATCTTGGGAAGCGTTCCAGAAACTATTCAATGACAAATACTTTCCTGAAAGTATTCGTCATATGAAGGAGGTAGAGTTTATCAGACTAGAACAGAACAACATGACTGTGTCCCAGTACGAGGTTAAGTTCGCAGAGTTGTCCAGGTTTGCACCTCATTTGGTGGAGAATGAGGAACATATGACGCGGATGGTTCTGAGAGGTTTGCCACCAGAAATACGTCAATACATCATTTCTTACAAATTTTCTTTATATTCAGATGTAGTAAACAAGACTCAGTTATTAGAACGAGATAATGAGTATGTTCAACCAAGGGACCACAACCAGGGTCGTACCGATGGAAGCAGTCATAGGAGCAATGACAACCAGAGGGGAGGAAAATATCATGACAGAAGCAGTAACCACTCTGGTGGTAATCGTGGCCATGATAATAGAAGAAGTGAGTCGGGGGGAGATTTCAAAAAGAGAAGGTACAACAATGAGAATGTGAAGACGTCGACAGCAGCACCAACATCAACTGTTTCTAGGGGAGGAGAACGACCACCAATCGTATGCTATAAATACGGGAAAGAGGGACACATCAGCCCAAACTGCCCACAACAATTCAAGGCATGCTATAACTATTGAAAGGAAGGACATATAGCTTGAGATTATCCTGTAGCGAAACCAAGTCCAGCGGGGGTGGTGATTCCAAAGGCGATTTCGGACAAGTCAAAGTCGGTGGTTCCTAGAAGAGCGTTTGTCGTGACTGCCCAAAATGCGAGGAACCCGAATGAGGTGATCACGGGTAAGCTAATCATAAACTCTTGCAAAGTTTACACTTTGTTAGATACCGGTGCTACCCATTCTTTTATATCACCTACTTGTGCTCAACGTTTGAACTTGACACCTGAGAAATTAAACTTTGACTTATCTGTTGAAACTCCATTAGGAGAGACCTTCGTTACATCTACAGTTTACAAATCTTTCTTAATTCAGATTGGTACCCTCACCCTACCTGTTGATCTTATATCTTTGAAAATACTTGCATTTAACGTGATTTTAGGAATTGATTGGTTAACCACTTATCATGCCAAAATTGATTGTTTTCATAAAGTTGTTAGTTTTTATATTCCTAACCAACCTGTTGTTCGAATTCAAACCACTAAAATCAGTCAATGTCATTTCAAGTCACAAAGCTATTCGTTTATTAAAAAACGGATGTCAAGCTTTCTTAGCTCATGTCACTGATCTAAACCATAATACGTCATATTTGAATAATATTTCTGTTGTTAATGAGTTTCCTGATGTATTTCCCGAAGAACTTCCCGGTCTATCCCCAGAACGTGAAGTTAAATTCTTTATTGACCTTGATCCCTGTACAAAACCCATTTCTAAAACTCTATATCGAATGGCTTCTATTAAACTTCAGGAGTTAAAGGTCCAACTACAGGAGTTGTTAAACATCGGTTTCATTCGTCCTAGTACGTCTCCTTAGGGTGCTCCTATTTTATTCGTAAATAAGAAAGACGGGAGTATGCGACTTTGTATTGACTATCGGGAGTTGAACCATGTCACCTTCAAGAATAGGTATCCGCTACCTCGTATTGATGACCTGTTCGACTAGTTGCAAGGAGCACAATTCTTTTCAAAGATTGATCTTCATTCTGGATATCATCAACTGAAGATTAAAACTGAGGATATTCCAAAGACTGCCTTCAGAACTCGATACGGGCATTATGAATTCTTAGTCATGTCTTTTAGATTAACTAATGCTCCTGCTGCTTTCATGGATATGATGAACCGTGTATTCAAGGAATATTTGGATCAGTTCGTGGTTGTCTTTATTGATGACATCCTCATCTATTCCAAAAGCCGTGAAGATCATGAGCACCACTTGAAGCTGGCACTTCAAAGGCTTAGTGAAAATAAGTTATATGCCAAGTTAAAGAAATGCGAGTTCTGGCTTGAGGAAGTAGCATTCCTTGGGCACGTGGTGTCAAAACATGGAGTATCTGTTGACCCAGCAAAGATTGAAGCAATACAAAGTTGGGAGCAACCGAAGTCGGTGACCGAAGTACGCAGCTTTCTGGGCTTAGCTGGTTATTATCGGAGATTCGTGGAAGGATTTTCTTGAATCGCTACTCCATAAACTCAGTTGACTTGAAAAGATACAAAATTCGTATGGAGCGAGGAATGCGAGAAGAGCTTCCAAGAGCTCAAAAGGAGACTTATCTCAGCACCTATTCTGACAATACCATCTGGTTCGGATGGATTTGTTATCTACAGCGATGCTTCGGGCAAAGGGTTAGGATGTGTTCCCATGCAACATGGGAAAGTCATAGCCTATGCCTCGCGACAACTCAAGGAATATGAGAGGAATTATCATACTCATGATCTAGAGTTGGCAGCAGTCGTTTTCGCGTTAAAGATCTGGAGACACTACCTGTACGGGGAGAAAGTGGAGATTTATACGGATCATAAGAGCCTTAAATATTTCTTCACTCAAAAGGAACTCAAGATGCGGCAACGACGTTGGCTTGAGCTGTTGAAAGATTATGACCATACCATCCAATACCATCCTGGTAAAGCGAAAGTGGTAGCTGAGGCGTTGAGTAGAAGATCGTATGCGGGAATGAGTGCGATGCTGTCAACACAAAGGCCCATTTTGTGTGACTTACAAAGGATGGAGATAGAGTTAAAGACTCCGGGGACCAACATAATGATGTCAAGTATACGCGTAGAACCAGCTTTGATTGATAAAGTTAAAGCTGCTCAAGCTAAGGATCTGAAGCTGATGAAGATGAAGAAGAAGGTGCAAGAAGTTGCCATTCCCGAAGCAAGAATCGATGAAGAGGGAATACTTCGAGTCAACTTCAGACTTTGTGTTCCTAACGATTCTGACTTGAAGCATAGAATCATGATGGAGGCACACAACACACCGTTTGTAATCCATCCTGGAAGTACCTAAATATATCGTGATCTTCGATTTACATTTTGGTGGAGCAATATGCAGAGAGAGATCGCGGAGTTTATTTCGAGATGTTTAACTTGTCAACGTGTAAAGGCCGAGCATCAAGTGCCGAAGGGTCCATTGCAACCACTTGAGATTCTAAAGTGGAAGTGGGAACACATTACCATGGATTTCATTACGGGTCTTTCCAAGGTTTCTCAAGGCATAGATGCGATTTGGGTTATTATTGATAGATTAACCAAGTCTGCTCATTTCTTGCCGATACAGGAGACTTATTCCCTTGAACATCTTGCTCGTATGTACGTGAATGAGATTGTGAGATAGTATGGCATGCCAGTATCCATAGTTTTGGATCGTGACCCAAGATTCACTTCACGATTCTAGGTTAGTTTGCAAAAAGCTATGGGCACGAATTTACGATTTAGTTCGGCATATCATCCTCAAACGGACGGGCAATCAGAAAGGACTATTCAAACTCTTGAAGATCTGTTGAGACTCTATGTTCTAGACTTCAAAGGGAGTTGGGATAAGTACCTACCATTGGTGGAATTCTCCTACAACAACAGTTATCAGGCAAGTATAGGTGTGGCTCCATTCGAGGCGTTGTATGGGAGAAAGTGTCGTTCTCTACTGTGTTGGGACGAGGTGGCTGAGGCAACATTATTGGGACCAGAGTTGGTACGTATGACTATAGAAAAGATCCAAATGATCCGACAACGTATACAAACGGCACAGGATCGACAAAAGAATTATTCGGATCTTCATCGAAAGGACGTGGAATTTAATGTTGGGGACCATGTATTGTTACGTGTTGCTACGTGGAAAGGAGTTACGAGGTTTGGGAAGAGAGGAAAGCTCAATCCACGATTTATTGGTCCATTTGAGATTCTTGACCGAGTAGGAAATGTGGCCAATAGACTCGTTTTACCTCCAAGCATATCTCGTGTTCATAACGTGTTTCACATATCCGTGCTACGTAAATATGTGAAAGACCCGAGCCACATTATTGAGTTAGAATCGGATGAGATAGCCGAAGATTTAACGTACGAGGAGGTACCTGTCAAGATCTTGGATATGAAGGAGCATGTCCTACGCACAAAGGTTTTACCACAAGTCAAAGTTTTGTGGAGGAACCATGCTATTGAGGAAATGACCTGGGAGTTGGAATCGAAAATGAAAGTGAGGTATCCTCACCTTTTCGAAACACTAGGTACGCACGTCAATTTTGAGGACGAAATTTTATAAGGAGAGGAGGTTGTAAGACCCTAACTTTTATGAATAAAAAAAATTGAATTTCCTCTATATATTATTTTGAAATAGTCAGGGGTTAATTTGATAATGTGGAATGTTATGGGTAAAATGCGCAAATATTTTAAATAAGCAAGTGATTATAAAATATTCATTATTGTCGGAGAATATTTGTTTGGTCGTGGAATATTCTTGCTGTCGGGGAATATTCATATGATTGCGCAGCCAATTGTGGGCCCCATAACGGAAAACAGTCGAATGAAGAAAACGACAAGAATAAATTTTTTATAAATAACGGCGTAGTTGTTACCGTTAACACTGTTGGAATACCCGATGGTTAAAGTAAAGTAATACGCGTCGTTACACAGTAGCACACGGTATTGCACAGTATTTTTATATTATTGTTAATTCAATAATTGCTACTGCACAGTATTTTCCATTATCAGATCAATAATTCATATTATTTAAATAATATTATTAGATAACATTATTGGCAATGTCTAAGAAAGTTCTGTCTAGAAGGGGTTATTTAATTGCACGCCAGTAAAGAGAAATCCTTATCGGAAGGCCCCCTCTTTCCTAGGAACGACCTGGTTGTCAATATTGTAGTTCTGTAATATTATTTGTGAATAATTAATTATTGATTTATTTGATAAGAAAATATTTATTTTTGTGAATATAAAAGAAGGAATTAGTGCTGAGGTATTTTTATCAGTATTTTGGTGTGGAAAATCATCCATTTGTGGATTTCGAACATTTTTTCTGTTTGGATTTTGAAAAAACTTTCTTCTGCAAAGTTGTAGAGAATTAAATTTCTTATGAAAAGGACATAAGATTTGAATTTTTCTGATAAAAGGGCTATTTATTATGAAGTATTGAAGTTCCAGAATAATTAATTTTTGGGGTTATAAATATTTTTTAAAAGAAAAACGTTTTTTTATGTTGGTGGGCCCCACAGGTGGTGGCTAATGAGTTTGGTCAACAGGTGGGCAGAAATGTTTTTTTAAAAATATTATTTTATTAAATTTTCTGCTTTGGCGTTCTAAGCATTTTCCTATAAATAGGGTGCTTAGGTTAGAATTGAAAATCACACCAAAATCAGATGTTTTCTCTCTCTATAATATCGAGTGTATTTTTGTGAGTATTTAGATACTTTGAGTGTTGTTATACAGTGCAAGTTTCCTTTAGTTGTATATCCGATATTCCAGTCAGAAGTACTGTTCTTTTGAGGTAAGGGATGTTATTTTTTTCAAAAATGATGTTATTTCTTTCAATATCATGACACCGAAATATTGGTATAAATTTTATTGTGAAATTTTTACATTTTCATATTGGAGTTACTATTCACGTATACGACACTATTCACGTATACGGCACTATTCACGAATACGATACTATTCACAGAAAAATTAAATTTTTTTTCTTTGTCCAAGTTGACTATTATGGGTCCTATCTTTGATTGGATCCAAGTTTTGATCTTCATTCTTGAATTTTGCACCACAAATGATTATTATAGAGTATTATTGAACTTAGATAAACTAAATTACGAATCCATAATTTTTGTTCTTTATCTCACTATATTCATTTTTAAAAATATTTTTCATAATCTTCAGTCTTAAATGGTGATACAAAAGAATATCTTTGGCCTGTAGTGCAAAGATGGATGATTATTTGATGAATATCTTTGGCCCGTAGTGCAAAGATGAATATTTGATTCAAGATTTATTGATTGATGTTACAGGGATAAAATATTGATTATGGGCTTTCAAATCATAGAAGATAGTAGACATTATTTCCTACTTAATTCTTCTGATGCATTGTTATTTCCGCTGCAGTTGTTGATCTAAAACTTGTGGTCCATAATATTTTATCTGATTTGTTGAAGAGTAACGTTAAATTGTTCTTTATTATCTTAGTCATAATATTCTTTATTGGGCTAGTTGAGCTCACCCTTTTCATTTATTGTCCTCTTCAGGAAATGAGAATGTCGCAGGGACTAGTCGGGGGACAGAGTGATGGTCCGAGTTAGAACAGTAGTAGTCCTCACTATTTTTATAAAATAGTGTGATAATAATTGTAATGAGGACTTAGTTTGAATGTTTATATTTTCTACATATTTTTATTGACACTCACAGTTGTGTGGTCGTATTTTGCACGACCGTATGATATAAAAGTTTGTATTTGAATTCTGTACCATGTGTTTGGTAACTCAGAATGGGTTGGTTGGATTGGGCCTATTCTGGGGGCGTCGCAACAGGAATAAAATAGCTTTCATCACACCCTGGGGAACCTTCTGCTATAGACGATTATCCTTCGGCCTCATCAATGTCGGGGCCACATATCAGCGAACCATGATGGCCCTGTTTCATGATATGATGCATAAGGAGATAGAGGTCTATGTGGATGACATCATCGTCAAATCCCGGAAGGAGGACGATTACGTTGACTATCTCAAGAAGCTGTTCAACAGGTTGCGTAAGTACAACCTCAAGCTGAATCCAGCCAAATGTGCTTTTAGCGTCAAATCGAGAAAGTTGTTGGGATTTCTGGTGAGTAATAGAGGCATTGAGCTGGATCCTACCAAGATTAAAGCCATCATTGAGATGCCCATACCTCGAACAGAGAAGGAGATACGTGGGTTTCTGGGAAGGATCAATTTCATAAGCCGATTCATTTCCCAGCTCACAGCGACTTGTGAACCCATCTTCAAGCTACTAAGGAAGAATTCCTCCACCAAATGGAATGAGGATTGCCAAAAAGCTTTTCTTGCCATCAAGAAGCAGTTGAAGCGCCTGTCTTGGTACCTCCAAGGGACGAAGTTCCCTTATTCATGTACTTATCAGTCAACGCCAACGCCATGGGCTGTATGCTGGGACAGAAAGATGATAATAGTAAGGAGAGAGCTATCTGCTACATCAGCAAAAGGTTCAACAGCGGTGAACAGAAGTACACTTTGATTGAAAAGATATGATGTGCATTAGTGTGGGCTGCCATGAGGTTACAACATTATCTACATGGGCACACGACCTACCTCATATCATGCATGGATCCGTTGAAATACGATGGAGCAGAAAACATGGAAGGTGCCGGAGCTGGGGCAGTCCTTATCTTTGGTACAGGAGAGCAATATCCTGTGGCTACCAAGCTACAGTTTGTCAACACCAACAACACGACAGAGTATGAAGGCTGCATAATGGGGTTGAAGTTAGCCCAATCCATAGGTATCAAACATCTATTGGTCTTTGGAGATTCTGAGTTGGTCATTAGACAAACCGTTGGGGCATATCACACTAAAGAACTGCATTTGCTGCCCTATCACCGGCAGGTTATCAAAATATCCATGGAGTTTAAAGATGTAAATTTCATCCATATTCCTCGGGGTAGAAATGACTTCGCTGATGCATTGGCGATGTTAGCTTCCTTGATCCGCATATTCGATAGGAGTGGGATTCCCAATATCAAATTCACAAGCCAAAAGACCTCGATATACGGGAATTACAATGGAGAAGTATCAGATGAGATACCTCCTATCAATAAGCCTTGGAATCAAGACATTAAGGAATATCTCTGAGATGGATCTACACCCGCTGGGACAAGCCAATTCGAGCGAAAGCAAATTCACAAGATGGCTATGAAATTCTATTTGAGAGAAAATGCACTTTACAAAAGAGATGCTGAAATAGGACTATTAAGATGCCTTGATAAATATCAAGCCCAGAGATTGATGGATGAAGTCCATGGGGGAGTCTGTGGTCCACATATGAGCGATCATCTGCTAGTCAAGAAAATATTAAGAATAGGGCATTACTGGATCTCCCTCAAAGCTGACTATAAAGACCACGTCAAGAGGTGCTACCAATGTCAAGTCCATGAAAATACCATACACGCTCTTCTAAATGAGCTACACAACATGACTTCGCCATGGCCCTTCTCCATGTGGGGAATGGATGTGATAGGCCCAGTGGAACCCAAACCCAGTAATGGTCATCGTTTCATTTTTACCATGATCGATTACTTAACCAAGTGGGTTGAAGCTACCTCTTTCCCCAAAGTTACGAAAGAGGTAATTGGTTTCATCAGAAACAATGTCATATATCGATTTGGACAACCGAAGGTGATCGTATCAGATAACGCCAAGAATCTAAATAATCAGATGATGAGAGAACTATGTAGCAAGTTCCACATCAATCATCTCAATTCCGTCATCTATCGGCCCAAGATGAATTGTGCTGTCGAAGCTGCCAACAAGAACATAAAGAAGATTATGCAGAAAATGTCTGCCAATCACAAAGAATGGCCTGACCTGTTGCCTCTAACCCTGTTAGCATACATGACGTCAATGAGTACTTCTTCTGGGGCTACCCCCTACTCATTGATCTATGGCATGGAAGCAGTCTTTCCCATAGAAGTAGAGATGGAGTCCTTGCGAGTATTGATAGACGTTCAGATGGATGAAGATCAGTGGTTGCAAAAGCGGTATCACCTATTATCCCTGATAGCTAAAAAGGGGGCTACAACCATTTTCCACTGGCAATTATATCAGCAGAGGATTGCTCGATCATACAATAAGAAAGTCCGAATACGATAATTCAAAGAAAATGATTTGGTGCTGAAGAAAGTTTTGGCCAATCAAGACAAGGCCAAAGGAAAGTTCGCCCCAAATTGGGAAGGCCCTTTCATTGTCAAGGAAGCGTTGACAGAAGGAGATATCAGATTGCAAGAAATGGACAGGAACGAATTTCCCCAACTCATCAATTCAGACACCGTGAAAAGGTACTATGTCTGAGACACATGCATATCCGCATTCTGGCCCTGCAAGTTGATCAAACCAGTTCGGTTTTCACTAGAAAATAGAACTACGAATGAACTGATCTCCCTCAAGTCAGGAGTACGTAGGTAGCCATTCCTGGCGCAGTCAAACCAAATAAGAACTCAAAAACTCATCAAACCAAACTCAAAAGAGACACTTCGTGAACTACGAATGACCTGATCTCCCTCAACTCGGGAGTACGTAGGAATCCATTCACGGTGCGGTTTGACCTTCAAGAAAAAAAAATAAAACAATAAAAACCAGTCTCAAGACACCAAAACCATATAAAGCCTAAATCTTATCAAGCCTTCTTGGTCAACAGGCCCATTTGAGATATTCTCCGACATCTCAATGTCAGTCCATCAAGGAGAAGCTCGTAATACATCAACAACAGCAAGTCATGAAAGAAGTGGTAATGACTTAGCAGTGACAATACATATCTAACAGGGAAGTGAATCAAAATATATTTCTTTGATATATAATTTTGTTTGATATATACAATGTGTCCTGTACATGACCCTATCAACTTATTTATCCCAATTCAAATGGCTGATCTAGTATAATCAAGAAAAAAACAAAGCTAGTCTATGGACCCAAAGATAAACAGGACAACAGTGCTAACATGGCATCTCTCTCTAAAGATGGAGGAGCCGCTGCAAGCTTAATACCCTCAGCCTGCATACGAGTCAAAACATCCACAACCATCTGTATAGTCTCGCTATGATCATCAATATAAACACTCATCTCGGTAACTAGACCATGAGTATAGGATCGAAGAGCAGTACTGTCGGCAATGTGGAAATCACAGAAAGCTATGGCCTTATCCCTCTCTACAAAAGCAGCGTCCTTGGCTATCAAAACCTACTCAATCTCCTCAAAGGCTGCGTCTCTGGCAGATTGGATCTCATCCCTCACCATAAAAGCTGCATCCCTGGCAATCAAAGTCTCCTCAATCTCGATAAAAGTGGCATCTCAAGAAGATCGAGCCTCGTGTCTCTCAACCAATGTCATATCCCGAGTGGCTCGAGCCTCGTCTCTCTCAGCAAAAGCTATGTCTCTGCCTAGATAGGGCAGTCAACATCAGTGCTCTAGCCTGATCTCTCTCAAAGGTCCTCCTAGTTAAGGAATCTGCCAAAGCTGGATCTGTCCTGGCAGGAATAATCGGCGGTTCACTAACTAAGGATGCTGTCAGACCCATAAATAACTCATCCTCAGTGGGAGAATCAGGATCCTCCATAGGCTCCTCCTCGTTTGAGTCCACAATCGAAGCTGACTAGACGACTGCTGATGCTGCTATATCAGCCTCAAACCATGTCGAATACTCTGGTGAACGATCCGGATGGCTAGTAGAGAAATTAGCCCTCTCCCTATGAGTCCAACACTCATAAACTCTGATCAAGATGGCGGACGTCTTAGAAGAAGCTGACATCAGCTGATCAATGGCCCCCTCAAACTAATGCAGGCTCTAGAATTGATCGAACTGACCCATAACCATCAAAGGATGATAATTGGTCACTCTCCTCAATCCCACTATGGGCAGGTAATCCATGCCAGATGCATGGGTGATAAAGCTATAGGGGGAGACTAGCCCTGAGCAGGGCAGGATAGAAAAAGGATGCACAATATCAGACAGAAAGGCTGACCATATCTCTACATCCGAACACTCCGCCGGCTGAAAGGAGTATGACATGGCTATCTCGTGGGTGAAATAATACCCCTGGTGTCTGAAGAATCCAATCGGACGCAAGTGGGATATGAGCCAGATGTACAACATGATAGAGCTACCACTAAAGAACCCCTCTGGATGGGTACTATAATGGGTAGCTGACCTCAGTGTCTCCGCCAATATCATTGGCAGAATGGTACAACCCTGTCTAAGGGCCCGAATCACGACCATCGATTTGACATCCAAATGGTCCAAGGGTAATGGTCCGTCATCCATCTGAATCACGACTATAGACGTAGGCCACGACGCACATCAACAAGACGTCTACACAGGTGAGCTGCCACTCATCCAATGAGAAGATAAAATCCCCAGCGTGTCTCTCGTAGCTGTTTAGTCGGCCAAAGTGATCGATCAGAAAGTCTATGGATATCACATGGCCTGTAATAATCTCCTTAATGATAACTCGGTGTCTCAGACCCTACATGGTCATAAATGGTCTCTGCATGTCACTGATAGCTGTACGAGCGCAAGGCAGATGCAATGCCAAGCTTGTAAGATGCTCATTCTCCTCTAAGGTAGGAGTCAACTAGTGGAGTCCAAAATGGAAAACTTGTCGATCAGGTATCCAGCATGATAAGAGGTCATCCACAAACCCATACGGAACCTGAAAGCTAAAAATCCTAGAGAATGCCCTAGCCTCTGGTCTACTGTCCCTCTGGCTGTGAGGGGGAGACTATCATACCACGACTGCAATGAAGATGCCACCGAGGACGGTGGCGAGCGCTTAATAGGGCTGACGGTGGATGACGACATCTGTATCACCATATCACAAGACCATCCAGGGGTCAAATCTGAACTCATCTGTCTAAATGCATATCCATGATATAATACATGCATAATGACAATAATAAACATGATGCAAATAGATAAGAAATATCATGCATATCTAGAATAAATTATCTACTGCAAGCATCATCTTTGTTTGCTAATAGAGTGCAAAATAAAAAGTACAGGGATATGGGGCACCACCAATCAACTATTAATAGTGGTTTATCAAAATGAGGCACAGCCGCCCAATAGCCAAAACAGTGGCCGACCAAAAGATATAGCTATAATAGCTATCCAAAAACATGCATGGATCAATTAAAAATCCCCAGTAGAGTCAAAATTGTATGTTTATTCAATGCTCAGGCTTTTGAAAAAATTTCGCCAGTCTCTTTTGTAAAATGGACTGTCCGAATGCACACAGGCATGTCTAGGTGGCCATTCAGTAGCACACCTTCCCAAAAATAGGAACAGTTCATATTTATATATAAAAAAAACTTCTCATGGTAGCCAAATCACCATGGACATTTTTAGTTGAAAATCCAGGCTCGCTAGGCCTTAAAAAGGATGAGCAAACTGATCTAAAAGAGCTGAAATTGACTGTCTCAGAATCTGAATTTTCTTACATCAAAACGTGCATTGCAGTAAAATATGCATACTTATGAAGTCAAATTTTTTTTAACAAGTCATATAAGCATACATTTTTGATGCATTGCGTTCAAAAGCACCCTACGTGGTTTACATACTTCAAACGGTCAAAACCTGAAAAGAAAGGATCTAAATGTTACCTGAGATGTGCAAAACGCGTAGCCGCTAACGGAATTTGGAAAAAAGCTGCCCAAACTCCTTAGATCTAAAAGAGAAAATATGATTTCTATTACATCAGAGTTATACCAAATTACATTCTTTGTATTAAAGTAATAAACATGCGTTCTTATAAACTGATTTTTTACCCACAAGTATTATTTCCTGAACTTCTTGGGATATTTAACGCAGCTGCAAAGGAAAAGAATATTTGCAAGAATGAGTTTTAAAATGCTCAACAAGTTTTAAACAATTACAGTTTGTAATCACACAATATCTGAAATGAAGGAACATAAAGTTCAGAGTATTTTTCACATATATATACTGAGGTTTGATCTGCCAAACCCCACATATTACGAGTTTTTGTCAGTCATGTAGACTTAGCAACCCGGGTTGATTTGGCCAACCACGCCAGCTAAGAGTATGCATATCATCCTACCACAACCACCTGGTCAATGTAAAATTGTCGGTCATTATTAAACACCCGTTCAGTGTAACACTGCCGGTCATAGATAGTATCAGTATATATATTTGTATCAAATAACATTGGTTTCACCACCGTCTATGCTTTGATATAAAATCAAAACAATTTACGTAAGTAACAGTTTATATGTCTTGGTTATGCTTGAACAATAAGTTATAACCTTTTTCAAATTATAGATATCACGAACAATGGTTATAACAATTTCGTATATCAATTTATAGGACTTACATTTAATATTAAAATTAAATAAAGTTAGAAAACTTGTCTTTTATCACGATCGGCTACTTAGGTTATTTGAAAGTATATTCGCAACCTATATATATTATAATAGTTATTAGAAAGGATAGCAATTAATTTATAATTAAACTAGTAGTGTCTCGGTTGATTTTGGAGTCCGTTCGGTATTTTATAGCTTCATTGAATAGCTATCGAATTAGTTTTTCAATAACTTTATTTAAAAGTTTTAATATCTTATTTGTATGCTTTAGATATTATTTATCATAATTTTCAAATGCTCAAAATAATTTTTAAATGATTTAATATCATTTAGAATGATTTTTAAGATATTAATATTATTTTTGAATATTTAATAACCATTTAAAATAATTTTTAAATCATCAATATTATTTTTAAATAATTTATTTTTATTAATAATAATTTTTAAATCATTAATATCATTTTTAAATAATTTATTATTATTAAAAATGATTTTTAAATCAATAGTATTATTTTTAAGTAATTTATTATTAATTACTCTTATTATTATTAATATTTAAATATATTAAATATTAATAAAATTTTATGTCAAAATATTAAAAATTATCTATTCTAATTAAATATAATTTTTCAAAATTTTTTTGTATATATTTAGTATTTATTTATATTTATTTTAATTAATAAAATTAATTTCCAAATGTTGCCTGTAGCTAAAGTCCTTTAGCAACAAAAGTGAGGCTATAGGTGTTATTAGCCCAGCCAAGAATACGTTGGTCAACGTTCTGGTCCTTAGTTTGACTCAATTTCTCTGGCAATCAAGCTGGTTTCTGGGCAATCTAATTCAATGGAAGTGTAGTACTGATGTAGTAGTACACATCTATGGTCACTTTACTACTCAAAAATATTTTTACAAGTTCACACAGCCGATCAAAGCAACCACTCCAAGGTTGTTCTTCCTTTCTGGGCTACCTAGAAAGGCCCAGTCAATGCCGGTCAATGACCTTTATGGTCTTATATCTTTTCGGCTGGTTAATGTTTTGGTGTTCTAGTGGTCGGGCTCTATAGACTAACTACCAGAGTATCTTGATCGAGCAGTTACAGAGTCAACATATCAATCGATAGCAAGATCTTATCATTCAAATAATTGGTCAAGCTGCTGCTCAAAATTTTTGGGTTACCCAGAAATTGAATCTGGACGGTCAACGTGGTTTGACAGTTTATATTTTTCGGCTAGTGACCATCTAGGGTTTTAGAGTGGTATAGTTATGTAGTACTCATGTCCACGTATAATTCTACTAACATCTAACACTTAAACAACCTGTCGGGAAAGAGATCCAGGCGGTCAAACGAGCTGTCAGGCTCATTCATACTTTTTCTGGGTTACCCAGAAAACAGGCAGGTCAATGCCGGTCAACGAATTTTGACCCATTATAACTTCGAATCCAGTGTTCTGAGGTCTAATCTATCACTACTAATCTATTAACAACCTTGCAAGCTATGATTACCAACTCTTAAAACATCAAAACAACAAATCATCAACGAGATTTAAGGGCTGACATTCGTTGTCAGACCCTGTTTCGTAACTTTGACAGTTTTGCTTCAAACTCTATTTTGATGCTTTTACATGTTATAGATTCGTGTTTTAGCAACCTAGAACACTAACTAACTTACTAATTAACATTATTAACCAATAACAACAACAATTACATATTCAAAAATCAAAAATTACATGAGGGTTAGGTTTTTACCCTTTTTGATCAATTCTTGTTCTTTTTCTTTCTGATTCCGATCTTGGCTTGTTAGGGGTGGTTTCGGGACCAATATATGATATATATTTGATGTAAAATTCATGGGTTTAAAGAACCCACACCTATCTTTATATCCAAAGTTCAAGTGAGGGTTACCTTAGGTTTTCTTTCTTATTTTGACAACTAAGTCTAGATAATTAATGTGCTAGTGTGCTAGGGTGTGTTGTCATGTCAAGAAGGTTGTAGAGCCATGGGACAAATCTTTTGCTTGTAAGCAAAAGATTTGTTTCTATCTTATTTTTGTAAGAAAACAAAATAAGGGTATTTTGGTCATTTCGCCTATACTAAGGGTATTTTGGTAATTTACCATGTAAATACAAGGGTAATTTAGTCATTTCATACTATCCTTAGAAAATTTAAAAACCATGATGAGCAATTAGATTTTGTTAGTTTAGAATTAGGGTTTATAAATTAAATTAGGGTTTATAATTAGGGTTAGGGTTTCCTAATTCCTAATTAAGGTTTCCTTACAATCTTTTTTAATTAAATCTTTAATACATCATATTAAATATATGTATACAATAATATATAACATTATTAGTTTATCATGCTATAATTTCCATTTATTATAATCCCTTAGGGTTAGGATTCCTTATTTAATTAAAATTATAAATTAGGGTTTTACTTATAAAACTTTACAACCTATTTACACAGTTATATCTTATGTGTTGATATATAATTATATATATTCCAATAATAATTTTAAATACACATCACACAAAATATTATACATACTTATATTTACTGTTTATATTAATATTCCTATTTAAAGTTTGGATTATTACAATCACCCCCTCTTATAAGAATTTTGTCCCAAAATTGAAATTACAGCTTATGAAAACAAATGCGAAAAGTCTTCTCGCATCTTATCCTCCAATTCCCACGTAGCTTCTTCAATATCATGATTTTTTCAGATTACTTTAACCGATGATATAACCTTATTTCTCAACACCTGTTCCTTTCGATCAACTATCTGCACCGGAACCTCTATATATGATAAGTCTTTCTCTATCTGAAAAGGTTCATAGTTTTTCACATGCTTATAATCAGGCTTATATAAACGTAGCACAGACACATGAAACACATTATGGATGTGTCCTAACTCTGGGGGTAGGGCTACCTCGTAGGCTACTTCACCTATTCTCCTTAACACTTGAAATGGGCCAATGAATCTCGGGCTTAGCTTTCCCTTTTTACCAAAATGGATCTTGCCTTTCCAAGGCGACAATTTCAGAAATACATGACTCCCGACACTAAACTTTCGTAGCTGTCTGTGTTAATCTGCATATTTTTTCTGTCGGTCTTGAGATGCTTGCAACTTTTGTCGTATAATTCGAATCTTCTCAGTGGTTTGTTGTACTAACTAAGGTCCAAGCATTTGCCTTTCCCCAACTTCATCCCATCATAACGGTGTTCTACACTTCCTACCATACAAGGCTTCATATGGTGGCATTCCAATACTGGCATGGTAGCTGCTGTTGTACTCGAATTCTACCAAAGGCAATTGATCCTCCCAACTCCCTTTAAAATCCATAATGCAGGTTCTCAACATATCTTCCAGCGTCTGAATGGTTCTCTCACTTTGGCCATCGGTTTGCGGGTGATATGTTGTACTCAACTTCAGTTGGGTTCCCAAGTGTGTCTGAAGACTCCTCCAAAAGTTCGAAGTAAACCGTGGATCTCGATGTGACACTATGGATACAGGAACTCCATGTCTAGAAATAATCTCTTTTATGTATAACTTTGCCAACTGATCGAGATTATAAGTAACCTTGATAGGTAGAAAATGGGCTGACTTGGTGAGACGATCAACTATTACTCAGATAGCATTGTAGCCTTTCTGAGTGATAGGAAGTCCTACCACAAAGTCCATGGTGATGTGCTCCCACTTTCATTTAGGAATCGATAGAGGTTGTAGCAATCCACTCCGTCTTTGATGCTCGGCTTTAACTCTTTAGCATGTGAGACACTTGCTTACCCTTTCTACTATCTCTCTTTTCATGTTCGGCCGCCAAAAGTGTTGACTCAAGTCCTTATACATCTTAGTACTTCCCGGATGTACATCAAACTTGGAACTATGGGCTTCTGCTAAGATTTCATCTTTCAATACCTGTATCGCTGGAACCCACACTCTACTTCATACCTCAGTACTCCCTCTTTATCTAGTCGGAACTTAATGTTCTTCTCATGAGTTATCTCAGCCTTACATTTCTGACATATTTCATCTTTTTCCTGCATTTCTTTGATTTTATCCATTAAGGTTAAAGCTGTCTCTATTACAAATAGCTTCTGATTAGAGTTAGTTGGAGCTCTTACTTCAATCTCGAGTCTTTCAAACTCTTTTATCAGTACTTCGTTGTTTGTAATGGTATTCAACTTCTCTTGATTCTTCCGGCTCAATGCATCTGCAACTACGTTGGCTTTACCAGGATGATATAAAATCTCACAATTAAAGTCCTTGATTAACTCTAACCACCTTCTTTGTCTCATGTTTAGCTCCTTTTGTGTAAAAATATACTTCAGACTTTTGTGATCTGTGTATATCTCACACTTTCCCCCATACAAATAATGTCGCCATATCTTCAAAGCAAAAACTACTGCGGCCAACTCTAGGTCATGAGTAGGATACCTTTTCTCATAATCTTAAAGTTGTCGCGAAGCATAGGCGATCACCTTCCCATGTTGCATTAATACACAGCCTAAACCTCTGTGTGAAGCACCACTATAAACTACAAGACCCCCAGTTTCATCTGGTAATGATAATATTGGTGCCCTACTCAATAATTTCTTCAATTCCTGAAAACTCTCTTCACACTTATCCGTCCAATTATACTTTACAGTCTTTCGAGTTAAATTGGTTAGCGGGGTCGCTATTTTGGAAAAATCTTTTATAAAACGTCGATAGTACCCTGCCAAACCAAAAAAACTGCGAACTTCCATTGGTGTTGTCGGTTGATCCCAATTCATGATTGTTTCTATCTTTGATGGATCCACTGCCACCCCATTCTTATTAATTACGTGGCCTAGGAACTGGACTTCCTCTAATCAGAACTCACACTTGGAAAATTTTGCATAGAGTTTTTCCTTTCTCAATATCTCTAATACCACTCTCAAGTGCTATGCATGTTCCTCCCGTGTCTTAGAGTATATTAAGATATCATCAATAAACACCACCACAAACTTATCCAAGCATGACTTAAATACTCGATTCATTAAATCCATAAAAGCTGCTGGTGCGTTTGTTAACCCAAAAGACATCACAAGAAACTCGTAATGTCCGTATCGAGTCCTAAAGGCGGTCTTTGGTACATCTTCTTTTCTTACCTTCAGTTGATGATAACCCGATTGTAAGTCAATTTTTGAAAAATGCTCCGCTCCTTTTAACTGATCAAACAAATCATCAATCCTTGGTAAAGGGTACTTATTCTTGATGGTCAACTTATTTAACTCCTGATAATCTATACACAATCTTAACGTCCCATCCTTGTTCTTTACAAACAGCACAGGTGCTCCACATGGTGAAACACTAGGCTGTATGTAATTCTTATCTAAGAGTTCTTGTAACTGAACATGCAATTCCTTTAACTCTACTGGTGCCATCCTATATAGTGCCTTTGAAACTGGTGCCGTACCCGGTGCAAGATCAATTACAAACTCAATCTCTCTGTCATGTGGAAGACCAGGTAGACCACTTGGAAACACGTCCGGAAACTCATTTACTATAGATATTTGATCTATTTTCCCCCCTTCTTTTCTTGTATCCACAACATAGGCTAAATACCCTGTACCACCCTTTCGAAGCAACCTCTTAGCCTGCATAACTGTTAAACACCGAACTTTGCTTTGGTAAACAACAGCCCTTAAACACTACCTTTGTTTTCGACGATGTCCTTAAACTTACTCATTTCCGTTCGCAATCAATTACTTCCTTATGCCTACTTAACCAATTCATCCCCAATATTACATCAAACTCCCCTAATTGTATAGGTATAAGGTTTACCGGTAACGTATGCCCCTGAATCTCTACATTATAATTCTTATGTATTATATGAACAGGGATCATTTCTTTGTTAGCAATTTCTACTTTGAAAGGTACATCTAGATCTTCACATGGCATTTTTAATCTCCTAACAAAATCAACAAATGCAAACTAACAAGAAGCACCAGAATCGAATAACACATAAGCATTTACAGTATCAATTGGTATGATACTTGTCACCACATCTTGTGCCGCCACCGCATCCCTCACTGTCATGTTGAAAGTTCTTGCATTCGGACGATTCTGAGCAACTCCTGCAGCTGCTGTTCCTTGTTTATTGTTGAAATTCTGACCTCCTCCCACATTCACTTTCTTGGGTTTTGGACAGAATCTTGACACACGACCCTCTTCTCCACAGTTGAAACATTTGATATTCTTGCCCTTCTTCTTTTTGGGATACAAGTTGGAATAATGCCCATCTTCTCCACAGGTATAACAAGTTGTCCCTTTGAAATAACATTCTCCTTTGTGATTCTTTCCACATGTCTGACAGCGCTCAATCTTTTGGTTGTTGTTGTTACCTCCTTTGTTGACATTGCTGTTAGGATTATACCCTTCTTTTCCAAGGTTGTTTGGAGTAGCTACCTCCCACCTTCTCTTGTTATTGTTGCTGTTATTGTTGTTACTTACACTCGTGTTGACCTTCCCGATAATAACCTTTTTTCTTTATTGAACTGCAATAAAGTCTCTCCTTCCTTCTCTGTTATAATGGTCTTTTCCAATATCTTCGCAAAAGTCTTCACCTGAAATGCCAATACTCTGCTCCTAATTTGGGGTTTCAATCCTCCTTCAAACCTTCTTGTCTTCCTCGCCTCAGTATATCTACCTGATGTGATGCAAACCTAGCCAACTCGTTGAATTTGGCTACATATTGGGTCACTTTCATCTCACCTTGTTTCAATTGCAGGAATTGAACCTCCATACGATCTTGCATTGAAGTTGGAAAGTAATTGGCAAAGAAAAACTCTTTGAATTTGTCCCAATTAGTGGCACCTTCTCCAGCTCTTCCCTTGTTTGCTTCCCACCGGTGGTTAGCTTCATCTTTCAAAAACAAAGTAGCAAAATCTACCTTCTGATCATCATTCACCTTTGTTAATTTGAACATCTTTTCCATCTCTGTAACCCAAGTCTAAGCTTTTATGGGTTCATCAGTTCCTCGGAACTCTGGTGGTCCCACTAGTTTAAAGTCCTTAAACTGAGTAGTGGTTGGGTTGTTGGGTGCAACTGGTATTGCATTAGCTTGCCTTCCTTGAAAAGCTCCTACCAAAATATTTACCAATGTTTGGGTAGGATTTGCCTCTTCCTGTTCCTCTTCAATTTCCCCACGAGGTCTTCTTCTTGGTGCCATTTATCTAAATATAACAAATAACTAAGTATGAATACCAGTTCAATAATTAAACATCTCAATTTGATAAACAAAATTTTGTATTTCACATTGCAAGTCTGTATATACATATCTAGTGACTAATTCTAGATCACTAGTTTTACATACGACAGAAAGGAAACTACATAGCCTATCCGACTAGCGATTTATCCTTATCACTAGCTATATTATAAAAATTTTCCTTAGTCTAAAGTTCTTCCTTCTTTCTTGCTATCCTCCTTTTTAGCTTTTCCACCATCTTCTCATACTTCTTCAACCTTTTCTCCATGTACTCTATTTCCTGAGCAACCCTAGATCCTGAAGGCCTTTCCCATTCTATCCAAGTATGGATAGGGAGTACCATTTGCAATGGTACTGCATCAATTACTGGCTCTGCTATGATCAATTAACGGTCTTCTGACATCCTACAATCAGATTTATAAAATCGATTAGTATCTAAAATCATAACTTAATACTTTATTAGTATTCTTATCTATTAACTTTCCTAACCACGTTCCCTCTCTTGTAATAACTCTATCTGGCCTTATCTCCTTTATCATCTAAATACTTCCGAGGTTATAGCCAAAAGGTTTCCTTCTAAGGTTTCTAACCTAAGGCTCTAATACCAAATTGTGACGCCCCCAAATTCTCTACATTTCCTGTAGCAGATTTGGTGTCCACGTAAATATTCTATAAGACAATAACTTCTATAAATCCAAAATTCACAGTATCCCAATCAATTAAGAGTTCTCGTCAGAACAATTATCATATCTGGATACCCTCACTTAGATGTATAGATTTATTATCTTACAGATATTTCTTGCATATCAATAATTCCTATCTATCTGACATTCACAGTACAAATGATAAGATTGTTCTTGGAACTGAGGAGCGACCTCAGTGCTTACCGAACTCCCAAGATCATTCAATACCCTCATTCAGATGTATAGTTTATATAGATACTGTACTTAATACTATTCACTATGAATAAGGTAACACCATTCAACTAATAACTTAACCACATAATAATATCTTATTACATATTGTTTAACTATTACATCAGAGTTATACCAAATTACATTCTTTGTATTAAAGTAATAAACATGCGTTCTTATAAACTAATTTTTTACCCACAAGTATTATTTCCTGAACTTCTTGGGATATTCAACGCAGCTACAAAGGAAAAGAATATTTGCAAGGATGAGTTTTAAAATGCTCAACAAGTTTTAAACAATTACAGTTTGTACTCACACAATATCTAAAATGAAGGAACATAAAGTTTAGAGTATTTTCCACATATATAAACTGAGGTTTGATCTGCCAAACCCCACATATTACGAGTTTCTGTCAGTCATGTAGACTTAGCAACCCGGGTTGATTTGGCCAACCACACCAGCTAGGAGTATGCATATCATCCTACCACAACCACCCGGTCAATGTAAAATTGTCGGTCATTATTAAACACCCGTTCAGTGTAACACTGCCGGTCATAGATAGTATCAGTATATATATTTATACCAAATAACATTGGTTTCACCACCGTCTATGCTTTGATATCAAATCAAAATAATTTACGTAAGTAACAGTTTATATGTATTGGTTATGCTTGAACAATAAGTCATAACCTTTTTCAAATTACAGATATCACGAACAATGGTTATAACAATTTCGTATATCAATTTATAGGACTTACATTTAATATTAAAATTAAATAAAGTTAGAAAAACTTGCCTTTTATTACGATCGGCTACTTAGGTTATTTGAAAGTATATTCACAACCTATATATATTATAACAGTTATTAGAAAGGATAGTAATTAATTTCTAATTAAACTAGTAGTGTCTGGGTTGATTTTGGAGTCCGTTCGGTATTTTATAGCTTCATTGAATAGCTATCGAATTATTTTTTCAATAACTTTATTTAAAAGTTTTAATATCTTATTTGTATGCTTTAGATATTATTTATCATAATTTTCAAATGCTCAAAATAATTTTTAAATGATTTAATATCATTTAAAATGATTTTTAAGTTATTAATATTATTTTTTGAATATTTAATAACCATTTAAAATGATTTTTAAATAATCAATATTATTTTTAAATAATTTATTTTTATTAATAATGATTTTTAAATCATTAATATCATTTTTAAATAATTTATTATTATTAAAAATGATTTTTAAATCAATAGTATTATTTTTAAGTAATTTATTATTAATTACTCTTATTATTATTAATATTTAAATATATTAAATATTAATAAAATTTTATGTCAAAATATTAAAAATTATTATTTCTAATTAAAAATAATTTTTCAGAATTTATTTATATTTATTTAGTATTTATTTTAATTATTTTAATTAAAAAAATTAATTTCCAAATGTTGCCTGTCGCTAAAGTCCTTTAGCAACAAAAGTGAGGCTATAGGTGTTATTGGCCCAGCTAAGAACACGTTGGTCAACGTTCTGGTCCTTAGTTTGACTCAATTTCTCTGGCAATCAAGCTGGTTTCTGGGCAATCTAATTCAATGGAAGTGTAGTACTGATGTAGTAGTACACATCTATGGTCACTTTACTACTTAAAAACATCTTTACAAGTTCATACAGCCGGTCAAACCAACCACCCCAAGGCTGTTCTTCCTTTCTGGGCTGCCCAGAAAGGCCCAGTCAATGGCGGTCAACGACCTTTATGGTCTTATATCTTTCCAGCTGGTTAATGTTTTGGTGTTCTAGTCGTCGGGCTCTATAGACTAACTACCAGAGTATCTTGATCGAGCAGTTACAAAGTCTACATATCAATCGATAGCAAGATCTTAGCATTCAAATATTGGTCAAGCTGCTGCTCAAAATTTTTGGGTTACCCAGAAATTGAATCTGGACGGTCAACGTGGTTTGACAGTTTATATTTTTCTGCCAGTGACCATCAAGGGTTTTAGAGTGGTAAAGTTATGTAGTACTAATGTCCACGTATAATTCTACTAACATCTAACACTTAAACAACCTATCGGGAAAGAGATCCAGGCGATCAAACGAGCTGTCAGGCTCATTCATACGTTTTCTGGGTTACCTAGAAAACGGGCGGTCAATGCTGGTCAACGGGTTTTAACCCATTATAACTTCGAATCCTAGTGTTCTGAGGTCTAATCTATCACTACTAATCTATTAACAACCTTGCAAGCTATGATTACCAACTCTTAAAGCATCAAAACAACAAATCATCAACGAGATATAAGGGCTGACATTCGTTGTCAGACCCTGTTTCGTAACTTCGACAGTTTTGCTTCAAACTCCATTTTGATGCTTTTACATGTTATGGATTCGTGTTTTAGCAACCTAGAATACTAACTAACATACTAATTAACATTATTAACCAATAACAACAACAATTACATATTCAAAAATCAAAAATTACATGAGGGTTAGGTTTCCTTTTTGATCAATTCTTGTTCTTTCTCTTTCTAATTCCTATCTTGGCTTGTTAGGGGTGGTTTCTGGACCAATATTTGATATATATTTGATTTAAAATTTGTGGGTTTAAAGAACCCACACCTATCTTTATATCCAAAGTTCAAGTGAGGGTTAACTTAGGTTTTCTTTCGTATTTTGACAACTAAGTCTAGATAATTAATGTGCTAGTGTGCTAGGGTGTGTTGTCATGCTAAGAAGGTTGTAGAGCCATGGGACAAATCTTTTGCTTGTAAGCAAAAGATTTGTTTCTATCTTGTTTTTGTAAGAAAACAAAATAAGGGTATTTTGGTCATTTCGCCTATACTAAGGGTATTTTGGTAATTTACCATGTAAATACAAGGGTAATTTAGTCATTTCATACTATCCTTAGAAAATTTAAAAACCATGATGAGCAATTAGATTTTGTTAGTTTAGAATTAGGGTTTATAAATTAAATTAGGGTTTATAATTAGGGTTAGGGTTTTTTAATCCCTAATTAGGGTTTCCTTACAGTCTTTTCTAATTAAATTGTTAATACATCATATTAAATTATGTATACAATAATATATAATATTATTAGTGTATCATGCTATAATTTTCATTTATTATAATCCCTTAGGGTTAGGATTTCTTATTTAATTAAAATTATAAATTAGTGTTTTACTTATAGAACTTTACAACCTATTTACACAGTTATATCTTATGTGTTGATATATAATTATATATATTCCAATAATAATGTTAAATACACATCACACAAAAAATTACATATACTTATATTTACTGTTTATATTAATATTCCTATTTAAATTTTGGAATATTATAGCACAACCCCAGCGAAGCGTCGAGTACTGAATCCTTCCCGGTGCTCCATTTGAGGATGTGTATAATAGATTCCATCATCTGTCCTCTGTGGGGATGAATTATTATATTGTTTCCATCACCAGATCACTTTCGATGCTTCGCGGGGTTTGTACCAACAGCTGAGACGTTGATGGGGTTGAGCAAGTGACTGATACCTCGTTGGGGTTGAGCCAACGGCTGATACTTCGTTGGGGTTGAGTCAATAGCTAAACTGTCATCGGTCAGTACCCGATGCTTTATTGGAGTTGAGCCAACAGCTGAATTGTCATCGGTCAGTACCCGACGATTCACTGGGGTTGTGCCAACGACTGAATTGTCACCGGTCTGTACCCGATGCTTCGCTTGGGTTCTGCCAAAGGTTGAACTGTAATCGGTCAGTACTCAACGCTTTGTTGGGGTTGTGCCAACGGCTGAACTGTCATCGGTTAGTACCCGACGCTTTGGTGGGGTTGTGCCAATGGCTGAACTGTCATCGGTCTATACCCGACACTTTGAAAGTGGCCGTTTTTGGCTGAACTATCACTGGTCTTTACCCGACGCTTCGCTGGGGTTAAACCAACGACTGTACTGTCATCGGGTACGTGCACTGCGAGCAATGCGAGGTCAGATTCAAAACTTTCTAACTTTTGATTGGAGCGTTCTTTTGAGGCGTACGATACCTTTCCGGAAAGCCCTCACCGAGAGTGTTGCAATGATATGGGAGAAAACCTTTTCCGAGTCCAAAAAGACGGGTTATAACCAGGTCTTTGATTCCTTGCAGTTTATCCGTTGAGCTGTCTTGTGCTATTTCCACTTGGGATCATTGTTATGGGTTGTTCTGACCTTGGTGGCATCAATTCGGCTTGCATTTGATCGAATAGGCTTTAAGTTGGTAAAATGACCATTTTGCCTCTCCAGGGGTTGCCCTTAGTGCTGTCATGGCCTTCGGCTGACTTCCTGGGGTGTCTCCGAGGTTTGGATCCCAACCGATTCAGTTTGTCCTCAAGGTTGTCTTTGAGGCTGACTTGGTCCTTCTAGGTTTTCCTTCAGAGATGTTGTGATGCTTCAGGATTGTTTTTGAAGTTGACCTGACCTCTCGGGTTGAGATCGGGGCCGACCTGTACTTCTCGGGTTGAGACCAGGGCTGACCTATACCTCCCGGGTTGAGATTGGGGTTGACCTGTACATCCCGGGTTGATACCGGGGCTGCCCTATACCTCCCGGGATGAGACTGGGGCTGACCTATACTTCCTGGGTTGAGACCGCGGCTGACCTGTACTTCCCGGGTTGAGACGGGGTTGACATGTACCTCCTGGGTTGAGATCGGGGCTGACCTATACTTTTTAGGTTGATACCGGAGCTGACCTGTACCTCCCGGGTTGAAACCGGGGCTAACCTGTACTTCCCGAGTTAATACGGAGCTGACTTGTACCTCCCGGATTGAGACCGGGGCTAACCTGTACCTCCCGGGTTGAGACCGGGGCTGACCTGGTGACCAGGTATTGAGACCGGGGTTGAATTAATGGCCCGGTATTGAGATCGAGGTTGAATTGATGACCCGGTATTGAGACCGGGGTTTGATGAGACATTTTTGTCCTCATACAGTGTTAGTAACAGGAAAACAAAATTTTGAGTGTGTATAGATGCCCCTCTTTATCATGTTCATGCAATGCAATGGAATGAACAGGATAAAGATTGCTAGACACTAGAAATGCAAATGCAAAGGCAACGCAATATATGGGGTGATATGTGAAAAATGTTAGCTACTTGTGAGGGGTTAGGGTTATCATTGAATTTTCACGTCACTCTCTGCTGAGGATAGTGCCATTCATGATAACTTTTGGGGCATCACTGTTACGCGGTTACTGGTAGGATACCAGATTTAAGCTATCATAAAATGTTCTCGTCACTTTCTGCCGGGGATGACATTATTCCGTGATAGCTTTGTCGACTCTGGTGGGGATGACATTATTGATGCTACCTTGGTTTGAGACCAATGGTTTACCACGTCTGTCAATACTCTCCCTAAGGCATATTTCTCTTCCGGCTGATGTCGTTGTACATTTCTGCAGGGTTCTCCACTGGGGATATATTTCGGTTACCAAGTTACCTTAGTGGATTCTTTCGATGCCTAGCCTGGTTATAACTTACACCGGTAGTTTACAACAGGGGGTTGAATCATTTCGATGCAATGGGACCCTCAGTGTGGGCCCCGCCACGTGGAGCCGCACCTCTTCCTATGGCTGTCACAATTAGAGCTGCTTCTCCCGGGTCTATATATATGAGTGCACTCCCAGCTCATTTCAAGAATTGAAAAACGCTCTGAACCCCTGCCCGTTTGGTTTCTCAGCCATATTCTTGTCTTCTAAACCCAAAATTTTTCACTCTAATACGTAGATATACCCATATACTACCACATATCAAAAATTAACCTGTAGATTTGGACGTTTAAAGCCTACGATTTGGCAAAAAGTCCGTGTAGCAGTCCATTGTTAGTATTTTTACGATCAGGAAGTTTGTGTTACTACATTGCACTTTTATACACTTGCACGTTAAGTTTTGTTTTTTGAATATGCCCGGAACTCAGTTTTGTGGCCGTTTTTTGTTAACGTTTGGTACATTTTAGTACCTAAACGCATTTTTTGGCATTTCTACCACTCGGATTGACGATCCATCGCTTCTAACAGCTTTTATATACTTATATTTACGTTCTTAGCAACTTCGCCGGACTAGGTTATCTTCCTAGTCCGGGTTTGGGTTTTTTTTGTATATATTTAACTGTATATATGCTAACATTTCAATTTCGTCAAGCTCCTATGTCAAATTCGCGGTAGTTTACTACTTTTATATATATATACATATTTATGCACCCTTCACCGGACTGGGTTATCTTCCCAATCCCGGTTTGACTATTTTTTTGTCTATATTTAACAATATATATATATATATATATATTTACATTCCTGTTCGGCCTAGATCATTCTATGGCCTTTTTCTGCTTTTATATATATATATATATATATATATATATATATATATTCATTCCAGTCCGGGCATCGGAGTGAAAACCTACCACCCTTTATTGTTTTTCTATATATATATGTTTACATTCTGTCCAGCCTGGATCATTCTGTGGCTTTTATACAGCTTTTATAAATATATATATATATATATATATATATATATATATATATATTTATATTTATATTTCCGTCCGGGCCTCGGAGTGAAAACCCATCGCCCTTTTACCGCTTTATATATATATATATATATATATATATATATATATATATTTTACATTCTAGTCCGGGCATCGGAGTGAAAACCCATCGCCCTTTACCACTTTCGTATATATATAATTATATATATATATATATATATATTTATATATATATATTACATTACTCATTTTATTAAATTATTTTTTTAAATATTCATTTGATATGAATCGGCATTGACGTTTCTACGAGCGAACTAGATTTCTTTAAATCTCACCAACTCTAGCTTTCAAACGGTTCAAAATAGGTCCAGACGGAACCGGGAAGCTAGAATGGCTGAGATTTATCTAAATCTAGCATTTTTCTAGTTTCAGTTATATAAAAGCAACCTCGCGGCCCTTAGATCGCTATCTAGTGGGAACGATACGCTTCGGCCATGTGTGAACCAGGATTTACTGATGAATCCTTGGTTCTGGCGACGTTTGGATATATACATCTGTTTTGTGCCTATTTGAGCTTTGCAGGTTTTATGGGTTTCCCTATGTGAGCCTAGGAATCGTGGGATTCATGATCAAACTCATCAGAATATGATTCCCACGATGGACAAACTCCACTTTACAAATGTACCCTGCCAGTTTTTCAGTAAAAATGTACATCTGAAAGACCTTAAAACGGTTATTCGGGTTTAAGATCTCAACATAGTGAAAACATGGTTTGTCATGTCAGAGTCACTTCGATGGCTGTCATGCCCATGAGAAGACTGACACTTGTATATATTTTGTGGTCCAGGATGCTTCGCAGCCCAACAATCACCATTTCAAATTGAGCCAGAAGGCTGAAAAGATATAATTGAAGAATCGATAAGCTTCAATTCCTATGTTAGCATAAGGGTTTGAAAAATCAACCTTTCAAAACATCATTTTAACAATCTTGTCTAAAAAAGAGACTTTTGCAAATCAAATCAAACCCTTCGTATATAAGTTCAACGATGCATAAACATACTTCTAATCAAACATAGGCCCAATTTCATTCCAGCATTCAAACACACATTGCAGAATTAAAAGGGAAATATTGAAAAGATGCGGTATCGTGTTTACACGGGAGTTATGGGGTGCCTAACACCTTCCCCACACTTAACCAAGCCCCCGAACTCAAAACTTCGGTTTCAAAGATCAAGTTTCGACAGTGTCTAGCAATTGGGCCTCCTTTCAAACTAACTCGGTTGAGTTGGTACAACCATTTCAAATCTACCAACTGGAAACTCTATAAAACGTTCAAATCGTCGACATGATACATGTTGGCCTTTTCCTAAAAAACCCTTCAAAACCTTTTTTATAATAAAAACAATAAGGGTAGACAAAACTTAGGAAAAAAGAAAGATCCGGGTTCAACCCAACCTGAATTTTTCCACCGACGTCAACATAATGTTAAGGCTATGTGTTCATAGCTTATAAACATTTTACATTACCTTATCTTCATACCTTATAACGTTCGGTCCATTCGACCCGAAACGTCATTCAAGTTATTATCATTAACTCGACTTTCCAACGTTTACACGTTATTCATTAATCTTCATTTCTTTACGTTCAAACCATACACACCGTGAATGCTAAGCACGTTTAACTTACGTGTACTCTTAACACCTTCATGTCGGTTTAAGTGTTTTACGTTTACTTGTCTTCCTACGTTCATCTTTTACTTTCATTCAACCTTTACTTAAAGTTTTAATCACTTTCAATAGTGATTCATTACGTGAACATCACGTTCATCGGCCTCCCTTAATTTCTAACTCATACTGTTCGCTGTATGCTAAGACCGATCATTCATCGCAACTAAGTTGCGTTTACAGCATTTATACGCTTTACACTTAACTTCCATTATGTCCTTATAACATCTAAATGTTATAAGTCACCATCTTCATTCAACATCCAAGGAATTACAACCATTATAACCCTGAACATTCGCTTAAAGCGAATACGGTTCCCGAATATTAGTTTGGTATTTTGCGTTTACATTTTTTATCCTTTAAACTTCCGTTCAACCTTTAATTAAGGTCTAAATCACTTATTTAAATGTTACATTATATGATTATTAAGTTTATAATCATTCCGTATACGTTCCCCAAGTGCTGAGCATTAAAAAGCTCTTCATTGGCTTTTCCCCTATACCAGCGCTGTAACGCCGGTTCCCTATGCTTTTGGCCGCACTGTGGCTCGTTTTAGCAGGGGCAAATCCCCAGGCTGGCGCTGCGGTGCCTTGGCCGGCGTTGCGGCGCCGACTTTGTTCTTTTGAAGTTTTTTTAAGTTTTTCAATGTAATTTCTTTCTGAGCTCGTAACGCTATCGTTATAACTCCGAATTTTCCCATTCAACAGCCATTAACTCACATATCTTACATACTTCGATTTTATTTGGACATAATAAGTTTCTGATTCCTTTAGCAATAAATTCACTGATTAAATTTTTATTACGTGTTCGTTGAACGTTCATAGCTCATTTTTTTTGTTTTAAGTCCGAATTTGACCATTTTTAAGTCCATGATTCTTAAATACATAGTTCTTCAATACGTCACCAAAAACCTAGATTTCTAAGTTAAACTGCAACTTTTGCGAAATTTCACCATAACTTCGTTATCGGCTAATTTAGATCCGTTCTTCATGAATTTTTCTACCATTCCTAACCAAGCATACATATATACGATGGTTTTAAACTTGTCCATTAACAACAAGCTCTAACTTAGGATGGTTTTCAATTTGTCTATCAATAACGTTTTACCGCGTTCTTCGCGTTCTTCGTGTTATTCGTTCGTTCTTCATTTTTTAATCGATATTATGATTACGATTTTACGTTTTCTTACATTTTAATGTTATAAGTTTGATAATTCATCCTTATAACATCGGAGAGTTTATATAACTCATCTGAATCGTCTATTAACATCTTCTACCATCTTTTACTTCCATTTTCCATTAAGTTATGAAATTTCATAGATAACTTAAAGAAAAGAATGGATTAAGGTTTGGTTTTGATACCTTTCTTCTTAAGTTTCTTCCAATTTCTTCTTTCTCTTGGTTATTCTTACGATTTGTAAGCTTTTTTGTTTCTCGATCTTCTTTTATCCGAGCATCCATGCTCTTTCTCTTCCTTAATGCTCTCTCTCTTAATGAGTTTTCTTCTGGATTTCAAATCTAAGAGAATGAGCTAGTATATATAGAAAACTAAGAGTGAGGGCACTTTGGTCATTATATAATTTTTCACCAGTTTACAGTTTGGTCACTTAACTTGCGGTCTTGTAAAGTCAAAACCTTTAGGTTTGTAAAACTTACAAAACACTCCATGTAACGACCCCAAAATTCTTACAATATAATTCTCATTCTCGATCATTGACAAAACAACTTTAATCTATCTTTACATCATTATTCGATATTAAAATCATTAAAAATGCAGAATATTTAAAACTTTTATACAATCTTTCTTTATTGCCCTGAATCGCAACCTTTACATTACAAATATTTGATTCAATTCTATTACATAAAACGCTTCCTCTAAGTTACTATACAAAGTATTACATCACAAGCAATATCCACTATACATCGGATAGCTCAACTTTACAACTTAACAATTAAAGTACAATCAAAACATCAACTACAATTTGAAATTTAACATAACTAATATTCTTGAACATTGATCTCTATAAATTTTTTAACACGTATCTTTCCCTTGCATCCTCGACCTGCAAAAATGGTTATTTGCAAGAAAGAGCTCGACAGCTCAGCAAGATCTAACAGTTTTCATGCATCACGTAGCACATAATAACATGCTCAACATACAATCTCATAATCATTAAAGTAACATGGCATACATGCTTTAATTAACATAACAAATATAAAGATTGAGTTCCTTACTCAATCAACATTCTTAAATCAATCAATGTAGTCATAAATCGACTTTAACATTTCATGCTTGTAACATATATAACATATCATGCTCTTTGCAAAACAATTTAAAATAGTTCATCATCAAGTTCACGTAGAAAATAGGAACTGAAAGACTTGCCTTGATCGTTGTTTACCAATAACAGATTACAGCTTACAGCTATCTGCACTTCACGTGCCCTACACAATTATATAATCATGCACATCAACTATTAGTCACATAGCAACGCATAGTAGTTGTAATGTAAACTTTAATCTACATCTCATAACCCTTCCTACTATCAATACACAATGTTCAATTTGATTGTGTTAACTTTCGACTTATATCTCACTATATTTCCTTTTTAGTAATATTCGAAATTCATTCAAGTATTTAAGTCTTGCTAGGACTACTTATTGGTTTTATATTATTCACATTCCATATCTTATAATGTTCATTTCATTTGACTTAAAACACTTTTTACGTTCGTTAACACTTGTCACGGCGTTTCAACGTTCATTCGTCACACGCCCAATTCGTTTCTCTTGTGTATGCTTAATGTGCTTACATAACTTATCTAATACATCATTTATTAATGTTAAGAATCATTATATTTACTAATAATCATGTTTTATAACTTAGAACTACATCTATTATCGTCGACAGCGCTATACTTGCGTATGTGCATGTCCGACACCCTCTGATTGCCTTCGAATACACATCAGTCCCAAAGATGACTATTTTGACCCCTGCTAACGACCTCAAATAGAAAAAGTTAAAGAACGAAAGTTGTAGGTCTACTCGTGCTTGTTCTGGATCATCTTGAATCTCCTCAATCGGAGTTTGTATGAAAACGTTATGGCCGTTTTACTACAAGAGGTTAAAAAAGTTTTGCATTATAAAACTTAAACCACTCCGGACAGCATGGTTACCTGCTGGGACGGGTCCCCCATGGCCAAATACCCCGCTGGGGCCGGTCCCACCTCTGGTGAAAATTCCCAGTTCACGAACGGCATAGAAATAAGCCAATTTGGCTTATTTCTTCACACCGAATCCGATTTTTCTCAACATGATGAACATGAAACTTTGTAACAACAAAATTTTGGACTCTTTAACATGATTATAACATATAAAATCCTTACAACACATAATAGAAACCAAGTTTTCTTGATTTTTGAAGAAAACTACAATATCAAACGTTCTTGACAAAATTTGCTATTACGAATTCGTTTTTCAATCAATTCATGTAATTCCAATTGCAATAACTCGAATTCTTAACATATTAACATAACCCATGATCAATTTAAACAATAATCCATAATCAAACACCAATTTGATAGTTTCAAAGGCTATTCTTTTAAAATTAGTTTACAGTAAATCATTATGAACATAATTTCTTCTTGTTTATCTAAATTACACGGATTGAATTGTTAGAACAACCATATAACTCATATAATAACATCAATATATATATATATATACCTCACATATATACATCATGATCACATAATTTACACAAAAGGCTTTTACAGAGAAGTTCTTTTATGAAAAAAACCATGGAATATGAAGATTTAAGCATGGAGATTATACCTTGCTTTTTTTATTGGAACGAAGGGGATGATGCTATCTCAAGCTTCCTTTCCTCTTCTTCCTCTTTCTTCTTCTTCTTCCTTCTTCTCACTCTAGGTTCTCTGTGTTTCTTTCTAACACAGACTAATTCTTTTCTTGTTCTAACTAACTCTAACTCTAACTCTATTAAACTAACGTATATTATAATATACATATCATTTACATATACATATATATATATTACATAATATATAACTTATAATCATAATGACCCTATAATAATTATAATAAATACAATTATTACCATTAATAATATAGGTTACACATTTAAAATTTAAAAAGCCCTAAGGCTTGTTTGGCAAAACAAGTTATTTTAAAAACAAATTTTTAGTAGTTAAGGCCTTGTTTGGGTAAAACAGGTTTAAAACAAAAGTAAAGGCCTTGTTTGGGAAAACAGTTTTAAAAACTCTTTTAATTCTTTTTAATAAATCCTTTAACACATATTCTTGATGTTACACTTTTAATTAATTAAATCTTAACATTCTAATTTAATTAATTAAAAGTTAACATCAATTAATCACATAAAATTGTCGCATAATTATAATTACTCGTTAATTATAATTTCACGTAACACTCATCACATAACTCATCTAATTTAATTATCCCAATTAAATTAGAACTATAACATAAAATCATTACGTTAATTAAATTAAATATTAAATATTTATTTATTTAATATATTATACTTAATTACATTACTCCATAATAATCACATAATCTCAATAAATAATTCAATTAAAATATTTATTTACTTCAATAAATATTAAAATTAACATTTTAATTCTCTTCACACCAAATCACATATTTCACAATATATATCACATATACACATACTCGTACTCGAACATCTTAAAATAAGAATTTTATTTATTAAATTCTCATTTATAAATTCTTAAAAATTCGGGATGTCACACCCCATCTTTTTACTATTCACACCTCCTTACTCAATATCTCACGAAGCTTCTCTTGGAAGCTTCGTTGTTTCGTAATTCAGAATTCGTCTGAAAAAACTGACTTTCTCGGAATCCAAATATTTTTGATATACCGTGTTTCCTCTACCTAATAACTTTTATGCGTTCTTCAAAACATCGAAAAACTGAAAAACACTTTTTGATGATTAGCGTTTTCCTACACGTTTTCCCACAACGTAGTTAAACGAATGAAAAGTACATAATAGTACTTTTTGTCATTTTTATTTCAGTCCGATTTTTGCACGTTTTTTGAGAAAATTTTTATCATCTAACATAACTTTTCACGGCATATTACTGTCAAATCTTCAGATGGAATGTCATTACGACATATCGAACTCTCAAAAAGGCCTAGGTTATTCAAACCCTAAACCCTATGTTTCGTTGTGTGAATAGTGCCTATTTTGTCTTTTTCTCAGAAATATTTTTGTTTCCGGAAAACTTTAATTTTTGTCTTGAAAATTCTTACTCGTTCATTCTAGCTCGTAGCCAGAATACTCTCGGTTTATAATTATCCTAAGTCATAAAATGAACAATAAACACATAACATAGAATATAATTAATAAAAATTCCTTTTATTAATTAATAATTCTTTAAACTAAATTTTTGGATAATCCGATTTTTCGGGTTGTCACATTATTCCCCTCTTATAAGGATTCCGTCCTCGGAATCACAAAAACACACCCATACCCGGATGCTTTATACTTACAACCTTCAACGAAAGTTTAATCTTACTTCTTCTTATTTATGTTGAATAATCTCAACATACTATTTCAATTAGGTATTGCGTAATTATTCTTTCTCATTATCTCTTCACCATCCTTTTTCCTAAGGATCATTATCTGTTATAATCATCAGGTGTTAAACATCATGACAACTATACTTCCAATCTTTCGGGATATCACATTCACCCCGTCTTCTATAAATTTCGTCATCAAAATTGTTAACATACAAATTTTCTCAATCGATTGAGTTTCTTCCTACTTCTCGTTTGAGAATTACATCCTACCACAAATCCTCTTCACCGAAGTTTTCTTCTTCCAAACAATCAAAAGTCTTTACAACTTACAAAATAATTGTGAAGTTGAATGAATAACTATGAATATAAAGATTCCTTTAAAATAATTTACATTCTTGCTGAGGGGTCTTATAGACCATGAACTCTGAACTTGATTCAACGGTATTTATCGCAAACCAGTTCTTCTTTACACAGTATATTTACAATCACAAAGAAAGTAAACTACCTCTTTCATAGATAGGTGATCAACCTATCGTATAACCCCATTCCGGGGTGTGTTCACCTCAGACTTAATCATCAGATTCCGCACCAAAATAATTTGGTTTGGCATAACTTCTCAAAGAAAGCTCGATTTTCTTTTAAATATAACATACCATTCGTCTAGCCAAATCAAATAGCTTAGACCATTCCAATAAATTGGACATCAACATTCAAATTTGTCTAGCGCATTTAAATAGGGCATCAACTAAGACATTTGTCTAGTTAAATCAAATGACATCGAATACTTCTTTAAATTCTTTCACAATACTTCAAAATATTTTATGACGTTATGATACCACACTGCTTCATAGTACGTTGAGGACTTCGTCAGTTTATGACATTGTTATTCTACATCATACCATAGCGGGTTGATAATCCAAAGATCACATCCAACACTAGGTTCAAATGCATTAATAACTCCATCTTTTTACCATCTATGCATCAAATGCACCGATGATATAAATATTTATTTTGATATCTCAAATCAATTTATGTCTAGCCAAAACGATTTAGCATAGACATACAAAGAATAGTTCTTTTAAAATCTATTGATTCCAAAATTTGAACCAATATCATTTTCTTAAACATTTACTCTTTAGCACGATGTCAATAAATTTCAAAATCTAGCATAGCTAGAAGACTTGGAGTACTTACTTTCTTCATCTTCCTTCATTGTCACACTTGCGACAATCTTAACTTCTTCTAGCACCTTCAATGCTTCTTATACTGAAAATAACTTATTTTCAGTTTAAACATTCATATACCATAGTATAGTTCATCAACTTACCACACTTTATGTGTTTAAGAACATTCCACAACCATATGTGTTTAAGAACTTATCTTCGCAATATGTAATCCAAGAATAAATCATGGACTTTCCATATGCCTAAGGCTCGAAAACATAGCATATAACTATGAGTCACAAACTTTTCATAAGTATGAGTTTCAAGAACTCGCACCTATCTTAATATTCTCTAACTATCCAAAATGCACATGAGAAAAGATTCACCTTCTCACCACATATATATTGATAGCGTTTCATTACTATTTCAATGATTATCACTATAATAACTAAGTAGTCACAAACCCTCTCCCATTCAAAGGTTCGTACCACTCAGCTATCACATGAGTTCTCAATCAAAATCTAATAACTTCTAAATTTCTCTTTCCTTAATACGAATTTTCTTTAATTCGTATTTCATCCTCTACAACTCGATCTGAGTTCTTCTTTTCGTACTACTTCGTAGTACCATTACATTATAGCATTTAGCTATAACTCATCCATCGCTTAACAGAATATCTGTTATTCACTATTTAATGAGATCACATAATGATCTTCTTCCTTAATTATTTAACTCAACAATTTTCTTATCCTTCTCTCTCAGATTATAGCCTTAGGTACTCATACCTAAGGTTTATAACGTATCAACTCTGATACCAACCTGTAGCGCCCCAAAATCAGGTCTAACTTCACACCCAGATTTCGTACATCATGTGTACTTCTCGTTCCATACATACATCATTATATCATAAAGAATAACGACATATCTATTCAATTCCCAGGTTCTATTAGCTTAAAATCTTATTCATTACAAATAATGGTAATTATATTATTCTTTACATCTTACAAGAGTGACTTTTATCCCCCACAAAGGATTCGTAATAGTTCATTAAACTACTCTGTAGTTTAATTAACTATTCTACAATACAAGTCTTGGCTTGGTCTTCACGCTTGTTCATATAATGAACAACACTTCAGCAGGACACCGTTCAGCTTGATCTTTACGGGATCCTTAATTTTATTCTACCATCGTTTACTAGAAATATTTTTATTTAAAGCAAGTGTGAGCATTCAATTGCTTAGCAAGTCATAGCAGTTGAATAACAACCAAAGCAAGAATCAAAATTCTTTTAAGACTTCGATAACCGAACAAAGGTTATGAAGCAGCTCGAGTAACAAGAATATACTCTAATTCCTATCATTTTCAAACATTAGTCACATTCACTTTGACATACTTTCATTCTTCTATTCTTTCAATAACATTCGGTCTGGCTAGAATCATTAGCACAGAATTAACAATAACGGTTCATGAATAAACAGAACTATGTTACATTGAACAGTTCAATCACAGAATAATTCATCTCACGGAAACACCGAAGTGTTAAATTGTGGCATAAGGCCTCATACATACTAACACCTTGTACAAATATCACACATTTGCTCATAGATAAAACTTCCCAAGTTCAACATCTGAGAAAGTTTAAGAAACTAACATTCATATTAAAAATGAATGAAGTTAGGAAACTTGCCTTACACACAGCTACAACTTACAATTTATGCTGAGCTGCTCATTAATATTCCTATATAACACATAAAGAACAACACATACCAATTAGTCAAATATTTGACTTACGTATTGGTTTAACTTAACTTTACTTCATATGGCTCGCGTTCTTATAATCTAAGTTTACACGACCAACTTTTACTTTCATTACTATGGCATTATGACATACAGAGATGTCATAAACCTTACAATCATCTTTTACCATAGATTTACATTCTCATCTTCTTCTATAATATTTCTACCTAGCACACATCGAGTCTCTAATAACGTTCAATATAGTACGCTGAGTGGTTTCCCACAAACAACTAACAAACTAGTTTCCCGTCTCATTTACACTGTCTTTCGCAGTGAGTTAGATCGGCTGCTAGTTCGTATTAACCTTCGCTCTCTAAAGGAATCGTTTAGCCCAATTACCATACATCAACCATTAAAAAGTACGATTGTACCACAACTTAAATTTAACTTATTCGAACCATTAAAACTATAACGTTCGTTAAGTTAACTTCCCATTATTTATGGCTTTCTGGCAACTAAATGCCATACCTCAGAATTTATTAATATCGTCTAGGTCATATAATCATTTTTATGTAGAGAACGAATATCCAATGTCAAGACTATGTGTTCATAGCTTTTAAATATTTTACATTACCTTATCTTCATACCTTACAACATTCGGTCCATTCGACCCGGAACATTATTCAAGTTATTATCATTAACTCGGCTTTCCAACGTTTACACGTTATTCATTAATATTCATTTCTTTATGTTCAAACCATACACGGCGTGTATGCTAAGCACGTTTAACTTACGTGTACACTTCACACCTTCACGTCAGTTTAAGTGTTTTACGTTTACTTGTCTTCCTACGTTCACATCGTTCATCTTTTACTTTCGTTCAACCCTTACTTAAGGTTTTAATCACTTTCAATAGTGATTCATTACGTGAACATCACGTTCATCGTCCTCCCTTAATGTATAAGTCATATTGTTCGATGTATGCTAAGACCGATTATTCATCGCAACTACGTTGCGTTTACAACGTTTATACGTTTTACACTTAACTTTCATTACGACCTTATAACATTAAAATGTTATAAATCACCATCTTCATTCAACGTCCAAGGAATTACAACCATTATAACCCTGAACGTTCGCTTAACACGAATACGGTTCCCAAATATTGGTTTGGTATTTTGCGTTTACATTTTTTATCTTTTAAACTTCCGTTCAACCTTTAATCTAGGTCTAAATCACTTATTTAAGTGTTACATTATATGATTATTAAGTTTATAATCATTTCGTACACGTTCCCTAAGTGTTGAGCATTAAAAAGCTCTTCACTGGCTTTTCCCCTATACCGGAGCTGCGGCGCCGGTTCCCTTTGCTTTTTGCCGCGATTTAGCAGGGCCAAATCCTCGGGCTGGCGCTGCGGCGCCTCTTCTAGTGCCTTGGCCGGTGCTGCAGCGCCGGCTCTGTTCTTTTGATTTTTTTTTTAAGTTTTTCAATGCAATTTCTTTCTGAGCTCGTAACACTATCGTTATAACTCAGAATTTGCTCGTTCAACAGCCATTAACTCACATATCTTACATACTTCGATTTTATTAGGATGTAATAAGTTTCTGAATCCTTTAGCGATAAATTCACCAATTAAATTTTCATTACGCGTTTGTTAAACATTCGTGAACGTTCATAGCTTATTTCTTTGTTTTAAGTCCGAATTTGACCGTTCTTATGTTCATGACTATTAAATACATAGTTCTTCGATACGCCACCAAAAATCTAGATTTCTAAGTTAAAAGGTGACTTTTTCAAAATTTTGCCATAACTTCGTTATCGGCTAATTTCGATCCGTTCTTCATGAACATTTCTACCATTCCTAACCAAGCATACATATATACGATGGTTTTAAACTTGTCCATCAACAACAAGCTCTAACTTAGGATGGTTTTCAATTTGTCTATCAACAACTTTTTACCGCGTTCTTCGCGTTCTTCGTTCGTTCTTCGTGTTTTTCGTTCGTTCTTTTTTTTTTAATCGATATTATGATTATGATTTTACGTTTTCTTACATTTAATGTTATAAATTTGATAAGTCATCCTTATAACATCGGAGAGTTCATATAACTCATCCGAATCGTCCATTAACATCTTCTACCATCTTTTACTTCCACTTTCCATTAAGCTATGAAATTTCATAGAAAACTTAAAGAAAAGAATGGATTAAGGTCTGGTTTAGATACCCTTCTTCTTAAGTTTCTTCCATGTTTTTCTTCCTCTTGGTTATTCTTACAATTTGTAAGCTTTTCCGTTTCTCGATCTTCTTTTATCCGAGCATCCATGCTCTTTCTTTTCCTTAATGCACTCTCTCTAAATGAGTTTTCTCTTGGATTTCAAATCCAAGAGAATGAGCTAGTATATTTAGAAAACTAAAAGTGAGGGCACTTTGGTCATTATATAATTTTTCACCAGTTTATAGTTTGGTCACTTAACTTACACACATGTAAAGTCAAAACATTTAGGTTTGCAAAACATACAAAACACCCCCTCTTTCTACTATTCACACCTCTTTACTTAAAATATCTCACGAAGCTTCTCTTGGAAGCTTCGTTGTTTCGTAATTCAGAATTCGTTCGACAGTTCAAAAAAATTGATTTTCTCGGAATCCAAATATTTTTGGATATTTCGTCTTTCCTCTACCAAATAACTTTTACGCGTTCTTCAAAACTTCGAAAAAATGAAAAACACTTTTTGATGATTAGCGTTTTTCTTCACGTTTTCCCACAACGTAGTTAAACGAATGAAAAGTATATAACAATACTTTTTTGTCGTTTTTATTTCGTCTAATTTCTGCACGTTTTTCAAAAAAACTTTTATCGGCTAACATAAATTTTCACGGTATACTACCGTTTAATCTTTAGATGGAATGTCATTACGACATACTGAACTCTCAGAAATGCCTAGGTTATTCAAACCCTAAACCCTAGGTTTCGTCGTGTGAATTGTGCCTATTTCGTCTTTTTTTCAGAAATATTTTTGTTCCCGGAAAACTTTTATTTTCGTCTTGAAAATTCTTACTCGTTCATTCTAGCTCGTAGCCAGAATACTCCCGGTTTATAATCATCCTAAGTCATAGAATGAACAATAAACACATAACATAGAATATAATTAATAAAAATTCCTTTTATTAATTAATAATTCTTTAAACTAAATTTCTAGACAATCTGATTTTTTGGGTTGTCACATTCTTCCCTTTTTATAAGGATTCCGTCCTCGGAATCACAAAATCACACCCATACCCGATTGCTTTATACTTACAACCTTTGTAACAAACGAGAATTTTATATATTAATTTTAAATATTTATTGAATTAAATAAATATTTTAATTTATTTATTTATTGAGTTAAATAAATAATTGATGTGATTATGTATGGACTAATTTAAATTAAGTGCAATATGCTAATTAAGTTGATGTTTAGTAATTTTGTGGTGTAGTTCTAATTTAATTGAGATAATTAAATTAGATGAATATTATGTGGTATCTGTTATATGAGATTATGAGTAATGAGTAATTATAATTATTATGTGGTAATTTTATTTAGTTAATTGATGTTAGCTTTAATTTAATTAAATTGGGATAGTAAGATTTAAATAGATAAAGTGTGACATTGGAAACTATGTGTTAAAGGAGTTAATAAAATAAAACAAAAAGACTTTTAATTCAGCTTTACCAAATAAGGCCCTTAAATCTGTTTTAATTGTATTTTACCAAACAAGGCCTTAGTCCTAAAAATCTGTTTTTAAATTTAACGAGTTTTAGCCAAACAAGCCTTCTGGCATTTGAATTTTAAAAAATTGTAACTGATATATTATTAATATTGTATATTAAGAATTTGTCAGTTATATAATATATGTAATTATTTGTATTATATCTATATTGTCAGTTTTCTATTCTACGTAAGTTAGAGTTAGAGTAAGAATAGAGAGTTAGAAAGAACAAAGACCTAGAGAGAAAAGAGAAAAGAAGGAAGGAAGAGTAAAAAGAGCTTTGCGAAATCAAAACAAAGAATCAAAACATCATCATCACCATATTCATCTTCTTCCTCTAGAAGAAAAGGTATAATCTAATTTTAAGTTTTGTTCTTCATGAAAAAGTTGTTTTTACTTCTCTTTAAATTGAGTTTTCCATATAATTCATATAAATATGTAACTTGTGTTATAACATGCTTATATATGATTGTTTATGTGGTTCAATTCATGTAAATATGATGAACATGAAGAAATCATGTTCATAGCAATTACAGTGAACTATTTTGAAAAGATGGGTTCTTAAGTATCAAAATTTGTGTTTGATTGTGATATATTATATAAATTGAATTTAGGTTATAACAATATGTTAAGAAATGAAATTAACATTATTTGAATTGTTTGATTTGGTTTTAAAAAAAAGTCACAGTATTTATTTTCTTTACAAACGCTTAACAATGGTGTTTTCTTCAAAATTAAGAAATTAAGGGTGTTTGATTATGTGTTGTGATGATTATATACGTTAAAACATGTTAGAAGCTTAAAGTTATGGATTTATAAAGTTTTATATGGATTATATGTACAAAAATTTGAGTTTGGTGTGAGGAAATAAGCCAAATTGGGCTTTTTCCTGCACAAGTTCGCGTGCTAATTTTTCACCAGCATAAACACCTGACTCAGCGGGCATTTTACCCGCCCCAGCGGGCTTCTTTGCTGTCCGGGAATATGTGTTGTGTGTTTTAAGCCCTAACGTGATAAACTAACTGAATGTAATGAACTTGATCACAATTTTAAGTATATAAAATAATAATATAACATATTGTTGACAAGTATAAGACAATTTGAAGTCTCATGTTAACAAGTTATGTGTGAATTAGATATTGTTATCATAAGGTATGATTGTGATGGTTTAAAAGGTTATAAAAATGTGATATGCATGTTGTGAGTTTAGATTCACGTTATGTGGTTAGTTAGCAAGTTAAGTTTACGAACCACGTTGTTAAGTTGAACTTAAGTGAGAAGTTCAACGGTTAAACATAGTGGTTATGAAACTAATCGATATTGTCAATGTAATGTAATATGTAGCATAATTGTGGAACGTGATTGTAAATTGTAGCTTACGCTCGAGGCAAGTGTTCTAAACTCGAACTTTACTTTTATTGAGCAAGTTGTTCTATCCTTTCTTGTTACGTTTATGCAAGTTATTGTATTCTCTATAATTTCTATATTGATCAAGTATCTTATTGAAGTTCGCTATCAAATTAATGTAACCTTGACTTAATTATTCAAGGAAGGTTTTATTGAATCTTTCCAATGCTTTAAGTTTATTTCTAAAGCATGACTGTTGCATATGATGTCTATTGCTATGACTCATAGCTATTTCGTAATTCTTTTATTATGGAATTCTTATTTATTATAAGTTGATTAAACTATTCCTTAGTTGATGATAGTTGAACTCCAAATTTTCCTTTGAGCTTATCCAAACCAAACTTTCTTTGGTGGGGACTCGTTAAGTAAAAACTGAGATGAACAACCCTAGTAATAGGGGATTACCATGCGAAAGAGTTAAGATATTTGTGCACAATACATGGTACGAAGGGCTGATCCCCCTAAGTACGAGTTAAGAGTCCATATATTCTAACGACTGTTAAAGGTCTAAGTAGAAATACTTACTACCTGAGACATAGTTCAAGGTCTTATAACCCTCAGATGAATTATAAATTCTAAATTCTAAATTCTAAATCCTATTCTTGATTATTGATGATAGAAATATTATTCAATTCATTTGAAGTTATTCAGTAATATGTCATCACTATTGATTGTTATTTCTAGTGAGCTTTTGTTTGCTCACTCTTGTATTTATATAACCATTGCAGCCAAAGTTGAGAAAGTTGATGAACCGTCAACCAGTAAAGGCAAGAGCAAGATGAACTAGTGAAGACTTATTCATATACTTGATTATGATGTTGTAATAAGACTTAATTCTATTATGTGATATTTTATTTTCCGCACTTGTTGGTGTTAAGGTTAGATAACCCTAGGAATGATTTGATGAGTTGTAATCCTTTTTATAAGGAAGATTTTATTTAATTATAAAAGTTGTAATTTATTTTACATTTCTTATTTATGGGCAGTAGTTATGTTTTATTTAGATAGTAAACACCAAATTCCGTGGAAATGAAGTACCTGAATTTGGGGGTGTCACAAGTTGGTATCAAAGCGGTGCTTTAGGTTATGAACCTTAGGTGGGGAACCTTAGGAAGTAGCCTTATAAGAGATCAAAAAGATAGTGATGTTAGCTAAAGATAATAAACTACCTTACGTGCTATGTGTTTATGTTCATGTACGCGAAGAGTATTGATCGATATAACGTAATAATTAAACTTTAAAATTTTGTGTCAGGATGACGAATGTTGGAGAGTCCAGTCAGGCTAGGGAGGAGTTACCCCAGATGCCTAGGGATGAGGAGCCCCGGGACACCCACACTGTCTGGGAGCAGTTGGTTCAGAGAGAGCCATCTCCATTGATCACCGTAGTTGGTCAGGAGTATGAGCCAGTTTTGGATTGAGATGACGAGGATGAGTCAGAAGAAGAGGAGGACGATCCTAAAGAGGAATTTTCACCTAACTCAATTAGCGATGTGATGTACGAGGAGGTCTACGACCGCAACATTGAGCTGCAGGGTCGAGTTAGAGAGCTTGAGGAACTGGTGGTCGATAGTCGGACTACCATACAACAGAAGGAGGAAGCGATTCAAGAACTGGACGATGAGCTTGGAAACACGAAGTGGGATCTAGTCCACGTGGAGAGTGAGAGGGATGATGCACTGGCTGAGCTAGCAAAACTAAAGAATGACATCAAAGAGGAGTCAGCGAAGCGTGCCATAGATGAGGATGTTTGCTTGAGGGCTACTCAACGTGCAGATCGAGCGGAAGACGAGGTTCAAGTGAAAAAGGCCAAGCTGAGGGAGACGGAATATGCTTTTCATTCGGCTATAGATAGGGCCCAGGATCGTGTCTTTTATTACGCAGCTCAGTTCAAGGATTTACCGTAGTATATGGTGGATCGCAGAACAGTGTTTCGGGTGATGGAAGAAAAATGTGGAGAGGTTGTGCGACGTTTTAACATACCTAGATAGTAGAGTAATAAACTATGTGTTTCTTTATGAATTAAATAATCTAAATCCCAGAATTTGAGATAATAATGGGATAAGATAATGATGCGATTCTGCAACTTGTTTCAGTTCAGAAAAGATGATGTAAATAGAAGAGATGTTATCTATTTTATGTTTTAAAACTATGAATGAATAAATATCAAAGTTTATTGACGTGCTATATGTTCAAGTGTGAATTGAGTCATATTAGATGTTTAAGTTTGAACTTGAATATTTAAGAGATGAGTAAGGGATCTAATAAGAGTATGTCTTAACAGAAAGATAACAACAACGATGGGGCGAACGCCAATTCGATTTAACAACTGGTGAACCTACTGACAGGAGCGCTTGCGAATCAACCGCATGTTCAAGCTACGATATTTAAGGAATTCAAAGCAGTAGGACCACCAGAATTACAGGGATCGGTGAATCTGATACCTAGATGGGGGTGATGGAAATGGAGAAGGTCTTTGATGTGGCCAGAGTTAGCGATGACCAGAAGACAGCTTTTGCAACATTCATGCTAAAGACAGAAGCTAGCTACTACTGGCAGGCTAACAAGACTAAGGAAAGAGAAGGAGTGATAGCATGGGACCGATTAAAAGAGATGTTCTTTGAAATGTACTTCCCAATTAGCTCGTAGAACCAGATGGGAGGTTCAGTTTCTAGAACTGAAGCAGTGAGCTTTGACGGTGCCAGAGTATGCTGCGAAATTCAACGAGCTGGCAAGGTTTGCAACGTACCAGGTCAGTACTGACGAGAGAAAAATGAGAAGATTCGAGCAAGGATTGAAGCCTTGGCTCTACATTAAGGTCTCCATGTTTCAGCTGAACACGTTTGCAGCTGTGTTGGAAAAGGCGATAATCACAGAAGGTGGGAGTGATGCCTTGACCAAATACATTCAAGACCTGAAGAATAAGAAGAATGAGACAGAAAACAAGGTTGGTGGTAGCAATGCTAACAACCAGAAAAGGAAGTGGAACAACAACACATCTGCTGAGAGTCAACAAGGAAGCCAGCAGAAGAGGAGAATTGAAGCATTTACTACATGCGAAAAGAATCACACTGGAATGTGCTTGAGGGGAAGGCGAGTATGTTTCAATTGTGGTCAGGAAGGCCACATTGCACCAAATTGTCCTAACCCAAAAAAGGGAGCTTGCTATACCTGTGGATCTAAGGATCACATGGCCTGAAGGTGCACAAGGAAGCCAACAGGAGGGTTAACAAGAAGTGGGGGAAATGGCAGCGGCAGCATTTTGGCTATCACTGGACCACCGCCGACGAGCAGACCCACTGCTAGAATATTCAATATGACGATGCAGGATGTTGTGCAGTCAAAGGATGTGGTGTCAGGTATTATTACGGTTAATAGTATTAATGCTTACGTATTATTTGATTCGGGTGCTACTTGCTCATTCATATCTGATGACTTTGCTAAGACTTTAGACTTACCTAAAGAGGAATTAGTTTACCCCTTGAACATAGAGATTACGAATAGGGAGGTTATTCCTGTTAGGTTTGTACACAAGGACTGTAGGTTGAACATTAAGGGTCATGAGTTAATGGCAGATTTGATTATGATAAAACTTGAAGACTTTGATGTGATACTGGGTATGGATTGGTTGTTTAACCATGGGGCGGTAATTGATTGCCAAAAGAAGTCTGTAAACCTTACGAATCCGTCGAAGGTAGTATTTTATGGTAACAAATCGCCTAGACAAGCGAGTTGTCTGACGATTATGCAAGACAAGAAGTTATTGAAGCAAGGTTGTGTAGGGTATTTAGCCTACATAATGGATACTCGTAAGGAAAGTCCAAAGATGGAAGAGATATCAGTGGTTAGGGAGTTTGTGGACGTATTTTTGAGCGATTTTCCAGGACTTCTGCCAGATAGAGAGATAGAGTTTGTGATCGACTTAGCACCAGGGACTGCTCCGATATTGAAATCCCCGTACAGAATGGCTCCAGTCGAGATGAAGGATTTGATGGTTCAACTACAGGAATTGCTGGACAAGAAGTACATTCAGCTTAGCGTATCACCGTGGGGAGCGCCGGTATTATTCGTGAAGAAGAAGGATGGATCAATAAGGCTTTGCATTGATTATAGGGAGTTGAACAAAGTCACGATCAAGAATAAGTATCCTTTACCTAGGATCGATGACTTGTTCGTTCAATTGAAGGGTGCTAGATACTTCTCAAAAATAGATTTGAGAAGTGGGCATCATCAGTTGAAGGTGAAAAGAGAGGATGTTCCAAAGACGGCGTTTAGAACTCGGTATGGGCATTACGAGTTTTTGGTGATGTCATTTTGGTCTAATGAATGCACCATCGACATTTATGGACTTAATTAATAGAGTGTTTAAGCCATTTCTGGACAAGTTTGTAGTGGTGTTCAAAGATGACATTTTGGTCTATTCCAAAACTGAGGAGGAACACACTGAACATTTGAGGCTGACATTGGAATCGCTGAGACGGTAGAAGATATATGTGAAATTCTCGAAGTGCGAATTCTGGTTAGAATGTGTGCAATTTATTGGCCACGTGATTGACAAAGATGGGATTTCAGTAAATCCGTCAAAGGTTGAAGCTGTAATGAATTGGGATCAGCCGAAGACACCGCTAGAAGTGAGGAGTTTCTTGGGATTGGCACGTTACTAAAGAAGATTCATACAAGACTTTTCCAAAATTACAACTCCGTTGACGAATTTGACTCGGAAGACAGTTAAATTTGTTTGGACGGAAAAGTGTGAGGAGAGTTTTCAAGAACTGAAGAAGAGATTGAGTATTGTTCCTATGTTGTCATTGCCTGATAGTACATGAAATTTCGTGGTATACAGTGATGCTTCACATAAGGGATAAGGCTATGAGCTGATGCAGAACGGCAAAGTTATTACTTATGCATCACGTCAGCTGAAGAATTATAAGAAAGGGTATCTGACCCATGAATTGGAATTGGCGGCAGTAGTGTTTGCCCTGAAGATATGGAGACACTACTTATATGGAGAAAAGTGTGAGCTATACACAGATCATAGGAGTCTGAAGTACATCTTTACACAGAAGGATTTAAATATGCGCCAAAGGAGATGGTTGGAGCTTATCAAGGACTACAATTGCGAGATTTTTTACCATCCGGGTAAAGCTAATGTCGTTGCCGACGCCTTATGCAGAAAGGGTCGTGAGAAGTTAATGTTGCTAACTGCTCAGGAACAGTTGGTAAATGAGATGGCTAAGTTGGAGCTTAAAGTTAAGTATCCAAAAGAAGCAAATGAGAAATTGTTCCAAGTAACTACTGGTTCTACTTTGGTGGACAAGGTAAAAGAAGCCCAACTACATGATGAGCAGCGCGAGAAGATCCATAAAAGAGTAACCGATGGTGAAGAGATAAAGTTCAAGATCGAAAATGATGGACTGCTACGATTTGAAGGGAGAATCTGGGTACCGCCAGTACCAAAAGTCAAAGAGAAGATTTTGAGCGAAGCTCACAGTTCAAGATATTCGATTCACCCTAGGAGTACCAAGATGTACCAGGATCTCAACAACATTTCTGGTGGCCAAATATGAAAAGAGACGTTGCCGAATGCGTTGCGAAATGTTTAACGTGCCAGAAGGTCAAAGCAGAACACCAGAGACCAAGTGGATTGCTACAACCGCTGGAGATTCTGGAGTGGAAATGGGAGCATATCACGATGGATTTCGTGGTTGGTCTTCCAACGACTCAGAAGGGTTTTGATGCAGTATGGGTAATAGTGGAACGATTGACGAAGTCAGCACATTTCTTACCGATCAAGATTAGATTCAACTTAAATCAGTTGGCGAAGCTGTACGTAAAAGAAATTATTTCTAGACACGGTGTTCCGGTATCGATTGTGTCCGACAGGGATTCGCGTTTCACGTCTAATTTCTGGAAGCGATTACAAGAATGTTTGGCAACGTAATTGCGAGTAAGTACGGCGTACCATCCTCAGACTGATGGCCAGAGAAAAAGAACGATTCAGAATCTAGATGATATGCTGAGAGCTTGTGTTATGGACTTCAAAGGAAGCTAGGATGATCATCTACCGTTGGTGGAGTTCTCCTACAACAATAGTTACTATGCGAGTATTGGCATGCCGCCTTACGAAGCATTGTACGGTAGAAAATGCAGGACTCCATTATGCTGGGATGAGGTTGGTGAACGACAACTGTTGGGACCAGAATTGGTGCAACAAACTGCTGAGATCGTCAAGATAATTAGAACGAGATTGGTTGCTGCTCAGGACAGACAGAAGAAATATGTCGATTATCACCGACAGAATCGAGAGTTCGAAGCAGGAAGCTTCGTTTTCCTGAAGGTATCTCCCTGGAAGGGGAAGATTCGATTTGGCAAGAAGGGGAAGTTGAGTCCCCGATTTATTGGACCTTTTGAGATACTGCGAAGGGTTGGCGAGGTAGCTTACGAGGTTGTGTTACCTCCGGAATTAGATCATATTCATAACGTTTTTTATATTTCTGTGTTGCGACCATACAAACTCGATTACAAGCATGTGATAGAGTATGAGCCTTTACAGTTTGATAAAGACTTAACTTATGAAGAGGTACTTGTTCAAATAGTTGACAAAAAAGAACAAGTACTTAGAAATAAAGTGATACCTTCTGTTAAGGTAATCTGGAGGAACCACAATGCTGAAGAAACTACGTGAGAACTCGAAGATGTAATGATAAAAACTTATCCCCAATTATTTGATTAATTTCTTGTATAACGATTTTGGGGACAGAATCTTTTTAAGGGGGGAAGAATGTGACGAATGAGTTTTTTTTTAGTTGTGATTCTGGGGACAGAATCTTTTTAAGGAGGGAAGATTGTAACAAACGAGAATTTTGTATATTAATTTTAAATATTTATTGAATTAAATAAATATTTTAATTTATTTATTTATTGAGTTAAATAAATAATTGATGTGATTATGTATGGAGTAATTTAAATAATGTGCAATATGCTAAATAAGTTGATGTTTAGTAATTTTTTGGTGTAGTTCTAATTTAATTGAGATTATTAAAGTTGATGAATATTATGTGGTATTTGTTACATGAGATTATGATTAATGAGTAATTATAATTGTTATATAGCAATTTTATTTAGTTAATTGATGTTAGCTTTAATTTAATTAAATTGGGATAATAAGATTTAATTAGATAAAGTGTGACATTAGAAACTATGTGTTAAAGGAGTTATTAAAATAAAACAAAAAGTGTTTTAATTCAGCTTTACTAAACAAGACCCTTAAATCTGTTTTAATCCTATTTTACTAAACAAGATCTTAGTCCTAAAAATCTGTTTTTTAATTTAAAGAGTTTTTACCAAACAAGCCTTATGGCTTTTGAGTTTTAAAAAGTTGTAACTGATATATTATTAATATTGTATATTAAGTATTTGTCAGTTATATAATATATGTAATTATGTGTATTATATCTAAATTGTCAGTTTTTTATTCTACGTAAGTTAGAGTTAGAGTAAGAATAGAGAGTTAGAAAGAACAGAGACCTAGAGAGAAAAGAGAAAAGAAGGAAGGAAGAGGAAGAAGAGCTTTGAGAAATCAAAACAAAGAATCAAAACATCATCATCACCATATTCATCTTCTTCCTCTAGACGCAAAGGTATAAACTAATTTTAAGTTTTGTTCTTCATGAAAAAGTTGTTTTTACTTCTCTTTAAATTGAGTTTTCCATAGAATTCATATAAATATGTAATTTGTGTTATAACATGCTTATATATGATTGTTTATGTGGTTCAATTTATGTAAATATGATGAACTTGAAGAAATCATGTTTATAGCAATTACAGTGAACTATTTTGAAAAGATGGGTTCTTAAGTAACAAAATTTGTGTTTGATTGTGATATATTATATAAATTAAATTTAGGTTATAACAATATTTTAAAAAATAAAATTAACATGCTTTGAATTATTTGATTTGGTTTAAAAACAAAGTCACAGTGTTTATTTTCTTCACGAACGCTTAACAATGGTGTTTTCTTCAAAATCATGAAATTAAGGGTGTTTGATTATGTGTTGTGAGGATTATATATGTTAAAATATGTTAGAAGCTTAAAGTTATGGTTTTATAAAATTTTATATGCTTTATATGTACAAAAATCTAAGTTTGGTGCGAGGAAATAAGCTAAATTGGGCTTTTTTCTGCACAAGTTTGCGTGCTAATTTTTCACCAGCATAAACACCCGCCCCCCTTCTTTGTTGTCCAGGAATTTGTGTTGTTTGTTTTAAGCCCTAACGTGATGAACTAACTGAATGTAATGAACTTGATGACATATTAAGTATATAAAACAATAATATAACATATTGTTTACAAGTATAAGACAATTTGAAGTCTCATGTTAACAAGTTATGTGTGAATTAGATATTGTTGTCATAAGGTATGATTGTGATGGTTTAAAAGGTTATACACGTGTGATATGCATGTTGTGAGTTTAGATTCACGTTATGTGGTTAGTTAGAAAGTTAAGTTTACGAACAACGTTGTTAAGTTGAACTTAAGTGAGAAGTTCAATGGTTAAACGTAGTGGTTATGAAACTAATCGATATTGTAAACGTAATGTAATATGTAGCATAATTGTGGAACGTGATTGTAAATTATAGCTTACGCTCGAGGCAAGTGTTCTAAACTCGAACTTTACTTTTATTGAGCAAGTTGTTCTATCCTTTCTTGTTACGTTTATGCAAGTTATTGTATTCTCTATAATTTCTATATTGATCAAGATCTTATTGAAGTTCTCTATGAAATTAATGTAACCTTGACTTAATTGTTCAAGCAAGGTTTTATTGAACCTTTCTAATGCTTTAAGTTTATTTATAAAGCATGATTGTTGCATATGATGTCTATTGTTATGACTCATAGCAATTTCGTAATTCTTTTATTATGGAATTCTTATTTATTGTAAGTTGATTAAACTACTCCTTAGTTGATGATAGTTGAACTCCAAATTTCCCTTTGATCTTATCCAAACCAAACTTTCTTTGATGCGGACACGTTAAGTAAAAACTGAGATGAACAACCCTAGTAATAGGGGATTACCATGCAAAAGCGTTAAGATGTTTGTGCACAATACAAGGTACGAAGGGCTGATCCCTCTAAGTACAAGTTAAGAGCCCATATAGTCTAACAACTGTTAAAGGTTTAAGTAGAAATACTTACTACCTGAGACATAGTTCAAGGTCTTATGACCCTCAGATGAATTCTAAATTCTAAATCCTATTCTTCATTATTGATGATAGAAATATTATTCAATTCAGTTGAAGTTATTCAGTAATATGTCATCACTATTGATTGTTATTTCCAGTGAGCTTTTGTTTGCTCACTCTTGCATTTATATAACCATTGCAGCCAAAGTTGAGAAAGTTGATGAACCGTCAACCAACAAAGGCAAGAGTAAGATGAACAAGTGAAGACTTGTTCATATACTTGATTATGATGTTGTAATAAGATTTAATTCTATTATGTGATGTTTTATTTTTCGTACTTGTTGATGTTAAGGTTAGATAACCCTGGGAATGATTTGATGAGTTGTAATCCTTTTTATAAGAAAGATTTTATTTAATTATAAAGGTTGTAATTTATTTTACATACCTTATTTATGGGCAGTAGTTATGTTTTATTTAGATAGTGAACACCAAATCCCATGGAAATAAAGTACCCGGATTTGGGGGTGTCACAACCTTCAACGAAGGTTTAATCTTACTTCTTCTTATTTATGTTGAATAATCTCAACATACTATTTCAATTAGGTATTACGTAATTATTCCATCTCATTATCTCTTCGCCATCCTTTTTCCTAAGGATCATTACCTGTTATAATCATCAGGTGCTAAACATCATGACAACTATACTTCCAATCTTTCGGGATATCACATTCACCCCGCCTTCTATAAATTTCGTCTTCGAAATTGTTAACATAGAAATTTTCTCAATCACTTGAGTTTCTTCCTACTTCTCGTTTAAGAATTACATCCTACCACAAATCCTCTTCACCGAAGTTTTCTTCTTCCAAACATTCAGAAGTCTTCATAATTTACAAAATAATTGTGAAGTTGAATGAATAACTAGGAATATAAAGATTCCTTTAAAACATTTTACATTCTTGCTGAGGGGTCTTATAGACCATGAACTCTGAACTTGATTTAACGGTATTTATCGCAAACTAGTTCTTCCTTACCTAGTATATTTACAATCACAAAGAAAGTAAACTACCTCTTCCATACGTAGGTGATCAACCTATCATATAACCCCATTTTGAGGTATGTTCACCTCAGACTTAATCATCAGATTCCGCACCAAAATAATTTGGTTTAGCATAACTTCTCAAAGAAAGCTCAATTTTCTTTTAAATATGACATACCATTTGTCTAGCCAAATCAAATAACTTAGACCATTCCAATAAATTGGACATCAACATTCAAATTTGTATAGCCACTTTAAATAGGGCATCGACTAATTCATTCGTCTAGTCAAATCAAATAGCATCGACTACTTCTTTAAATTCTTTCACAATACTTCAAAACATTTTATGATGTCATGATACTGCACCGCTTCATAGTACGTTGAGGACTTCTTCAATTTATGATGTTGTCATTTTACATCATACCATAGTGGGTTGATAATCCAAAGATCACATCCAACACTAGGTTTAAATGCATTAATAACTCCATCTTTTTACCATCTATGCATCAAATGCACCGATGATATAAAAATTCATTTTTATATCTTAAATCAATTTCTGTTTAGCCAAAACAATTTAGCATAGACATACAAAGAATAGTTCTTTTAAAATCCATTGATTCCAAAATTCGAACCAATATCATTTTCTTAATCATGTACTCTTTATCACAATGTCAATAAATTTCAAAATCTAGCATAACTAGAAGACTTGAAGTACTTACTTTCTTCATCTTCCTTCATTGTCATACTTGCAACAATCTTTCTAGGACCTTTAATGCTACTTATACTGAAAATAACTTATTTTCAGTTTAAACATTCATATACCATAGTATAGTTCATCAACTTACCACACTTTATGTGTTTAAGAACTTTCCATAACCATATTTGTTTAAGAACTTATCTTTGCAATATGTAATCCAAGAACAACTCAAGGACTTTCTATATGCTTAGAGGCTCGTAAACATAGCATATAACTATGAGTCACAAACTTTTCATAAGTATGAGTTTCAAGAACTCGCATCTATCTTATTATTCTCTAACTATCCAAAATTCATATGAGAAAAGATTCACATTCTCAACACATATATATTGATAGCGCGTCATTACTATTCCAATGATTATCACTGTAATAACTAAGTAGTCACAAACCCTCTCCCATTCAAAGGTTCGTACCACTCAGCTATCACTTGAGTCCTCAATCGAAATCTGATAACTTCTAACTTTCTCTTTCCTTAATACAAATTTTCTTTAATTCGTATTTCATCCTCTATAACTCGATCTGAGTTATTCTTCTCGTATTACTTCGTACTACCATTCCATTATAGCATTTAGCTATAACTCATCCATCGCTTAACAGAATATCTGTTATTCACTATTTAATGAGATCACGTAATGATCTTCTTCCTTAATCGTTTAACTCAACGATTTTCTTATCCTTCTCTCTCAGATTATAGCCTTAGGTACTCATACCTAAGGTTTATATATAACCTATCAGCTTTGATACCAACCTGTACCGCCCCAAAATTCGATCTATCTTTACACCCAGATTTTTTACATGATGAGTACTTCTCGTTCCATACATACATCATTATATCATAAAGAATAACGATATATCTATTCAATTCCCAGGTTCTATTACCTTAAAACCTTGTTCATTACAAATAATGGTAATTACATTATTCTTTACATCTTACAAGAGTTGTGACGCCCCAAAAATAGGTTCAATACACAACCCATTCTGAGTCGCCAAATACATGGTACAGAATCCAAATATAAATCTTTTATATCAAACGGTCGTGCAAAATAAGACCACACAAACTATGAGCTTCAATACAGATCGTATATAATACGAAATATAAACGCTCAAATTCAGTACTTAGTAATTACAATTATTATTACACTATTTTACAAAATAGTGAGGACTACTACTGCTCTAACTCGGACCATCACTCTGTTCCACGACTAGTCCCTAAGACATTCTCATTTTCTGAAGAGAACAATGGAAGAAAAGGGTGAGCTCAACTAGCCCAGTAAAGAATATTATGACTAAGATAATGAAGAATAAATTATCGGTAGCCTTCACTAAATTAGATAAAATATTATGGACAACAAGTTTTGGATCAACAATTGTAGCGAAAATAACAATTCATTAGAAGAGTGAGTAGAGAATGATGACTACTATCTTCTATGATTTAGAAGTCCATCATCAATATTTTATCTATGACATCCCAGATTTTTTTAAGAAATTATAAATGGGAATTTAATAATAAAATTCTTATTACGAGATATTTTGAGTTTGGATATGTGTTATATGTGGTGAAGTATATGATGTGGTGTGAATATAGAAGATATATATATATATATATATATATATATATATATATATTCATAGGTTGGAGGAATGAGGTTTAGTAGTTAATTTATTTTAACTATTAAAGAAGGGAAACGAAATTGTTGAAAAGAGAATTAAGTTAATTAAGTTGGAACTTATATTATTGAATAATATAATTTGATTATTATGCCTTGTTGGCACTATAATTATTATGAATTAAATTTCATAAATAATGAGAGTAATTCACTTAATTAAAATAGTGAATTAATATAAATATAATTGTTTTAATAAAATATGAAGGTAATATATTACATGTAAGAGTAATACGTTTATGTAATGGCTTAATATATTATATTTAGCCAAGTGAATGTAAATGGGTATGAGAATGAGAAGAACCAATATAATTATAAATAAATATTGGTGTTAGGATTAATGAATAAAATAAATATTCAATGGGAATTAGTATGGAATAATTTATTTAAGTATGATGGTATTAAATAAATTGATTAATATTTAAGTAGTGATTAGATGTATGGATTAAATAAATTGTATTGAGACAATTTATGCGAGGAAAGGAATTAAATAATTATATATTATAATTATATAATTCATGTGAGTTAAGTAAAATAAAGGGAATAAATATTAACTATTTTAATGGAAATATTTATTCTAATAGAGATGTTTATTTTAGTTACAAAGGTAATTTCATAATTTATAGTGTAGTAATTATACATGTTATAATTACATAATTACTTAATGAGGCTAAATAGTTTAACAATAAAATAAAGGTATGACAAATGGGCCTTATAATAAAAGATTTATAATAATAAATTAAAAAGGTGTTATTTGATGCTAGCCAAACAAGGTCTTATGACCTTTGGTATTTTAAACAGCTATTTGTATTTTAACTGATGCGTTAAAAATATTATTAAGGTTTTGTCAGTTTTATTCACGTAAAAATATTCCTAAGGCTAAGAAGAAGAAGAACAGAGAAGAAGAGAGAGCCTAGAGGAAAAATTGAGAAGATGTTTTGTAAAATCAAAAAAGGAAGATGATTCAACCAAAGTTGCTCTAATCATCTAGATAATCTAAACAAGAATCAAAGGTAATAATCTAGCTTTGAGTTTTTAGTTTTATTTTCTTGAGTATTCCTTGAAAAGTTGGATTTCTACAGTTAATTCGTTAAGGAATTGGTTATAGATGTTAATGGATATGTTTAATATGCTTTATATAATCTAAAAGTGATTTTTAAGAAATCAAATTCATAAAGATGTGTTGGAAGATGAAGAAATTTGGGTTATGGCTTAGTATATGTATTTTGGTCTATTTTCAAGCTTAAATTGATGGTTAAATCAATTGTGTAATCTGAAATTGATTATAGATGTTGTTAGTATGTTGAAAGACGAAAACAATGAAGTTTAAACGGATTGATTTGGTTAGGAATCGAATTCGTGGTGAATGATTTCGCTAAAACATGTTAAAACATGTAATACTAATATGAACATGAGTTTTGAGTAAAAATTTAGGTTCTTAATGTTTCTATAAATTATGAATATCCTTGCTATGTCGTAGTTCTATGAATTACGAATCCATAGAGTCAAAAACGGACTCAATTGGATGTGTATAACACAATTTATGAAGATGGGAAGGAGGAAAGGGTTAGAGAATTACCCAGAACAACATACTGGAGGAAAAAGTCACGTAACACGCTGCCAGGGGCGCAGCTGCGCTGCCCCCAAGGCTGATTGGGGCGCAGCTGCTCCGGGAGGAAAGTTAGTCGGGGACTGTTTTGACCTCCTGTGGTAAAACAGCCATAACTGTTTCATACGAACTCGGATTGAGGTGATTCAAGATGATCCGGAACGAGCACGAGTAGACCTACAACTTTTGTTCTTTAAGTTTTTCAATTTGAGGTCGTTAGATAGGGTAAAAATGGTCATTTGTGGGACTGATGTGTTTTTGGAGGCAATCGGAGGGCGTCGGGCATGCACGTAAGCACATGTAATGCTCCCGATCATGTAAAATGATTTTTTAACTTTCATAGCATGACTATTAGGTATTATAATAATACTTAACATTAACCTTTGAGTATTAGACAATTTGGTTGGGCGTGCTAAGCGTGCACAAATGCGTGTCGTTTGGGTGTTCGAATAGGCAAGTTTGGCGTACGAACGTGCAAGCGTCTCAATGCCGTAACGCGTGTGTATGACCTTGTTTAATATTATGTTTTTAATAAGAATGAAACATTATAGAGTAATGTAACCCAATATAGGAGCATGCAAAGCACATGCAGAAGAGGCGAGTTAGGCGTGTGACGTATAAACGTCGAAACGCCGTGTAATGTGGTAATACACTTAAATAGTGTTTCGATTCTAATGAAACGAATATTATAATATATGAAATGTGGTTAATATAAAACCAATAGGTAGTCCTAGCAGGACTTAAACACTTGAATGAATTTCGAATATTACGAAAAAGAATTATAGTGAAATATAAGTCGATAGTTAACACAATCAAATTGAACATTGTGTATTGATAATAAGAAGGGTTATGAGATGTAGAGTAAAGTTTACGTTATAACTAATATGCATTGCTATGTGACTGATAATTGATGTGCATGATTATATAATTGTGTAGGGCACGTGAAGTGCAGATATCTGTAAGCTGTTAAACTGTTATTGGTAAACAACGATCAAGGCAAGTCTTTCAGTTCCTATTTTCTACGTGAACTTGATGATGAACTATTTTAAATTATTTTGTAAAGAGTATGATATGTTGTATATATATTGTAAGCATGAAATGTTAAACTCAATTTATGACTACATTGATTGATTAAAGAATGTTGATTGAGTAAGGAACTCAATCTTTATATTTGTTATGTGAAGTAAAGCATGTATGCCATGTTACTTTAATTATTATGAGATGTATGTTGAGCATGTATTTATGTGCTATGTGATGCATGAAAGCTGTTAGATCTTGCTGAGCTGTCGAGCTCATTCTTGCAAATAATCACTTTTGCAGGTTAAGGATTCAAGGTAACGCTATGTGCTACTTGAAAGAAATGAATCAGATGTAATGCATGAAGATTTATATACTTTGGCTAAATTGTTATTGTTTTGGACCCTGTTTAAGGTTTCAGATAATGTATTTGATAATGTATGATGGTTAACAGATGTTGAGTTGTAAAGTTTAAATGTTACCCGATGTATAAGGGTTATTGAAAGTGGTTGTAAGTTTTAGTTTATAATAACTCTGACGAAGCGATTCATGAAATAAGGTTGAATCAAAGTTATGTAATGATAAAGGTTGAGATTCAGGGATAATAAAGAAGGAATAATATAAAAGTTTTAAATATTCCGTATTTTTAGTGATTGTATCATTGATTAATGATGTAAAGTCTGAATAAGGATGTATTGTTAACGACCGATGTCGAGAGTTGTATTGTATGAATTTTGGGGTCGTTAAATTATCCCTGTAACATCAATCAATAAATATTTTAAATTAATAATTCATCTTTGTACTACGGGCCAAAGATATTCATTTGTATCATCAATGGTCATGATCATGCCAAACACCTGTCCATCTTTGCACTACAGGCCAAAGATACTCATAAATCAACAGCTCATCTTTGAACTACGGGCCAAAGATATTCATCAATCAACAGTTCATCTTTGTACTACGGGCCAAAGATAACTTTCACCATAATTTAAGACTGAGGATGATGAAAAATGATATGAAGAACGAATCAAGTGAGAGAAAGGATAAATATTCGAGATTCGTAATTTAATTTATCCAAGAATGTTCAATAATAATCAATTGTGGAGCAAAATCCAAGAATGAAGATCAAACATGGATCCAATTTCAAGAATAAGACCCATAAAGATAACTTGGACAAAGAAAAGAAAATTTAATTTTGTCGTGAATAGTACTCGTGAATAGTACCGTACGTATGAATAGTGTCCCGACATGAAAAGGTAAAAATTTCATAAGAAAGTTCATACCAACATTCCGGTGAAATGATATTAGATTAAACACAAAACTCAAGGAATTTCTGATCATTTCAGGAAATATAGAAGCAATACTTACCATAGTAAGTTTAAATTTGGAAATATGAAATAAAATATTATCACTTTCATAATATGTAATATGAAAGAAAATAATATTCTTTATGAATATTGAAAGAAAATAACATCATTTACGAGAAAAAGAATATACCTTACCTTAGTAGAATACTACCTCCGTCCCACAATAAGTGCTTTTTTAGGCTTAATATTTTTTCCCAAAATAAGTGATGTGTTAGAATTTCAATATAATTTTTACACTATTTTCCCATATGTGCCCTTATGCAACCAATGGTATTTATTGCGTATTTATTGGGAAGTTAAAAGGTTGAACAAAGAGAAAGAGAGACCAAAAGGCAATAAAAAAAAGTCTTAAACAAAACAAAAAAAAGTATATTAAGGGTATTTTTGCCATTTTAGCTTGTGTATTGGTATGTGTGATTTAAGCTAAAAAAACACTTATTATGGGACAGAGGTAGTACTAGATTTGTCTGGATTATCAACTATTATGCTGAAGAATTCTTGCACTGTTATCAACACTCAAGATATCAAATACTCACAAGAAATACGCTCAATAGTATAGAGAAAGAAATTTTTGATTCTGGTGTGATTTTTATTTCTAACTAAGCACCCTATTTATAGGAAAATGCTGGCACACCATCTCTGACACAATACATACGGATGATTTCTTATGCATTCCATCTTTGAAAATTTTTCTTCAGCACATTACAAACAAAAGGACACCACACATTTCACACCTCCACCCACAAACATGTTTTAAACCTAAAAAATATTTATAATACCAAAAACAATTCAGATTCAATTTGCCTTCTTCCACCTCATTTTATTCTTATACCATGAATTTTTTGTAAAAATGTTACCATTTAAATTATAAATATATACTATTATATTATCACATTATACTATTATAATATAATATTATAATAATATATTTGAATGAATTATTTTATGAGAAAAGATAAAATGTCAACTTTCAACAAATGCCTCTTTTGCTAAAAGTTCGTCCTTTTATATCAAAATTGAATAAATATTTACTTATCATATTTATTAATAATCACTTATTATTCACAAATAATATTACAAAATTACAATATTGACAACCAGGTCGTTCCCAGGAAAGAGATGGCTTTCCGATAAGAATTTCTCCTTACTGGCGCGCAATTAGATGACCAAAACCCTTTCCTAGACAGAACTTCCTAGACATTGTCAATAATACTATCTAATAATATTATTCAAATAATATGAATTATTGAATTGATAATGTGAAATACAATGCAGTGACAATTATTGAATCAATAATATAAAATACTGTGCAATACCGTGTGCTACTGTGCAACAATGCGTATTACTTTACTTTAACCACCAGGTATTTCAACAGTTTAACGGTAACAGTTTTGCCGTTATTTTTAGAAAACTTATCCTTGTCGTTTTCTTCATCAGACAGTTTTCCGTTATGGGGCCCACAAATGACTGCACTGTCGTACGAATATTCCCCGACAACAAGAATATTCTCCGACCAAACGAATATTCTCCGACACAATGAATATTTTATGACCACTTGCTTACTTTGTAAAATTTGCACATATCACCCCGTAACTTATCACATTTATCAAATCAACACCTTACTATTTAAAATAACATATAAAGAAAATTAAATCTTTATGCATAAAAGTTGTGGTCTTACAACCTCCCCTCCTTATGAAATTTCATCCTCGAAATTGATGTACGTACCTGGTATTTCGAAAAGGTGAGGATACCTTACTTTCATTTTCGATTCTAACTCCCAGGTCATTTCCTCGATATCATGGTTCCTCCACAAAACTTTGACTTGTGGTATAATCTTTGAGCGTAGAATATGTTCCTTCTTATACAAGATCTTGACAGGTACCTCCTCATACGTTAAATCTTTGGCTATCTCGTCTGGTTCTAATTCAATAATGTGGTTTGGGTCTTTCCCATATTTATGAAGCATGGATATGTGAAAAACGTTATGAACACGAGACGTGCTTGGAGGTAAGGCGAGTCTATAGGCCACAGTTCCTACTCGGTCAAGTATTTTAAATGGACCAATAAATCATGGGTTGAGCTTTTCTCTCTTTTCGAATCTAGTAACTCCTTTCCATGGAGCAACACGTAACAATACATGGTCTCCGACATTAAATTCCACATCCCTTCGATGAAGATCAGCATAACTCTTTTATCGATCTTGTGCCGTTTGTATATGTTGCCGGATCATTTGAATCTTTTCCGTAGTCATATGTACTAACTCCGGTCCCAACAATGTTGCTTCACCCACCTCATCCCAGCATACTGGAGAAAGACACTTTCGTCCACACAACGCCTCGAATGGAGCCATGATTTTTACACTTCAAACAAGGGCATCTTATCTTGTTCTGACCATTCACACATTCCGGGTGACTATATGCATAATCCAGAAACACTTGACAACCAGTTCTAAATTCAGTTGTAGCACCTATTTGGGAACTTGACTTTCGTTTTCTAATCCAACTACGGTCTGAATAAAGGTCCATGATACCATGGTACCTATTGCAAACAAGAATTATTGTATCCCCTTGTTAGATATTTATAATTCAGCCCAATGTCATTTATGATGCATATAAATACATATAGATGTATCTTTATGTAAGCATATGACTTGAGCATACTTGTAAGCATATGAGTTAAGCATACTTGTAAGCATATAACTTGAGCATACTTGTAAGCATATGATTAACATTTAAGCATAATTGTAAACATATGACTTGAGCATATACACATATATGATTAACATTTCAACATACATGTAAGCTGTTATTGTTTGAGGGTGTTCAAACAACAACACAGCTCCAACCATACATGTTCAAACCATACTTCTCCCATCTTCAAGCTTCAAAGTAAACTAATTGATTGGTGACGCATTGAATTCTCTTGTCTGAATACTTTCGTCCTGGCTGGATTTATGATATAGCTGTAGAATCCTAACTTGATTAGTCATAGTTCTTCTATAGGATCATAGATTATTCTTGTTAACATAACCTAGGCCCCTTGAACCTATAACATCTTCCCATTATAACAGTCCAACTAGATCAATTTCATTCTTTTTCTTTTTGTTTAGTGTTTAATTAATTTTGCTTCCTAGATAACCCTTTATATTTGATACTAATAGTCTATGCTTTATATGTGAAGAAGAGGAGCTTACATAGAGAAGACTCGGCAAGGCAGTTCATCTACGATGCTCTATTCTTTTGGATGTCAGTCATTTCCTTATTCTTTTTTGAAGCAAGTTTGTAGTAGGTTATATTAAGATTGTGTTTTGTACTTACAAGTATTAGGCACTATTTTCTAGCTGTTCTGTTATGCAAGATGTCCCATGAACTAATTGTTGGTATATTTTGGACAAACTTTGTGGTTGATGGATTCTGAACCAGCAGTTAATGGATTTAGTCTAATAGATGGGGTTCAAACACAACACCATATGATAATTGACAAAGTGCGAAACTTGCTTGTTTGATAACGATTCCCTGTTTTATTTGAAATTTTTAGAATTTGGATTAAGTGGGGTTCAAACACAACACCATATTATATTAGTTTAATATAATATTTTACTATATTATATTATATTATAATAATATATTTTATATTATTTAAGTTTAATATTCTATTTATATGATATTATAATTTAATTTTATTATATATTTAATCATATTTAATATATATTATATGTCAAATATTAAATGTTACTAAATTTAGTATGAGAGAAACTAAGTAATGCATGTGTCAAATATTATATCATGTTATTTTAATTTAATTTTTATTTATTTATTAGTTGAAAACTAAGTAAATGGTAACTTAGTAATGTACAAAGAATATATATATATATATATATAGTATCCATTACCCAAATTAAACCTAATTACCCAAATTAAATCTAATTATCCAAATTAAACCTAATTAAGGGTTCTTAAACATAGAGTATACATACATCAAATTAATCAAATTTATGTATATATATATACATATTCATAGCAACAAATCAATATAATAACATGTATATATGTGTGTGTATATATATATATATATATATATATATTCATAGCAACATATCAATGCATATATGTATACATTACCCAAATTAATCATTCATTGTATAACAAAATCATTCATAGTATAACTAATATATACCTAAGTGTCGGCGGCGATAGTAGCCGGCGGTGGCGGTGGGGCGGTAGCAATGGGCTGCAGAAACCCTCCTCTTCTCCCCCTTCTCCCTCTTCTCGCCTTCTCTGTCTCCCTCTTTTTCTTTCTGTTTCGCGTCTGTTGTCCAGGCCTGTTGCTGAGAACATTTAAAAGAATCAGAGACCGCTTTCAGCGACCGCATGCGGTCGCTAGTTTTTAATGACGTGGATCTATCAGCGACCACATGCGGTCGCTGTAACTCCTTGGTCGCTGAAGAAAAGCCCGCGAGCAATTCACGCCAATTTTTAGGTGGCAAAAACACACCTGCGACCGGATAGCGACCGCATGCAGTCGCATATATAAATTAGCGACCAGATTTCATAATGGTCGCCAAAGGAGGTCGCTGATGCCACTACTAGCGACCGGATTTTGCGGTCGCTGATAGCCTCTTTTCTTGTAGTGATAGAGTCTCAATAGATCTTCAAGAGTTTGAATATTCCTTTCTGATTGCCCGTCCGTTTGAGGATGATATGCAGAACTGAATCGTAAATCGATGTCACAGCTTTCTGCAAGCTGACCCAAAATCGTGAAGTGAATCTTGGCTCTCGATCCGAAACTATAGATACTGGCATGCCATGCAATCTCACAATCTCATTTATGTACATACATGCAAGACGTTCATGTGAATAAGTCTCTCGTATAGGAAAGAAATGAGCAGACTTGGTTAATCTATCTACAGTAATCCAAATTGCATCTATGCCTTGAGAAACCTTAGGAAAACCCATAACAAAATCCTTGTTGATGTGTTCCCACTTCTATTTTGGAATCTCAAGTGGTTGAAATGGACCCTTTGACACTTGATGCTACGCCTTAACACGTTGACACGTTAAACACCTCAAGATAAACTCCGCGATCTCTCTCTTCATATTGCTCCAACAAAATATATGTCGAAGATCACGATATATTTTGGTACTCCCAGGGTGGATTGCAAACGGTGTGTTGTGTGCCTCCATCATAATTTTATACCTCAAATTAGAGTCGTTAGGAACACAAAGTCTGGAGTTGACTTGAAGTATTCCTTCTCTATCGATTCTTGCTTCTGGAATAGCACCTTCTTGCACCTTCTTCATATTCATCAGCTCCGGGTCTGTAGCTTGAGCTACTTTAACTTTATCAATTAAAACTGGTTCTACGCGTATATTTGACATCAGCACATGGGTACCTGGAGTCTTTACCTCTATCTCCATCATTTGTAAGTCATACAAAATGGGTCTTTGTGTTGACAGCATCGCACCCGTTCCCGCATATGATCTTCTACTCAACGCGTCACCTACTATGTTCACTTTTCCATGATGGTATTGGATGGTATGGTCGTAATCTTTCAATAGTTCAAGCTAACATCGTTGCCACATGTTGAGTTCCTTTTGGGTGAAGAAATATTTGAGGCTCTTATGATCCATATAGATCGCCACTTTCTCTCCATACAGGTAGTGTCTCCAGATCTTCAAACTCAAAAACGACTGCTGCCAACTCTAGATCATGAGTAGGATAATTCCTCTCATATTCCTTGAGTTGTCGCGAGGCATAGGCTATGACTTTCCCATGTTGCATGAGAACACATCCTAACCCTTTGCCCGTAGCATCGCTGTAGATGACAAATCCATCCGAACCAGATGGTATTGTCAGAACAGGTACCGAGATGAGTCTCCTCTTGAGCTCTTGGAAGCTCTTCTCGCATTCCTCGTTCCATTCGAATTTTGTATCTTTTCGAGTCAGCTGAGTTAATGGAGTAGCGATTCGAGAAAATCTTTTCACGAATCTCCGATAATAACCAGCTAAGCCCAGAAAGCTAAGTATTTCGGTTACCGACTTAGGTTGCTCCCAACTTTGTATTGCTTCAATCTTGGCCGGGTCAACTGATATTCCATGTTTCGATACCACGTGCCCAAGAAATGCTACTTCCTCAAGCCAGAACTCCCATTTCTTCAACTTGGCATATGGCTTGTTTTCACGAAGCTTTTAAAGTATCAGCTTCAAGTGGTGCTCATGATCTTCACAACTTTTGGAGTAAATGAGGATGCCATCATCAATAAAGACAGCCACAAAATGATCCAAATATTCCTTGAATACACGATTCATCATATCCATGAAAGCAGCAGGAGCATTAGTCAATCCAAAAGACATGACTAAGAATTCATAGTGCCTGTATCGAGTTCTGAAGGCAGTCTTTGAAATGTCATATGTGACAACCCAAAAATTTACAAGATCTTAAATGATTAAAATAAAGGTTAAAGGATAAAACCTAGACGTGAATTTGAGGAATAATTTAAAATTTTTAAGGAAGAACCTAAATGGTTTATTATTTGATTGAGAATAGAGGAATTATGGGTTACAAATTTCTAAACTCTAGAGATGAATCTATATGTGTTTAATGGAATATGGTACTACGATATCTATAAAGTTCGGTGACCTAATATATAAATTAGGTATGTAAATTATATGTATGATTATGTGAGTGTGAGTGTTTATAACTCATTAAGCCAATTATGGCTATTTAGTTAATAAACTAATAGAATGTGTGAGGACTTATGTGAATTGGGTGTACGATTAAATAAATATACATTATATATTGTGTATATATTTATTTTGTATATAAAAATAATTAAGAATATGTAAATATCAAAAATATTGAGCATTGTTTCTAGTGAGAATAAATTTAATGGACCAAGATGATTTTGTGGCCCAAGGAATTAAATAAATAGTCCAATTATTTAATTAAGCATTAGACTTGTAGCTAATTAGATTTAATAGCAATTAAGTTATTAAGCTAGCCCAATATATATGTATGAGACATATATTATGATGGCCCAATTTATTTATGGGTGGAAGCCCAAGTTTAATTTTATTAGTAAGCAAACAAGAATAAGGTGCAAGCCCAAAAAAGAAATAAAATGGATACCAAGCTTGGCCCAATTTAAACCACTTAAGGAGGGGCATTATAGTCATTAGATAAGCTTACAATAAAACCAATTTGGATAAAAAGAAGGCCACATGACCTGTTTTGTGAAGGAAGAGAAAGGGGAATGAATGTAATCATTACATTTACGTAACCCTACCAACTCCTCACCAACCCTTATTAGGTGTCATTTAATTAGTGGACCAACAACTTTGTTGTTTCTTGCAAGCAACTAGCTAATAAGTGAGAGAAAAAGTAAGATAGGATGTGGGGGGGGGGAATGTATTAGAGATATACAAATCATATCTATACATTTTATTAAACAAAATCTAATTTTTCTTTCTTTCCTCTCATTTCCTATCTTGTGAACACAACAAAGTGAGAGAGAGAGAGGGAGGTAGAATTCGACAGCCATAAGAAGAGGGAGAGAGAGAACTTTTGCAAAATTTTCAAGCCCCATAATCAAACTCTAGGAAGAACAAGGATAGCAAGAGATCAAGGTATAAAACACCTTCTAATCAAAGTTATTTTTATTTGTTTAAATCAAAACATGGATCTAAAATTTCTGTAATATCCGAGATTATTATGTAATTTACTTAAGTATCAATAAACGAACTTATGTGAAACTCTGGTGTGATTTCTTCTATTAGATGTATATGTGCAATACATATGTGTTTTATTTTAAGCTATGTGATGTGATGGATTTAAATAGTTGGTTTAGAGTAATTTAACTATTTGATTTGGTTATGGAATTAATTCTAATAATTTTGTGGGATGGTGTTAAAGCATGAGTTGGAGTTCGGAGCGGAATTTAGATACGCGAACTGTGTATTTGAGTCCAAAACGTCGAAATTAGTCAGGATAGACGGTAACCACGGAAATGTGTCATGGTTGACGTTTTGGTCAAAGTCAACCAGTTGACTTTTTTGGGTAAAAAGTCAACCATGAATTTCGACGATGAATTTGACAAAACGGATAGTCCCATGACGTCTGGGACGTCGACTTTAATAGGAATCGATATAAGTCTCGCAACGTTCGGCTACAGAGGGCAAAATGGTCAAAATGGTTATTTAATTGATTAAATAATTAAAATAATATTTTATTTAATTAGTCAGCAGCTGGAGGGGGCCACGTGACCAGCTTATTGGGACAAGAGGGGAGTATACGTATTATCAAGATGTTTGAGGGAGAGGGAGTTAAACTTGTTTTAGTAAACCAAAACCTTTTATTTTCTAACTCCCCACTCCATAACTAAATGATTGGATTGTTACTATTGTTTGTAACTGATGAATTGTGGACATGGAAGGGCCTGGGAGATCAGTTTTATCAAACTATATATATATATACACCAAGTCCAAGTTCTTTTCTCTTTTGGTTAAAAGCTTCCAATATAAAAAAATCAATAGAATGAGAGTTTGATTGTTGTGACTATTTCTGGAGTTTTGGAGAGTCTAAACTAACAAGGGGGAAGGATTATCAGAGTTAAAACAAGGAAGAAATTCGTCCAAGAGGTAATTCATGACCCATTTCATTTGTTCTTAAGAAAAAAGAATGAAAAACCATGTATAACCATGGTAAATGATTTATTTTGATTTTGTGAGGCTATGTTGATGTTGGTTTTCTATTATATGGAGATTAAGAATGAAATTCTGGCTTTAACATGTTCCAATTACGTAAAGAATCAAGGAATTCGAGTTTGCATGCTAAGTATTTGATAATATGTCTCTTACATGCCAAGTTGATCAAATCATAGAAATTTGTTAGAGTTAAAAGTTGTGTTATGTGTATATAGGTTAGAATAGATGATCTGGACAGTAGGAGCCTTTCAATTGCATGCTAGAATCGAAAACATGGATTTTTGTCAAAGTTGGTGGAATGTGAAATCTGTGACTTTTTGGGTTTTTCGGAGCCTTGGAATCATGGTTTCTATAACCCGATTAGTGTATGTAATAATTTTATAAACTACTAGGTAGTATCATGTACAATCTGTCCAAATTTCAAAGGAATCTGAGTTAAATTGAGAGAGATATAAAAATCGGAAGCAAGCATGTTCATAAGAAAAATCTGCAGATTCTGGAAATTTCCAAAAAATTTCTAAGTATGAAATTAGTGTTGGCACGTTTTTCAAGGCAGCCGGTTTGTGGTCTTAACATGTTAATTTATGGGATGTAATATTTTTGTAAAATACTATGCTATATGAAGTATGTTGTGTCCAAGTTTCATGGTCATATCATGTATGGTTTGGTCAGAATTAAATTACAAAGTGGGCTGCTCGAAAATGAAAATCAGGATCTAGGCCTGATGAGCAACGCAACTGCGCCGCTCATAAAGTTTAGACATGTGCAGCTGCGCCGGTCCGGGTCGGGTCGGGTCATCCGAGTCAGGTCGGGTCAAGAAAAATGTTAGAAAATTTATTTTTTCCCAGATTCTAATATGGTACCCCTGGACCTATAAGATGCAATATGTTGATGTAATTGAACTTCATGCTAAGTGAATACGTGTTACTTGATAACTTAGTTTAAATATTAGGAATCGTTTTCTCTCAAATTTGAGTTCGAGAACCTAACTGCTTAAACGTGACACATATGATTAGGTTACGTGAAGGTTAATTGCTAGCTTTAACAATAGCAGACATATCAGGCAAGTTTCCTAACCCTAATTTTTATTGGGCATTTATTAAATCCTTACTCATTTCTATCACAGTGAGGGTAAGTATTAGACTTGTGCTAGCTATTTATCCGTGCAAGTTCCTTTGTGAGAAGTTATACAACTTCAATTATCTTGCAAGCTTCATGTCATTATCGAACTGTTCTTAAGTATGTTTCCTGGCCTTTGTTTTTGGCTAGTTATTATTAATGAAAAATGATTTAATTCAAATCTTTCGAAGCTATTTAATGTTTACCAATCCAAATTGCTTTGGTGCGATCTCGCATGAATACTAAGATGAACAACCCGAATAAACGGGCAAACAGATGTCGGGCATATAGTCCCATTTATGCTTATGCATTTTAAACTTTATACTTGTGCACAACGTAGGGTACGATAGGCTGATCACCTGGAGTACTTGCAGAGACCGTTTGCAATCTATTTGATTGTTAAACCGTCTGATGGTTTTTCGATGAAACAAAGTAATGTTCAGGGTATTTTACACCTTTAGTATGATATTGAGAATTTTTCAAATCATATTGTTGGTATTCCTGTTTAGCACTTGATATTTCTTTCAATTGTTGAGATTTAGTCATTCAAATGTTTTTACTCCTGATGTACGTTTCCAAACTTCTATATATACTTGCTGGGCAATTTGTGCTCATTCTTGCTTAAACCTTTCAGTTAGGGATGAACAGGTTGAGGGCTCGGGCATGGACAAGGGAAAATCTAAGATGAAATGATGCTAGTTACCTTATGTAATAAGTTATATTTCCGCATATAATGTAATGTAGCGATAAAAGCTAAGTTTAAGTTTTGGTTTATTAAAGGTTGTAAAGACTTGGGATTTTATTTTGAATAAGTATGTAATAGTTATATTATTATTATTATTATTGTTGGAGTTTACATAACTAGAAGATGATGTTTGTTGTATCGTGAGTACCATGTCCTGTAATCGATGTTACACGGATTTGGGGGCGTCACAGGTTGGTATCAAAGCTGTAGGTTATAAACCTTAGGTGAGGAACCTTAGACTATAACCTTAGGGAAGTTAGTAGAGGATATAAGGAGATGAACTCACGTAGAGTTCTAAGGGTTGTGTCAAATTTATTTTTCTAAAAACAAAATCAATATTTTTTTTAAAATACTAATCGAGTTGTTTGTCTTGATTGTAGGATGTCAGGAGAAGATGAGGTTAGAGATATTCACGTTGTGAGTGAGCAGTTGGTGACAGCTGTACCTGAGCCTATAGCTGAGGCAGCAGCTGACTCAGACCCAGAGAAGTTTCCTGAAGAGGAAGAGGAGCCCGAGGAGGACTCTGAGGAAACTACTGGGGATGGTCTATTGGATGAGTTGATGGATAGGATTACTGAATTGGATGACAAGGTCCATGAGTTGGAGGAGCTGTATCAGGGGGAGCAGCAAGTTGCAGCATTGCTGGAGGCATTGGTGCACCACCTGATAATTAGGAACGGGGATCTGGCTGACAAGCTGAGGACAGCAGGTCAGAAGGCGGTCAGAGTCTCCAAACTAACAAGCAGATCATTACCACATTATGGGGAGATGAGAGGAGAGGCCGTGTTCGGGCCGAGAAGCTAACAGGCGAGTTAGATGGAGAAGTAAGAGATAAGAAGGTTAGGATGGATAGAATGAAGTACGCATTTAAGTCAGCACATGGGAGGTTCCAACATAGGGTGTATCACTTTCCACGTGAGGAGCACCGGTCTAGACATGTTATAAGCCGAAGGCTGGTGCTGGAGATAGCGGATGAAGAGCATGAAGACGCCATTAGGCGGGTCTTTAGTTTATTTGTGTTGAACTTTTACTACTAGCGTATAGAATGCTTATCTATGAAATAAAACTTGGTTTTCGGTTGTATCAAGTATTTTTGGTTTAAAGAGATGTAAATGGCATAATGCCATAAGATGATGAGATACCTTGTGATTATGGTTTTTTTTTTTAAATAAATATGCTTTTATTTAAATATGTGATGTGATGATTAAGTTTTATATGAAATATATATGTTGTAGGAATAAGTTATGAGATGATAACATTAAGTTTATTTAAACAGATAGATGGCAAGTGGAAGATGTACCTAAGACAGCATTCAGAACTCGTTACGGACACTACGAGTTTCTGGTGATGTCGTTTGGGTTGACGAATGCGCCGGCGGCGTTTATGTGATAGTAGTGTGCATACAAGCCAATCATGTATGATGATAAAGCACATTCTTTGTAAACAATCTTATTTATTTATTAATAAAATATTTATTTATTAAAGGCATTTAATTATCTACATGGTGCTGCTTTTATAATATGTAAATAACCCATAGTTTTAAGCAATGCTTTTAGAATCATGATGTTGATCATGCTAATGAGATCTAAATTCTTAGAAAGCTTTAAAACTAAAATAGTTCTCAATCGTGGGATTACTAAAAAGGGGATTAGTAAATCCGGATAGATTGGTACATATGTTGCTTGCTCATTGGATGAGGATGACTGATCTCATGGTCATTTGTGTGGAGACACTAAAGCAAGTATGTAGGTGCTTATTGGAGAATAAGTTCACTGAACGTGACTCGCTATAGAATACCTAATGGAGTTTTACTCGCCTGTCAATAGGAATTCCTAATGTGATAGTAGTACATGTGATCCTTGGACTTGAGATCATCATAGTATCTTGTATGTAACAAATTATACTTTGACTAATTCCTTAAGGCCTTTTAAGGCATATATAGGGTATGTTTGGGTGTAATGAGTTACATATGGAGATAATGAATGATCAATAAAGAATCTACCACCTCTAGTAAAAGAGGAGATATGTCCTATGTGATTCGTTAAATGACAACCCAGGAATCCTTGGCCAAGGTAGAATGAAATTAGAAAGAGGTTTCTAATTTGCATTATTTGGAGTTATGCATTTTCTAATCGAAATACATATGATTAAATAAATTAAGACTTGACAGTAAATCCATGTCTTATATTTAATTGGGACATTGTATGGTGGAAGGATTGAATTGTACGGTAACTATTAACTCACAGGTTCTTTTATGATTAATGTTGAAATCTATATTATCTGGAAAGTGGTTGATCGCTAGGGAGGCTTATCCCTATTGTAGAATAAATGTTTTTTATTAAATAGATTATTAGTTTAATTTGTTTATTTAAATAAGATTAGAATTGTTCTAATTGATTTATTCACAACCGGTTTAATATGGAGAACCTAAAGGGTCACACCATAAAAGGAAGAAGAATTATTTAAGAAGAAAATGGCATGATAGTAATAATGCATTAAGTATAATTAATTTAATCTATGATGATAGAATAAATTAAATAGCTTAATGTTTATTATTTAATATTTTAGAAATATTAAATATAAATTAATAAGAGGAGTCTTATTAATATTATTATTATTATTATTATTTTAATTCTAAAGGAGTTTAGGAATTAATATAATATCAGTACTCTCTCTCAATCCTAATAAAGATTAGGATATAAATTAATTAAATAAAACCCTATTCTAATTGGATTAGGAGGGGTAACCTAATATCTATATAAGAGAGTCTTATATCAGAAATAAGTGACGTGAAATTTTCCAAGAGTTGGGAGTACACATATTCTATAGAGATAGAAACAAGGGTTAAGCCAATAACCCATCTTCTTGAGTTCTTCATCTTCCTTGGTGGATCACCGTTAGAGGCCAAACATTTGGGTGGCTGACATTGATCAAGGGAAGGAGCCACTATCAGAGGAATCAAAGGAATCAAAGGAGTAGAACTTGTACCTGAGGAAGCTTAGATCTTCAAAGGTATAATTCCATGTTCTCTCTTTTCTGTTATTGATAACAAGCACAAAGCATGATCATGGTTATGGGTTTGTATAAATTTTGAAAACCTAGTTTTTACGCTTCCGCCCTATTTATGTGATTTGATTGCATGATTGCGTTACATACAAACCCAATAGTGGTATCAAAGCCTAACTTTGTGCTAATTATCAATTTTATAATTCCATGTATGAATTGATATGAGAATTGGATCGTTTTTCTAGACAAAAATCGTTTTCTGCAAGTTTCTGCGGCGAACGGCGCAGCTGCGCAGCCTCCCAGTTCATTACTGGGGCAGCTGCGCAGGTCTGCAAAAACTGCTGCTTCCGTCTACCTGCGCAGCTGCGCAGATGCCCAGTTCATTACTGGTGCAGCTGCGCCGGTACCTGGACAGACCCTGAAAATTGATTTTAATTAATTAAGTAAACTGTTTATTTAATTGATAAAGTTTTAAAATAAAGAAGTTTATTTTATCTAAAATATGATTTCAGAATGCTAAAATTAAAGGAGTTTAATTTGGATTTATTTTTGATTAAAATAAAAGAGTTTATTTTGTTTCAAAAATAAAATTTAGCAAAACTTTTGTCCATTAAATAACATCGATCCATATATGGAATAGCATTGTTATTCATGAGATGAATGGATATTTATTGATGCATATGTTGATGTGTATGATAATAAATGGGGTTGATTATGGACTATGACCAATGTGATTGGATTTTATTTTGGATGAATGCTTGAATGTATGGGTTTTATAAAATGGGGTCTGCGTACCTCGTCTTCTCTAGTTTTATTCTCGATGTAAATTCTATCTCCTTTCTATGTACTTCCCCTTGACTGCTGATCAAGGTTTCTATTTAATTTTAAAATAGTTAATGTAATAGAGATAGTTAGAATTATTTTGAAGAAATTGGAGACCAAGGAGCAAGGAGCGCGTGAAGACCCGTTTGTATGGAGCCCGGGTTTAAATGTAATAGTTACATTTAAAATTTAAATTCTTGCACTCCTAGGTTTGACCTTTTGGTTCACTTGGTGGCTCTAGTGAACCAAACTAGAATAAAAGTCCATAATCAATCCGGGTAGAATATAGTATTCTATATCGCATGCTAAATATTATATATATTATATTTTATACAAACATGCTTCGCATGTTTAATAAAATGACGCGTATTTTATATATATATATGTGCATGAGCGCTTAAAAGATGAGACAAATAATAACAAACCCCTCAAAGAAATAATATTAAGTCTGAAGCGTTCAAATGATATTTGGAATATCGAACGTCGCCTTCTAGCATGATTAGTTAATAGAGTATTAAATATTTAATATGAGTTTGTTGTGCTATCCACAAGGCGAGTATTGAATATTTAAGATGTTAATTAATCACATTTGATGCTTATCAAGAAAATTGAACGATCTAGTCTTGTTGTGCTATCCACAAGGACGAAAATTTTTCTTTTTGAATTTATGAAAGTGCTAGGCTGGACTTAACTTAAATCATTTTAGTTCGGATGTGCACACACATGACCATTATGATTTAAGAGGCAAAATAAAAGGAGTTACATGGTGATGTAATTGACAAGAGTTGTCTACCTATTTATTTGTATATCGCTTGTTGTGCTATCCACAAGGTTATATACATTTGAAATGGGATCCTTAATCTCACTAGCAAATCTTTAATTAGATGTTGCCGAACTATATGAGTGAGGGTAATATAGTTTGATGAAAATAGTGGGAGATACCAATTTAAAATAAAGACCTAAATTTATTTTGGTATGCAAAGTTAATAAAATGAATGTTTGCTAAAATGCTGTCTTTTCACATGCAGAATTTTAAAAATATCAAAATCACTAATCTCACTATGAAGCATACTTGATGCAAATAAGCTTACCGGCCCGAATTATGAGGACTGGCTAAGAAATCTGAGAATTGTTCTCACTGCTGAAAAGATTTCTTATGTCCTAAATTCCACTATCCCTGAATCTGTTTCAGAAACAGCCTCTGAGGAAGAGATTGCCACTTTCAATAAGTGGCAAGATGATGCATCTGTGGCTCAATGCATCATGCTCGCATCCATGAATAACGAGCTTCAGCGTCATCACGAAAAAATGGATGCTCCTGCTATGCTGCTTCACCTCAAGGAGTTGTATGGTGAACAGAGTAGGACTGCTAGATATGAGATATCTAAGGAGCTCTTCCGATCTCGGATGACCGAGGGAACTACCGTCGAGACTCATGTTCTGAAGGTAATCAATTTGATTGAACGCCTTGGACAGCTTCGGTTCGTCATGGATGGGGAGTTGAGTCAAGACTTGGTCTTGCAGTCACTCCCTGAGACCTTCTCGCAGTTTGTGGTTAATTTTCACATGAATAAGCTAGATGTCAGCTTACCTGAGCTGCTTAACATGCTGAAAACTGCAGAAGGTCACTTCTCATCTAAGAAGAACCATGTCTTGATGGTGGATTCTTCCAATAAAAGGAAGAGGCCCAAGGTGTCTTCTGAAAAGAAGAAATCTAAGAAGGCTTAAGGGAAAAGGGAAAGAAAAGGAGCAAAAGAAACCTGAACCAGCTAAAGGAATGTGCTTTCATTGCAATGAGCCGGGACATTGGAAGAGGAACTGCAAGAAGTTTCTAGCAGAGAAGAAGCTTGGAGAAGCTTCGACTTCCAATCAAGGTTTGTTTGTGATTGAAATTAATTTTTCTGAAAGTCATAATTCTACTTGGGTATTGGATACCGGCTGTGGTTCTCACATATGTAATACTGTGCAGGGACTGGTCAGAAGTAGAAAGCTGAACAAAGATGAGGTGATCCTACGAGTGGGAAATGGAGCAAAAGTTGCTGCATTAGCTGTAGGAACTTATTGTTTAGCAATGCCTTCGGGCAAATCCATTTATCTTAATAATTGTTATTATGTTCCGAATATTATTAAAAATATTATTTCAATTTCTGTATTGGATATGGAAGGTTTTGACGTTATTATAAAGAACAATGGTTGTTCTATTTATAAAGACGATGTTTTATATGGTATTGGAAATTTGCGAAATAGACTTTATACACTTGACTTGCAAGAAAATATATTTCAAATTGAACAAATTAAGAAAAGGAAAAGAGATGATATTAATTATACCTATATGTGGCACTGTAGACTCGGTCATATCAATGAAACAAGATTATCCAAGTTGCATAAAGATGGGCTCCTCGAGCTATCTGATTATGAATCATATCCAACTTGTGAATCTTGTCTCATGGGTAAAATGACTAAATCTCCTTTTAGTGGAAAAGGGGAGAGAGTTACAGAGTTGTTGGCATTGATTCACACAGACGTTTGTGGACCTATGACAACAAGTGCACGGGGTGGGTATTCTTATTTTATTACTTTCACTAATGATCACTCAAGATTTGGATATGTGTATTTAATGAAATACAAATCAGAATCATTTGAACAGTTCAAAGAGTTCAGAAGTGAAGTAGAGAAACAAACGGGCAAGAGTATTAAGATACTTCGATCAGATCGAGGTGGAGAATACTTAAGCAGTGAGTTTCTCAATTGTCTCAGAGAAAATGGTATAATCTCACAATGGACTCCTCCAGGTACACCACAGTTAAATGGAGTATCTGAAAGGAGAAATCGAACACTGTTGGACATGGTTCGATCCATGATGAGTTTTACCGACCTTCCAATTTCCTTCTGGGGATATGCCCTAGAAACGGCTGCATACCTACTTAACAAGGTACCTACCAAATCCGCCCCAAAGACTCCATATGAGATTTGGAAAGGGAGGAAACCAAATCTTAAGCATGTTAAGACTTGGGGTTGTCCAGCTTATGTCAAAAAGTTTGAAAATGATAAGCTACAGACTAAATCCGATAAGTGTAGATTTGTGGGATACCCTAAAGAAACCGTAGGGTATTATTTCTATCATCCAACTGATCAAAAGGTGTTTGTTGCGAAACATTCTACCTTCTTGGAGAAAGAGTTTATCCATGAAAGAGTCAGTGGGAGTAAGATATATCTTGAAGAAGTTCAAGAACCACAAGTTACCACGGACCAAAGTCAGGTACCTAACCAAGTAGAAGAACCTACTGTACCACACCATGTTCGTAAATCTGGAAGAGTACCGAAGATACCTGAGAGGAATGGATTCGTTATAGAGGATGACGATGAGGTACACATCATGAATGATGATGATCCATTGAATTACGAACAGGCTATGAGTAATAAAGACTCAGGAAAATGGCTTGAAGCCATGAAATCTGAAATGGACTCCATGTATGAAAACAAAGTATGGTCTTTGGTTTCACCACCTGAAGGTATTAAACCTATTGGGTGTAAATGGGTTTTTAAGAAAAAGACTGGAGCAGACGGAAAGGTAGAGACCTATAAGGCCCGACTGGTTGCAAAAGGTTTCAAACAAAGACAAGGAGTTGACTATGATGAAACCTTCTCACCAGTAGCCATGCTCAAGTCTATTCGGATTTTGCTTGCGATTGCAGCTTACAACGACTATGAGATCTGGCAAATGGACGTGAAAACGGCCTTCCTCAATGGGAAACTTGAGGAGGATGTGTATATGACACAGCCAGAGGGATTTATTTCAAAAGTTGGAACAAATCAAGTCTGTAAGCTACAACGATCCATTTATGGGTTGAAGCAAGCTTCTCGTAGATGGAACATTCGTTTTGATGAGACAATCAAAGAGTTTGATTTTATCAAAAATGAGGATGAACCATGTGTATACAAGAAGGTTAGTGGGAGCGCAGTATCATTCCTTGTATTATATGTTGATGATATATTACTGATAGGGAATGACATTCCTATGTTACAATCTATTAAAATCTGGTTATCTAAAAACTTCTCCATGAAGGACTTGGGTGGAGCATCCTATATTTTGGGGATAAAGATCTATAGAGATAGATCTAAAAGGATGCTCGGCTTATCCCAAGGAACGTACATTGATACGATGCTAAAGAGGTTTAGCATGGAAGATTCCAAAAGAGGTCTCATGCCGATGAGCCATGGAATAAATCTCTCCAAGAAACAGGCCCCAAAGACACCTGAGGAGAGAGACCGTATGAGTAAGATCCCTTATGCTTCTGCAATAGGATCTATCATGTACAGTATGATATGTACTAGACCGGATGTTGCTCACGCACTTAGTGTAACAAGCAGATACCAGTCGAATCCAGGAGAAGAGCACTGGAAGGCAGTGAAAAATATCCTAAAGTACTTGAGAAGGACTAAAGATATTTTTCTTGTCTACGGTGGGTCTGAATTAAAACTCGAGGGATTCACGGACTCAAGTTTTCAAACAGACCAAGATGACAGTAAATCTATTTCAGGGTATGTGTTTACCTTGAACGGAGGTGCAGTGAGTTGGAAGAGTTCCAAGCAGCAAACGGTTGCTGATTCAGTGACAGAGGCAGAGTATATAGCTGCAAGTGAAGCTGCAAAGGAAGCTATTTGGATAAAGAAGTTCATAACTGAACTTGGTGTGGTTCCTAACATTGGAGAAGCAGTTCCCGTATACTGTGACAACACCGGAGCGGTTGCACAGGCTAAGGAACCCAGGTCTCATCAGAAATCTAAACACGTGTTGCGGCGATTTCACTTGATCAGGGAGATCATTGAAAGAGGAGACGTCACCTTGGAGCGTGTAGACTCTCAAGAAAACATTGCAGATCCATTTACTAAAGCTTTAACACAACAGCAGTTTGATTGTCACTTAGAGAAGATGGGTATGAGATACCATGGCGATTGGCTTTAGTGCAAGTGGGAGATTGATAGTAGTGTGCATACAAGCCAATCATGTATGATGATAAAGCACATACTTTGTAAACAATCTTATTTATTTATTAATAAAATATTTATTTATTAAAGGCATTTAATTATCTACATGGTGCTGTTTTTATAATATGTAAATAACCCATAGTTTTAAGCAATGCTTTTAGAATCATGATGTTGATCATGCTAATGAGATCTAAATTCTTAGAAAGCTTTAAAACTAAAATAGTTCCCAATCGTGGAATTACTAAAAAGGGGATTAGTAAATCTGGATAGATTGGTACATATGTTGCTTGCTCATTAGATGAGGATGACTGATCTCATGGTCATTTGTGTGGAGACACTAAAGCAAGTATGTAGGTGCTTATTGGAGAATAAGTTCACTGAACGTGACTCGCTATGGAATACCTAATGGAGTTTTACTCGCCTGTCAATAGGAATTCCTAATGTGATAGTAGTACATGTGATCCTTGGACTTGAGATCATCATAGTATCTTGTATGTAACAAATTATACTTTGACTAATTCCTTAAGGCCTTTTAAGGCATATATAGGGTATGTTTGGGTGTAATGAGTTACATATGGAGATAATGAATGATCAATAAAGAATCTACCACCTCTAGTAAAAGAGGAGATATGTCCTATATGATTCGTTAAATGACAACCCAGGAATCCTTGGCCAAGGTAGAATGAAATTAGAAAGAGGTTTCTAATTTGCACTATTTGGAGTTGTGCATTTTCTAATCGAAATACATATGATTAAATAAATTAAGACTTGACAGTAAATCCATGTCTTATATTTAATTGGGACATTGTATGGTGGAAGGATTGAATTGTACGGTAACTATTAACTCACAGGTTCTTTTATGATTAATGTTGAAATCTATATTATCTGGAAAGTCGTTGATCGCTAGGGAGGCTTATCCCTATTGTAGAATAAATGTTTTTATTTAAATAGATTATTAGTTTAATTTGTTTATTTAAATAAGATTAGAATTATTCTAATTGATTTATTCACAACCGGTTTAATATGGAGAACCTAAAGGGTCACACCATAAAAGGAAGAAGAATTATTTAAGAAGAAAATGGCATGATAGTAATAATGCATTAAGTATAATTAATTTAATCTATGATGATAGAATAAATTAAATAGCTTAATGTTTATTATTTAATATTTTAGAAATATTAAATATAAATTAATAAGAGGAGTCTTATTAATATTAATATTATTATTATTATTTTAATTCTAAAGGAGTTTAGGAATTAATATAATATCAGTACTCTCTCTCAATCCTAATAAAGATTAGGATATAAATTAATTAAATAAAACCCTATTCTAATTGGATTAGGAGGGGTAACCTAATATCTATATAAGAGAGTCTTATATCAGAAATAAGTGACGTGAAATTTTCCAAGAGTTGGGAGTACACATATTCTATAGAGATAGAAACAAGGGTTAAGCCAATAACCCATCTTCTTGAGTTCTTCATCTTCCTTGGTGGATCACCGTTAGAGGCCAAACATTTGGGTGGCTGACATTGATCAAGGGAAGGAGCCACTATCAGAGGAATCAAAGGAATCAAAGGAGTAGAACTTGTACCTGAGGAAGCTTAGATCTTCAAAGGTATAATTACATGTTCTCTCTTTTCTGTTATTGATAACAAGCACAAAGCATGATCATGGTTATGGGTTTGTATAAATTTTGAAAACCTAGTTTTTACGCTTCCGCCCTATTTATGTGATTTGATTGCATGATTGCGTTACATACAAACCCAACATTATGGACATGATGAACAGGGTATTCAGGCAATACTTATATAAATTCGTAGTCGTGTTCATAGATGATATGCTGATCTATTCCAAGACTCAGGAGTATCATGCTGAACACTTAAGGTTGGTATTGGAGGCATTGAGGAAGGATAAGTTATACGCAAAATTTTCGAAGTACGAGTTTTGGTTGGAGAAAGTTCAATTTATGGGTCACATGATCGACAAGGACGGAATCTCTGTGTATCCAGTAAAAGTGGAAGCGGTACAAAATTGGGAACAACCAAAGACGCCGACTGAAGTAAGAAGTTTCTTAGGACTGGCAGTCTATTACAGACTGTTCATTCAAGATTTTTCGAAGATAGCAAGAACATTGACGAATTTAACGAAGAAGTTTGTAAAATTTATCTGGACAGAGAAGTGTGAAGAAAGTTTTCGAGAGCTTAATAAAAGATTGAGTGAGGCACCGGTGTTGTCTTTACCAGACGATACTAGTGATTTCGTAATTTTCAGTGATGCGTCGCACGAAGGACTTGGCTGTGTGCTTATGCAACATGGTAAAGTTATTGCGTACGCATCGCGTCAGCTGAAGGATTACGAGAAGGGATATCCTACCCATGACCTAGAATTGGCAACGGTAGTATTTGCCCTAAAGATTTGGAGGCACTATTTATATGGGGTAAAGTGTGAAATATATACGGACCATAAAAGTCTGAAGTATATCTTCACGTAGAAGGAGTTGAATATGAGACAGAGAAAATGGTTGGAACTAATAAAGGATTACAATTGCGACATCTTGTATCATCCGGGGAAAGCTAACGTGGTCGCAGATGCGCTAAGCAGAAAGGGCAGTGGTAGGCTGGCAATGCTAACGGCTCAAGAGGATTTGATTAAGGAAATGGCCAGTTTGAAACTCGAGGTAAAGAGTTCAAGTGAGTCAGATGAGAAGTTGTTAGCAATGGAGGTTCGACCGACTTTATTGGACAAAATCAAATAAGAACAAAGTAGCGATGAAGAATGCGAGAAGGTGAGGAAAAGAATTTCAGATGGAGCGGAGCTTAAGTTCAATGTGGGTGGTGATGGATTATTAAGATTTGAGAGGAGAATTTGGGTGCCAGCGGTATCTGAATTAAAGGAAGAAATCTTGCAGGAAGCTCATAACTCAAGTTGCTCAATCCACCCGGGAAGCACAAAGATGTATTAGGATCTTCGCCAACATTATTGGTGGCCCAATATGAAGAGAGAAGTGGCAGAGTGCGTCAGTAGATGTTTGACATGCCAGAGAGTTAAGGCGGAACATCAGAGACCGAGCGGGTTACTTCAACCTTTAGAAATTCCAGAATGGAAGTGGGAGCATATCACGATGGACTTCATGGTAGAACTTCCAATGACACATAAGGGTTACGATGTAGTATGGGTGATCGTTGATCGATTGACCAAATCAGCTCATTTCTTGCCAATTAAGATCAGATATAACTTGGATCAGTTGGCAAAGCTTTACATCAAAGAGATCATTTCCAGGCACAGCGTACCTGTATCAATTGTGTCAGATTGCGATCCGCGGTTCACAGTAAATTTTTGGAAAAGCATTCAAGAACGCATGGGAACGAAACTAAGGTTGAGCACGGCGTATCATCCTCAAACAGATGGCCAGAGCGAGAGAACTATTCAAACATTGGAGGACATGCTGAGAGCATGTGTTATGGACTTCAAAGGAAGCTGGGATGACCATCTACCGTTGGTGGAATTTGCATACAACAACAGTTACCACGCGAGCGTTGGGATGCCACCTTATGAAGCCTTATATGGAAGAAAATATAAAACGCCATTGTGCTGGGATGAAGTAGGAGAACATAAATTGCTAGGGCCAGAATTGGTGCAGCAAACTGCGGATGTGATCAAAACAATACGAACGAGATTAGTGACAGCTCAGGATCGACAGAAGAAATATGCTGATTAACATCGGCAACAACGAGACTTCGACGTCGGCACTTATGTGTTTCTGAAAGTGTCACCTTGGAAAGGGAAAATGAGATTTGGGAAGAAGGGAAAACTTAGTTCCAGATTCATAGGACCCTTTGAAGTGTTAAGGCGAGTCGGTGTGGTGGCTTATAAAATAGCTTTACCTCCGGAGTTAGAACATATACACAACGTGTTCCACGTATCAGTTTTACGACCCTATAAGCAGGATTACAAGCATGTCATAGAGTATGAACCCATTCAGTTTGAGAAGGACCTAACCTACGAAGAGGTTCCTGTACAAATAATTGATAGAAAAGAACAAGTGTTAAGAAATAAGATAATACCTTCTGTTAAGGTAGTATGGAGGAATCACAACGCCAAAGAGGCTACGTGGGAACTTGAGGAGAAAATGATGAAAAATTACCCTAGTCTTTTTGTTTGATGTGTAATGATTCCTGGGACGGAATCCTTATAAGGGAGGGTGAATGTAATATCCGAGATTATTATGTAATTTACTAAGTATCAATAAACGAACTTATGTGAAACTCTGGTGTGATTTCTTCTATTAGATGTATATGTGCTATACATATGTGTTTTATTTTAAGCTATGTGATGTGATGGATTTAAATAGTTGGTTTAGAGTAATTTAACTATTTGATTTGGTTATGGAATTAATTCTAATAATTTCGTGGGATGGTGTTAAAGCATGAGTTGGAGTTCGGAGCGGAATTTAGATACGCGGACTGCGTATTTGAGTCCAGAACGTCAAAATTAGTCAGGATAGACGGTAACCACGGAAATGTGTCACGGTTGACTTTTTGGTCAAAGTCAACCGATTGACTTTTTTGGGTAAAAAGTCAACCACGGATTTCGGAGATGAATTTGACGAAACGGCTAGTCCCATGACGTCCGGGACGTCGACTTTAGTAGGAATCGATATAAGTATCGCAACGTTCGGCTACGGAGGGCAAAATGGTCAAAATAGTTATTTAATTGATTAAATAATTATAATAATATTTTGTTTAATTAGTCGGCAGCTGGAGGGGGCCACGTGACCAGCTTATTGGGACAAGAGGGGAGTATACGTATTATCAAGATGTTTGAGGGAGAGGGACTTAAAATTATTTTAGTAAACCAAAACCTTTCATTTTTCTAACTCCCCACTCCATAACTAAATGATTGGATTGTTACTATTGTTTGTAACTGATGAATTGTGGACATGGAAGGGCTTGGGAGATCAGTTTTATCAAACTATATATATATATATATATATACACCAAGTCCAAGTTCTTTTCTCTTTTGGTTAAAAGCTTCCAATATAGAAAAATCAAGAGAATGAGAGTTTGAGTGTTGTGACGATTTCTGGAGTTTTGGAGAGTCTAAACTAACAAGGGGGAAGGATTATCAGAGTTAAAACAAGGAAGAAATTCGTCCAAGAGGTAATTCATGACCCATTTCATATGTTCTTAAGAAAAAAGTATGAAAAACCATGTATAACTATGGTAAATGATTTATTTTGATTTTTTGAGGCTATGTTGATGTTGGTTTTCTGTTATATGGAGATTAAGAATGAAATTCTGGCTTTAACATGTTCCAATTACGTAAAGAATCAAGGAATTTGAGTTTGCATGCTAAGTATTTGATAATATGTCTCTTACATGCCAAGTTGATCAAATCATGGAAATTTATAAGGTTAAAGGTTGTGTTATGTGTATATATGTTAGATTAGATGATCTGGACAGTAGGAGCCTTTCAATTGCATGCTAAAATCGAAAACATGGATTTTTGTCCAAGTTGGTGGAATGTGAAATCTGTGACTTTTTGGGTTTTTCGGAGCCTTGGAATCATGGTTTCTATGCCCCGATTAGTGAATGTAATAATTTTATAAAATACCAGATAGTATCATGTACAATCTGTCCAAATTTCAAAGGAACCTGAGTTAAATTAAGAGAGATAAAAATCAAAAGCAAGCATGTTCATAAGAAAAATCTGCAGATTCTGGAAATTTCCAAAAAAATTCTAAGTATGAAATTAGTGTTGGCACGTTTTTCAAGGCAGCCGGTTTGTGATCTTAACATATTAATTTATGGGATGTAATATTTTAGTAAAATACTATGCCATATCATGTATGGTTTGGTCAGAATTAAATCGCAAAGTGGGCTGCTCGAAAACGAAAATTAGGATCTGGGCCTGATGAGCAGCGCAGCTGCGCCGCTCATAAGGCTTAGACCTGCGCAGCTGCGCCGGTCCGGGTCGGGTCCGGGTCGGGTCGGGTCAGGAAAAATGTCAAAAAAATTATTTTTTCCCAGATTCTAATATAGTACCCCTGGACCTATAAGATGCAATATGTTGATGTAATTGAATTGCATGCTAAGTGAATACGTGTTACTTGATAACTTAGTTTAAATATTAGGAATCGTTTTCTCTCAAATTTCAGTTCGAGAACCTAATTGCTTAAACGTGACACGTATGATTAGGTTACGTGAAGGTTAATTGCTAGCTTTAACAATAGCAGACATATCAGGCAAGTTTCCTAACCCTAATTTCTATTGGGCATTTATTCAATCCTTACTCATTTCTATCGCAGTGAGGGTAAGTATTAGACTTGTGCTAGCTATTTATCCGTGCAAGTTCCTTTGTTGAGAAGTTATACAACTTCAATTATCTTGCAAGCTTATCGATGATTACTCAGTTATTATTTTAATAGCTATGCTTATAAGTTTCATGTCATTATCGAACTGGTCTTAAGTATGTTTCCTGGCCTTTGTTTTCGGCTAGTTATTATTAATGAAAAATGATTTAATTCAAATCTTTCGAAGCTATTTAATGTTTACCAATCCAAATTGCTTTGGTGCGGTCTCGCAGTGAATACTAAGATGAACAACCCGAATAAACGGGCAAACAGATGTCGGGCATATAGTCCCATTTATGCTTATGCAGTTTAAACTTTATACTTGTGCACAACGTAGGGTACGATAGGCTGATCACCTGGAGTACTTGCAGAGACCGTTTGCAATCTATTTGATTATTAAATCGTCTGATGGTTTTTCGATGAAATAAAGTAATGTTCAGGGTATTTTACACCCCTTAGTATGATATTGAGAATTTTTCAAATCATATTGTTGATATTCCTGTTTAGCACTTGATATTTCTTTCAATTGTTGAGATTCAGTCATTCAAATGTTTTTACTCCTGATGTACGTTTCCAAACTTCTATATATACTTGTTGGGCAATTTGTGCTCAATCTTGCTTAAACCTTTCAGTTAAGGATGAACAGGCTGAGGGCTCGGGCATGGACAAGGGAAAATCTAAGATGAAATGATGCTAGTTACCTTATGTAATAAGTTATATTTCCGCATATGATGTAATGTAGCGATAAACGTTAAGTTTAAGTTTCGGTTTATTAAAGGTTGAAAGGACTTGGGATTTTATTTTGAATAAGTATGTAATAGTTATATTATTATTATTATTGTTGGAGTTTACATAACTAGATGATGATGTTTGTTGTATCGTGAGCACCATGTCCTGTAATCGATGTTACACGGATTTGGGGGCGTCACAATTTCAAAACTCCAAAACCATGGATCTATATGTATATAAGTGTGTTATGTTTAGATTTATCACTTTTTATGATCAAAAGTTAGATCAAAAGTAAGAAAAATGAATTATGTTTTAAAAAGTTAGAAAACTATGATTTTCTTAGTATAAATTATGTTTTGCTTGGATTTAGTGTATGTTTGGTGTAATAGATCATGAATCATAGTAGATCTATTATCTTAAGGTGTATTAGTATGTATTATAATGGTTTATGATGTTTAATGTTTGGTTAATCAAGAGATCTAGGAAGATTTCTTAGAAAACACAGATTAGAAAAATATTATTTTTGAGAAAACGCAACATGAAATTTAAACAACCATATCTCCTAGTTTATTTTGAATTTTTCAGTGTGGTTAATTTCTGGAGTTAGATCTATAAGTTTTCTACCAGATGCAAGTGGAATCACTGAAAAATTCCATGTAGATTTCTGTCGGGACAGTTTTTAGCAAAGTAGGAAAAATCTGAAAGTAAAGAAAAGTAGGTTGTCCGAAAATTGAAAGGACTATTTCGGCTACTTAACTTGTGTAATAAAATCAGTCCTTTTGGGACATGAAAATATATGGAATGAAGTAGCTTGTGTCCAAAAATGAGCTCATTCCAACTTAAATTGAGCAAGTTATGACTATTTCAATATTTGTGTTTTTCTGACAAAAATTGCTATAACCGAAGTTGTATAACTCCGATAGCCACGAAATTTAAACTGGAGGCTCACGTTAACATGTATAAGATCCCGCCAAGGGTTGAGAATTTCTGGAGTTAAGTGTGATGTAGCAAATTTCTTAAGGAATTAACTGTTGGGATTGTACAAAATCGTGACGCAATCAAATTGCAAAAATTAGCGGAAGCATGGTATATCAGAGTTTAAAAAAAATTTCTACAAAACCATTACCCGGATCATCCTTTGTGCAAATTATTAATTTAAAACGATAAATAAGAAGTTATGGAATCATACCCTTGTAGAACGAAGCTTCCACAGGTAGTAGTTCAACTCCTTGTTCTTCGTGATCTCCTTGAATTTCCGGGTTAGATTCCTTTCTTTGATCAACGTTAGCCACCCAAGTGTTTGGCCTCTAGAGGTGATCCACCAAGGAAGAGAAATTGGCAAGAAGGAGGGTGTTTGGCTTAGTGTTCTATCCTCTATAGAAAAGGAGTACTCTCCAACAATTAGAATTGCATCATCTAATATCTATTATAAGACTTCTCTTATATAGACATTGGTCAACCCTTCTAATCCTATTAGACATGTGATTTCTTTTAATTAATTAAACTCCTTTAATTAATTTAGGCTTCCCACCACATGGGAATAATTAATTAAATTCATTTAATTAATTTGTCTCCTAATCTTATTAGGAATAAATGAGAGTACTAAATATTAAATTAATTACTAAACTCATTTAGAAATTAAAATAATAATAATTGTAATAATATTAATAAGACTCCTCTTATTAATTTATATTTAATATTTCCAAAATATTAAATAATAAACATTAAGCTATTTAATTTATTCTATCACCATAGATTAAATTAATTATACTTAATGCATTATTACGATTATGTCATTACCTTCTTAAATATTTATTCTTCCTTTTATGGTGTGACCCTTTAGGTTCTCCATATTAAACCGGTTGTGAATAAATCAATTAAAACAATTTTAATCTTATTTAAATAAATAAATTAAACTAATAATCTATTTAAATAAATAATATTTATTCTACAATAGGGATAAGCCTCCCTAGCGATCAACGACTTTCCAGATAATATAGATTTCAACATTAATCATAAAAGAACCTGTGAGTTAATAGTTACCATACAATTCAATCCTTCCACCATACAATGTCCCAATTAAATATAAGACATGGATTTACTGTCAAGTCTTATTTTATTTAATTATATGTATTTCGATTAGAAAATGCACAACTCCAAATAATGCAAATTAAAAACTCCTTTCTAATTTCATTTTACCTTAGGCCAAGGATTCCTGGGTTGTCATTTAACGAATCACATAGGACATATCTCCTCTTTTACTAGAGATGGTAGATTCTTTATTGATCATTCATTATCTCCATATGTAACTCATTATACCCAAGCATACCCTATATATGCCTTAAAAGGTCTTAAGGAATAAGTCAAAGTATAATTTGTTACATACAAGATACTATGATGATCTCAAGTCCAAGGATCACTTGTACTACTATCACATTAGGAATTCCTATTGACATGCGAGTAAAACTCCATTAGGTATTCCATAGCGAATCACGTTCAGTGAACTTATTCTCCAATAAGCACCTACATACTTGCTTTAGTGTCTCCACACAAATGATCATGAGATCAATCATCCTCATCCAATGAGCAAGCAACATATGTACCAATCTATCCGGATTTACTAATCCCCTTTTTAGTAATCCCACGATTGGGAACTATTTAAGCTTTAAAACTTTCTAAGAATTTAGATCTCATTAGCATGATCATCATCATGATTCTAAAAGCATTGCTTAAAACTATGGGTTATTTACATATTATAAAAACAGCAACATGTAGATAATTAAATGCCTTTAATAAATAAATATTTTATTAATAAATAAATAAGATTGTTTACAAAGTACGTGCTTTACATGATTGGCTTGTATGCACACTACTATCAATCTCCCACTTGCACTAAAGCCAATCGCCATGGTATCTCATACCCATCTTCTCTAAGTGACGATCAAACTGCTGTTGTGTTAAAGCTTTAGTAAATGGATCTGCAATGTTGTCTTGAGAGTCTACACTCTCCTCTTTCAATGATTTTTTTTTTAATCAAAGTGCCGCAACACATGTTTAGATTCAAGATGAGACTTAGGAACTATTCCTAGTTCTGTAATGAACTTTTCATCCGAAACATCAACTTGCAGCTTCACTTACAGTTATATACTTTGTCTTTGTCACTAACCCAGCAACTTTTGCTGTTTGAAACCTTTCCAATTTACTGCACCACCTTTTAAGGTAACGACTTACCATAAAGTGGATTTTGCTGTCGTCTTGGTCAGTCTGAAAACTTGAGTCTGTTTAGTCTTCTAGTTTAATTCAGACCCATCGTGTGTCATGATGACATCCTTAGTGTCAGTTAAGTACTTTGAGATATTTATCACTGTCTCACAGAGATCTTCTCCAGAATATGACTGATCAACATCAAGTCTTGTATATTTCATTGCATACATAATAGTTACTTATGCGATCTCTCTTTTACTGAGGACAATTTTAGAGAGATACACTCCATGGCTCATCATCATGAGGCACCTTTTGGAGTTGCCATGCTAAACGCCTTTAGCATCTAATGAATATACGTTTCCATGGGTTAAGCCGAACATCCTTTTAAATCTATTAATACAGATTTATATCCCCAATGTGGGATGTTCTACCCAAATCATTCATGGAGGAATGTTTAGACAACTTTATTTTGATCTATTTTAGCATAGAAATCTCATTCCCTATCAGTAATATATCATCAACATATAATACATGGAATGAAACAGCGCTCCCACTAACCTTCTTGTACACACATGGTTCATCGTAATTTTTGATAAAATCAAACTCTTTGATTGTCTCATCAAAACGAATGTTCCATCTACGAGAAGCTTACTTCAATCCATAAATGGATCGTTGCAGCTTACAGACTTGATTTATTCCAACCTTTGAAACAAATCCCTCTGGCTGTGTCATATACACATCCTCCTCAAGTTTCCCATTGAGGAAGGCCGTTTTCACGTCCATCTGTCAGATCTCATAGTCGTTATAAGCTGCAATCGCAAGCAAAATCCGAATGGACTTGAGCATAGCTACTGGTGAAAAGGTTTCATCATAATCAACTCCTTGTCTTTGTTTGAAACCTTTTGCAACCAGTCGGGCCTTATAGGTCTCCACCTTGCCGTCCGCTCCAGTCTTTCTTTTAAAGACCCATTTACACCCAATAGGCATAATGCCTTCAGGTGGTGAAACCAAAGTCCATACTTTGTTTTCATACATGGAGTCCATTTCGGATTTCATGGCTTCAAGCCATTTCCCTGAGTCTTTATTACTCATGGCCTGTTCGTAATTCAATGGATCATCATCATTCATGATGTGTACCTCATCGTCATCCTCTATAACGAATCCATACCTCTCAGGTATCTTCGGTATTCTCCCAGATTTACGAACAGGGTGTGGTATAGTAGGTTCTTCTACTTGGTCAGGTACCTGACTTTGATCCGTGGTAATTTGTGGTTCTTGAACTTCTTCAAGATATATCTTACTCCCGCTGACCCCTTCATGGATAAACTCCTTTTCCAAGAAGGCAGCATGTTTCGCAACAAACACCTTTTGATCAGTTAGATGATAGAAATAATACCCTACCGTTTCTTTAGGGTATCCCACAAATCTACACTTTTCGGATTTAGTCTATAGCTTATAATGTTCAAACTTTTGACATAAGCTGGACAACCCCAAGTCTTAACATGCTTAAGATTTGGTTTCCTCCCCTTCCACATCTCATATGGAGTCTTTGGGGCGGATTTGGTAGGTACCTTGTTAAGTAGGTATGCAGCCGTTTCTAGGGCATATCCCCAGAAGGAAATTGGAAGGTCGGTAAAACTCATCATGGATCGAACCATGTCTAACAGTGTTCGATTTCTCCTTTCAGATACTCCATTTAACTGTGATGTACCTGGAGGAGTCCATTGTGAGATTATACCATTTTCTTTGAGACAATTGAGAAACTCACCGCTTAAGTATTCTCCACCTCGATCTGATCGAAGTATCTTTATACTCTTGCCCGTTTGTTTCTCTACTTCACTTCTGAACTCTTTGAACTTTTCAAATGATTCTGACTTGTATTTCATTAAATACACATATCCAAATCTTGAGTGATCATCAGTGAAAGTAATAAAATAAGAATACCCACCCCGTGCACTTGTTGTCATAGGTCCACAAACGTCTGTGTGAATCAATGCCAACAACTCTGTAACTCTTTCTCCTTTTCCACTAAAAGGAGATTTAGTCATTTTACCCATGAGACTAGATTCACAAGTTGGATATGATTCATAATCAGATAGCTCGAGGGGCCCATCTTTATGAAACTTGGATAATCTTGTTTCATTGATATGACCTAGTCTACAGTGCCACATGTAGGTATAATTAATATCATCTCTTTTCCTTTTCTTAGTTTGTTCAATTTGAAAAATATTTTCTTGTAAGTCAAGTGTATAAAGTCCATTTCGCAAATTTTCAACACCATATAAAACATCGTCTTTATAAATAGAACAACTATTGTTCTTTATAACAACGTTAAATCCTTCCATATCCAATACAGAAATTGAAATAATGTTTTTAATAATATTCGGAACATAATAACAATTATTAAGATAAATGGACTTGCCCGAAGGCATTGCTAAATAATAAGTTCCTACAGCTAATGCAGCAACCTTTGCTCCATTCCCTACTCGTAGGATCACCTCATCATTGTTCAGCTTTCTACTTCTGACCAGTCCCTTCACATTATTACATATGTGAGAACCACAGCCGGTATCCAATACCCAAGTAGAATTTTGACTTTCTGAAAAATTAATTTCAATCATGAACAAACCTTGATTGGAAGTCGAAGCTTCTCCAAGCTTCTTGTCTGCCAGAAACTTCTTGCAGTTTTTCTTCCAATGACCCGGCTCGTTGCAATGGAAGCACATTCCTTTGCTAGCTGGATCAGATTTCTTTTGTTCCTTTATGTTCACCTTGCCCTTGGTCATCCGAGATCGGAAGAGCTCCTTAGATATCTCATATCTAGCAGTCCTACTTTGTTCACCATACAACTCCTTGAGGTGAATCAACATAGTAGGAGCATCCATGTTTTCTTGCTGACGCTGAAGCTCGTTATTCATGGATGCGAGCATGATGCATTGAGCTACAGATGCATCATCTTGCCACTTTACAATGGTGGCAATCTCTTCCTCAGAGGTTGTTTCTGGAACAGTTCCAGGGACATGTGAGTTTAGGACATAAGAAATCTTTTCAATAGTGAGAACTATTCTCAGATTTCTTGGCCAGTCCGTATAATTCGGCCCGGTAAGCTTATTAGCATCAAGTATGCTTCGTAGTGAAATTAGTGATTTTGACATTTTTAAAATTCTGCATGTGAAAAACAACATTTTAGCAAACATTCATTTTATTAATTTTGCATACCAAAATAAATTTAGGTCTTTATTTTAAATTGGTATCTCCCACTATTTTTATCAAACTATATTACCCTCACTTATATAGTTCGGCAACATCTAATTAAAAATTTGCTAGTGAGAATAAGGATCCCATTTCAAATGTATATAACCTTGTGGATAGCACAACAAGCGATATACAAATAAATAGGTAGACAACTCTTGTCAATTACATCACCATGTAATTCCTTTTATTTTGCCTCTTAAATCATAATGGTCAAGTGTGTGCACATCCGAACTAAAATAATTTAAGTTAAGTCCAGCCTAGCACTTTCATAAATTCAAAAAAGAAAAATGTTCGTCCTTGTGGATAGCACAACAAGACTAGATCGTTCAATTTTCTTGATAAGCATCAAATGTGATTAATTAACATCTTAAATACGCAATACTCGCCTTGTGGATAGCACAACAAGCTCATATTAAATATCTAATACTCTATTAATTTATCATGCTAGAAGGCGACGTTCGATATTCCAAATATTATTTGAACACTTCGGACTTAATATTATTTCTTTGAGGGATTTGTTATTATTAGTCTCATCTTTGTTTAGCGCGCATGCACATATATATATAAAATACGCGTCATTTTATTAAACATGCGAAGCATGTTTGCATAAAATATAATATATATAATATTTAGCATGCAATATAGAATACTATATTCTACCCGGATTGATTATGGACTTTTATTCTAGTTTGGTTCACTAGAGCCACCAAGTGAACCAAAAGGTCAAACCTAGGGGTGCAAGAATTTAAATTTAAACGTAACTATTACATTTAAACCCGGGCTCCATACAAACGGGTCTTCACGTGCTCCTTGCTCCTTGGTCTCTAATTTTTAAAGATAATTCTAACTATTTCTATTACATTAAACTATTTAATTTAAATAGAAACCTTGATCAACAGTCAAGGGGAAGTACATAGGAGGGAGATAGAATTTTACATCAAGAAAAAAAAATTAGAGAAGACGAGGTACGCAGACCCCATTTAATAAAACCCATTCATTCAAGCATTCAACTAAAATAAAATCCAATCACATTGGTCAAATAGTCCATAATCAATCCCCATTTATTTTCATACATATCACCATATATATTAATAAATAAATATTCATCTCATGAATTAAAACATTCCATATATATATGAGTATCATTTAATGGGCAATTTTAAATTGCATGAAATCCAATTTCAAGATTAAAATAAACTCTTTATTTTAATTATAAAATTATTTAGAATATAATATATAAATATATCATATTTATTTATTTTTTTTAAAAAAGTCACCTTCTTTTATTAAAAGAGTCCTGCAGGTTTATTAAAAAAGTCCTTTCTTGATGGGTCACATTCTTTTTGGAGTAAGAAAGAGACAACACCTTTTCTTTGCAGAATTCAAGATTAGCACCAAAAAAAAAAATTGTGATTCTTCCCAAAAAAAGTCTTCTTTTTTTTTTTTCTTAAAAAATATAATTTTATACAATAAAATTATGCCCAATAAATTATTTTAAATACATACCCATATGTATATGAAATCAAAAATAAATTAATAATTGCATAAAGATTTGGCTCTGATGCCACTGTTGGGTTTGTACGAAATCGTGACGCAATCAAATTGCAAAAATTAGCGGAAGCATGGTATATCAGAGTTTAAAAAATTTCTACAAAACCATTACCCGGATCATCCTTTATGCAAATTATTAATTTAAAACGATAAATAAGAAGTTATGGAATCATACCCTTGTAGAACGAAGCTTCCACAGGTATTAGTTCAACTCCTTGTTCTTCGTGATCTCCTTGAATTTCTGGGTTAGATTCCTTCCTTTAATCAACGTTAGCCACCCAAGTGTTTGGCCTCTAGAGGTGATCCACCAAGGAAGATGAATTATCAAGAAGGAGGGTGTTTGGCTTAACCTTAGTTTTCTATCCTCTATAGAAAAGGAGTACTCTCCAACAATTGGAATTGCATCAATCTAATATCTATTATAAGACTTCTCTTATATAGACATTGGTCAACCCTTCTAATCCTATTAGACATGAGATTTCTTTTAATTAATTAAACTCCTTTAATTAATTTAGGCTTCCCACCACATGGGAATAATTAATTAAATTCATTTAATTAATTTGTCTCCTAATCTTATTAGGAATAAATGAGAGTAGTAAATATTAAATTAATTACTAAACTCCTTTAGAAATTAAAATAATAATAATTGTAATAATATTAATAAGACTCCTCTTATTAATTTATATTTAATATTTCCAAAATATTAAATAATAAACATTAAGCTATTTAATTTATTCTATCACCATAGATTAAATTAATTATACTTAATGCATTATTACGATTATGCCATTACCTTCTTAAATAATTATTCTTCCTTTTATGGTGTGACCCTTTAGGTTCTCCATATTAAACCGGTTGTGAATAAATAAATTAAAACAATTTTAATCTTATTTAAATAAATAAATTAAACTAATAATTTATTTAAATAAATAATATTTATTCTACAATAGGGATAAGCCTCCCTAGCGATCAACGACTTTCCAGATAATATAGATTTCAACATTAATCATAAAAGAACCTGTGAGTTAATAGTTACCATACAATTCAATCCTTCCACCATACAATGTCCCAATTAAATATAAGACATGGATTTACTGTCAAGTCTTATTTTATTTAATTATATGTATTTCGATTAGAAAATGCACAACTCCAAATAATGCAAATTAAAAACTCCTTTCTAATTTCATTTCACCTTGGCCAAGGATTCCTGGGTTGTCATTTAACGAATCACATGGGACATATCTCCTCTTTTACTAGAGGTGGTAGATTCTTTATTGATCATTCATTATCTCCATATGTAACTCATTATACCCAAGCATACCCTATATATGCCTTAAAAGGTCTTAAGGAATAAGTCAAAGTATAATTTGTTACATACAAGATACTATGATGATCTCAAGTCCAAGGATCACTTGTACTACTATCACATTAGGAATTCCTATTGACATGCGAGTAAAACTCCATTAGGTATTCCATAGCGAATCACGTTAGTGAACTTATTCTCCAATAAGCACCTACATACTTGCTTTAGTGTCTCCACACAAATGATCATGAGATCAATCATCCTCATCCAATGAGCAAGCAACATATGTACCAATCTATCCGGATTTACTAATCCCCTTTTTAGTAATCCCACGATTGGGAACTATTTAAGCTTTAAAACTTTCTAAGAATTTAGATCTCATTAGCATGATCATCATCATGATTCTAAAAGCATTGCTTAAAACTATGGGTTATTTACATATTATAAAAACAGCAACATGTAGATAATTAAATGCCTGTAATAAATGAATATTTTATTAATAAATAAATAAGATTGTTTACAAAGTACGTGCTTTACATGATTGGCTTGTATGCACACTACTATCATTAACTAGAAATGGATTTTTGAAAAATACTAAAGGAAAATGAAAAATTCCTAAAAAATTATTTTTGTATATGAAATACATGTATTTATGTGTGGACAAAAGATAAAAAAATAATAAGATGATTAGATTAAAAAAGGAGAATCCAGCTTGTTGGATTGGCCATCAAGTTGCTGGATTGCAATCTGGTTTGCTGAATTGACCATCAATTTGCTGGATGTGATGTTTGGATAATCTAGGATGCTGAATTGGTCTGTTTAGATAATCTAGGTTGCTAGATTTGAGGTTAGTTGAATCCAGGCTTGCTGGATTGGAGGTCAGTTGAATCCAGTCTGCTGGATTGGAAAATAGTTTACTAAATTGAAATTCAGTCTGAATCCAGGTTGCTGGATTAAGTATTCAACTTACTAAATTATAAAGGACTTATAAAATGAAAGACTAAGTGTTAATTCACAAGTTATATGATACAGTAGTGTTAAGTCTAAGGTAGTACAATCGTACTCTTTAATAGTTGATGTATAGTAGCTGGGCTAAATGACTCCTTCATATGGGGAAGGGATCTACGAATTAGTAACCGATCTAACTCACTGTGAAAATAGTGTAAACTAGACGAAAACTAATTTGTTAGTTGTTTGTGGGAAACCACTCAGTATACTATATTGAATATTATTAAAGACTCGATGTGTGCTAAGTTTAGCTTGTGTATATGTATAGTGTTAAGGTTATCTAATATTTGACTATGTGTTTAAATGTTAGATAGTTTACTTATAAGGTATGTTATACTAATTGAAAGATCAATCTTATAACTGATAGGTCTTTACAATAAAGCGATTAAATTAAATTGAGTAGCAGTAATCAATGATACAGGCAAGTTCCTATACTCTTTTATTGAGCAAGTTTCCTAACCCGAACTCGAGTTGTTATTGTAAAGCATGTTCATGATAAATCATTGTTGATTATTCACATCTATACTGATTATTGATTCGCACGTAGTGCATGTTGCATATGTTCATCAGGTATGAAAGGTTGATCACCTTCATTACCCTAAGGTTCAGATAAATTTGTTCATGTTAATTGTTGGCCATTCATCATTATTGTCTCGGTCATTCAGTTATGTAAATTGATTCAGGTTCTTTCACCAATATTATATTGTTGAAAGTTTGTCAGCTTATTATTCTTTTTAATCATCATATATCTTCATTTGAACTTAAACTTGCTAGGCAAACTTGTTGCTCACCCTTGCTATATCATGATAAACATTTCAGATTAAAGAAGAAACTTCGGACACAGTCAAAGGTAAAGACAAGTTCCAGGATGGAATTATTATATAGTTAAAATGGTAATAGTATGGGATACAAATGACATTGTATGTCATGTAGAATATTGAATGCATGTATTAAGTTAAGGTTACAGACCTTGGGGATTATGTTGTAATAAGTTATTGTCTAAACAATTTATGTTTATATCTTCCGTAATAGTTATAGAAATGATGTATCATAACGTACCATGTCCGAGGTTCTAAGGACCCGGATTTGGAGGCGTCACATCATCAGTTTTAATCTTTAACTGATGATATCCAGAACAAAGATCGATCTTTGAGAAGAATTACGCACCTTGCAACTGGTCGAACAGGTCATCAATGCGAGGTAACGGATACCTATTCTTGATGGTGACATGGTTCAATTCCCGATAGTCAATACAAAGTCGCATACTCCAATCTTTCTTCTTTACGAATAAAACAGGAGCACCCCAAAGAGATGTACTAGGACGAATGAAACTAATGTCTAACAACTCCTGTAGTTAGACCTTTAACTCCTGAAGTTCAATAGGAGCCATTCGATATGGGGTTTTAGAAATGGGTTTTGTACCGGGTTCAAGGTCAATAAAGAATTCAACTTCACGTTCTGGGGGAAGTCCAGGAAGTTCTTCGGGAAATACATCAGGAAACTTATTAACAACAGAAATATCATTCAAATCTGACGTATTCTAGTTTAAATCAGTGATATGGGACAAGAAATCTTGACATCCATTTTTTAATAAACGAATAGCTTTATGACTTGAAATGACATTGATTAATTTTAGTGGTTTGGTTGTTTGAATTCGCACAACAGGTTGGTTAGGAATTTGAAAACTAACAACCTTACGAAAACATTCAATTTTGGCATGATAAGTGGTTAACCAGTCGATTCCTAAAATCACATCAAATGCAAGTATTTTCAAAGAGATAAGATCAACAGGTAATGTGAGGGTGCCAATTTGAATCAAACAAGATTTGTAAACTATGGATGTAACGAAGGTTTCTCCGAATGGAGTTTCAACAGATAAGTCAAAGTCTAATTTCTCAGGGGTCAAGTTCAAACGTTGAGCACACGCAGGTGAAATAAAAGAATGGGTAGAACCGGTATCTAATAAGGTATAGGCTTCGCAAGAGTTTATGATTAGCTTTTCTGTAATAACTTCGTTCGGGTTCCTCGCTTTTAGGAAAGTCACGACAAATGCCCTTTTTTGATCCACTGATTTTGACTTGTCTGGGACAGCCTTTGGTGTCACCATCCCAGCTGGACTTGACTTCGCTAGAAAGCATATTCCACCCTCAATTGCTTCGTCGCACTCCTGATCCATGATCTGAATCAATACTCTTCGATCCATATCAAATTGGGGTTAATCGCTCTACACAGGGTAATTCCAAACTCAATGTTGGATTCTCCCAATTGTTGTCCAAAAAGTGAAATACACATCGTCTATTTTGGCCTTCTTGGATCGAACGTCTCTTTCTATAATATCAACTCGTCGTACGACTTTTACCCATGCATCTTCCATTCTCACTTGTTTAGTTGTTTCTTCTTTCAGCTGATCTTTGACATTTGCATTCTTAGATTCCAACTCTATTATCATATGCTTGCCAGAGAGAGCTTCTGTTCAAACTTCGCATATTGGGTAGCAAAATCTTGAATTGCTGCATCCATTTGTTCCACGATCACCTGCCGTTCTTCACCCTGCTCTTCTAACTCACGAATACGATATTGCAGTTCTACATTTCGATCATAAAATTCTCCTAATAAATCCTCCTCAGGGTCTTCTTCTTCCTCACTCTCAGCTGCTATCTCTGCGTCTAGCTCGGGTGCAACTATTAATTCTTCACTTACTACATGAATATCTCTAATTTCTTCTTCGCCTGACATCCTACAATCAAGTTCAATAACTTAATTAGTACTCTCCAATAAACATCTTTGTTATAACAAGTTATTATACTCTAATATTTATTCTTTAAATAAATCTCCTCAACTCATCACTTAAAACTCTATATGAGTTTATCTCTTGATTTTCAGATGTCATTTTCAAATACTGCCACAAAACAAGAGTTAATTAAAGAAATTAACATGTCACATATTATCCTTATGTTCCGACTGACCAATTAAATAACAAGTAAGCTTAGGTAGGACACACTAGCGAAGGATTTACTAGTCTCTCCCCTCCTAATTTTATTCCCAGATCTCAGCCAGAGAACATATCCCTAAGCTCTGATACCAACTGTGACGCCCCCCAAATAGGTTCAATACACAACCCATTTTTAGTCGCCAAATTCATGGTACAGAATCCAAATACAAATCTTTTATATCAAACGGTCGTGCAAAATACTACCACACAAAATGTGAGCTTCAATTCAGATCGTATATAATACGAAATATAAACGCTCAAATTCAGTCCTCATTAATTATAATTATTAGCACACTATTTTACAAAATAGTGAGGACTACTACTGCTCTAACTCGGACCATCACTCTGTTCCTCGACTAGTCCTTGCGACATTCTCATTTCATGAAGAGAAAAATAGAAGAAAAGGGTGAGCTCAACCAGCCCAGTAAGAATATTATGACTATGATAATGAAGAATAAATTATCATTATCCTTCAATAAATCAAATAAAATTTTATGGACAACAAGTTTTAGATCAACAACTGCAGCGAAAATAACAATTCATTAGAAGAGTGAGTAGAGAATGATGTATACTATCTTCTACGATTTAGAAGTCCATCATCAATATTTTATCCCTGTAACATCAATCAATAAATATTTTAAATCAATAATTCATCTTTGCACTACGGGCCAAAGATATTCATTTATATCATCAATGGTCATGATCATGCCAAACACCTGTCCATCTTTGCACTACAGGTCAAAGATATTGATAAATCAACAGCTCATCTTTGCATTACGGGCCAAAGATATTCATCAATCAACAGTTCATCTTTGCACTACGAGTCAAAGATAACTTTCACCATAATTTAAGACTGAAGATGATGAAAAATGATATGAAGAACGAATCAAGTGAGATAAAGGATAAATATTCGAGATTCGTAATTTAATTTATCCAAGAATGTTCAATAATAATCAATTGTGGAGCAAAATTCAAGAATGAAGATCAAACATGGGTCCAATTTCAAGAATAAGACCCATAAAGATAACTTGGACAAAGAAAAGAAAATTTAATTTTATCGTGAATAGTAAGTACCGTACGTATGAGTAGTACCGTACGTATGAATAGTGTCGTATGGATGAATAGTAACCCTGGCATGAAAGGGTAAAAATTTCATAAGAAAGTTCATACCAACATTCCGGTGAAATGATATTAGATGAAACGCAAAACTCAAGGAATTTCTGATCATTTCAGAAATTATAGAAGCAATACTTACCGTAGTTAGTTTAAATTTGGAAATATGAAATAAAATATTATCACTTTCATAATATGGAATATGAAAGAAAATAATATTCTTTATTAATATTGAAAGGAAATAGCATCATTTACGAGAAAGAGAATATCCCTTACCTCAGTAGAATACTAGATCTGTCTGGATTATCGGATATTATGCTGAAGAGTTCTTGCACTGTTGTCAACACTCAAAATATCTAAATACTCACAAGAAATACGCTCAATAATATAGAGAAAGAAATTTCTGATTCTGGTGTGATTTTTATTTCTAACTAAGCACCCTATTTATAAGAAAATGCTAGCACACCATCTCTGACACAATACATACGGATGATTTCTTCCGCATTCCATCTTTAAAAAAATTTCTTCAACACATTATAGACAAAAGGACACCACACATTTCACACCTCCACCTACAAACATGTTTTAAACCTAAAAAAAATTTATAACACCAAAAATAATTCAGATTCAATTTGTTCTCTTCCACCTCATTTTATTCTTATACCATAAATATATTGTAAAAATATTACCATTTAAATTATAAAATTATACTATTATATTATGACATTATACTATTATAATGTAAAATTATAATAATATATTTGAATGAATTATTTTATGAGAAAAGATAAAATGTCAACTTTCAACAAATGTCTCTTTTGCTAAAAAAATCCTCCATTTATATCAAAATTGAATAAATATTTACACATATTTATCAATAATCAATTATTATTAACAAATAATATTACAAAATTACAATATTGACAACCAGGTCGTTCACATGAAAGAGGGGGCTTTCCGATAAGGATTTCTCCTTACTGGCGTACAATTAGATGACCAAACCCCTTTCCTAGCCAGAACTTCCTAGACATTGCCAATAATGCTATCTAATAATATTATTCATATAATATGAATTATTAATTTGATAATGAAAAATACTATACAGTGACAGTTATTGAATCAATAATATGAAATACTGTGCAATACCGTGTGCTACTGTGGAACAACGCGTATTACTTTACTTTCACCACAGGGTATTTCAACAGTTTAACGGTAACAGTTTTGCCGTTATTTTTAGAAAACTTATCCTTGCCGTTTTCTTCATCCAACAGTTTTCCGTTATGGGGCCCACAAATGACTGTGTCGTCGTACGAATATTCCAACAACAAGAATATTCCCTGACCAAACGAATATTCCCCAACACAATGAATATTTTATGACCACTTGCTTACTTTATAAAATTTGCACATATCACCCCATAACTTATCACATTTATCAAATCAACACCTTACTATTTAAAATAATATATAAAGAAAATTAAATCTTTATTCATAAAAATTGGGGTCTTACAAGAGTGACTTTTATCCGCCACAAAGGATTCGTAACAGTTCATTCGTAATAGTTCATTAAACTACTCTGTATTTTAATTAACTATTCTACAATACAAGTCTTGGCTTGGTCTTCACGCTTGTTCATATAATGAACAACACTTCAGCAGGACACCGTTCAGCTTGATCTTTACGGGATCCTTAATTTTATTCTACCATCGTTTACTAGAAATATTTTTATTTAAAGCAAGTGTGAGCATTTGATTGCTTAGCAAGTCATAGCAGTTGAATAACAACCAAAGCAAGAATCAAAATTCTTTTAAGACTTCGATAACCGAACAAAGGTTATGAAGCAGCTCGAGTAACAAGAATATACTCTAATTCCTATCATTTTCAAACATTAGTCACATTCACTTTGACATACTTTCATTCTTCTATTCTTTCAATAACATTCGGTCTGGCTAGAATCATTAGCACATAATTAACAATAACGGTTCATGAATAAACAGAACTATGTTACATTGAACAGTTCAATCACAGAATAATTCATCTCACGGAAACACCGAAGTGTTAAAATTATGGCATAAGGCCTCATACATACTAACACCTTGTACAAATATCACACATTTGCTCATAGATAAAACTTCCCAAGTTCAACATTTGAGAAAGTTTAAGAAACTAACATTCATATTAAAAATGAATGAAGTTAAGAAACTTGCTTTACGCACAGCTATAACTTACAGTTTACGCTAAACTGCTCATTTATATTCCTATATAACACATAAGGAACAACACATACCAATTAGTCAAATATTTGACTTACACATTGGTTTAACTTAACTTTACTTCCTAAGGCTCGTGTTCTTATAATCTAAGTTTACGCGACCAACTTTTACTTTCATTCCTTCCGCATTATGACTTACGGAGATGTCAAAAACCTTATAATCATCTTTTACGATAGATTTACATTCTCATCTTCTTCTATAACATTTTTACCTAGCACACATCGAGTCTCTAACAGTGTTCAATACAGTAAGCTGAGTGGTTTCCCTCAAACAACCAATAAACTAGTTTCTCGTCTCATCTATATTGTCTTTCACATCGAGTTAGATCGATTGCTAGTTCGTATTAACCTATTCTCCTTGAAGGAATCATTTAGCCCAGATACCATACATCAAACATTAAAAAGTACGATTGTACCACAACTTAAACTTTACGTATCCGAACCATTAAAGTTATAACGTTCGTTAAGTTAACTTCCCATTCCTTATGGCTTTCTGGAAACTAAATGCCATACCTCAAAATTTATTAATATCGTCTAGGTCATACAATCATTTGTATGTCGAGAATGAATATCTAATGTTAAGACAATGTGTTCATAGCTTTTAAACATTTTACATTACCTTATCTTCATACCTTACAATGTTCGGTCCATTTGACCCGGAACGTTATTCAAGTTATTATCATTAACTCGGATTTTCAACGTTTACACGTTATTCATTAATCTACGTTTCTCACAGGCGTGTATGCTAAACACATTTAACTTACGTGTACACTTAACACCTTCACGTCGGTTTAAGTGTTTTATGTTTACTTAGTCTTCCTACGTTCACATCGTTCGTCTTTTACTTTCATTCAACCTTTACTTAAGGAACATCACGTTCATCGCCCTTCCTTAATGTCTAAGTCATACTATTCAGCTGTATGCTAAGACTGATCATTCATCGCAACTACGTTGCGTTTACAATGTTTATACGCTTTACACTTAACTTTCATTACGACCTTATAACATCGAAATGTTATAAGTCACCATCACCATTCAACGTCCAAGGAATTACAACCATTATAATCCTGAACGTTCGATTAACGCGAATACGTTTCCGAAATATTAGTTTGGTATTTTACGTTTACCTTTTTCGTCTTTTAAACTTCCGTTCAACCTTTAATCAAGATTTAAATCACTTATTTAAGTGTTACATTATATGATTATTAAGTTTATAATTATTTCGTACACGTTCCCCAAGTGTTGAGCATTAAAAAGCTCTTCATTAGCTTTTCCTATGTACTGGCGCTGCGGCGCCGGCTCCCTATGCTTTTGGCCGCACTGCGGCGCAAGTTAGCAAGGGCAAATCCCCGGGTTGGCGCTGCGGCGCCGACTCTGTTCTTTTGAATTTTTTTTAAGTTTTTCAATGCAATTTCTTTTCGAGCTCGTAACGCTATCGTTATAACTCGAAATTTGCTCGTTCAACAGCCATTAAATCACATATCTTGCATACTTCGATTCTATCCGAACAGAATAAGTTTGTGAATCCTTTAACGATAAATTCACCGATTAAATTTTCATTACGTGTTCGTTAAACGTCCGTGAACGTTTATGCCGCAACGCCTGTTCTGTGAGTAAACTGAGCGCTGCAGCGCCATAACAGTATCTGGTGATGTGTCACGGCGCCGCAGCGCCAGTTATGTGTGTTAACTGCATTGCCGAGACCGGACTGCAGAGCTTGATGATGTGGCATGGCACCACAGCACCGGTCCCATGCTATTTCACTCGAGCTGCAGCGCCGAGGCTGCGCCGCAGTGCCGATTGTAGTTCATTATGTGGCGTTGCAGCGCCACTTGAGCAGTTTGGCCAGAGATGGTTATTTATCTATACAAATGTTTGGGAATGTTAATCTAATGATTATAAAAGCATGTTAATGAAATTATATGTTTATTAAACAGTATGTAATCATATTTGTAAAATGAGATTGACGATTTTAAATTGTAACTTGATTAATTATTAACAAGTTTAAGTTTGACGTGGAAGTGTGGTTTACTAACCAATGATGTTATTAAACCTAATGACTAAGAGTTGTAAGTTAACTTAGATTGGTTAACTAATTTTGTGACTTAGCTATGTGGTAACTAATTCGTGTTGCTATTGTTAATAACATATGCGTAGGATAATTGAGGAACGAATTATTTTTTGCTAGCTTACACAAGAGGCAAGTTGTTCTATCCTTTCTTGTTTACGTTTAAGCAAGTTCTTGAATATTATTTCCATATTGGGCAAGTTTCTAATTTAATTACAACCTTGGCTTATTATTATCACTTAAGCAAGGTTTATCGTATCTTTCTAATGCTTTCAAGTTTACTTCTAAAGCATGACTTTTAAGTATGATCTCTATTCGTTTGTGACTCATAATTATTCTATAACTCTTTTGTTATCAAACTCTTAAGTTATTATTAAGTTTGGATTCAATTACTCCTTAGTTTATGATTGTTGAATTCTAAATTATCCATTGAACTAATCCAAACCAAACATTCTTTGGTGTGAACTCGTTAGTTAAAGCTGAGATGAACAACCCTATTATAGGGGATTATTACGCGAATACGTTAAGATGTTTGTGCACAATACATAGTATGAAGAGCTGATCCCCCTAAGTACGAGACAAAAGATCCATATAGTCTAACGATTTTAAAGGTTTAAGTAGAAATACCTACCTATAACCTGGGACATAGTTCAAGGTCTTGTGACCCTCAGATGAATTCTAAATCTTATTTTTATTTCTTGATTATCGATGATAGAGAATGTTATTCAATTCGATTGAACTTATTTAGCGACAGTATTATGTTATCTTTATTGATTATTATTTCAAATGAGCTTTTGTTTTGCTCACTCTTGCTTATATAACCATTGCAGCCAAAGTTGAGAAAGTTGACGAGCCGTCAACCAGTATGGGCAAGAGAAAGATGAATAAGTTTTAGACACTCAAAATTTGGCATTCCTGTTACTAACACGGCAGGAGGGCAAAATCGTCTATTTTAACTCAACCCCAGTCTCAACCCGGGAGGTACAAGTCAACCGCGGTCTCAACTCGGGAAGTACAGGTCAACCCTAGTCTCAACCCGAGAGGTACAAGTCAACCCCGATCTCAACCCAGGAGGTACAGGTCATCCCCGGTCTCAACCTGGGAGGTACAGGTATCTCTGTGATAACTCAAAAATTTATAAAATCTTAAATGATTAGAATAAAGGTTAAAGAATAAACCTAGATGAGAATTTGAGAATTTATTAAAATTTTTAAGTAAAACCTACAAGGTTTGCTATTTAAATGAGAAAAAAAATATGGGTTACAAAATTCCAAACACTAGAAATGAAGTTATATGAATGATAAGAATAAGGTATTGTGATACCTATGAAATTGATGTGAACTGAATAGTGTAGGAAATGCTATAATGATGCATGTGAAAATTTTATTAAGAAAAAAAGATTTCACATGAAGAGTGCTATGAGGTTAAACGAATATGAGTATATGTATAGAAATATATATATATATATATATATATATATATATACTTAGTAAGGTGCTATATATTTTTAGTCAGAGGAATGATAAATTAAATTAAGGGTATGAGAATAAAGATAAAACTATGTTAGTAATTAACATAGCTTGAACGTTGGCCTTGACTGGCAAATAAGAATATGAATAAGTATAAAGTGATTAACTAATATGATTAGCAATAAAAATGGAGTAAGTTAAAACTCAAAATTTGAGTTAGATATAGAATTTTGAGGAACGGACTGCTCGGTTGCGTCCGGAACGTCAAGTTTAGTCAGAAAATACAATAAACAGAAAATGTGTAAGAGTTGACTTTTTGGTCAAAGTCAACAGTTGACTTTTATGGAGAAAAGTCAAAATTGGAGTTAGAAGTTGAATATGTGATGATTTTATGTGAACTATGTATGGTATTAAGTAATATACATTATATAATGTGTATAAATTTATTTTGTATATAAAAGTGAATTAAGAATAAAATTATGTAACCTAATATATATATATATATATATATATATATATCAGGTATAGTAATTAAATAACCTAAGAGGTTATAATATGGGAGAATGCTAGTATATAAAAATATATACTAACCTTAAGAGATTTATTTTATATATCTCAAATAATTAATTTTATAACCAAGTCTAATTGGGTTATGAAATTAAAAAGACATAAGTAAGGAATCTATTTTCAAGTGTGGGTAATACAAACCCTAATTAAAAGATTAGAGTAAAATAGAATTAAAGTATTGGACTATAAAAATATCATAGCCCAATAATTTAAATAGAGTTCAAGTGAATTAAATTTATTGGACTGAGGAGGATATGTTATTTAAACAAGCCCAATTAATTAATTAAGTATGGGACTTGCAGATAAAGTGATTAAGGGCGATTAAATTATTTAATTAACCCAATATATCATGTATGTGGTAAGTATAATAATAGCCCAATTTAATTATGGGTGAAAGCCCAAGTTAATTTTAGTAAGTAAGCAAAATAATAAAATTGCAAGCCCATAAGAATTTAATTAAAATGAGGGCCCAAGCCTAAGCCCACTTGAGGGAGGGCAAATTAGGTATTGTATATATATTATATAAAACAAATAATTTGAGAGGATAAGGGCTTTGGTGGCCGAAAATTTGTGGTAAGGAGCAAGGGAGATGTTGTAATAATTGTTTCCACTTCATTAGGTAAGTAACTTTTAGGTGTTGGTTTTTAATTGGGCCAACACTTTAATGAATTCTTGCAAGCTATCTTTTATAATTATGAGAGAGAGAAAGGATAGAGATTGTGGAGATTTGAGGGGCCATGTGGCCGAAATAGAGAGGAGGAGGATAAGATATGGATAGATTATGTTTAGATAAGATAAGAAAAGAAAAGAAAATATAAGGAAAGAGAGAGAAAGTGTAAAGAAAAGAAAAGAAACGCGAGAAAATTTAGGGAGAGAAAAGAAGAATGGGGCGGCAGCCCCTAGGGGAGAAAGAGGAGAGAAATAAATCTCCATGAAAGAAGAAGAAGAAGAGAAGAAAGTCAAAGCAAATGTATAATTTTTCTTAAGGTTTATTCTCTTTCTTTTTGTGATTTGATGAAAGAGGTTTGTAAATTAGAAGTGTAAAACCCTCCAATCTATGTGATTTATATGGATTCAAGTATGGATTTACCCATATTGTGTGACGCCCTCCAGAATAGGTCCAGTCAACCCAACCCATTCTGAGTCGCCAAATACATGATACAGAATTCAAATACAAACTTTATATCACACGGTCGTGCAAAATACGACCACACAACTGTGAGTGTCAATACAAATATGTAGAAAAAATTAACATTCAAACTAAGTCCTCATTACAATTATTCTCACACTATTTATTAGAAATAGTGAGGACTACTACTGCTCTAACTTGGACCATCACTCTGTCCCCTAACTAGTTCCTGCGACATTCTCATTCCCTGAAGAGGACAATAGATGAAAAGGGTGAGCACAACTAGCCCAATAAAGAATATTATGACTAAGATAATGGAAAATAAATTATCGTTAGTCTTCAATAATTCAGATAAAATATTATTAACAACAGGTTTTAGATCAATATTCGCAGTGAAAATAACCATTCATTAGAAGAGTTAAGTAGAGAATAATGTCTACTATCTTCTATGATTTAAAAGTTCATCATCAATATTTTATCCCTGTAACATCAACCAATATACATCTCGAATCAAATATTCATCTTTGCACTACAGCCAAAGATATTCATTTGTATCACTAGTGATCATGTTCATCTCAACACCTGTCATCTTTGCACTATGGCCAAAGATATTCATTAGGTAATCATTCATCTTTGCTCTACAGGCCAAAGATATTCAATTATATCACCTTTTAGGACTGAGGATGATGAAAATAATATAAATAACGAATCCAGTGAGATAAAAGACAAAGATTAGGGATTCGTAATTTAGTTTATCAAAGTTCAAGAATATTTCATAACAATATTTTGTGGAGCAAAATTCAAAAATAAAGATAAAAACTTGGATCCAATCAAAGATAGGAACCTTAACAAGCCACTTGGACAAATAGAAGAAAATTTAATTTTTTTGTGAATAGTGCTGTATACGTGAATAGTAACCCCGACGAAAAAAATAAGAATTTCATAATAAAATCCATGCCAATATTTTGGTATAATGATATTGAAAAGAATAACATCATTTACGAAAGAAAATAACATCCCTTACCTCAAAAGAATAGTACTTCTGACTGAAATATCGGATATAATATCGAAGGAAATTTGCACTGAATACTAACACTCAAAGTATATAAATATTCGCAAAAATATGCTCGATATTATAGAGAGAGAAAACTTCTGATTCTGGTGTGATTTTCAATTCTAACATAAATACCCTATTTATAGGAAAAACTTAGGATGCCAAAGTAGACTTTTTAATAAAATAATATTTTTTAAAAAAAAACATTCGCCGCCTGCCAAAAGCCATCAGCCACCAACCACCGGTGGGGCCCACCTCCCATTAAAAAAATATTTATTTTTTAAAACTTCAATAATTCATAATAAATAGCCCTTTTTCAGAAAAACACAAATTCTATGTCCTATCTATAGGAAATTTAATTCTCTACAACTTTGTAGAAGAAAGTTTTTCCAAATTCCAAACATAAATTATCCGAATTTCATAAACGGATGATTTTCCACACCAAAATACTAATAAAAACACATCACCACTAATTCCTTCTTTTATATCCACAAAATAAATATTTCCTTATCATATAAATTAATAATTAATTATTCACAAATAATATTACAGAACTACAATATTGACAACCAGATCGTTCCCAGAAAAGAGGGGGCCTTCCGATAAGGACTTCTCTTTACTGGCGCGCAATTAAATAACTCCTCCTAGACAGAATTTCCTTAGACATTGTCAATAATGCTATCTAATAATATTATTCAAATAATATCAATTATTGAGTTGATAATGTGAAATACTGTGCAGTGACAATTATTGAATCAATAATACAAAATATCAACGGTAGCAATTATTGAATCAATCATATAAAATAGCAACGTAGCAATTATTGATATAAAATATCAACGTAGCAATTATTGAATCAATAAAATATCATGCAATTATTGAATCAATAATATAAAATATTGAACAGTAATTACTGTAACAATAATTGAGTAGTGACTTCTTACGTAAGAATCAATAATTCAAAATATTGTGCAATACCGTGTGCTACTATGCAACACCGTGTATTACTGTATTTTAAGCACCGGGTATTTCAACAGTACTAACGGTAACAACTACGCCGTTATTTTATAAAAAGGTTATTTCTGTCGCTTTCTATATCCGACAGTTATTCTGTTGTGGGACCCACAAATAGATGCGCCGTCGTACGAATATTCCCTGACAACAAGAATATTCCACGACCAAGTGAATATTCCCCGACAACAATGAATATTTTATAACTACTTGCTTATTTTGAAATATTTGCACATTTCACCCATAATTTTTCACATTTATCAAATCAACACCTTACTATTTCGAAAGAAAATTAAATCTTTATTCATAAAAGTTGGGGTCTTACAACCTCCCCTCCTTATGAAATTTTGTCCTCGAAATTGAAGTACGTACCTGGTATGTCGAAAAGGTGAGGATACCTCGCTTTCATTTCCGATTCCAACTCCCATGTCATTTTCTCAATTTCATGGTTTCTCCAAAAACTTTAACTTGAGGTATAATTTTCGAGCGTAGGACATGCTCCTTCATATCCAAGATCTTGTCAGGTACCTCCTCGTACGTTAAATCTTCGGCTATCTCGTCTGGTTCTAACTCAATAATGCGGTTTGGGTCTTTCACATATTTACGAAGCACGGATATGTGAAAAATATTATGAACACGAGACATGCTTGGAGGTAAAGCGAGTCTATAGGCCACCTTTCCTACTCGGTCAAGGATCTCAAATGGACCAATGAATCATGGATTGAGCTTTCCTCTCTTGCCAAACCTCGTAACTCCCTTCCACGGAGCAACATATAATAATACATGGTCCCCAACATTAAATTTCACGTCCTTTCGATGAAGATCCGCATAACTCTTTTGTCGATTCTTTGCCGTTTGTATACGTTGTCGGATCATTTGGATCTTTTTTGTAGTCATACGTACCAACTCCGGTCCCAATAATGTTGCTTCACCCACCTCATCCCAATATACTGGAGAGCGACACTTTCTCCCATACAACGCTTCGAATGGAGCCACGCCTATACTTGCCTGATAACTGTTGTTGTAGGAGAATTCCACCAACGGTAAGTACTTATCCCAACTCCCTTTGAAGTCTAGAACACAGAGTCTCAATAGATCTTCAAGAGTTTGAATAGTCCTTTCTGATTGTCCGTCTGTTTGAGGATGATAAGCCGAACTGAATCGTAAATCCGTGCCTATAGCTTTCTGCAAACTGATCCAAAATTGTGAAGTAAATCTGGGGTCACAATCCGAAACTATGGATACTGGCATGTCATGAAATCTCACAATCTCATTCACGTACATATGAGCAAGATGTTCAAGGGAATAAGTCTCTCGTATCGGCAAGAAATGAGCAGACTTGGTTAATCTATCAACAATAACCCAAATCGCATCTATGCCTTGAGAAACCTTGGGAAGACCCGTAACGAAATCCATCGTAATGTGTTCCCACTTCCATTTTGAAATCTCAAGTGGTTGCAATGGACCCTTCGACACTTGATGCTCCGCCTTTACACGTTGACACGTTAAACATCTCGAGATGAACTCCGCAATCTCTCTTTTCATATTGCTCCACCAAAATGTATTGTTGCCTATTTTATTAACAGCAATTAAACACGCAAGTATACGTGTTCGTTTATAACATCTAGCAAGCAAGGATATCGTTCCCACGAGGAAATAGATTAATATTATCAAATATAAATTTCAATTCAATTAATCTTAAATTAAACTACGAATAATGATTATGATTTTGAGAATTCTACTTAACAACTAAAGTATATCGTCACAAGAATGAATGCAGATGGAATAGGTTAAGATCACAACTTCCCTTAGTATTTCATTTAAACCAATATACTCATTTAATTATTCAATCACTATGAATCGCCAACCAAGAATTCTTTATAATATTCAAGTACTTCTTCCGAAGACACGTAAACGAATCCTTATACATCCAGCAGTTACGCAACAGATTTACAAGGAACACCCTAAATAATTAATCCACTATATTCCTATGTGAATTAAGATAATTGGGGTTTGCAAGTACAGATTCTTTAATGGTTGCAAAAGACATATAGATATATTCCTATCCTATATGCTAAACATATTAACCTTTTTCAGTTTATATGAACAGATGATATCATATCTAGATCTAACTTATACTCTATTTTCCAATTTCGTATAAATTATCCCAATAATTGTTGATCAGACAATTAATCAATGAACACAAGATATGATAAACGATTCAAGAGTAATTAACTTAAATCAAATAAGGAGCATCAAATTCAAATTACATACTAAGTTCCGTTGCGATCTTAATAAAAAGTTAGTTCATAATGATAGAGAAAAACATCATCCAAATTAAGAATCCAAACATCCCAAAGATTACAAAATTAAAGATAGAAGAAAGGGATAGAAGAAACTATTAAGCCGCTCCAAATCTCTAGCTTGATCTTCAACCTTTTGTAAATCTCCTTCGTGTTCTCCTTCAAATCCTTCTTCCGTTGTATCTCTCTCTGTCCCTTACTTTTTAAAACCCTAATATCCTGTCTAATTGGCCTCCATTCTACTCAGCCGCATAAATTAGCATCCAAAATCGTGCATGAGCGCCTAGGCGCTTGTCCAAGGGCAAATCCAAGCGCCTAGGCTCTTGACCAGGACCAAGTAATTACAAAAATGCCATTACACCTATTTTTGACTTCTTTTTAATTCTTTTCTCTTCCAAAATGACATATTTGCCCTTCCAACTCCACCTACAAGAAATAAACACAAAAACAAATAAATAGATCCTAAAAACACTTAAAGATAACAATAAGTAAACTCAAACAATATCTAATTCGTAGGTATGACACCTACTCATCAAATACCCCCAAACTTAACCCATTGTTTGTCCTCAAGCAATGCAATGATGAAATGCAACCTAACTATATGCCTACGAATCAAACAACAAAATAACATAGCATCCAATAACAGGCCTCAAAAATAACATATAATACTCAATCTAGAACATCCAACCAACATAAAGTTCCCAACTCAAATCACTTAGTCAAATTATGCCTGTCATCATTCATGTTATGTGTGTGTGTGTAAACCAACTATTTTAATCAATCACAGCTCAAATCACTCACATACGCAACTTCTTAGAAAGAAACTCCAGTTTTTATTAAACTCAACCAGTTAACACAACCAATCCGACTAAAGTAAGCAATTACTAAGCACAGGGGTATCACCAAGGGTTATCATACACATAATTTATTATTGTACGAGTGCGTTTTACGCTCCATCTCGCTTTTTTTTTTTTTTTTTTTTTTTTTTTTATTATAAACGACTTGTGCAATGTCTAGTTTCCTTAGGCTTTCAAAACTACCCATGTATCGAGCTTTCGACCAGTGACTCCGAAACCAGTTGGCTTTAGGGCACTAGGTGTTAAGACACCCCAACGGATCTAATAACCCAAGTAGTAATGACCACGAAACTAAACTAGTCAAGTTTGATTATTTATTCCTGTTTTTCTGATTTTTTTTTTTTTTTTTTTATTTATTTATGATTCACCCCAAGATTCCCCCAAACTTAGTTTCTTGCTTAACTTCCGCCTTCATGAATGTTTCACTGAATTCATCAAATATTATCCCAAATTTTCTTACCAGAAGTAGATTATGTAACGATTTGAATCAAATTGACCAAACAGTCAGTTATGTGCTTTCCTTGCTAATTATGAATTACAGACAAGCATAATTGACTTCACAATTTGAGTCATTACTCCACATTAGTATTCAATCCTATTTGAGTTTCAAACTATCCATTCAGTCTTATCATTGGCCAAAACTAGGTTACTACATCATATCCTGCTTGATTCATGCAACTAGATGCGACACATGCAACATAACTCTAATGAAACATGCATAAGTACTACTAACATGAGTAAACTAAGCAACATGCTCCTACTCTATATACACAAACTATTAACTACAAAACATAATGCCACCCCCAAACTTAAATGACACAGTGTCCTCATTGTGTAAGTGTAATTAAATTAAGAATTGAGGACTTCCCTGATCAAAGCTTACTCCTCTCCGGCATCTTCATCTTCGGCATTAGGAGGAGGTAAGTCTGGAGGTGGATACACTGACAGAGGTGGAGGGAGTGTGAACTGGTACGGAGTCCCGGCTGGATTCATTCGGTGAAACATATCTGCCAACGACGTGGTACAATGAGAATAAATTTCTGCTTGGCGTTGGGCAAGACAAGACTGCTGCCGATCCATACGGTCAAACCCTTGGTGTATCTGGGTTGCCACCAAGTCAATCCGTCTCGTATGATGTTGTAGGTCTCTCCGTATATTCTCAACCCAATCAGGTGGTGGCATTGAACTTGGGGACTCAGGAGGCTGCTCAATAGGCTGCTCAACATGTACTGGGGGAACGATAATAAATCCCAATCCCCGTGGGTGTGACTCAGCCCCATCCCATATCTTGTAAAGTGTCATCACAGAGTGGTTAATTGGGGCTAAAGGTGCCTGTAATGCTTCTTCGTCATCCCACTGAACTCCAGCTTGTCGGCACAATTCTGTAATCAGAGATGGGTGAGGCAACCCACCTGAAGTGCCTCCGTCAAGCCCTCGCATAATCGATTCATGGATGACTTCCCCAACATCCACAGATTTTCCCTTAGCAATGCAAAACAACAAGGCAGCCCGCTGATTAATAACATCACTCATATGCCTGCATGGAATCAACTTAGCGCAGATGAATGCATGCCAAGCTTTTCCATATCGGCTCAACTTTGAAGATGGAAAGTGAACAGCTTCTTGTTGATCTGTCAGTTTCCATTCAGTTCCTGGCACACAAAGGGCTTCAATCACTTCACTGTAATCCAATTCTCGCTTCATGTACATACGATAATCACTATCACGAATCTTCTTCAATCCATAATAAGCGTTGATTGCCTTTCGACCAACATTAACTGATTTTCCACGAACCATCACTAAACTACGGTTGGCCTCTTTAACATTTGAATAGAACTCCTTGACAATTTTTATCGCTGCTGGTCCAGGCTGAGAAGTAAAGTTACTCCACTTCCGGTGTCGAATCATTTGGGCAACTTCCCCATCGTGGTCATCAGGTAGTAAACCACGTTCTGGAATTATAGATTTGCCTAATGCCTTATTTTGATATCTATCAGCAGCCTGAACGCTTACAAATCTCTTCTTATCAAACTTTCCCGACGAACCTGAACTTTCCCCCCTGTGCCTTTTGGGGGCCATATATAAACTAACTCGGCCAAGTTGTTGCCCCAAGAATCAATAAACAGTAGCCCAATAGGTGGAAAATCTTTCCGAGGCAATATATCGAGCAGGTGGTGTGCACCTTTGAAAAGCTCTTTATATGAGTTTCCCCCAAACTTGTTTTAAGCCAAATCTGCAAACTTAACAATGCATAATGCTTCACCAATGCAATAATGAATTAAACTAACCCAACCCCAATTGAGCCAGCAGAAACTCAATTGGGTCCACAAGCAAAACAAAATAACAACTTCAATACTTCAGACATCCCTCCTTCTTTCAAGCAATTCCAAGTTATGAATGGTTAAGCTTATACAATACTTACTTGAAATTAGGGCTAGATTTGAAGTTCATACCATTTGGAAGGGTTAGCTTGAAGGATTGAGGCTTGAAATCCAAAATTTTCCTTGTTGCTATGTAGAAGATGAACTCACGAGTTTGCTTGTCAGGATGGATGTTGGTAGGAGCATACGATGTTAGTGGCTTGGAATTGGAGAAAGAGAGAGCATATGACGAATTTGGGTGCTAGTAGGAGAAGAAAATGAAGTTGAAGTGAAATAGGAGAGAGAGAAATTGATTTGGTTGAAGTGTGTTGCCCGAATAGGGCTTACAATCTATTAATTTTTTTTGTTTATATGCAGGTAGCGCCTAGGCGCTTGGAATTGTGCATGTTGGAGCGCCTAGGCGCTTGGTGGCAGCGAATTGGAGTTGTGGTCAGCGCCTAGGCGCTTGGTTTGGCTTTGTTTGGAGAGCCTAGGCGCTTGGGTCATTGGGGAGTTACTGGTTGGTGGCGCCTAGGCGCTTGCTGGAGACTTAACCTGAGAGCCTAGGCGCTTGGACTAGACTTGGCGATTTTTGTTTTCCACTTCTGTCCTGCTAGGACCTGCAATCAAGTCAACCACTATCAATGAGTAATTGCCACCATTTGCATACTAGACTAAGATGACATAAATACTAAATACCTAAATGGTCTATACTACTAAGCAATTCAATAACACTAAAAATGGAGGAAAATAATTAGAAATCTGAGAATTTGACAAATGGACATTCTGCATTTGAGCTCATAAGTGCTTGGCTTCCAGGGGGCGCTGCCCCCTTGCAACCCCCGCCAGCTCACCGGCGAGCTGGGCAGCCGCTCGCTCTCCGGGGAGCGAGACCCCCGAATGGGTAGTCGTAGTGGCCATTAGTCGAACCCGTAAATTATGAAATTTTATTTCCTATCCTGAAATCAAATGAAGACCGTGTTAGAGAACATAAGGGGCGTAACTACTGACGTAGTTCTATAAAATCCTAAGCTATAAAAGTTTCACCACTAAATAAACTAACAATAAAGCAAGTAAAATAAAATAACAAAATAAAATAAAATAAAATAAAATCTTGGGTTGCCTCCCAGTTAGCGCTTGGTTTATAGTCTTCAGCCTGACTTTCTTCTCTGTTCTAATCAGCAAGACTGATAGATGTTTTCTCACGATCGATGTGACCCCCATAGTAATGTTTCAACCTCTGACCGTTGACTTTGAATATTCGTTTTGAATCTGGCTCCTCAACTTCCACAGCTCCATGAGGGAATACCTTAGTAATACTGAATGGACCTGACCAACGTGATTTCAACTTTCCTGGAAAGAGTTTTATTCTGGAGTTGTATAACAACACTGTTTGCCCCGGTTCAAACTTCCTTGCTATAATTTTCTCATCATGCCACCTCTTAACTTTTTCCTTATACAGTTTAGCATTCTCGTACGAGTGGAGTCTGAATTCATCCATTTGATTCAATTCTAGAAGGCGTTTTTCTCCCGCAGCGGATATATCAAAGTTCAACTTCCGGATAGCCCAATAAGCACTGTGTTCTAATTCTACCGGAAGATGGCATGCTTTCCCATAAACCAACCTGTATGGTGACATCCCTATCGGTGTCTTGTAAGCTGTACGGTATGCCCACAGAGCATCATCCAACTTACTTGCCCAATCCTTCCTACTCGGGTTCACTACCTTCTCGAGAATTCGTTTCACTTCTCGGTTAGAAACTTCGGCTTGACCACTCGTCTGCGGATGGTAAGCAGTTGCTATCTTGTGAGTGATTCCATATTTAGCAAGAGTAGCTGAAAACTGCTTGTTGCAGAAGTGTGTGCCTTCATCACTAATTATCGCACGAGGAGTGCCGAATCTAGAGAAGATGTTCTTACGAATGAACTTAACCACAACTTTGGCATCATTGGTGGGTGTTGCGATAGCTTCAACCCACTTCGAAACGTAATCCACCGCTAGAAGTATATAGGAGTTGCTGAAAGACGAGGGGAAAGGTCCCATGAAGTCGATGCCCCAAACATCAAATAATTCAACCTCTAGGATCGTGTTGAGTGGCATCTCGTGTCTCTTCGATATATTGCCAACTCTTTGGCATCTGTCACATTTCAACACGAACACATGAGCATCCTTAAAGAGCGTTGGCCAATAAAATCCACATTGTAGTACTTTGGCTGCAGTCCTTTCTCCCCCGAAATGTCCACCATATTCCGATGCATGACATTGGTGTAAAATGTTTTCCATTTCGACTTCCGGAATGCACCTTCTTATTATTTGATCTGCACATTGTTTAAATAGGAACGGCTCATCCCAAAGATATTGCTTCACATCATGAAGAAATTTCTTCTTCTGCTGACTCGTCAAATCTGGCGGAAACACCTTACTCACAATGAAATTTACATAATCTGCATACCATGGTGTATCCATCCTTACCGCAAACAGTTGTTCATCCGGAAAAAATTCGTTGATCACTGTTGTGTCATTTTTTTTTAGTTTTTCATTCTCTAACCGTGATAAATGATCAGCAACCTGATTTTCTGTTCCTTTTCGATCCCGGATCTCCAAGTCAAACTCTTGTAGCAATAATACCCATCGAATTAATCTCGGCTTCGCGTCCTTTTTTGCTATCAAGTACTTAATTGCTGAATGGTCTGTAAACACAATCACCTTTGTCCCAATCAAATATGAGCGAAATTTATCAAATGCATAGACAACTGCTAATAGTTCCTTCTCGGTAGTAGTATAATTCAGTTGGGCATCCGTTAATGTCTTACTAGCATAGTATATAGCATGAAAAATGTTACCCTTTCGTTGGCCAAGGACTGCGCCAATCGCAAAGTCACTAGCATCACACATTAACTCGAACGGGATACTCCAATCTGGCGCTATAATTACAGGTGCGGTAACTAGTTTCTTCTTCAACACATCAAAAGCTTCCAAGCATGTTTGATCAAAGTTGAATGGGACATCCTTCTCCAAAAGACTACAAAGTGGTTTCGTGATTTTGGAGAAGTCTTTTATAAATCTTCTATAGAAACCAGCGTGTCCCAAAAAACTTCGAATTCCCTTTACTGAAACTGGTGGCGGGAGGTTCTCTATTGTTTCGATCTTCGCTCTATCAACCTCAATTCCATTTGATGACACTCGATGACCCAAGATTACCCCCTCTTGCACCATAAAATGACATTTCTCCCAGTTTAAAACCAAACTCGTTTCCATACACCGTTTAAGCACAAGAGTGAGATTTTCCAAACAATAATCGAACGAATCCCCAAAAACTGAAAAATCATCCATAAATACCTCGAGATTTTGTTCGACCATATCGGAGAAAATAGCCATCATACACCGTTGAAATGTCGCCGGCGCATTACATAACCCAAAAGACATTCTGCGAAAAGCGAAAGTACCATATGGGCATGTGAATGTCGTCTTCTCCTGATCCTCGGGTGCAATGGCAATCTGGTTGTAACCTGAGTATCCATCCAAGAGGCAATAATATTCATGCCCTGCAAGCCTGTCCAACATCTGATCTATGAATGGTAGAGGAAAATGGTCCTTACGAGTGGCCTTGTTCAACTTTCTGTAATCCATACACACCCGCCAACCCGTAACTGTTCGAGTCGGGATTAATTCATTATGTTCATTTGCAACTACTGTCATTCCCCCTTTCTTTGGCACACATTGAACCGGACTTACCCATGAGCTATCTGAGATAGGGTAAATAATTCCCGCATCCAACCATTTAATAATTTCCTTTTTGACAACTTCCTTCATGATGGGATTGAGTCTTCGTTGTTGTTCAATAGTCGGTTTCGCTTCATCTTCCAACAAAATCTTATGCATGCAAATTGATGGGCTTATCCCCTTGATATCCGCAAGAGTCCACCCTAGAGCTGTCTTATACTGCCTAAGTACCCTTAGCAACTTTTCCTCTTGAACCTCATTAAGTGAAGCAGAAATTATGACTGGTAGAGTAGAAGAAGAACCAAGGTAGGCATACCGTAGATGGTTAGGCAATGGCTTAAGTTCTAAGGTGGGCGGTTCTTCTAAGGATGATTTCACCTTTTCAACTGGCTTTCCCCAATAATCCAAAGGTTCAAATTTTTGCATACATCGTGTGAACTTCGGAGTTGAATCTAACATTTTAGCCAATTCTAATACAGTTGAGTCATCAGACATGTTCTCACTTACCAATGCCGCTTCTAGAGGGTCTTCATTTACTGATTCGATACTTGTTTCCCTAATTGCTCCCTCAACCAGATCAACCCTAAAGCATTCTTCTTCTTCCTTTGGGAACTTCATAGCTTTGAATACATTAAAAGTCACCTCTTCATCTTGGACCCTCATTGTTAGCTCTCCTTTTTGCACATCAATCAATGTTCTACCCGTAGCTAAAAACGGCCGCCCAAGAATAATTGGTATATTGCTATCCTCCTCAAAGTCAAGAACTATGAAGTCCACAGGGAATATAAATTTATCTACCTTTACTAGTACGTCTTCCACTATTCCCTTGGGGTAGGTGAGAGATCTATCAGCAAGCTGCAAAGTAACATTCGTTGGTGTAGCTTCCTTCAACCCAAGCTGTTGATAGACTGATAATGGCATAAGGTTGATGCTTGCTCCCAAATCACACAGACATCTACTGAAAAACTGAGTTCCTATTGTGCACGGAATGGTGAAGCTACCCGGATCCTTCAACTTCGGTGGTAGCTTTCTCTGTAGAATAGCACTGCATTCCTCCGTCAATGCTACTGTCTCGAACTCTCCTAGCTTTCTCTTCCTCGATAGAATATCCTTCATGAATTTTACATAGCTAGGCATTTGTTCTAGAGCATCTGCGAATGGAATATTAATCTGTAGCTTTTTAAACACTTCTAGAAACTTTGAAAATTGTCTGTCTAACTTCTGTTTCTGAAATCTCTGTGGAAATGGTAAAGGTGGTGTAACTGACATCTGCTTTTCTTCTTTCTGCTTTTCCACCACTTTTCCCTCAGACTTACTTTCTGAATTTTCAGATTCTTTTCCATCTACCTTCTCATTACTCTCTTTCTTATGCTCACCAGAGTCTGTAGCCAACTCTTTCCCACTTCTGAGTGTAACTGCTTTACATTGTTCATTCCCATCCTTCCTCGGATTCTTCTCAGTATCACTTGGTAGCGAACCTTGAGGTCGGTTGTTTAAAGCACTTGCTATCTGCCCAATCTGATTTTCAAGATTCCTTATTGCTGCTGATTGGTTCTTTGTTGTTGCTTCAAACTGAGTTGCCATTCTTGCAAGTAATTCCTCCATTTGAGATAACTTGTCAGGTTGTTGAGGTTGCTGATGTTGTTGAGATTGTGGGTGTTGAGGCTGAAATCCAGGTGGATATGACTGTCTTGGAGCTTGAGCTTGTGCTTGTGACTGATTATTGCTCCAAGATAGATTTGGGTGGTTCCTCCATCCTGGGTTATAACTATTTGCATTATTACCTTGTTGTCGATTATAATTAGACACAAACTGCACTGATTCAGGACTTATTGCACATTGATCACTTGAATGGTTCCCCGCGCACAATTCACATACCATGGCCACAGTTTGTCTATTCGGATTCCCCATCTGTTCAATTTTCTGTGTTAGAGCTGCAATTTGGGCTGACAATGCTGTAACTGCATCTACCTCTATTATCCCAGCAACTTTTGGTTGTGTCATTCTAGCAGTTGGCCATTGGTAGTTGTTAGCTGACATCACCTCTAGTAAACTGTACGCTTCATTAAAATTTTTGTCATGAAGGCTCCTCCAGATGCCGCGTCAACACTAGCCCGTATACCACCCATGAGCCCATTATAGAATGATTGTACTAGTAGCCAATCGGGCAATCCATGGTGTGGACATTTTCTCATATACTCTTTAAATCTCTCCCATGCGTCATATAATGACTCAGAATCAAATTGAGTGAAATTGGTTATCTCATTCCTCAACTTTGCTGTTTTGGCAGGAGGAAAAAACTTTGCTAGGAACTTCTGTGCCAGATCATCCCACGTGGTAATGGATCCAGGTGGCAGTGAATGTAGCCATCCTCTTGCTTTGTCTCGGAGAGTGAACGGAAACAAACGAAGTCTAACTGCGTCGTCTGAGACTTGGTTGTATTTGAATGTGTCACAAACCTCTAGAAAACTCACCAAGTGCTCATTCGGATCATCATTCGACAAGCCCCCAAACTGTACCAGATTTTGAATCATTTGGATGGTTCCCGGCTTAATCTCGAAAGTTGCAGCATTAATTGCCGGTCGTTGAATGCTTGACCTGATCCCATCCATTTTTGGCATAGCATAATCCTGAAGGGATTTCTGTTGCTCTTCTGCCATTGTATCTCTCTTCTCAAGTGCCTCTCGTGTTTCTTTAACCCACTTATGCAACTGTCTGAACCGTTTGTCGATATCGTCTTCGTATGGTTCAAGCTCCGGCTGTTTCGATCGCGTTTGCATACACGAGAGAAGATAACCTGAGAAGAAAATAAAAATAAAAGTCTAAATTAAGATTAACTTTATCAAAATTAATAATAACGAAATATTAAACTAACTTCCCCGGCAACGGCGCCAAAAACTTGTTGCCTATTTTATTAACAGCAATTAAACACGCAAGTATACGTGTTCGTTTATAACATCTAGCAAGCAAGGATATCGTTCCCACGAGGAAATAGATTAATATTATCAAATATAAATTTCAATTCAATTAATCTTAAATTAAACTACGAATAATGATTATGATTTTGAGAATTCTACTTAACAACTAAAGTATATCGTCACAAGAATGAATGCAGATGGAATAGGTTAAGATCACAACTTCCCTTAGTATTTCATTTAAACCAATATACTCATTTAATTATTCAATCACTATGAATCGCCAACCAAGAATTCTTTATAATATTCAAGTACTTCTTCCGAAGACACGTAAACGAATCCTTATACATCCAGCAGTTACGCAACAGATTTACAAGGAACACCCTAAATAATTAATCCACTATATTCCTATGTGAATTAAGATAATTGGGGTTTGCAAGTACAGATTCTTTAATGGTTGCAAAAGACATATAGATATATTCCTATCCTATATGCTAAACATATTAACCTTTTTCAGTTTATATGAACAGATGATATCATATCTAGATCTAACTTATACTCTATTTTCCAATTTCGTATAAATTATCCCAATAATTGTTGATCAGACAATTAATCAATGAACACAAGATATGATAAACGATTCAAGAGTAATTAACTTAAATCAAATAAGGAGCATCAAATTCAAATTACATACTAAGTTCCGTTGCGATCTTAATAAAAAGTTAGTTCATAATGATAGAGAAAAACATCATCCAAATTAAGAATCCAAACATCCCAAAGATTACAAAATTAAAGATAGAAGAAAGGGATAGAAGAAACTATTAAGCCGCTCCAAATCTCTAGCTTGATCTTCAACCTTTTGTAAATCTCCTTCGTGTTCTCCTTCAAATCCTTCTTCCGTTGTATCTCTCTCTGTCCCTTACTTTTTAAAACCCTAATATCCTGTCTAATTGGCCTCCATTCTACTCAGCCGCATAAATTAGCATCCAAAATCGTGCATGAGCGCCTAGGCGCTTGTCCAAGGGCAAATCCAAGCGCCTAGGCTCTTGACCAGGACCAAGTAATTACAAAAATGCCATTACACCTATTTTTGACTTCTTTTTAATTCTTTTCTCTTCCAAAATGACATATTTGCCCTTCCAACTCCACCTACAAGAAATAAACACAAAAACAAATAAATAGATCCTAAAAACACTTAAAGATAACAATAAGTAAACTCAAACAATATCTAATTCGTAGGTATGACACCTACTCATCATGTATGTTGAAGATCACGATACATTTTGGTACTCCCAGGATGGATTGCAAACGGTGTGTTGTGTGCCTCCATCATGATTCTATGCTTCAAGTCAAAATCGTTAGGAACACAAAGTCTGGAGTTGACTCGAAGTACTCCCTCTTCATCGATTCTTGCTTCTGGAATTGCACCTTCTTGCACCTTCTTCTTCATCTTCATCAGCTCCGGATCCGTAGCTTGAGCAACTTTAACTTTATCAATCAAAGCTGGTTCCACGCGTATACTTGACATCATCGCACTCGTTCCCGCATATGATCTTCTACTCAACGCGTCACCTACTATGTTTGCTTTTCCAGGATGGTATTGGATGGTATGCTCGTAATCTTTCAACAGCTCAAGCCAACGTCGTTGCCGCATGTTGAGTTCCTTTTGAGTGAAGAAATATTTAAGGCTCTTATGATCCGTATAAATCTCCACTTTCTCCCCGTACAAGTAGTGTCTCCAGATCTTCAACGCGAAAATGACAGCTGCCAACTCTAGATCATGAGTAGGATAATTCCTCTCATATTCCTTGAGTTGTCGTGAGGCATAGGCTATGACTTTCCCATGTTGCATGAGAACACATCCTAACCCTTTGCCCGAAGCATCGCTGTAGATAACAAATCCATCCGAACCAGATGGTATTGTCAGAACAGGTGCCGAGATAAGTCTTCTCTTTGAGCTCTTGGAAGCTCTTCTCGCTTTACTCGCTCCAAACAAATTTTGTATCTTTCCGAGTCAACTGAGTTAATGGAGTAGCGATTCGAGAAAATCCCTCTACGAACCTCCGATAATAACCAGCTAAGCCCAGAAAGCTTCGTACTTCGGTCACCGACTTAGGTTGCTCCCAGCTTTGTATTGCTTCAATCTTCGTCGGGTCAACAGATACTCCACGTTTCGATACCACGTGCCCAAGGAATGCTACTTCTTCAAGCCAGAACTCGCACTTCTTCAGCTTGGCATATAGCTTGTTCTCACGAAGCTTTTGAAGTACCAGCTTCAGGTGGTGCTCATGATCTTCACGGCTTTTAGAATAAATGAGGATGTCATCAATAAAGACAACAACGAACTGATCCAAATATTCCTTGAACACACGGTTCATCATATCCATGAAAACAGCAGGAGCATTAGTCAATCCAAAAGACATGACTAAAAACTCATAATGCCTGTACTGAGTTTTGAAAGCAGTCTTTGGAATATCCTCAGTTTTAATCTTCAGCTGATGATATCCAGAACGAAGATCGATCTTTGAAAAGAATTGTGCTCCTTGCAACTGGTCGAACGGGTCATTAATACGAGGTAGCGGATACCTATTCTTGATGGTGACATAGTTTAACTCCCGATAGTCAATACAAAGTCGCATACTCCCGTCTTTCTTCTTTACGAATAAAACAAGAGCACCCCAAGGAGACGTACTAGGACGAATAAAACCAATGTCTAACAATTCCTGTAATTGGACCTTTAACTCCTGAAGTTCAATAGGAGCCATTCGATATGGGGTTTTAGAAATGGGTTTTGTACCTGGTTCAAGGTTAATAAAGAATTCAACTTCACGTTCTGGGGGTAGACCAGGAAGTTCTTCGGAAAATACATCAGGAAACTGATTAACAACGGAAATATCATTCAAACCTAATGTATTCTGGCTTAGATCAGTGACATGAGCTAAGAAAGCTTGACATCCATTTTTCAATAAACGAATAACTTTGTGACTTAAAATGATATTGACTGATTTTAGTGGTTTGGTGGTTTGGATTCGCACAACAGGTTGATTAGGAATATGAAAACTAACAACCTTACGAAAACAATCAATTTTGGTATGGTAAGTGGTTAACCAGTCAATTCCTAAAATCACGTCAAATGCATATATTTTCAAAGATATAAGATCAACAGGTAAGGTAAGGGTACCAATCTGAATCAAGCAAGATTTGCAAACTGTGGATGTAACAAAGGTTTCTCCCAACGTAGTTTCAACAGATAAGTCAAAGTCTAATTTATCAGGAGTCAAGTTCAAACGTTGAGCACAAGCAGGTGAAATAAAAGAATGGGTAGCACCGGTATCTAACAAGGTGTAAACTTCGCAAGAGTTTATGATTAGCTTACCCGTAATCACCTTGTGTGGATTCCTTGCGTTTTGGGCTGTCACGACAAACGCTCTTCCAGGAATCATCGACTTTAACTTGTCTGAAACCGCCTTTAGAATTACCACCCCCGCTGGATTTAGTTTTGCAATAGGACAATCTCGAGCTATATGTTCTTCTTTTCCGCAGTTATAGCATGCTTTGAATTGTTGTGGATAGTTTGGGCTGATGTGTCCTTTTTTCCCGCATTTATAGCATACGATCGGTGGTCGTTCTCCTCCCCTAGAAACAGTTGATGCTGGTGCTGATGTTGACGTCTTCACGTTCTCATTGTTATACCTTCTCTTCTTGAAATCACCCCCCGATTCGCTTTTTCTACTATCATGGCCACGATTACCACCGGAGTGGTTACCGCTTCTGTCATACTTTCCTCCCCGCTGGTTGTCATTGCTCCGATAACTGCTGTCGCCGGTACGACCTTGGTTGTTGTCCCTTGGTTGAATATAATCACTATCTCGTTCTAACAACTGGGCCCTATTCACTACATCCGAATATAAAGAAAATTTGTGAGAAATGAGGTATTGACATATTTCGGGTTTCAAACCTCTCAGAAACATCCGCGTCATACGTTCCTCATTCTCCACCAAATGAGGTGCAAACCTAGACAGCTCCGCGAACTTAGCCTCGTACTGGGACACAGTCATGTTATTTTGTTCTAGTCGGATAAACTCTACGTCCTTCATATGACGAATACTTTCAGGAAAGTACTTGTCATTAAACAGTTTCTGAAATGCTTCCCAAGACTTCTTGAGTACGGCAGGCTGGGTACGCTTCACAGATTCCCACCAGTAATCTGCCTCTTCACGAAACATAAAGGTGGCAAATAGAACCTTCTGTTCCTCTGTGCATCCCAAGACATTAAATATCTTGGTAATTTGCTTAACCCACGTCTTCGCCTTGATCGAATCCGGCTTTCCCTGAAATTTTGGTGGTCCCAACTCTTTGAACTGCTTGGCAGTGACCAGCCGCGAGTTGTTATTATCTCCACCTGTATTTTGCACACGAGTCTCCCTCGTCTGGTTTTGCATGAACTGCAAAAAACTTCTAAACATCTCATTGTGTATCGTCTGATCAGCGTTGTTTTCAGGATGAACATTGCCTTCTTATTGCACGTTCTCCTGGTTGGTGATTAAAGGTGTCTCCACGGTCTCATTCACTTCGTTGTTAACATTCTCAGCTGCCATTCTCAAATACTGCCATAAAACAAGGGTTAATTAAACAAATTAACATATCACATATTAACCCTATGCTCCGACTAACCAATTAAATACCACATAAGCTTAGGTAGGATATACTAGTGAAGGATTTACTCGTCTCTCCCTTCCTAGTTCTATTCCCTGATCTCCGCCAGAGACCATATCCCTAACCTCTGATACCAACTGTGACGCCCCCCAGAATAGGTCCAGTCAACCCAACCCATTCTGAGTCGCCAAATTCATGGTATAGAATTCAAATACAAACTTTATATCACACGGTCGTGCAAAATACGACCACACAACTGTGAGTGTCAATACAAATATGTAGAAAATATTAACATTCAAACTAAGTCCTCATTACAATTATTCTCACACTATTTATTAGAAATAGTGAGGACTACTACTGCTCTAACTCGGACCATCACTCTGTCCCCCGACTAGTTCCTGCGACATTCTCATTCCCTAAAGAAGACAATAGATGAAAAGGTGAGCTCAACTAGCCCAATAAAGAATATTATGACTAAGATAATGGAAAATAAATTATCGTTAGTCTTCAACAATTCAGATAAAATATTATTGACAACAGGTTTTAGATCAATATTCGCAGCGGAAATAACCATTCATTAGAAGAGTTAAGTAGAGAATGAAGTCTACTATATTCTATGATTTAAAAGTTCATCATCAATATTTTATCCCTGTAATATCAATCAATATACATCTCGAATAAAATATTCATCTTTGTACTACGGCCAAAGATATTCATTTGTATCACTAGTGGTCATGTTCATCTCAACACCTGTCATCTTTGCACCACGGCCAAAGATATTCATCAGGTAATCATTCATCTTTGCTCTACAGGCCAAAGATATTCAGTTATATCACCTTTTAGGACTGAGGATGATGAAAACAATATAAATAACAAATCCAGTGAGATAAAAGACAAAGATTAGGAATTCGTAATTTAGTTTATCCAAGTTCAAGAATATTTCATAATAATACTTTATGGAGCAAAATTCAAGAATAAAGATAAAAACTTGAATCCAATCAAAGATAGGAACCATAACAAGCCACTTGGACAAATAGAAGAAAATTTAATTTTTCCGTGAATAGTGCCGTATACGTGAATAGTAACTCCGACGGAAAAAGTAAGAATTTCATAATAAAATCCATGCCAATATTTTGGTATAATGATATTGAAAAGAATAACATCATTTACGAAAGAAAATAACATCCCTTACCTCAAAAGAATAGTATTTCTGACTGGAATATCGGATATAATACCGAAGGAAACTTGCACTGAATACTAACACTCAAAGTATCTAAATATTCGCAAAAATACGCTCGATATTATAGAGAGAGAAAACTTCTGATTCTGGTGTGATTTTCAATTTTAACATAAGCACCCTATTTATAGGAAAAGCTTAGGATGCCAAAGTAGACTTTTTAATAAAATAATATTTTTTTAAAAAAAAAATCTGCCGCCTGCCAAAAGCCATCAACCACCAGCCACCGGTAAGGCCCACCTCTCATTAAAAAAACATATTTATTTTCCGAAACTTCAATAATTCATAATAAATAGTCCTTTTGTCAGAAAAATACAAATTCTATGTCCTTTCCATAGGAAATTTAATTCTCTACAACTTTGTAGAATGAAGTTTTTCCAAATTTCAAACATAAATTATCCGAATTTCATAAACGAATGATTTTCCACACCAAAATACTAATAAAAACACATCACCACTAATTCCTTCTTTTATATCCACAAAATAAATATTTTCTTATCATATAAATAAATAAATAATTATTCACAAATAATATTACAGAACTACAATATTGACAACCAGGTCGTTCCCAGAAAAGATGGGGGGGTCTTCCGATAAGGACTTCTCCTTACTGGCGCGCAATTAAATAACCCCTCCTAGACAGAACTTCCTTAGACATTGTCAATAATGCTATCTAATAATATTATTCAAATAATATCAATTATTGAGTTGATAATGTGAAATACTGTGCAATGACAATTATTGAATCAATAATACAAAATATCAACGGTAGCAATTATTGAATCAATCATGCAAAATAGCAACGTAGCAATTATTGATATAAAATATCAACGTAGCAATTATTGAATCAATAAAATATCATGCAATTATTGAATCAATAATATAAAATATTGAACAGTAATTACTGTAACAATAATTGAGTAGTGACTTCTTACATAAGAATCATAAATTCAAAATACTGTGCAATACCATGTGCTACTGTGCAACACCGCGTATTACTGTATTTTAACCACCGGGTATTTCAACAGTACTAACGGTAACAACTACGCCGTTATTTTATAAAAAGGTTATTTCTGTCGCTTTCTATATCCGACAGTTATTCCGTTGTGGGGCCCACAAATAGCTGCGCCGTCCTACGAATATTATCCGACAACAAGAATATTCCACGACCAAACGAATATTCCCCGACAACAATGAATATTTTATAAGCACTTGCTTATTTTGAAATATTTGCACATTTCACCCATAATTTTTCACATTTATCAAATAAACACCTTACTATTTCGAAAGAAAATTAAATCTTTATTTATAAAAGTTGGGGTCTTACATATTGGGTGTTGATTTATTTGGAAATCAAAAGAAAAGAAAAATAATTTTTCTTGTTTATGAAAACCTAACTTTTAGGTGCTTTGATTATCCACCGTTTTTGATCTACACTTTCTTTTCGCGATACGTCGAAGAGAGGTGCTAGATATAGGTGTTGACTAGTATACCCAAGTGGTAGAACTCAAAAATCACGTTTTTAAAAGTCGTGGTGTGGATTTTGGTGAAAATAATCCCGTTTTCTTGGTACTATTTTGGGTCAGTCTGAAATAGGGGCAGTTGTGTCCACTTATTGTTCTTTAAAAAATTTGAAAAACTTTGGAGTGTTAATATCAGAAGATATGAAGGTCCTGTAAAATTTGAGAATTTTTGGTCATACGGTTTGAGAGATATGGATTTTACGGTGAAGGACTATTTTAATGAATCCACCCGAATAACTCTCTGTGTATAAGTCCAACAACTACAAAAGTTTTACTGGAAGTACATGTATATAGAAGGAGCCTACCCTGTAAATTTTAGAATATTTGGAGTTAATCTCGATTTATGAAAAATCTTAGAAGATTTGGCTATTATGGACTATTTAAATATAGTAAATGTATTTTAAAAATTCTGGAAAAAATATATGTTCAATATGGAACTATATTCTGCCAAATTCCAGAAAATAAATAATTTTGGGACTGATTTGGTATTTTTCATATAAATGATGTTATATGGATAAATGAGTTTAATTAAATATGTGATGTCAAAAATATGAAAAATAAGGTTTTTCAACTTGAGACCCTTCAGCATGGTTTGTACAGATTTTTGATGGAGGTTTGGGTCGGTTAGAAAGTGTTATGATGTTTATGGTATTTTAGAATGCTTTAATGAGTTAATTAAGGAAATGAAAACAATTAAACTAAATTGTTTATTTATGGGATTAATGACTTAAATTATTTTTTTTATGACTAATAATATTGGATTGAAATATTATTAGTAATGTTTGACTTAAAAGTTATTAAAAGGTGAATAACCTTAACTTGAAATATTATTAAATAATTAATAATATTAAACGGAGAATTAAAATAAGAGAATTAAGTTATTTTAAATATAGTTGTTGAATTTGGTATTCAAGGAACTATATTATGTATGTGATGTGTTGGAAAGAAGAATTCAGGATACTGAAGTTGGTTTCGGGTTTACTAAAATGGTTTCAGTTTACTGAAATGGTTTCAGTATGCTGAAATGAATTATAGTCTACTGAAAGAGGAATACAGGGTACTGAATTTGATTTCGGGTTGCTAAAATTGAATTTAGTCTGCTAAAATGGAATATGGTCTGCTGAAATGGTAGTTTCAGGATGCTAAAATGAAACCTGGTTTACTGAAATAGTAATTTCAGTTTAATTAAATGTTATCTAGTTTACTAAGATAAAATAAGAAGGAATAACTTATAAGTATAAGTTATGACATAATTAAAAGATTATCAAAGTATAATGATAATACTAAAACTATAATGTAATGTCTAATACTTAACTATGTTAGACAAGTTAATATAAGAACTTATTAAGTAAGTGATTAAGTATTAAGTCTAAAGTAGTACAGTCGTATTCTGCAATAGTTGATGTATAGTATATGGGCTAAACGATTCCTTCGTATGGGGAAGGTATATATAAATTAGTAACCGATCTAACTCTCTATGAAAACAGTGTAGATGAGACAGAAACTAATTTGTTGGTTGTTTGTGGGAAACCACTCAGTATACTATATTGAATACTATTAAAAGCTCGACGTATGCTAGGTTTAGACTTGTAAATGAATGTGGTGTTAAGGTTATTTAATATTTGACTATATGGTTAAGTGTTAGATAGTATTATTGAATAAGGTATGTTATGCTAATTGAAAGATCAATCTTATAACTGATAGGTCTTTTCAATAAAGTGATTAAACTAGATTGCGTAGCAGTAATCAACGGTGCAGGCAAGTTTCCCTAACTCAAACTCGAGTTATATTTCAAAGCATGTTAGTGAATGATTATTGATGATTATTCACGTCCATACTGATTATTGATTCGCACTTAGTGCATGTTGCATATGTTCATCAGATATGAAAAGCTGATCACCTTCATTACCATATTAAACCTTATTAATTCAGTCATTCAATTATTGACATTTGATTCATGCTCTTTCACAATTATTATATTGTTGAAAAACTTGAAAGGTTATTATTCTTTCAATCATGATATATCCTTGTTATATTTAAACTTGCTAAGCAAAGTCATTGCTCACCCTTGCTATATCATGATAATAAATTTCAGATTAAGGCGAAGGCTTGAAGAAGGGCAGAGACAAGAGCAAAGTACAATAATAGACTGTTATACGGATAACTATTTAGTTATCTTATGTAAACCTTTAGTAATTTTGAAGGTATATATTCAGTTAAGGTTAATAAACCTAGGGAAATGTTATAGAATCATGTGAAATAAATAATTTATGTTTATTTGTTCCGCATTAGTTTATAGAATATGTATGATGATGAAGTACCGTAATGTATCAGGTTTGAGGTTCTAGGGACCCGGATTTGGGGGCGTCACAGTCTCAACCTAGGACGTACAGGTCATCCCCGGTCTCAACCCGGGAGGTACAGGTCAGCCCCGGTCTCAACCGGGGGTGTACAGGTCAGCCCCGATCTCAACTCGGGAGGTACAGGTCAACCCCGGTCTCAACCTGAGAGGTACAGGTCAACCCCGGTCTCAACCCGATAAGTACAGATCTACCCCGGTCTTAACCCATGAGGTGCTGGTCAGCCTCGGTCTCAACCCGGGAGGTACAGATCAGCCCCGGTCTCAACTCGGGAGGTACAAGTCAGCTTTGATCTCAACCTGGGAGGTACAGGTCAGCCCCTGTCTCAACTCGGGAGGCCAACTCAACTTCGAAGACAACCCTGAAGCCTCACATCATCTCTGGAAACAAACCTAGACGAACCAAGTCAACCTCAGAGACAAACCTGAGGACAAACAGAATCGGCTGGGATCCAAACCTCGGAGAAAATCCCAAGAAGACTGCCAAAGGTCATGCCAGCACTAAAGGCCATCCCGGGAGGGGCAAAATGGTTATTTTACCAACTTGAAGCTGATTCGGTCAAGCTCAAGCCGAATTGATGCCACTAAGGTCAGAACGAACCATAACAATGATCCCGAGTGGAAACAAGGGAAGACAGCTTAATGAACAAACTGCGAGGAATCAAAGACCTGGTTATGAACACGTCTTTTTGGACTCTAAAAAGGTTTAATCCCATATTATTGCAACACTCTGGGCGAGGGCTTTCCGGAAAGGTATCGCATGCCTAAAACGGACGCTCCGATCAAAAGTTAGAAAGTTTTTAATCTGACCTTGCATTGCTCGTAGTGCACGTACTTTGATGCAACGGGACCCGCCATATGTCCTCGCCACATGGAGCCGTACCTCTACATGCGGATGCCGCAGGTAGAGCTGTTTCTCCTTGGTCCATATATATGAGATGACCCCCAGCTCATTTAAAAAATCAAAAAACGCTCTGAATCTCTGTCCGTTTGGTTTCTCAGCCCCACTCTTGTACTCCAAACCCAAATTTTATTACTCTAACACGTAGACATACTTATATACTACCACATATCAAAAATTAACCGGTAGAAACGGACGTTTCAAGCCTATAATTTGGCAAAAAGCCCGTGTAGCAGTCTATTGTGAGTATTTTTACGATCAACAAGTTTATATTACTTCATTGCACTTTTATACACTTGCACGTTAAGTTTCACTTTCTGATTATGCCCGGAACTCAATTTTGTGGCCGTTTTTGCTTACTTTTCGTACATTTTAGTACATAAACTCATTTTATGGCATATCTACAACTCGGATCGTCGATCCGTCGCTTCTAACAGCTTTTATATATATTTATCTTTGTTTAGAGCAACTTCGCCGGATTAGGTGTCTTCTCAGTCCGGGTTTGGCTTTTTAATGTGTATATTTAACTATATATATACTAACTTTTTAATTCTGTCAAGCCCGGATGTTAAATCCGAAGTAGTTTACTATTTTTATATATATAACTATATATATATATATATATATATATATATATTTCTAACTTATTTGGGCCAGGATTTATATTTTGTTGCCTTTTTATTGCTTTAATATATATATATTAACTATATATATTATTATTTACATTCCAGTTTGGCCTGGATCATTTTGTGGTCTTTTTACTGCTTTTATAAATATATATATATATATATATATATATATTTACATTTTCTGTCCGGGCAAAGGATAGAATGTTCGTCGCCCTTTACTGCTTTTCTATTTATATATTTACATTCTGTCCAGCCTGGATCATTCTATGGCTTTTATGCAGCTTATATATATATATATATATATTTCCAATCCAGTCCGGGCATCGGAGTGAAAATCCACCGCCCTTTACATCTTATATATATATATATTTTAATTCTGTCCAGCCTGGATTACTCCATGACTTTTTACAGTTTTTTTTATAAATATATATATATATATATAAATATATATATATATATTTACATTCCAGTCCGGGCATCGGAGTGAAAACTCATCGCCCTTTACAGCTTTCGTATATATATAATGATATATATATATATATATATATTCTTTATTCATTGTGATTAATTTGCTGCTTTAAATATTCATTTAATATGGATCGGCACTGACATTTCTGCGGGCGAACTAGATTTCTTTAAATCTCGCCAACTCTAGCTTTCAAACGGTTCAAAATAGGTCCAGACGGAACCGAGAAGCTAGAATGGCTGAGATTTACTTAAATCTAGCATTTTTTTTAGTTTCAATTCTGAAAGCAACCTCGCATCCCTTAGATCACTATCTAGTGGGAACGAGACGCTTCGACCATGTGTGAGCCAGAATTTACTGATGAATCCTTGGTTCTGGCGACGTCTGGATGTAAATATATTTTCTTTCTGTGCATATTTGAGCTTTGCAGGTTTTATTGGCCTCCCTTTGTGAGCCTTGGATTCGTGGGATTCATGATTAAAATGATCATAATCTGATTCCCACGATGGACAAACTCCACTTTACAAATGTGCCCTGCCAGTTTTTTTGAAAAATATACATCAGAGAGACCTTAAAACGGTTATCCGGGTTTAAGGTCTCAACATAGTGAAACATGGTTTGTCGTGTCAGAGTCACTCTGATGGCTGTCATACCCATGAGAAAATCGACACTTGTATATATTCTGTGGTCGAGGATGCATCGCAGCCCGATAAATCACCATTCAAATTGACCCAAAAGGCTAAAAAGATAAAACTGAAGTGTTAACATGCTTTCATTCCTATGTTAGCGTAAGGGTTTGAAAATCAGCCTTTCAAAACATCATGTTAATAATCTTGTCTAAAAGAGAGACTTCTGCAAATCAAATCAAACCATTCGTATATAGGTTCAACGAAATACGTCCATACTTTCAAATCAATCAAGCATAGGCCCAATTTCTTCCAGCATTCACACACACACATTGCAGATTTAAAAGGGAAATATTGAAAAGATGTTATACCGTGTTTACACGGGAGTTGTGGGGTGCCTCACACCTTCCCCACACTTAACCAAGCCCCCGGACTTAGAACTTCAGTTTCAAAGATTCAGTTTCGACAGTGTCCAGCAATTGGGCCTCTTTTCAAATAAAACTCGGTTGAGTTGGTACAACCATTTCAAATACTACCAACTGGCGACTTTGTAAAACGTTCAAATCGTCGACATGATACATGTTGGCCTTTTCTTAAAAAACTCCTTCAAAATCTTTTTCACAATAAAAAGAATAAAGGTAGACAAACATTAAGAAGATAGAAAGATTTGGGTCCAACTCGACTCACAATTTTTCCACCGACGTCGACATAAGTGATGAAGACTTGTTCAGTTTATTATGTGGTTTTTGTACCAAGACTTAATTTATTTATATGATGTTTTATTTTCGCGCTTGATGATTGATTTAAGGTTAAAAACCTGGGAACGTTTGACGGTTATGTAATCCTTTTATAACGAAGATTTTTATTAAGGTTGTAATTTATTTTACATTCCTTTATTTATAGGCAGTTAGTTATGTTTTATTTAAATAGTAAACACCAAATTCTGTGGAAATGAAGTACCCAGATTTGGGGGTGTCACAATTTGGTATCAAAGCTTTAGGTTATGAACCTTAGGTGGGGAAACCTTAGGTAGTAGCCTTATAGGAAGATCGAAAAGATAGTGGTGATGGTCAAGATAATAAACTACCTTATGTGCTATGTGCTTATGTATGATTAGTTTATATATTTTCAGTATCACGTAAAAATTAAAACTTAAAATTTTGTTGTCAGGATGACGATTGTTGGAGAGTCCAGTCAGGCTAGGGAGGAGTTACCTTAGATGCCTAGGGATGAGGAGCCCCGAGACATCCATACTGTCTGGGAGCAGTTGGTTCAGAGAGAGCCATCTCCACTGATCACTGTTGTGGGTCAGGAGCATAAGCCAGTCTTTGACCGAGAGTATGAGGAGGAGACATAGGAAGAGGAGGATCCCGAAGAGTTTCCTCCAAACTTTATCAGCACTGTGATGTATGAGGAGGTTCATGACCTCAACATGGAGCTACAGGGTAGAGTCGGGGAACTAGAGGAACTGGTGGATGTGTGTCAGACCACCATAGAGCAGAAGGATGAGACGATTCAAGATCTGGATGAGCGTCTTAGAAACGTGGAGTGGGATCAAGTTCACGTAGAGAGTCAGAGAATTGATTTACTGGCTGAGATTGAGAAAGTGAAGGGTGACATGAAAGAGGCGTCGGCGAAGCGTGGTAGAGCGGAGGATGCTTGTATGAAGGCTACCCAACGTGCAGATAGTGCAGAAGACCAGATTCAGATAAAGAAGGCCAGAATGAAGGAGTTGGACTATGCTTTTCATTCAGCTATAGATAGGGCCCAAGATCGAGTCTTTTATTACCCATCTCAGTTCGAGGATGTAACATGGTATTTGGTGGATCGTAGAATAGTGTTTCTGTAACAGATGTGATTTTTTTTGTTGTGATTCTTGGGACAGAATCCTTTTAAGGAGGGATGATTGTAACGAATGAGAATTTTATATATTAATTTTAAATATTTATTGAATTAAATAAATATTTAAATTGATTTATTTATTGAGTTAAATAAATAAATTATGTGATTGTGTAGAGTAATTTAATTAAGTGTTATATATTAATTAAATAAATATTTAATAATTTATTTAATTGATGTGTAATAATTTTTGGTATGGTTCTAATTTAATTGAGATAATTAAATTAGATGGAGTTTATGTGATAATTGTTGTATGAAATTATAATTAGCGAGTAATTATAATTGTTATATGGCAATTTTTATGTGATTAATTAATGTTAGCTTTTATTTAATTAAATTAGAAGGTTAAAATTTAATTAAATAAAGTGTAGCATTTAAACTAGGTGTTAAAGGATTTATTAAAAGAATAACAAAGGTTTTAAATTAGTTTTACCCAAACAAGGCCCTTAAAACTGTTTTTAAATCCGTTTTGCCAAACGAGGCCCTTACACCTGTTTTAATCTCGTTTTGCCAAACAGGGCCTTAGTTACTAAAACCTGTTTTTAAAATTAAAGTTGTTTTGCCAAACAAGCCTTAGGGCTTTTAAAATTCAAATTTTTGTAACTTATATATTAATTGGTAATTAGTATATGATATAATTATAAGTATTAACTATTTTTCAGTTACATATATTATATAATTATATATATAATATATGTATACAAGTTATACAAATAGTTTTTACGTTAGTTAAAGTTAAGAGAAGAAACAAATTAGTTAGTGTTAGAGAAAACAAAGAAACATACAGAGAAAGTTAGAGAGAAGAAAAAGAAGAAGGAGGAGGATGAGGAGGAGGAGGAGGAGGAGGAGGAGGAGTCCTTGCTAAGCTAACAAACATCATCTTCTTCTTGCTCACAATCAAAGGGTATAATCTCTAAGTTTTAATTTTAATATTGTGTTTTATGTTCTTCATATTGTTGGTTCTCTGTAAACATAGATTCTCATGAAAATTGTATAAACATGATTTATATATATATATATATATATATATATATATATATATATATTATGTTTATAGCATGCTTATATATGAATTATATGTTTAATTAAGTTGTTAATTCATACATAGATAATGAACATGAGGAATTCATGTTCATCAAAAGTCACAGTAATATATTTTGAAAATATATATATAGTTTTCTTTTAACAATCAAAAAATTCATGTTCGATTGTTAATTGTTGTTTAAATTATTTGTAGAGAATGATAGCAAGTTTAGAAACTAATTGACTATGCTTGAAATTGTGTGAATTGGTTTAATAACAAATTCACAGTACTCAATTTCATCAAGAACACTTAACAATGGCTTTTCTTCAAAAATCATGAAATTAGAGTGTTGATTATGTGTTTCGATGATTTAATATGTTAAAACATGTTAGAAACTTAAAATTTATGTTTTCTATAAAGTTTATATGTATTGTGTTGACTGAATTCAGAACTCGATTTAGAGAAATAAGCCAAATTAATTTTTTCTCTGCACAATTCGGGAGCCAGGAATTCGCCGCTGCAGGGGGGCCGCCCCAGCGGGCCTATCAAGGCTAATACACCCTGCCCGGTGGGGGGGGGGGGTGTGTGTGCAGATAATAATGATGTTGTTATTTTTTACTTTGAAAAACTAACTTTATGTAATAAACTTGATGACATGTTAGGCAAATATTAAAATGTTAAATGAATAGTAATGATTTATATTAATATAATGTGTAATTATAATTTGAATAATTATAATTAAAGTAAAGGTTTAATTTCAATTATAATTTGTTAAATTATAATAGTTTGATTAATTTTAATTAAAGTAAATGTTTAACTTAAATTATAATTTGTTTAAATTATAATTTAATTAATATAAGATGTAATTATAATTTAATTAATGATAATTTAATTGAATGTTTAATTTGAATTATAATTTGTTTAATTATAATTTAATTAATATGGATACAAAATTATTAGTTGATTAATTATGTGAGTATGTAATGTGATCGTGTGATGTGGTTAACTATGTGATAATTAATTATTAACTTAATAATTAAAGAGGAATGAGTTAACCTAGATGAGTTAACTAATTATGTGAATTAGTTAAGTGATAACTAATTTAGATTATTATAGTTAATTATATATATATATATATATATATATATATATATATATATATATATATATATATATATATAGGATTTGTTAAAGAATGTGGTTTGTAACAGTAGCTTGCGCTAGAGGCAAGTCTTCTATCCCTAAACTTGTTAATTATATGCAAGTGTTTTAAATTCTAATATATATTGTATTTGAGATTATCCTTTTATTTTTGTAATAGACAAGTACTTATTTAAAGTCATGATTTTATTAAAGTGACCTTGACTTAATTGTTCAAGTAAGGTCTATCTTATCGTTCGTACGCTTTAAGTTTAAATTCTAAAGCATAAGTTATTTCATAATTCGTTATTATTGAATTATTCTTGATCATTGTGAGTCGATTCAACTACTCCTTAGTTGATGATAGTTGAAACTCCAAATTTTCTTTTAGCTATCCAAACCAAACTTTCTTTGGTGCGGACTTGTATCAAATACTGAGATGAACAACCCTATTTATTAGGGGAGGTTACTATACGAAAGCGTTAAATGTTTGTGCACAATACATGGTACGAAGGGCTGGTCCCCCTAAGTACGAGTTGAGAGTCCATAGTCTAAATGACTGTTAAAAGTTTTTAACAGAATTGTTTATAACCTAGGACAAAGTTCAAGGTCTTATGACCCTCAGATGATTTCAATATTCGAAATTCTAAATATTAATGAAAGAATTATTATTCAATTCTTTATTGTTGATGAAAGTAAAGTTATTCAAATCTTTTGAAGTTATTCAATTATGTCATATTATTGTTGTATTCCAAGTGAGCTTTTGTTTGCTCACTCTTGCATATTTAATAATCCCTTGCAGCTAAAGTCGAGACCGTTGACGTAAAGGGAAAAGCAAGATGATCAAGTGAAGACTTGTTATCTTTTGATTTTGATTGTAATAAGACTTGATGTTATGATATTTATTTCCGCATTATTGTTTATGTTAAGGTTAGATAAGCCCTTGGATATTTTGATTTAAGGTTGTAATCCTTTTTATAAGGAAGATTTTTATTTAATTATAAGGTTGTAATTATTTTGCATTCTTTATTATTAGGTAGATGTATGTTTTATTTAGATAGTGAACACCAAATCGTGTAGAAACGAAGTACCCGGATTTGGGAGTATCACAGGTTGGTATCAAAGCTTTAGGTTATGAACCTTAGGTGGGGGGAAAACCTTAGGTAGTAGCCTTATAGGAAGATCGAAAAGATAGTGGTGATAGGTAAAGATAATAAATTACCTTATGTGCTATGTGTTTACGTTTAAGTATTCGGAGAGTATCGATCGATATCACGTAATAATTAAACTTTAAAATTTTGTTGTCAGGATGACGAACGTTGGAGAGTCCAGTCAGGCTAGGGAGGATTTACCCCAGATGCCTAGAGACGAAGAGCCCCGAGACATCCATGTTGTCTGGGAGCAGTTGGTTCGGAGAGAGCCATCTCCATTGATCACCATAGCTGGTCAGGAGAATGAGCCGACATCTAACTAAGATGATGAGGACGAGGATGAGTCAGGGGAGGAAGAGGAGGAGGAGGATCCTGAAGAGGATTCCCACCTCACTTTACTAGTGCTGAGATATACGAGGAGGTCTACGACCACAACGTGGAGCTACATGGCCAGGTCGGAGAGCTCAAAGTAACCATACAGCAACGAGACAAGACGATTGAAGAGTTGGACATCGAGCTAGGAAACACAAAGTGGGATCTAATTCACGTAGAGAGTGATAGAGATACTGCACGGACTGAACTAGCGAAGCTGAAGAACGGCATCCAGGAGGAGTCAGCAAAGCGCGCCAGAGCGGAGGAAACAAGCTTGAGGGCTGCTTAACGTGCTGATCGAGCTGAAGACGAGGCTCAAGCAAAGAAGGCCAAGCTAAGGCAGACGGAATACGCTTTCCATACGGCTATAGATAGGTCCCAGGATCGTGTCTTCTATTATCCAACTCAATTCCAAGGTTTACCATGGTACGTGGTGGATCGCAGAACAGCATTTCGGGTGATGGAGGAAGAACGTAGAGAGGCTGTGCGACGTCTTAACATGCCTAGATAGTAGAGTCTTTCATTATGTGTTTCTTTATTTATAAATAAATGTAAATCCCATAATTTGAGATATTAATGGGATGAGGTGATAATGTAATCCTGTAACTTTTTTAGTTCAGGAAAGATAATGTAAATAGCAGGAATGATATCTATTCTATGTTTTTCAAAACTACAAATGAATAAAATAAAGAAGTTTATTAACGTGCTATGTGTTCAAGTGTGAATTATTGAAATATTTTGAATTGAACTTGAATATTTAAGAAATGAGTAAAGGATCTAATAAGGATATTTCTTAACAGAAAATGCCTCCTAGAAGAAGACCTACACCTCAAAACCCCGAGGGTTCGACGAACAACAACAATAACAATGGGCCGAATCCCAATTCGGTTCAGCAATTGGTGAACCTGCTGACAGGAGCACTTGCAAATCAGCCGCAAGTGCAGGGCATAACTTTTAAGGAATTTAAGGCAGTAGGACCGCCAGAGTTCCAAGGATCGGTAAACCCGATAGATGCCCAGACGTGGGTAATGGAGATGGAAAAGTTCTTCGACGTAGCTAGAGTTAGCGAGGACCAGAATACGGCTTTGGCGACTTTTATGTTGAAGTCGAATGCTAGTTTTTGGTGGTAGGCCAATAAAACAAGGGAAGGAGAAGGAGTTATAGCATGGGACCGTTTCAAAGAGATGTTCTTTAAAATGTACTTCCCCGTTAGCTCGCAGGACCAGATAGAGGTCAAGTTTCTAGAGCTTAAACAGGGAGGGATGACGGTGTTGTAGTACGTTGCAAAGTTTAACGAGCTGGCCAGGTTTGCTACATACCAGGTCAGTACTGACGCTAGGAAGGCGAGAAGGTTTGAGCGGAGACTGAAGCCCTCGATCTACAGCAAGGTCTCCATATTCCAGCTGAATACATTTGCAGCTGTGCTGGAGAAGGCAATCCTCGCTGAAGGTGGAAGCGACATGGTGACTAAGTATAATCAGGACCAGAAGAAGAATAAGAATGAGACGGAGAACAAGGCTGGTGGTAGCGGGGCTATTGACTAGAAAAGGAAGTGGAACGACAACGCCTCTGCTCGAAGTCAACATGGAAACCAGCAGAAGAAGAAGATTGAAGCATGTGTGACATGCGGGAAGAATCACACTAGAGTGTGTATGAAGGGGAGACGGGTGTGCTTCAACTGTGGTCAGGAAGGCCACATTGCGTAGAATTTCCCAAACCCTAAGAAGGGAGCTTGCTACACATGTGGATCCAAGGATCACATGGCCCGAAGTTGCCCGAAGAAGCCAGCAGCAGGGTCAACAGGGAATGGAGAAAATGGTAGTGGCAGCACTCTGACTATCGCTGGACCACTGCAGGCCGTTCGACCCACTGCCCGAACATTCAACATGACGGTGCTGGATGTTGTGCAATCAAAGGATGTGGTGTAAAGTATTATTCCGGTCAATAATATAAATGCATATGTATTATTTGATTCGGGTGCTACTTGTTCATTCATATCTAATGATTTTGCTAAGACCCTAGACTTAACTAAAGAGGAATTAGTTTACCCCTTGAACATAGAGATTGCGAATAGGGAGGTTATTCATGTTAAGTTTTTATACAAGAACTGTAGATAGGACATTAAGGGTCAGGAAATGAGGGTAGATTTGATTCCGATCAAACTTGGGGAATTCGATGTGATACTGGGTATGGATTGGTTGTTCAACCATGAGGCTGTAATCGATTGTCAGAAGAAGTCTATAAACCTTACGACTCTGTCGAAGTTAGTATTCTATGGTAGCAAATCGCCTAGACAAGTGAGTTGTCAGACGATTATGCAAGCCAGGAAACTTTTGACGCAAGGCTGTGTAGGATATCTAGCCTATATAGTAGATACTCGTAAGGAAAGCCCGAAGATAGAAGAGATATCAGTGGTTAGGAAGTTTATAAACGTATTTTTGAGCTAATTGCCAGGACTTTCGCCAGATAGGGAGATAGAGTTTGTAATCGACTTAGCACCGGAAACTGCTCCGTTTTTGAAAGCTCCGTACAGAATGGCTCCAGTCAAGATGAAGGAGTTGATGGTTCAACTGCAAAAATTACTGGATAAGAAGTATATTCAGCCGAGCTTTTCACCGTGGGGAGCGCCAGTTGTATTCGTGAAGAAGAAGGATGGATCGATGCAGCTTTGCATTGATTATAGGGAGTTGAACAAAGTTACGATCAAGAATAGGTATCCTTTACCTAGGATCGATGACATGTTCGATCAGTTGAAGGGTGCTAGATACTTCTCAAAAATCGATTTGAGAAGTGGATATCATCAGTTGAAGGTAAGAAGAGAGGATATACCAAAGACGACTTTTAGAACTCGGTATGGACATTACGAGTTCTTGGTGATGTCATTTGGTCTAACGAATGCCCCAGCTGCATTTATGGACCTAATGAATAGGGTGTTTAAGCCATTCCTAGATAAGTTCATAGTGGTGTTCATAAATGACATCCTGGTTTATTCCAAGGCTGAGGAGGAACACACTGAACATTTGAGACTAACATTGTAATCACTGAGACGAGAGAAGCTTTATGTGAAATTCTAGAAGGGCGAATTCTGGTTAGAACGTGTGCAATTTCTTGGCCACGTGATTGACAAGGATGGGATTTCGGTAGATCCGTCGAAGGTTGAAGCTGTGATGAATTGGGATCAGCAGAAGACGCCATCTGAAGTAAGAAGTTTCTTTGGATTGACAGGTTATTACCGAAGATTTATTCAGGACTTTTCCAATATCGCAACTCCGTTGACGAATTTGACTCGTAAAACAGTTAAATTTGTTTGGACGGAAAAGTTTGAGGAGAGTTTATAGGAATTGAAGAAGAGGTTGAGCACTACGCCTGTGTTGTCTTTACTGGATAGTATGGGGAATTTTGTAGTATACAGTGATGCCTCACATAAGGGATTAGGCTATGTGCTAATGCAGGGTGGAAAAGTCATTGCCTATGCGTCGCGTCAGCTGAAGGATTATGAAAAAGGGTATCCGACCCATGACTTAGAATTGGAGGCAGTAGTGTTTGCTCTGAAGATATGGAGACACTACTTATATGGAGAGAAGTATGAGATATACACGGATCATAAGAGTCTGAAATATATCTTCACCTAAAAGGATTTGAACATGCGCCAAAGAAGATAGTTGGAACTAATAAAGGACTACGACTGCGAGATACTTTACCATCCAAGTAAAGCTAACGTGATTGCCGACGCTTTAAGCAGGAAGGGTAATATGTTAACTAATCAGGATCAGTTGATAGCAAAGATGGCTAGATTGGAACTGGAAGTGAAGTATCCAAAGGAATCAGATGAGAAGTTATTTCAAGTAACCACTGGTTCTACTCTGGTAGACAAGGTGAAAGAGGCACAACTTCACGATGAAGAGTGTGAGAAGATCCGGAAGAGAATAACTGACGGTGAAGAAATCAAGTTCAAAATCGACAATGAAGGACTGTTACGATTTAAAGGGACAATCTGGGTACCGCCAGTACCAGACGTCAAAGAGGAGATTTTGAGCGAAGCTCACAGTTTGAGATATTCGATTCACCTTGGGAGTACAAAGATATACCAGGATCTGAGACAACAATTTTGGTGGCCGAATATGAAGAGGGACATTGCTGAATGCGTTGCGAGATGCTTAACGTGCCAAAAAGTTAAAGCAAAACACCAGAGACCAAGTGGATTGCTACAACTATTAGAAATTCCAGAATGGAAGTGGGAACATATCACGATGGATTTTGTGGTTGATCTTCCAACGACTCAGAAGGGTTTCGATGCGATATGGGTTATAGTGGATCGACTGACGAAGTCAGCACATTTTCTACCGATAAAGATTAAGTTTAACTTAGATCAATTAGCGAAGTTGTACGTTAAGAAATTATTTCTCGATACAGTGCTCTGGTGTCGATTGTGTCCGACAGAGATCCGCGTTTTACGTTGAATTTCTGGAAGCGTTTACAAGAATGTCTGGGAATGCAATTGCGGATGAGTACGACGTACCATCCTCAGACTGATGGCCAGAGCGAGTGAACGATTCAGACGCTAGAGGACATGATGAGAGCTTGCGTGATGGACTTCAAAGGAAGCTGGGATGATCATCTACTGTTGGTGGAGTTCGCCTACAACAATAGTTACCACGCGAGTATTGGCATGCCGCCTTACAAAGCATTATACGGCAGGAAATGCAGAACCCCATTATGCTAGGATAAGGTCGGTGAACGTCAACTGTTGGGACCAGAATTGGTGCAACAAACCGCTAAAATCATAAACCTGATCAGAACCAGATTGGTTGCTGCTCAAGACAGACAGAAGAAGTATGCCGATAAACAACGACATAACCGAGAGTTTGTAGCAGAAAGATTCATTTTCCTGAAAGTATCTCCCTAGAAAGGGAAGATTCAATTTGGCAAGAAGGGGAAGCTGAGTCCCCGATTCATTGGACCTTTTGAGATATTGCGAAAGGTTGGCGAAGTGGTTTACGAGGTGGCTCTACCTCCGGAGCTAGACAATATACACAACGTTTTCCATATTTCTGTGTTGCAACCGTACAAACACGACTATAAGCATGTAATATAATACGAGCCGTTACAGTTTGATAAAGACTTAACTTATGAAGAAGTGCATGTTCAAATAGTAGATAGAAAAGAACAAGTACTTAGAAACAAAGTGATACCTTCTGTTAAGGTAATCTGGAGGAACCACAGTGCTGAAGAAGCTACGTGGGAACTCGAGGATGTTATGAAGAAAACATATCCCCAATTATTTGCTTAATTATTTGTGTAACCCCTTATATATCGATTATGGGGACATAATTTTTTTAAAGGGGGAAGAATGTAACAGATGTGATTTTTTTTTTTTGTGATTCTAGGGACAGAATCCTTTTAAGGAGGGAAGATAGTAACGAATGAGAATTTTATATATTAATTTTAAATATTTATTGAATTAAATAAATATTTAAATTGATTTATTTATTGAGTTAAATAAATAAATTATGTGATTGTGTAGAGTAATTTAAGTAAGTGTTATATATTAATTAAATGAATATTTAATAATTTATTTAATTGATGTGTAATAATTTTATGATATGGTTCTAATTTAATTGAGATAATTAAATTGGATGGAATTTATGTGATAATTTTTGCATAAAATTATAATTAGTTAGTAATTATAATTGTTATGTGGCAATTTTTATGTGGGTAATTGATTTTTATTAAGGTTGTAATTTATTTTACATTCCTTTATTTATAGGCAGTTAGTTATGTTTTAAATAGTAAACACCAAATTCTGTGGAAATAAAGTACCCAGATTTGGGGGTGTCACAATTTGGTATCAAAGCTTTACGTTATGAACCTTAGATGGGGAAACCTTAGGTAGTAGCCTTATAGGAAGATCGAAAAGATAGTGGTGATGGTCAATATAATAAACTACCTTATGTGCTATGTGCTTATGTATGATTAATTATGTATTTTCAGTATCACGTAATAATTAAAACTTAAAATTTTGTTGTCAGGATGACGATTGTTGGAGAGTCCAGTCAGGCTAGGGAGGAGTTACCTTAGATTCCTAGGGATGAAGAGCCCCGAGACATCCATACTGTCTGGGAGCAGTTGGTTCAGAGAGAGCCATCTCCACTGATCACTTTTGTGGGTCAGGAGCATGAGCCAGTCTTTGACCGAGAGTATGAGGAGGAGACAGAGGAAGAGGAGGATCCCGAAGAGTTTCCACCAAACTTTATCAGCACTGTGATGTATGAGGAGGTTTATGACCTCAACATGGAGCTACAGGGTAGATTCGGGGAGCTAGAGGAACTGGTGGATGTGTGTCAGACCACCATAGAGCAGAAGGATGAGACGATTCAAGATCTGGATGAGCGTCTTAGAAACGTGGAGTGGGATCAAGTTCACGTAGAGAGTCAGAGAATTGATTACTGGCTGAGATTGAGAAAGTGAAGGGTGGCATGAAAGAGGCGTCGGCGAAGCGTGGTAGAGCGGAGGATGCTTGTATGAAGGCTACCCAACGTGCAGATAGTGCAGAAGACCAGATTCAGATAAAGAAGGCCAGAATGAAAGAGTTGGACTATGCTTTTCATTCAGCTATAGATAGGGCCCAAGATCGAGTCTTTTATTACCCATCTCAGTTCGAGGATGTACCATGGTATATGGTGGATCGTAGAATAGTGTTTCTATAACAGATGTGATTTTTTTTGTTGTGATTCTTGGGACAGAATCCTTTTAAGGAGGGAAGATTGTAACGAATGAGAATTTTATATATTAATTTTAAATATTTATTGAATTAAATAAATATTTAAATTATTTTATTTATTGAGTTAAATAAATAAATTATGTGATTGTGTAGAGTAATTTAATTAAGTGTTATATATTAATTAAATAAATATTTAATAATTTATTTAATTGATGTGTAATAATTTTATGGTATGGTTCTAATTTAATTGAGATAATTAAATTAGATGGAGTTTATGTGATAATTGTTGCATGAAATTATAATTAGCGAGTAATTATAATTGTTATATGGCAATTTTTATGTGATTAATTGATGTTAGCTTTTATTTATTTAAATTAGAAGGTTGGAATTTAATTAAATAAAGTGTAACATTTAAACTAGGTGTTAAAGGATTTATGAAAAGAATAAAAAGGGTTTTAAATTAGTTTTACCCAAACAAGGCCCTTAAAACTGTTTTGAAATCCATTTTGCCAAACGAGACCCTTACACCTATTTTAATCTCGTTTTGCCAAACAGGGCCTTAGTTACTAAAACCTATTTTTAAAATTAAAGTTGTTTTGCAAAACAAGCATTAGGGCTTTTAAAAATTAAAATTTTTGTAACTTATATATTAATTGGTAATTAGTATATGATATAATTATAGGTATTAACTATTTGTCAGTTACATATATTATATAATTATATATATAATATATGTATACCAGTTATACAAATAGTTTTTACGTTAGTTAAAGTTAAGAGAAGAAACAAGTTAGTTAGTGTTAGAGAAAACAAAGAAAAATACAGAGAAAGTTAGAGAGAAGAAGAAGAAGAAGAAGGAGGAGGAGGAGGAGGAGGAGTCCTTGCTAAGCGAACAAACATCATCTTCTTCTTCCTCACAATCAAAGGGTATAATCTCTAAGTTTTCATTTTAATATTGTGTTTTATGTTCTTCATATTGTTGGTTCTCTGTAAACATAGATTCTCGTAAAAATTGCATAAACATGATTTATATATATATATATATATATATATATATATATAATGTTTATAGCATGCTTGTATATGAATTATATGTTTAATTAAGTTGTTAATTCATGCATAGATGATGAACATGAGGAATTCATGTTCATCAAAAGTCACAGTAATATATTTTGAAAATATATATATAGTTTTCTTTTAACAATCAAAAAATTCATGTTCGATTGTTAATTGTTGTTTAAATTAATTGTAGAGAATGATAGCATGTTTAGAAACTAATTGACTATGCTTGAAATTATGTGAATTGGTTTAAAAACAAATTCACAGTGCTCAATTTCATCAAGAACACTTAACAAAGGCTTTTCTTCAAAAATCATGAAATTAGAGTGTTGATTATGTGTTTCGATGATTATTAATGTTAAAGCATATTAAAAACTTAGAATTTATGTTTTCAATAAAGTTTATATATATTGTGTTGGATGAATTCAGAACTCGATATAGAGAAATAAGCCAATTAGTTTTTTCTCTGCACAATTCGCGAGCCAGAAATTCGCCGCTACAGGGGGGCCTCCCCGACGGGCCTATAAAAGCCAATACACCCGCCCCGGCGTGCGGGGGGGGGGGGGGGTGTGCAGAAAATAATGATGTTGTTATTTTTGTGTATTTTGAAAAACTAACTTTATTTAATAAACTTGATGACATGTTAGGCATATATTAAAATGCTAAATGAATAGTAATGATTTATATTAATTTTGTAAGACCCCAACTTTTATGAATAAAATTAAATTTCCTCTATATATTATTTTGAAATAATCAGGGGTTAATTTGATAATGTGGAATGTTATGGGTAAAATGCTGCAAATATTTTAAATAAGCAAGTGGTTATAAATATTCATTGTTGTCGGAGAATATTCGTTTGGTTGTGGAATATTCTTGCTGTCGGGGAATATTCGTACGACGGCGCAGCCAATTGTGGGCCCCATAACGGAAAACTGTCGGATGAAGAAAACGACAAGAATGAGTTTTTTATAAATAACGGTATAGTTGTTACCGTTAACACTGTTGGAATACACGATGGGTAAAGTAAAGTAATACGCGTTGTTGCACAGTAGCACACGGTATTGCACAGTATTTTTATATTATTGTTAATTCAATAATTGTCACTACACAGTATTTCCCATTATCAGATCCATAATTCATATTATTTGAATAATATTATTAGATAGCATTATTGGCAATGTCTAAGGAAGTTCTGTCTAGGAGGGGTTATTTAATTGCGCGCTAATAAGGAGAAATTCTTATCGGAAGGCCCCTTCTTTTTTGAGAACGACCTGGTTATCAATATTCTGGTTCTATAATATTATTTGTGAATAATTATTTATTGATAAAAAAATGATAAGAAAATATTTATTTTATGTGGATATAAATGAAGGAATTAATGCTGAGGTGTTTTATCAGTATTTTGTCGGAATGGAGGTGTGAAAAATCATCCGTATGTGAATTTCGGTAATTTTTCGTTTGGAATTTGAAAAAACTTCCTTCTACAAAGTTGTAGAGAATTAAATTTCCTATGAAAAGAACATAGAATTCGTATTTTTCTGATAAAAGTACTATTTTTTATGAATTATGGAAGTTCCAAAATATTGGGTAGGAAGTGATTTTTGGGGTTAAAAATATTTTTTTAATAAAAACATTTTTTTAATGGGTGGGCCCCACTGGTGGTGAGCTGATGATTTTGGTAAAGAGGTGGGTGTGAATTTTGTTTAAATAAAATATTATTTTATTAAATTTTCTGCTTTAGCGTTCTAAGTATTTTCCTATAAATAGGGTGCTGAATTAGAATTTAAAAATCACACCAGAATCAGAAGTTTTCGCTCTCTATAATATCGAGCATACTTTTGTGAGTATTTAAATACTTTAAGTGTTACTATTCAGTGCAAATTTTCTTCAGTATTATATCCGATATTCCAATCAGAAGTACTATTCTTTTGAAGTAAGGGATGTTATATTTTTCGTAAATGATGTTATTGCTTTCAATATCATTTCATCGAAATATTGGTATGAATTTTATTATAAAAAATTTACCTTTTTTATCGGGGTTACTAGTCACGTATACGACACTATTCACGTATACGGCACTATTCATAAGTACGATACTATTCACGAGTACTATTCACGAAGTATGATTTTTCTTATGAAAATTTCTACCTTTTTATGTCGGGATTACTATTCATGTATACGGCACTATTCACGTATACGACACTATTCATGAATACGGTACTATTCATAGAAAAATTAAATTTTCTTTTCTCGGTCCAAGTTGGCTATTATGGTTTCTATCTTTGATTGGATTCAAGTTTTGATCTTCATTCTTGAATTTTGCTCCACAATTGATTATTATGGAGTATTCTTGAACTTGGATAAACTAAATTACGAATCCCTAATTTTTGTCCTTTATCTCACTGGATTCGTTCTTTAAAATATTTTTCATCATCTTCAGTCTTAAATGGTGATACAAAAAAATATCTTTGGCATGTAGTGCAAAGATGGATGATTATTTAATGAATATCTTTGGCCTGTAGTGCAAAGATGGATGATTATTTGATGAATATCTTTGGCCCGTAGTGCAAAGATGGACAGGTGTTGAGATGAACATGACCAACTGGTGATATAAATGAATATCTTTGGCCTGTAATGCAAAGATGAATATTTGATTCAAGATATATATTGATTGATGTTACAGGGATAAAATATTGATTATGAACTTTCAAATCATAGAAGATAGTAGACATTATTTCCTACTTAACTCTTCTGTTGCATTGTTATTTTCGCTGCAGTTGTTGATCTAAAACATGTTGTCCATAATATTTTATCTGATTTGTTGAAGGCTAACGATAAATTGTTCTTTATTATCTTAGTTATAATATTCTTTACTGGGCTAGTTGAGCTCGCCCTTTTCATCTATTATCCTCTTCAGGAAATGAGAATGTCGCAGGGACTAGTCGGGGGACAGAGTGATCGTCCGAGTTAGAGCAGTAGTAGTCCTCACTATTTTTATAAAATAGTGTGATAATAATTATAATGAGGACTTAGTTTGAATGTTTATATTTTCTACACATATGTATTGACACTCACAGTTATGTGATCGTATTTTGCACGACCGTGTGATATAAAAGTTTGTATTTGAATTCTGTACCATGTGTTTGGCCACTCAGAATGGGTTGGTTGGATTGGACTAATTTTGGGGGCGTCACAAATATAATATGTAATTATAATTTGAATAATTATAATTAAAGTAAAGGTTTAATTTCAATTATAATTTGTTCAATTATAATAGTTTGATTAATTTTAATTAAAGTAAATGTTTAACTTAAATTATAATTTGTTTAAATTATAATTTAATTAATGTAAGATGTAATTATAATTTGATTAATTATAATTAAATTAAATATTTAATTTGAATTATAATTTATTTAATTATAATATAATTAATATGGATACATAATACATAATTATTAGTTGATTAAATATGTGAGTATATAATGTGATCATGTGATGTGATTAACTATGTGATAATTAATTATTAACTTAATAATTAAAGAGGAATGAGTTAACCTAGATGAGTTAACTAATTATGTGAATTAGTTATGTAATAACTAATTTAGATTATTATAGTTGATTATATATATATATATATATATATATATATATATATATATATATATATATATATATATATATATATATATATAGAATTTGTTAAGGAACGTGGTTTGTAACAGTAGCTTGCGCTAGAGGCAAGTCTTCTATCCCTAAACTTGTTAATTATATGCAAGTGTTTTAAATTCAAATATATATTGTATTTGAGATTATCCTTTTATTTCTGCAATGGACAAGGTACTTATTTAAAGTCATGATTTAATTAAAGTGACCTTGACTTAATTGTTCAAGTAAGGTCTTTCTTATCGTTCGTATGCTTTAAGTTTAAATTCTAAAGCATAAGTTATTTCATAATTCGTTATTATTGAATTATTCTTGATTATTGTGAGTCGATTCAACTACTCCTTAGTTGATGAAAGTTGAAGCTCCAAATTTCCTTTTAGCTATCCAAACCAAACTTTCTTTGGTGCGGACTTGTATCAAATACTGAGATGAACAACCCTATTTATTAAGGGAGGTTACTATGCAAAAGCGTTAAATATTTGTGCACAATACATGGTACGAAGTGCTGATCCCCCTAAGTACGAGTTGAGAGTCCATAGTCTAAATGACTGTTAAAGGTTTTAAACAAAATTATTTATAACCTAGGACAAAGTTCAAAGTCTTATGACCCTCAGATTATTTCAATATTCAAAATTATAAATATTAATGAAAGAATTATTATTCAATTCTTTATTGTTGATGAAAGTAAAGTTATTCAGATCTTTTGAAGTTATTCAGTATGTCATATTATTATTGTATTCCAAGTGAACTTTTGTTTGCTCACTCTTGCATATTTAATAATCTTTTGCAACTAAAGTCAAGAACGTTGACGTACCGTCAACAAGTAATGGGAAAGGCAAGATGATCAAGTGAAGACTTGTTATCTTTTGATTTTGATTGTAATAAGACTTGATGTTATAATATTTATTTCTGAATTATTGTTTATGTTGAGGTTAGATAAACCCTAGGATATTTTGATTTAAGGTTGTAATCCTTTTTTTAAGGAAGATTTTTATTTAATTATAAGGTTGTAATTAATTTGCATTCCTTATTATTGGGTAGATGTATATTTTATTTAGATAGTGAACACCAAATCGTGTGAAAACAAAGTACTCGAATTTGGGAGTGTCACAGCTTCGGGTCATGGAAGAGGAACGTAAAGAGGTTGTGCAACGTCTTAATATGCCTAGATAAAAGAGTAATAAATTATGTGATTATTTATGTATTAAATAAATGTAAGTCCCAGAGTTTGTGATAAATAATGGGATAAGATGATGATGTAATCCTTTAACTTTTTCCAGTTCAGGAAAGTTGATGTAAATAGCAGAGATGTTATCCTTTCTATGTTTTAAAACTATGAATGAATAAAATATCGAAGTTTATTGAAGTGTTATGTGGTTAAGTGTTAATTTTAAAATGTTTAAGTTGATCTTAAACATTTGAGAGTTGAGTAGGGATCTAATAAGTGTATGTCTTAATAGAAAGATGCCTCCTATAAGAAGACCAGCATATCAGCAACAAGAGGGGTCTACGAACAATAACAACAACGATGATGCTAATGCCAATCCAGTTCAGCAATTGGTGAATCTGTTAATGGGAGCACTTGCGAATCAGTCTCAAGTTCAAGCTGCAACTTTCAAGGAGTTCAAAGCGATAGGACCGCCGGAGTTAAAAGGATCCATAAATCCGATCGAGGCCCAGATGTGGGTAATAGAGATAGAAAAGGTCTTCGATGTTGCCAGGGTCAACAACAACCAAAAGACTGGTTTTGCAACATTTATGTTAAAATCCGAAGCTAGCTATTGGTGGCAAGCAAATAAGGCTCGGGAAGGAGAAGGCATAATAACTTGGGACATATTCAAGAAAATGTTCTTCAAGATGTACTTTCCAGCAAGCTCGCAGAACTAGCTGGAGGTTCAGTTCTTGGAGCTGAATTAGGGAACAATGTTTGTGCCAGAGTACGTCGTAAAGTTTAAAGAGCTGGTAAGATTTGCGATGTATCAAGTCAACACTGATGAGAGAAAGGCGAGGAGGTTCGAGCTGGGATTGAAGTCCTGGTTGTACAGCAAAGTCTCCATGTTTAAGCTGAACACATTTGCAGCAGTGTTGGAAAAGGCAATCATCGCGGAAGGTGGAAGCGATGCCTTAACTAAGTACAACCTAGATTAGAAGAAGAAGAAGAATGAGAATGAGAATAAATCTGGTGGAAGTGGTACCAACCAGAAGAGGGAGTGGAGTGACATCGCTTCTGCTGGTAGTCAACAGGGGAATTAGCATAAGAGAAAGTTTGAGGCTTGTGCTACTTGTGGGAAGAATCATACTGGAGTGTGCCTGATAGGTAAGCGGGTATATTTTAACTGTGGTCAGGAAGGCCACATTACGCTGAATTATCCTAACCCGAAGAAGAGAGCTTGCTTTACATGCGGGTCAAAGGATCACATGGCTCGTGATTGCCCTAAGAAGCCAACTGGAGGGTCGAGTGGAGGAAGAGGAACTAACAGCGGCAACACTTTGACTATTGTTGGACCAACGCGAGCTGACCCACCGCCAGAACATTCAACATGACAGTGCAAGATGCTGTGTAGTCAAAGGATGTGGTGTCAGGTATCATTTCGGTCAATAGTATTAATGCTTATGTATTTTTTAATTCAGGTGCTACTTGTTCATTTATATCTGATGACTTTGCTAAGAATTTAAACTTTCCTAAGGAGGAATTAATTTACCCTTTGAACATAGAAATTGCGAATAGGGAGGTAATTCCTGTTAGGTTTGTACACAGGAACTGTAGGTTGGTTATTAAGGGTCATGAGTTGATGGTAGATTTAATTCCGATAAAACTTGAGGAATTTGATGTTATACTAGGTATGGATTGGTTGTTCAACCATGGCGCGGTAATTGATTGCCAGAGAAAATCTGTAAACCTTACGACTTCGTCAAAGGTAGTGTTTTATGGCAGCAAGTCGCCTAGACAAGCGAGTTATCTGACAATTATGCAAGCCAAGAAGTTATTGAAACAAGGTTATGTAGGGTACTTAGCCTACATAGTGGATACTCGTATGGAGAGTCCAAAGTTGGAAGAAATATCAGTCGTTAAAGAATTTGTGGATGTGTTTTCGAGCGATTTTCCAGGACTTCCGCCGGATAGAGAGATAGAGTTCGTGATTGACTTAGTGCCAGGGACTGCTCCAATATCGAAGGCCCTGTACAGAATGGCTCCGGTAGAGATGAAGGAGTTGATGGTTCAACTGCAAGAATTATTGGATAAGAAGTATATTCAGCCGAGCGTATCGTCGTGGGGAGCTCCGGTGTTGTTTGTCAAGAAGAAGAATGGATCAAGGCGGCTCTGCATTGATTATAGGGAGTTGAACAAAGTCACGATTAAGAATAAATATCCTTTGCTAAAGATCGATGATTTATTCGATCAGCTGAAGGGAGCTAAGTACTTCTCGAAAATAGATTTAAGAAGCGGATATCATCAGTTGAAGGTAAGAAAAGAAGATGTACAGTGATAAGTAGGTTTTATACCTACTTATTAGATATCAACTTACCATAACTGAGGCTTAATCTCATATGTTTTTGTAGCATTTCATGCATTTTATCTTTGTTTTGTAGAATGCATGCTTGAAAACTAGCTTAGTGGCATTCTGTATAGATTAGATATGAAACCGGCTCGAGTAGGTGCGAATTGCATGTGATGTGATGTAGGTGAGAATGGCATGAAAGGAGTTTGGGAGAAAGCAGCAGCAGCAGCAGCAAGTCAGCAGGAAAGCAGCAGTCAGCATTCTACAGAAACCAGGGCAGCGTGCCCGCACCCTGGGAGTGCCTTAGAACAGCGTGCCCGTGCCTGGCCAAGACTTCATCAGTAGACAGCGCGGTCGCGCCCAATTTGCTCTATGGAGCAGCGCGGCCGCGCCATGTTGGTTTGACCAGAAGTTTGACTTTTCACTTAAAGGACCAAAATGAATGTTTACTCTTTTAGGGTGTACTTGGAGGTTGAGACATTATTCATGGATCATTTTTATTACCTTTTTAGGGTTAGAGAAACACACACAGAGAGAGAGAGAGAGAGAGAGAGAGTAGCCTCTTCTTCTACATCTAGCTTCCTCTCCTAATTTCTATAGTAAATTTGAATAGATAGCTTAGATTAGGGCTGATTTTAGGAACATTAGGGCTGATTTTAGGAACATTGGAGCTTGCTTATCATTGTATGCTCAGATTTGAGGAAGAGATCAGATTTGCATCTTTCTATCTTTAGTATCTCTTTCTTTACATTTTGGCTTCCAATGTATGAACTGTGACAACCCGAGAATTTATAAAATCTTAAATAATTAAAATAAAGGTTAAAGAATAAAACCTAGATGAGAATTTTAGAATTTATTAAAAAAATTTAAGTAAAACCTATAGGGTTTGCTATTTGAATAAGAATAACGAAAATATGGGTTACAAAATTTTAAAACCCTAGAAAGGGTGTGAAGGAATGTTAAGAATAAGGTATTACGATACTTATAAAAACTTATTGTGAACTAAATGGTGTAAGAAATGTTATAATGATACATGTGGAAATTTTATTAAGAAAATAAAATTTAACATGAAGAAAAGCTATGAGGTTAAACGAAGATGAGTATATGTATAGAAATATATATATATATATATATATACTTAGTAAGGTGCTATATATTTTAGCAAGAGGAATGATGAATTACGTTAGGGATATGAACGTCAAGTTTAGTCAGAAAAGACAATAAACACAAAATGTGTAAAGGTTGACTTTTTGGTCAAAGTCAACAGTGGACTTTTATGGAGAAAAGTCAAAATTGGAGTTAAAAGTGGTATATGTGATGACTTATTTGAATAATGAAATAGATTGAATAAATATGCATTATATAATGTGTATACATTTAATATATATATTAGGAATGATAATTAAATAATCTAAGGAAAGCAAGTCTAATTGGGTTAAGTAATTAAAGGTATATGAGTAAGAATTTGATGTACAAATTGAGTGAATAGAAACCCTAATTAAATAATTAGGGTAGGATATAATTAAAATTAGTGGACTATGTTAATTTACATAGCCCATTTATTTTATTATCAAGCCTAAAAGAATTATTAGGTAGCCCAATGAGAATTTATTTAGTAACCCAAAATAATGGGATTTGTGCTAGCAGAATAACTATGGTTAGGAACTAACCATACTTGAGTTAAATGTAGGAAAGTGTTGGTATATAAGGTGGACCCCAATAGTAATGATGGGTGATGATTGTTAAGAAATTTCCTAGGAAATTTTCTTGAAGTGGCAAAAGACTATTTTGCCCTAACAGAAAATTATTAATGACTTTTGTGTCCTAAGAAGGAAATTGCTAGGAAGTTTTCTAGTAATAGGAAAATGACAATTTTGCCTTAAGAGAAATTTGTTAATGACCATGGAATCCTTGAAGGAAATTTCTAGGAAATTTCCTAATTATAGTAAGATGACAATTTTGTCCTTAAAGAAAATTGATTATGACCAATATGTCCTATGAGAAAAATTTTAGAAAATTTCCTTAAGATGACTTAAGGACCATTTTATCCTTTTCTAGTGATGGCATAATGATAATTTTGCCCTTGATGGTAGCTAACTGGCCAAATTAGTATAGGGACTTTAATGTCATTTGATTAAGGCAAATTTAGCAATTAAAAATAAACCAAAAATGGGGGATAATAGAGGGAGTATACGGCTAAGAGAGGAAGAAAGAAAGAAGATTGGGGAGATGTATATTAGATATACAAAACATATCTATACATTTTTTTATCAAACAAAAATCCATTTCCTTTCTCTTTCATCTATCTCTCCAAAATTGTAAAAGAAACTAGAGAGAGAGAGAGAGAAGGAGGTCACGGCTAAGAAAGGAGGAAGAAGAGGAAGTGATCAAGCATTCATGCACCCAAAGTCCATATCTTATTGTGGAAAGAAGAGAAGAATACCCAACAAAGGAAGGTATAAAAAAATAAAAGTATTTCAAGTATTAGTTAAGGCTTTATGTAGTTGGTTATTCTTGTTTTGATCCATAAATATTTATGTTCTTGTTGGTGAAAACCTTATGAAGAGGTTAGATGTTTATTTGCGTTGTGTAACTTGGTCATGTATGTGTGATGTTGTTGAAAGATTTGGATAAGGCAAGGCTAGTGAGATTTCCGGAATTTTTTTTAGTTAATATGTGAGATCCATGTGATTTATTTTGAAGATTCATTTTTGATATTTGAGATTTACTTGTTGGTTGTGCTAGAGCATAAGTTATGAGTATAATCCATTTTGAATGGCACAAAAATGTTAAGGAATGAATAAGTTATAGAATTTTTAGTAAAACACTTTCTAGTTGGAAAAACAAGAAAAAAAGTTGCTGACCAGCCACTTTGGGGCTGTTTTTCGGAAGCTAGATAGATCCAAATTGAGTGTTTGATAAATGAAAACTATAGTTCAAGAAAATACGAATCCAGCGCATCCGACGGAACTTAATTCCGAGTTGTACATTTCGTTTTACAAGCGTTTCCGTAAAGGACGCCAAATCTGAAAAATTATGGGCGAGAATGGCATAATCGTAAATAAGTGGAAGTGATTAATTATTAAAAATAATTATTTAAAGCCATTAAATGGTTAGCAAATTAATTACATACAAAATTAAATATAATTAACCATTTAATTATTATTTAAGTGATAATTAAGTAGAGTTAGTATTAATAAACTAACTATTTATTATTTAATAATAAATAGAGTTAAACAATTGATTATTATTTAATTGATATTAATTAATAATTAAAGAATATTTTAGTAAAGATTAAGTAGTAATAATGTAATTACTTAATTACATTAACATAAAAGGTTTTAATTATTTATTATTTAATTAAATATTAAATAATAAATAAAGACAAGTAATAATTAATTATTCTTAACTTTAATAAGAAAGAATAATTAAAGATTTATGAGATGAATTAATATTAGATAATAAATAAGGCTAAATGTTAATTAATTATTCTTAAAATAATAATAAGGAATAATTAAAGACTAATAAAGTAAATAAAATAATTATTTACTATTCAAAGATAAGAAATTAAATAATTATTATTTAATTAATATTAAATAATAATTAAAGACAAATAATAATTTGATTATTCATTATCTAGTTACCATTAAATAATGAATAGATCTAATTGGCTATTATTTATTAGTTAAATAATAACTAACGGTAATTAATTAATTACTATTTAATGAATATTAAATGGTAATCAAATGAAGGTATAGATTAATATTATGATAAAAAATTTATTTAATAATTATATTAAATAAATTATGTAAAAATAGTTTTAATGTTTTAAAAAATCATTTAAAAATAATTTAAAGGTTATAAAAAAATATTTTAAGTTATAAAACATAACTTTTAATATTTTGTCATGAATTACATTAATATTTTAATATTAATGGCAGTTATTTAATAATGGTTTTAAATGTTTTAAAATCATTTAAAAGTGATATTAAGGTATTAAAAATACTTTGAGATATTATAAATAACTTATAATATTATGACATGTATTTCATTAACATTTGAAATTAAATAAATATTAATGATAATAGAATATTGTGGTATTTAAATCATTTAAATATGATATTTTTGATTGAAAAATCATTATAAATGATAATAATTATTTGAAAATTATTATGAGCTTGTGAAAAATATTTTAACTGATTAATAAATTATCTAAGTTAATATTATAGTGTTTAAGTAGAGTCTTATTAATATTAGGCTCGATAATTATCCGATTAGGCAATCGGGAGGTCGAAATAGTACCGAACTCAACTCAGACTGAAATAGTTTGACTTGATACTAGGTCTTATGTGTTCTGTTGACCGATAAGATTATGTGATAATGTGTTTAGGTTATTTTATAACTGTAATTAGCAATAGTTATTGCGATGATATTATTTTAATGTGGAGATCGGTATTATTAATATTAGGTCTTCAAATGAAGCTAAATAAACTGCGTAGCAGTAGTCGGCGATAAAGGCAAGTTTTCTTTAACTCAACCTTGAGTTATGATTCTTCAATTATGCTAGTGGTTAATCCTTGTTGATTACATCACGTCTATGAATTATTGATTCGCACGTTGTGCATATTGCATGTGTTCATCAAGTATGAAAGGCTGATCACCTTCATTACCATATTGTTCAGTTGAATTTATTCATGTTCCTTATTGACCATTCATTTTTATTGTCTCGGTCATTCAGTTATGTAAATTTGATTCATGCTATTTCACAATGGCTATATTATTGAAAGTCAGCCAGCTTATTGTTCATTCTTTTCAATCATGATATATCTTTTCTTAAAATTAAACTTGCTGGGCAAACTTGTTGCTCACCCTTGCTATATCATGATAAACATTGCAGATTAGGATGAATACGTCAGATACAGGAAAAGACAAAGACAAGGGTAGCATCCAATAATAGATGATTATGCACGTTAACTATTTGGTTATCTGATGCAAATTATTATGTAAACCTTTAAGTAATTAAGGTATGTATCAAGATAAAGGCTGTAGACCTTGGGATTATGTTGTTAAAACTTATTGTATAAACAATTTAGGTTTATATCTTCCGCATTAGTTATAGAATATGTTTCAAGATGAAGTACCGTAACGTACCAGGTCTGAGATTCAAGGGACCCGGATTTGGGGACGTCACATGAACAATCTCTTGTGATGGATTTTGATTTATCTATGAACTAATTTCTATTTGGGGTTATAATGAATCTTAATATATAGTTCAGATTTCTATTCTTCTTTATGAGAATTGGTTGATTATCTATATTGGATTATCTTGTATGATTTTCTTTAATTGATTAATTGCTTGATAACCAATTACCATGTTAGCCTATATGAACTTGAAAAAGGAAGTATAGGCTTAGAACTAATCATATTTGCATATGTATGTGAATTCTACTTTGTGATGGAATTTATGGTTCGTGCTTAAGATAGATATATACCGAAGCACCATATGTAATCCTTTGAGCACTTTTGCTTTAACACACTTTGATTGTAATTCACATAGACATATAGTGTATTAATCAATTTGGGTGTTTGCATTTATTCTATCTATTTGTGGATTGAGTGTAATATAAATTTGGTACATCGAGAGATGGCCATATCTTACTTGTGTGTGCTCAACTAATATATCATTATAATTAACTAAGCTAGTAAGGAAGTATAGTCTCTTGAATGAAGTGTTAAGTGAAATCGTATACCCCATATTCCCCTTAATTGGCTATTTTGCTTGTTATTCTTCTATTTTCTTGCTAGTAGCATTCATAGTTAAAATTTCACACCTCTCAACTGTTTAAGTAGACCGAAATAGTTATAAAACTGTTGCATGTTAGATTAAAAAACATTCATTATTCTCTGTGGGAACGATACTTTACTTACTCTATATTATTTATGGACCACGTGCACTTGCGTGTGTGTGTTGTTTTGATTAACAGCCAAACAAGCCAACAAGTTTTTGGCGCCATTGTCGGGAATTTTTGATTGTTTTTATTACTTTCGTCATCAGTTTAAATTAAATTGGACTTAGTTAAACAAATCTTATCTTATCTTATTTATATTTTTTCTTTTCTTTTGTTTCAGGCACTCTTCATTAGTGTATGCACACTCGGTCAAAGAAGTCTACTTTGGTGCCTAGAAGGGACAACATCAACGAAAGGGTTTGACGATTGAGTAAGGGTACTGCTAGCATTCAAGAGGAGACTGAGACACCAGTAGTTATGGCGGCAGAAGAACATAAAGCACTGAGGGACTATGTAACGCTGCGTATCCATGAGTTATAGTCGAGCATCACAAGGCTAACAATAGCCGCCAATTCCTTCAAAATTAAATCGGGAACAATATAAATGGTGCAAAACTCGGTTCAGTTTGGGGGTATGGCTAATGATGACCCGAATGAGCATTTACTAAGCTTCATTGAGATATGTGACACCTTCAAGTTTAATGGAGTGACGGATGATGTAGTGAGACTTCGACTTTTTCCATTCACATTGAGAGACAATGCAAAGAGTTGGCTTCACTCACTACCACCGGGGTCCATAACACTTGGGAGGACTTGGCACAAAAATTCTTGGCAAAATTCTTCCTACCCACAAAGACAGCAAAGATGAGAAGTGCAATTTCCACATTTGAGCAACAACATGAGGAGTCCTTATATGAAGCATGGGAGAGATACAAAGATATGCTAAGGAAGTGCCCTCATCATGGAATGCCTCAATGGATGGAGAAAAACACATTTTACAACGGATTGGGTAGTCAAACTCGGCCTAGCATTGATGCAGCTTCAGGAGGGGCTTTCATGGCCAAGAGTTATGAAGAGGCATATAAGTTGTTAGAGACCATGGTTGCAAATGATTAACAATGGCCTTCTTCTAGACTGAGTCAACAGAAAGTAGCAGGAGTTTTGGAGGTTGATGCCATCACGGCCTTAGCGGCTGAATTGTCGGCTATGTCAAAGAAAATCGATTCCATTACCGAGTCAAAAGTGAAACAAGTGGCCTATGTTTGTGAGCTTTTTGCTGGATTCACATCCTACAGACCAATGTGTTATTAATCCCGAATCGGTGCAGTTTGTGAGCAATTATTAGAGGCAACCCAACCAATATCAGAACACTTTCAATTCCAATAACAGAAACCACCCTGACTTGTCATGGAGCAACAACCAAAACCATCAATAAGCTCCAAGACCTTCATACCCTCTAGGATTTCATAACCAACAACATCAACAAACTCCATCTCCTCAGCCAGAAAGAAATCAGAAATGGAGAAGATGATGTTGAATTACATGGCTAATACCGAGGTAATGATAAAGAGCGAAGCTGTGGCTATAAAGAACTTGGAGAATCAAATGGGCCAAATGGCTAGCATGCTTACATACAAGGGACTCTACCTAGTGATACAGAAGCTAATCCAAGGAGAGAAGGGAAAGAAAAATGTAAGGCTGTCACACTTAGGAGTGGGAAACAAACTGCCTCTCTAGAGGGCAGCGCGGCCACGCCTCAAGAACAAAGGGAAATAGTGTGGGCGCGCCCATCTCCAGAGATAGATTATGTAGATTTTTCAAGGGAAAAGGATGGTAAGCAAGGGACTGAAACAAAACAGAAGAAGACAGCAGAGAAACTACGTGTTACTCCACCAAGAGTGTATCCACCCCGTCCCTTATCCATAAAGGCTCTAAAAGAAAAAATTGGACAATCAATTTGCCAAGTTCCTCGAGGTATTCAAAAAGCTGCAAATCAATATCCCTTTTGCAGAAGCTTTAGAACAGATGCCGAGCTACGCAAAATTCATGAAGGGGATTCTGTCTAGAAATAAGAAATTGGAAGATTTCGAGACAATGGCCTTGACTGGGGAATGTAGTGCGGTGTTACAAAGGAAGCTACCTCCCAAACTAAAGGATCCTAGTAGTTTTACTATCTCATGCTCTATTGGAAGCTTATCATTAACAAATGTTTGTGTGACTTGGGTGCTAGCATTAACCTAATGCCATTATCAGTTTACACACAATTGGGTTTATCAGCTCCAAAACCGACAAACATTTCTCTTTAGCTTGCAGATCGATCCATTACTTATCCAAGAGGTATTGTGGAGGACATCCTTGTAAAGGTGGACAAATTTATATTTCCCGTCGATTTCATCATCCTAGATTATGAAGAAGACAAAGACATTCCTATCATTCTGGGTAGAACATTCTTAGACACTGGGAGGACTCTCATTGAAGTGCAAAAAAGAGAACTTACTATGAGAGTTTAGGATCAAGAAGTTACATTCAACGTGTTTAAGGCTATAAAATTCCCTACAGATGAAGAGGAATGCTTCAGGATGGATGTGGTTGACAGGGCTATGAATGAAGAGTTTACACATGAACATTGATCCTTTAAAGAGTGCACTGATAGGGGACCTTGGCATTGATGACCTAGAGGTGGTTGAGTACTTAAAGATTTTGGATGCAGTGTCATGGGTGAGCAAGTTTAAAAGTCATGTTGAACCTTTAAAACATAGACAAGTCATCTGAGTGTTTAAAACCATCTCTTGAAATACCTCCTACACTTGAACTCAAGCCTCTTCCTAAACACCTTAGGAATGCATTTTTGGGTGATTCTTCTACTTTACTTGTTATTATTGCATCTGCACTAACATCATTTCATGAAAGTAAGCTGTTGAGCGTGCTACGGGAATTCAAAACCGCAATTGGATGGACCATTGCTGATATCAAGGGGATAAGCCCTTCCTTTTGCATGCACAAGATACTTTTGGAAGATGATAGCAAGCCTACAGTTGAACAACAGAGAAGACTCAACCCAATTATGAAAGAAGTGGTTAAGAAGGAGATTCTGAAATGGTTGGATGCTGGAATTATATACCCCATTTCAGATAGCTCGTGGGTGAGTCCAGTGCAGTGTGTACCCAAGAAAGGAGGAACGACTGTGGTAGCAAATGAGAACAACGAGCTGATACCCACTAGAACAGTCACTGTATGTAGAGTGTGCATGGATTATCGAAAGCTCAACAAAGCAACAAGAAAAGATCACTTCCTTCTCCCATTTATTGATTAGATGCTGGATAGATTTGCACGTCACGAGTACTATTGCCTTCTAGATTGATACTCTGGGTATAATCAGATAGTCATTGCTCTTGAAGATCAAGAAAAGACAACTTTCACTTGTCCCTACGGTACATTTGCTTTCAAAAGAATGTCATTTGGTCTATGCAATGCACTGGCTACCTTTCAAAGGTGCATGATGGCCATTTTCTTCGACGTGTTAGAACAGAATGTCGAGGTCTTCATGGATGACTTCTCGGTTTTTGGGGATTCATTTGATATTTGTTTGGAGAACTTGGTCATGGTATTGAAACGCTGTGTAGAGACGAACTTGGTGCTCCACTGGGAGAAGTGCCATTTCATGGTACAAAAAGGGATCATTCTTGGGCATAAGGTTTCAGGCAAGGGATTGGAGGTCGCCAAGGCAAAGTTGGAAACAATAGAGAGTTTGTCGCCACCGAATTCAGTAAAGGGGGTCTATAATTTTTTTGGACATGCGGGGTTCTACCGTTGGTTTATAAATGACTTCTCCAAGATTACAAAGCCTTTATGCAGTTTGTTGGAGAAGGATGTGCCTTTTAAATTCGATGAGGACTATTTGGCATCATTTGAGCATTTGAAGAAAAAGTTGACGACAACACCTATCATCATGGCTCCAAATTGGTTATAACTGTTTAAATTGATGCGTGATGCTAGTGACTATGAAGTATGGGTTATTTTGGGGTAGCGCAAGGAGAAGATGTTTCATGTCATTTATTATGCTAGCAAGACCTTGACGAATGCACAACTCAACTACACAACTACTGAGAAGGAGTTGCTAGTTGTGGTGTATGCCTTTGACAAGTTTCGCTCATACTTGATTGGCACAAAAGTAGTGGTGTTTATAGATCATACGACCATACGGTACTTAATTACTAAAAAGGATGTCAAACCTCGATTGATTCGATGGATTCTAGTCTTACAGGAGTGTGACTTGGAGATCAAGGATAGAAAGGGTACCGAGAATCAGGTGGCGGGCCACTTGTCACGATTAGAGAATCCGGGACAAGACAAGAATGATAGAGTTTTGATTAATTAGTCTTTCCCAGATGAACAACGTTTTATGGTCCAAGGCGAAGTCCCATGGTTTGCTGACTTTGCAAACTACTTGGTTAGCAACATCCTCCCTCCAGACTTATCAAGGCCTCAAAAGAAGAAATTCCTGCATGTTGTTAAATGGTACATGTGGGATGAGCCTTATCTCTTCAAGCAATGTGCAGAAAGAATGATCAGGAGATGTATCCCTTATAGCGAAACAGAAAGCATATTACATGATTGTCATGCATCGGTGTATAGAGGACATTATGGAGGTGAGAGGACAACGGCTAAGGTGCTTCAAGCTGGATTTTATTGGCCAACTCTATTCAAGGACGCCTACCAATTTGTGCAAAAGTGTGATAGATGCCAAAGGGTGGGCAACATCTCGAAGAGAAATGAAATGCCTCTAAACATGATTCTGGAAGTCGAAATTTTTGATGTTTGGGGCATTAATTTCATAGGACCATTTATCTCCTCTTGTGGCTGTGACATCCCGAATTTTTAAGAATTAATAAATGAGAATTTAATAAATAAAATTTTTATTATTTGATGTGTTGAGTTTGAGTATGTGTATACGTGTCATATATTATGAAATATGTGAATTGATGTGAAGAGGAGTTTAGATATTAATTTTAATATTTATTGAATTAAAATAAATATTTTAATTGAATTATTTATTGAGTTAAATAAATAATTATGTGATTAATATGGAGTAATGTAATTAAGTGTATTATATTAATTAAATAATTATTTAATATTTAATTTAATTAATATGTAATGATTTTATGTTATAGTTCTAATTTAATTGAGATAATTAAATTATATGTAGTGATGTGGTAATTGTTACATGATGTTATAATTAGCGAGTAATTATAATGTGATAATTTTATGTGATTAATTGATGTTAAACTTTTAATTAATTAGATTAATGTTAAGATTTAATTAATTAAAGGATAACATTAAAAAGATGTGTTAAAGGATTTATTAAAAGAATAAAAAGAGTTTTTAAAATCGTTTTCCCAAACAAGACCCTTGCATTATTTTAAATCCGTTTTGCCAAACGGTGCCTTAACTACTAAAAACCTGTTTTAAAAATAAATTATTTTGCCAAACAAGCCTTAGGGCTTTTTAAATTCCAATTATGTAACCTATGTATTAAGTACAATTATTATAATTATTAAGGTAATTATGTGTTATAAGTTATAAGTTATAAACTCTATATTTATGTTTATACTTATAATATATGTATATTATATTACATATACATACGTTAGTTTAGAAGTTAGAAGAGTTAGAGAAAATAGTTAGTGTTATCAAAGAAGAGAAAAATACAGAGAAAAAACACTCTGTGATTTTTACAAAGAAAATTGAGAGGAGTTTGGTGATTCTGAGAATCAAAAGAGGGATTATCAGAGCTATTCTCACCATCTAACGAAGCTTAATCAAGGATTGAAGGTACTAATTCACCTCTTGTTCTTAGTTTCCTTGTAATTCGAGTTTCATAGATAATTGGAATTATAATCGATGATTTAGTTAATTATAGGTTATATGAATTGATAGATGTTGTAATCCATTAATTCGAATGCTATAAGCGATTTTCAGAAATCAAAGTATTATAAAAATAAGGTTTTTCATGAAGAAATTGTGGTCTTATGAGTTTTCTTATATTGGTTGATTTTAGAATGAAAATTGATGATGTAGTATGTATTAATATGCAAAATTGAAAGATGTTCATGATACTATCGTCAATAACAAAAATAATGCATGTATTATGAATGAAATCGGTTGAGAATTGAAATTTTGGTGAATTATTTTGTTAAAAGTATAAGTTTTATGAAAATAGTAATTTACAATGAACTAACTTGAAAAATAGTTTCTTAAATATCAAAATTAGTGTTTGGTTGTGATATGTTATGTAAATTGATCATAGATTATAATAATATATCAAGAAACGAACAAAACATGATTTGAATCATGTGATTTGGGTTAAAAACGAACTCACAGTGTTAATTTTCGTCAAGAATGCTTAATAATGGTGTTTTCTTCAAAATTATGAAAATTAGGTGCTTTGATTATGTGTTGTGGTGTTATTGTATGTTAAAATCATGTTAGAAGTTTAAGATTTTGTTTGTATAAAGTTTCATGTACATTGTGTTAGTTAAAATCGGACTTTGGTGCGAAGAAATAAGCCAAATTGGCTTATTTCTCTGCAAGTTCGCTAGCCGGGGAACCCAACAACAGGGAGCCCCGCCCCAGCAGGGCTTTTTGCCTAGGAACTGCCGCCCCAGTGGAGCTACAAGCTGTCCGGAGTGGTTTAAGTAGTGTAATGCAAAACTTCTTTGATCTCTTGTAGTAAAACGGCCATAACGTTTTCATACAAACTCCGATTGCGGAGATTCAAGATGATCCGGAACGAGCACGAGTAGACCTACAACTTTCATTCTTTAATTTTATTTGATTTGAGGTCGTTAGCAGGGGTCAAAATGGTCATCTTTGTGACTGATGCGTATTCAGAGGCAATCGAAGGGCGTCGGACATGCACATACGCAAGTATAGTGCTGTCGACGATAATAAATGTTGTTCTAAGTTATAAAACATGAATGTTAGTAATTATAATAATGCTTAACATTAATAAATGAGGTATTAGATAAGTTATATAAGCACACTAAGCATACACAAGAGAGACGAATCGGGCGTGTGACGAATGAACGTCGAAACGCCGTGACAAGTGTTAATGTACGTAAAAAGTGTTTCAATTTAACTGAAATGAACACTATAACATATGAAATTGGGTTAATATAAAACCCATAAGTAGTCCTAGCAAGACTTAAACACTTGAATGAATTTCAAATATTACTAAAAAGAAATATAGTGAGATATAAGTCGAAAGTTAATACAATCAAATTGAACATTGTGTATTGATAGTAGGAAGAGTTATGAGATGTAGAGTAGAGTTAGCATTACAACTACTATGTGTTGCTATGTGACTAATAGTTGATGTGCATGATTATATAATTGTGTAGGGCACGTGAAGTGCAGATGGCTGTAAGCTGTTAATCTGTTATTGGTAAACAACGATCAAGGCAAATCTTTCAGTTCCTATTTTCTACGTGAACTTGATGATGAACTATTTTAAATTATTTTGCAAAGAGCATGATATGTTATATATGTTGCAAGCATGAAATGTTAAAGTCAATTTATGACTACATTGATTGATTAAAGAATGTTGATTAAGTAAGGAACTAAATGTTTATATTTGTTATGTGAATTAAAGCATGTATGTCATGTTACTTTGATGATTATGAGATGTATGTTGAGCATGTTATTATGTACTATGTGATGCATAAAAACTGTTAGGTCTTGCTGAGCTGTCGAGCTCACTCTTGTAAATAACCACTTTTGCAAGTCAAGGAATGCAAGGTAATGATGCGTGCTAATTGAATGTTAAGATCAATAGCGATACAAGAAATTATTTATTCTAGATGAGGAATGTGTTTGTTTTGGATGTATTATACTTGTTAAAGTTATAAAGTTGAGCTATCCGATGTATAGTGGATATTGCATGTGATGTAATGCTTTGTATAGTAACTTAGAGGAAGCGATTCATGTAATAGAATTGAATCAAATATATGTTATGTAAAGGTTGCGATTCAGGGCAATAAAGAAAGATTTTATAAAAGTTTTAAATATTCCGCATTTTTTAGTGATTTTAATATCGAATAATGATGTAAAGATAGATTAAAGTTGTATTGTTAACGATCGAGAAGGAGAATATTATTGTATGAATTTTGGGGTCGTTACAATTGGTATCAAAGCTGATAGGTTATACACCTTAGGTAAGAGTACCTTAAGCTATGACCTTAGAGAATAAGAAGTTAAGTTTAAGTTACATATAACGAAAAGGTGATTCTTTTCACAAATCTTTTCATAATATCCTGATACCGTACCGTAGTAATGGTACGTTGAGGATTTCGTCATTACATGACATCGTCATACTACAACATACCATAGTGGGCTGACGATCATACGATCACAACCAACACTAGGTTTAACTGCATTGATAACTTCCTTGATTATTGTTTCTACACCATATCAAATGATGCATAGAATATATAAAATACATTTTGAAATCTTAAATTTATTTTTGTCTAGCTGAAGCAATTAGCATAGACATGTGAATAATAGCACTACTTAAAAAAAATCCATTGGTTCCATCATTTGATCCAATGTTTTTCAAGAAACAGAAGTGCAACATCAGTACGAAGTCAATAAATTCGAAAATCTAGCAAAGCTAGGAGATTTAGAATATAAAAACTTTCTCCATCAATTAAATCTTTACTCCATCATTACTTAAATATTCTATCAATCTTAAACAACATAAATGCTCTATAAACTATAACCTTTCTGTACCCAGTATAGTTCATCGAACTTACCACACTTTGGAAGTTCAGGAACTTGCCACAATAATATGAGTTTAAGAACTTGTCCTAGCAATACGTAGTCAAAGAACTAATCAGGAACTATCCATATACTTAGGGGTTCAAAAACATACATACGATTATGAGTCACGAACTTACCATAAGTATGAGTTTTAAGAACTCGCATAACCTTAAGATCATCTACTGTAATCTTAATATTATCTAATCTATCCTCTATTGACTCTATCTATCAAATATAATATGAGAAAAGAATCACCTCTTCATCATATATATATCGATAGCGCGACACCAACCTTCCAATGATTATCAATATGATAAACTAAGTGTAAGCACAAAACCCTGCCCATACAAAGATTTGTACAACTCAGCCATCACATGAGTCCTCAGTTGAAATCTCACTTAACTCTATCTTACTTATAACTTCTCGCTCTATACTCGATATAGACTTATGTATCTCATCATTTATAACTCCTCGTGAGTTTATCTCGTACTATATCATAGTACATTCTCGTTCTAGTCTCCACTATAACTATTCAATCATTACAGACCATCTGTCTTTTACAACTTTAAAAGATCACGCCGTGACCTTATTCTATAATCATCTTTTTATGATTCTTTTCTTATCCCATTATCGTTTTGTTTTAAAAACTTCTTATCTTACCTTTCGTCATATCATACTATGATGTCATTTATGCTTTTACTCTTATAGACTTTGTCTATTCATCGTTATTCGTCATCTTTATTATTGGAGTTAGGCAACTCCTGATTCTTATCTACATATTAATTCAAGATTCTTCTTTGAATCTTCTTGTTTATTTAACAACTCTTCTTTTAAGAATTTAATATCATTCACGTTACTCAATATTTTATTCGAGTTTTATTCCTCGCCATTCTAATATTCTTCTTATAACATCGCTAGGACTTAACGCATCCTATACTTCTATGTATGTGAAAAGAATCACCTTTTCGTTATATGTAACTTAAACTTAACTTATTATTCTTTTAACCTAAGGTCATAGCCTAAGGTACTCTTACCTAAGGTTAGTGTGACGCCCCCAGAATAGGTCCAGTCAATCCAACCCATTCTGAGTCACCAAATACATGGTACAAAATTCAAATACAAACTTTATATCACACAGTCGTGCAAAATACGACCACACAACTGTGAGTGTAAATACAAATATGTAGAAAATATTAATATTCAAACTAAGTCCTCATTACAATTATTATCACACTATTTATCAGAAATAGTGAGGACTACTACTGCTCTAACTCGGACCATCACTCTGTTCCCCGACTAGTTCCCGCAACATTCTCATTTCCTGAAGAGTACAATATATGAAAAGGGTGAGCTCAACTAGCCCAGTAAAGAATATTATGACTAAGATAATGGAAAATAAATTATCGTTAGTCTTCAACAATTCAGATAAAATATTATTGACAACAAGTTTTAGATCAATATTCGCAGCGGAAATAACCGTTCATCATCAATATTTTATCCCTGTAACATCAATCAATATACATCTCAAATCAAATATTCATCTTTGCATTACAGGCCAAAGATATTCATTTGTATCATCAGTGGTCATGTTCATCTCAACACCTGCCATCTTTGCACTACGGCCAAAGATATTCATCAGGTAATCATTCATCTTTGCTCTACAGGCCAAAGATATTCAGTGATATCACCCTTTAGGACTGAGGATGATGAAAAATATTTTAAAGAATGAATCCAGTGAGATAAAAGACAAAGATTAAGAATTCGTATTTTAGTTTATTCAAGTTCAAGAATATTCCATAATAATACTTTGTGGAGCAAAATTCAAGAATGAAGCTCAAAACTTAGATCCAATCAAAGATAATAACCATAACAGATAATTTGGACAAACAGAAAAAAATTTAGTTTTTCCGTGAATAGTGCCGTATACGTGAATAGTAATCCCGACGGAAAAAGTAAGAATTTCATAACAAAATTCATGCCAATATTTCGGTATAATGATATTGAAAAGAATAACATCATTTACGAAAAAAAATAACATCCCTTACCTCAAAAGAATAGTACTTCTGGCTGGAATATCGGATATAATACCGAAGGAAACTTGCACTGAATAGTAATACTCAAAGTATCTAAATACTCACAAAAATACGCTCGATATTATAGAGAGAGAAAACTTCTGATTCTTGTGTGATTTTCAATTCTAACCTAAGCACCCTATTTATAGGAAAAACTTAGGATGCCAAAGTAGACTAAATCAATAAAATAATATTATTATTTTTTAATCTTCCGCCGCCTGGCTGCTGTCCAAAAATCAGAATTTTCAACAAAAATGGGGCCCACCCATTAAAAAAAATATTTATTTTCTGAAACTTCAATAATTCATAATAAATAGCCCTTTTGTCAGAAAAATACAAATTCTATATTCTTTTATAGGAAATTTAATTCTCTACAACTTTGTAGAAGGAAGTTTTTTCAAATTCTAAACATAAATTATCCGAAATCCATAAACGGATGATTTTTCACACCAAAATACTGATAAAAATACATCAACACTAATTCCTTCTTTTATATCCACAAAATAAATATTTCCTTATCATATAAATCAATAATTAATTATTCACAAATAATATTACAAAACTACAATATTGACAAACAGGTCATTCCCAGGAAAGAGGGGGCCTTCCGATAAGGACTTCTCCTTACTGGCGCGCAATTAAATAACCCCTCCTAGACAGAACTTCCTTAGACATTGTCAATAATGCTATCTGATAATATTATTCAAATAATATAAATTATTGAGTTGATAATGTGAAATACTGTGCAGTGACAATTATTGAATCAATAATACAAACTATCAACCGTAGCCATTATTGAATCAATCATATAAAATAGCAACGTAGCAATTATTGAATCAATAAAATATCAATGTAACAATTATTGAGTCAATAATATAAAATATCAACGTAGCAATTATTGAGTCAATAATATAAAATATTGAACAGTAATTACTGTAACAATAATTGAGTAAGTGCCTTCTCACGTAATAATTCGAAATACTGTGCAATACCGTGTGCTACTGTGCAACACCGCGTATCACTGTATTTTAACCACCGAGTATTTCAACAGTATTAACGGTAACAACTACGCCGTTATTTTATAAAAAGGTTATTTCTGTCGCTTTCTATATTTGACAGTTATTTCGTTGTGGGGCCCACAAATAGCTGCGCCGTCGTACGAATATTCTCCGACAACAAGAATATTCCACGACCAAACGAATATTTCCCGACAACAAGAATAATTTATAACCACTTGCTCATTTTAAAATATTTACACATTTCACCCATAACTTTTCATATTTATCAAAACAACACCTTACTGTTTCAAAATAATATATAAAGAAAATTAAATCTTTATTCGTAAAAGTTGGGGTCTTACAGTTAGGGCTGTAAATGGTAATCGAAAAATTCGTATTCGTCCGCATCCGTATTCGAAAAAAAGCGGATATTATTCGTATTCGAAAAAAAACGGATATATCCATATTCGGTTTAAAGGTATCCGTAAATAAAAGGATACGAATACGGATATAGGCGTATTCGTATTCGTTTAACATCCGACCGTAAATATATTTGGCGGATAGCGAATATCCAGATTCGGATCCGTATCCGAAATTCGTATCTAAATAACTTATATATTATATAATAAGTAAAATAATTTTTTTAAAGTGACATTCCTTATATAATAGTTAGTTTTCACTATCATACGAAAATTATTTTAAAAATATATCATTTCACTTCATAAAAGTAAGAAATAACACTTTTATTTTAATATTAATAAACTGAAATAAATTGATTTAAATATAATTAATAGATTTTTACTATTATAAAGTTAAAATATCTAAAATGTATCATTTATCAAGAAAATTATATACTAGAAGAACAAACCTATAGTTATTAGCTTGTTATAAGTTGTTTACTTTTAAAATTTACTTGCAATGTTTGGAGACGGGAACAATGAACAATATAATTTTATTGTTAAAATGTGTTAAGTCCGAATTAATTTAGAATTAATCTAGAAGGGGGTAAAATAACTAATTCACGTTTATGAATTTTCGGGTGGATGGAGTATTTATCACTTTCATTTGCCTAATTATTTAAAAATTAGAAGTCCAAATATTTAAAGCAAGTCCAAAGTAAATTTTGGATGAAGTTAGATTAACTAGTTGTCACTTGTCACATATACATTATAACTCGCACTTTCCATAAACATAATAAAATAAAATAAACTTTTTATAACTCTGTAAATTGTAATCTATGTATTAAGGATAAATTATAAATACAAGTTTCCATAAACATATTATTAAAATTTTAATCAAGTATTAGAGAAAAAATAATTAAATATTTAGTGTAAACTTTTGAATCTAATTATAAATTATAAATATTCATACACACTACAATATTAGATATCTAAATATTAATACGTAGTATTGAAATTTAGGATTTCAAAAATGATGAAAACTTATTTGAATTATAATTAAGAACATTGATTATTGTATTTAAATATTTATTAAAAATAAATAAATTAACATTCATTCATTAATTAATTATATTTTAAAACTCATTATTTTATTATTCTATTTATAGTTAGGACGATAAATGGTAACCGAAAAATTCGTATTTGTCCGCATCCGTATTCGAAAAAAAACGGATATTATTCGTATTCGGAAAAAAGCGGATATTATCCGTATTCGGTTTAAAGGTATCCGCAAATAAACGAATACGGATACTATTGTATCTGAATCCATATATATCCGTTTACACCCCTACCTAAGGTGTATAACCTATGGCTCTGATACCAACTGTAACGACCCCAAAATTCAAACAATAATATTCTCCTTCTCGATCGTTAACAATACAACTTTAATCTATATTTACATCATTATTCGATATTAAAAATCACTAAAAATGCGGAATATTTAAAACTTTTATAAAATCTTTCTTTATTGCCCTGAATCGCAACCTTTACATTACGTCTCTTCTATTCAAATCTATATCATGAATCGTTACAACAAAATAACTATACAAAGTCTTACATCATAAAGCAATATCCATATACATCGGATATTTTAACTACAATTTAACAATCATTTTACATTTAAAACAATTACATTACTCATCTAGAATAAATAATTTCTTGCGTCGCTATTAATCTTAACATTCAACTAGCACGTATCATTACCTTGCATCCTTGACCTGCAAAAATGGTTATTTGCAAGAGTGAGCTCGACAGCTCAGCAAGTTCTTACAGTTTTCATGCATCACATAACACATAATAATATGCTCAACATACATATCATAATAATTAAAGTAAGATGACATACATGCTTCAATTCACATAACAAAAATAAAGATTAGTTCCTTACTCAATCAACATTATTTAACTAAAACAATGTAGTCATAAATTGACTTTAACATTTCATGATTACAACATGTATAACATATCATGCTCGCTTAGAACATATATAGCATATCATGCAATTTAAAATAGTTCATCAAGTTCACGTAGAAAAATAGGAACCGAAAGACTTGCCTGGCTCGTAGATTACCAATTACCGAAAAAACTGCTTAATATAATCTGCTTTATGATCCTACAAGCGTTATAAGCTTATGAAATGTATGTCGTGAGTATAGACTCATGTATGTGGCTAGTTAGCAACCTATGTTGTAAACAACGTTGTGATTTGGACTTGAGTATGAAGTTCAACGGTTTAAACGTTGTAGTTGGGCACTAATAGACGTTTTAAATGTAATGTAACTATGTAGGGTAACTGTGTAGTGATTTTAATTGTTAAAGTGTAGTTTGCACTTAAGGCAAGTTCTCTAATCCTTATTCTTATACATTAAGTAAGTTTCTATTTCTAAACTCGTTATTTACTTTGTACAAGCTTTCTAAACTATTCTTGTACGCTATGCAAGCTTTATCAATGCATCTTTTTATTGTGCAAGTTCTTTAACCCTTGCTCAAGATGTTATGCAAGTTTATTTTCGATTCTTAACTTGTTATGTATTGTACAAGTTATATCGTATTCCAATGTTCATAATGCAATTATTGTCATAGTGTTGTGATCTTGACTTAGTTGTTCAAGCAAGATCTACTTATTCTTTCAATTACTTTAAGTTATTTCTGAAGCATGCCTACTTATTATGTAGATTATTTCTATATATCTTACAATTGGTTCATGATTCTTATATTATTGAACTGTTAAAGCATTGTGAGTCGATTCAACTACTCCTTAGTTGATGATAGTTGAAACTCCAAAGTTTTTTTACCTATCCAAACCAAACTTTCTTTGGTGCGGACTTGTATTCAAATACTGAGAATGAACACCCTATCTATTAGGGGACATTTATGCAAAAGCATTAAGATGGTTGTGCACAATACATGGTACAAAGGGCTGATCCCCCTGAGTACGAGTTGAAGGTCCTTAGTCTTAACGACTGTTAAAGGTTTAAATAAAAATATTTATAACCTAGGACATAGTTCAAGGTCGTATGACCCTCAGATAAGTTCTATATTCAAATTTTAAAGATGATGAAAGAATTATTATTCAATTCTTTATTTTGATGAAAGTAAAGTTATCCAAACTCATTTGAAACTATTCAATTATGTCATATCACTGTTGTATTTTAAGTGAGCTTTTGTTTGCTCACTCTTGCATATTTTTACAAACCCTTGCAGTTAAGGCCGAGAATGTTGACATTCCATCAACAAGTAAAGGAAAACAAAGATGAGCAAGTGAAGGCTTGTGGTTTCAAGTTTATATTGTAATAAGATTTAGTTGACGATGATTTATTTCCGCATTTACTTTGTTTGATGTTAAGGTTTAGTTAACCCTGTGATTTTATTTGGATAAGTTGTAATCCTTTGTCAAGGAAGATTTTATACGTATATAACAATAATAATAAGGAGAGAATACTTCATTCTCCTCTTTAAACCAAAACTCTTTCATTTTCTCTAACTCCCAAGTTATTCATTTCTTTTAATTGTGTTATTTGTTGCAAGCTTGTGTAACTCCTGAGATGGGAATGGAAGAGGCAAGGAAAACCAATGCTTATAATATATATATATATATATATATATATATATATATACACTCTCCACCTCTATACTCCTTCACTTTGATAAAATTCCACCAAGAGAGCAAAAAAAAAGAGAAATTTAGAATGAGAATTTGAGAGGTTGATGATTTCTGGAGTTTTGGAGAGTTTAAACCAACAACGAGGAAGGAATATCAGAGTTAAAAAAAGGAAGAAATTCGTCCAAAAAGGTAAGCATGAAATTATTTTCTATGTTTTTGAGAAAACTAGTGGACAAGTGCATGAATAATCATAGTAAACGGTTGGTTTAGACTTTGTGATGCCATGATATTGCCTATTACTGTTATGTGGATGATAAGAATGAAAATTCTAGTGTAATCATGTTGCAAATTCATAAAAATTCAAAGAATGATGCCATGTATGCTATATGTTTGATAAAATGCCACTAAGATGCTAAATTTATCAAAACATGAACAGTTAGTGAGTTTGACTGTTGTAACATGTGTATATGTGTTAGTAGATGTGATCTGGACAGTAGGAACTAGTTCCTTGCATGCTAAAATCAAAATTATAATTTTTGTCAAAGTTGGTTTAAAAGTGAAATATGTGATTTTTGGGTTTTTCGGAGCCTTGGAATCATGGTTTCTGTGACTCGTTTACGGTAGGTAATAATTTTATAAAATTGTATGTAGTATCATGTACAACCTGATTAAATTTCATAAGAAACGGAGTTAAATTGAGAGAGATATGAAAATTGGAAGCAAGCATGTCCATAAGAAAAATCTGCAGATTCTGGAAATTTTCAGAAAATTTTTAAGTGTGAAAACCTGTTCTGGCATGTTTTTCAAGGAAGCCGGTAAGTGGTCTTAACATGTTGATTTCTGATATGTGTTATTTTTGTAAAATACTATGCTATATGAAGTATGTTGTGTCCAAGTTTTATGGTCATATCATGTATGGTTTAATCGGAATTAATTCGCTAAGATGGCCGCTCGAACTGCAAAGAAAATTTCTGGGTTGAAGAGTTGCGAAGCTGCGCAGCTCATAAGGCCTAAGCCTGCGCAGCTGCGTCGGGCTGGGTCGGGTCGGGCCGGGTCTGGTCCGGGTTGGGTCAGGTTGGGTCGGAAAAATTTTAAAAATTTTATTTTTTTCTAGATTCTAATATTGAACCCCTGGACCTGTAAGATCCAACCTGCTTGTGTAATTGAAGTGTATTTGATTACGTGTTAGTTTATAATCCTATTAAAATTAAAAGGAAATCCTTTACTTTTAAATTTGAGTTTGAGAACCTAATTGCTTAAACGTGACACATATGATTAGGTTACGTGAAGGTTAATTGCTAGCGTTAGTGATAGCAGACGTATCAGACAAGTTTCTTAACCTTATATCCATTGAGAAATTATTAAATCCTTACTCATTTGATTGCAACGAGGGTAAGTTCGGACTTGTGTTTATTTAATCATTCATACAAGTTCCTTTGTCTTAAAGTTCTACAACTTCAATTGTTCTGCGAAATGTTATTGATGATTATCCAGTTCCTATTGCAACTGCTATACTTTAAAGTTATTATTTCCTTAATGAACTATATTCAAGTGTGCTTTCTAGCTTTTGTTCCAGCTAGACGTTATGGATGCAAACATAGTATATTGTTTAAACGATTCAAATCCTTTGAAGCTATTTAATGTTTACCAATCCAAATTGTTTTGGTGTGGTTTCGCATGAATACTAAGATGAACAACCCGAATAAACGGGCAAACAGATGTCGGGCATATAGTCCCATTTATGCTTATGCAGTTTAAACTTTATACTTGTGCACAATGTAGGATACGATAGGCTGATCACCTGGAGTACTTGCAGAGACCGTTTGCAATCTATTTGATTGTTAAACCGTCTGATGGTTTTTGATGAAACAAAGTAATGTTAAGGGTATTTTACACCCCTTAGTATGATATTGAGAATTCTTAAACTCCTACTCTTTTACATTCTTGTTTAACACTTGATAATTCTTTCAACTGTTGAGATATAGCCATACAGATGCTTTTACTCCTGATGTATGTTTTCAAACTACTTTATATACTTACTGGGCAATTTATGCTCATTCTTGCTTAAACCTTTCAGTTAAGGATGAGAAGGTTGAGGGCTCAGGCAAGGACAAGGGGAAGTCTAAGATGAAATATTAAGAGTTGTTTATGTAATAAGTTTATATTTCCGCATATGATGTTATGTAGAAATAAACGCTAAGTTTAAGTTTAAGTTTCAATTTATTTAAGGTTGTAAAGACTTGAAATTTTATTTGAATAAGTATGTAATAGTTATATTATTATTATTATTGTTGGAGTTTACATAAATAGATGATGATGTTTATTGTATCGTGAGCACCAGGTCCTGTAATCGATGTTACACGAATTTGGGGGCGTCACAAATAAGATGTGATTATAATGTGAGTAATTATAATTAGATTAAATGTTTAAATTATAAGTCATTTAATTATAACTAATATGAATTACATAATTATTATTTGATTTAATTATGTGAGCATGCCTATGTGATGTAATTAAATTATGTGATTATTAATTATTAAACTTAATAATTAAATAAAAATGAGTTAACCTAGATGAGTTAACTAATTATGTAAATTAGTTACATGTTAACTAATTTAGATTATTGTGATTAAATATATTTGTGTAGGAAGTGTTAGAACGTGGTTGTTTTAGTAGCTTGTGCTTGAGGCAAGTTTTCTAAACTCAAACCTTACTTGAGCTATTTTATTGATCATAATGATGCAAGTTATTTGTATTCTTTATAATTTCATATTGAGTAAATATTATCAAAGTTTATTATTGAATTAATATGACCTTGACTTAATTGTTCAAGCAAGGTCCAACTTATCTTTTAAATGCTTTAAGTTTAATTCTAAAGCATATGTTAATTCGTAATTCTTTTGTTATGAATTATTCAAAGTTATTGAAAGTCGATTCAACTATTCCTTAGTTGATGAATGTTGAATTCCAAATTACTCTTTTAGTTTATCCAAACCTAACTTCCTTTGGTGTGGACTTGTATTCAATTACTGAGTTGAACAACCCTATTTACTAGGGGAGGTTACTACGTAGAAGCGTTAAGATGTTTGTGCACAATACATGGTACGAAGGGCTGATCCCCCTAAATACGAGTTAAGGTACATAGTATTAATGACTGTTAAAGGTTTTAAATAGAAATGTTTATAATCTAGGACCTAGTTCAAGGTCTTACGACCCTTAGATAAATTCTATATTTGAATTATAATTGTGATTAAAGAATTATTATTCAATTCTTTATTGTTGAAGTAAGTAAATTTATTCAAATCTTTTTAAAGATATTCTTTCATGTCTTTATTATGTGAATTTCAGTGAGCTGTTGTTTGCTCACTCTTGCATATTAAATAACAATTACAGCTAAAGTTAATAATGTTGATGCCCCGTCTACAAGTAAAGGCAAAGGGAAGCTAAACAAGTGAAGACTTGTTTAATTATTTTAAAATAATTGTAATAAGTCTTTTATATTATGTTTTATTTTCGCACTTTATGTTTATTTCAAGGTTAGATTAAACCCTGGGATTATTTTGAAGAAAGTTGTAACCCTTGTTTAAGGGAGATTTTATTATTTAAATCAAGGTTGTAATTTATTTTAAAATTATTTTGGGTAGATGTATGTTATATTTAGAAAGTGAACACCAAATCATGTGAAAACAAATAACCCGGATTTGGGGGTGTCACATCTATATTATTTGGAAAGTCGTTGATCGCTAGGGAGGCTTATCTCTATTGTAGAATAAATGTTATTTATTTAAATAAATTATTAGTTTAATTTATTTATTTAAATAAGATTTGAATTGTTCTAATTGATTTATTCACAACCGACTTAATATGGAGAACCTAAAGGGTCACACCATAAAAGGAAGAAGAATTATTTAAGAAAATAATGGCATAATCGTAATAATGCATTAAGTATAATTAATTTAATCTATGGTGATAGAATAAATTAAATAACTTATTGTTTATTATTTAATATTTTAGAAATATTAAATAAATTAATAAGAGGAGTCTTATTAATATTATTATTATTATTATTTTAATTCTAAAGGAGTTTAGGAATTAATTTAATATAAGTAATCTCACTCATTCCTAATGAGATTAGGAGGCAAATTAATTAAAGTGTTTAATTAATTAAAAACCAAATTAATTAAAAGAGTTTAATTAATTAAATAAATGAAACCCAATTCTAATAAGATTAGTATGGTTAACCTAATATCTATATAAGAGAGTCGTATATCAGATATAATATAACGTGATTCCAAAAGTTAGAGAGTACCACATATTTCTACAGAGAATAGAAAAAGGGTTTAGCCAACCACCCATCTTCCTGAGTAATTTCTCTTCCTTGGTGGATCACCTCTATAGGCCAAACACTTGGGTGGCTAACGTTGTTCAAAAGAATGAGCCACTACAGGAAATTTAAGGAGATCAAGGAGAGCAAGGAGTAACACTTGTACTTGTGGAAGCTTGATTCTACAAGGGTATGATTCTGATTCCTCCTTACTTTTCTGTTATTGATAATTGAGCACAAAGTATGATCATGGTATGGGTTTAAATAAATTTTTTTAAAAATCTATGTTTTGCACTTCCGCCCTTTAATTGTGTAATTTGATTGCATGTATGCGTTACGAACAAACCCAACAATAATTACATATAATTATAAAATATAACCTGACAAAACATAATACACTATATTAATAATATATTAGTTACAATTATTTGAAAATCAAAAGCCATAAGGCTTGTTTGGCAAAAACCATTTATTTTCAAAAATAGATTTTTAGGAGCTAAGGCATTGTTTGGTAAAAACTGAATAAAAATAGGTTTAAGGGCCTTGCTTGGCAAAACTAATTTAAAACCCTTTTTAATTTATTTTAATAACTTATTTAACACGTAGTTTCTAATGTCACATTTTATTTAATTAAATCTCAATACTCTCATTTAATTAAATACAAGCTAACATTCATGCGTTAATTAAAATCGTCACATAACTCAAATTGCTACACAATTATACTTTATTCATTAATCATAATTCCATGTAACAACTTAGTAAATCTTTATTAACACGTACCTCATAATATTCATCTAATTTAATTATCTCAATTAAATTAGAACTACACCACAAAATTACTTACACATCAATTTAATTAACATATTGTACTTAATTGAATTACTTCATAACATAATCACATAAATTATTTATTTAACTCAGTAAATAAATTAATAAATATATATATTTAATTCAATAAATATTTAAAATTAATATACAAAATTCTCGTTTGTTACAATCTTCCTTCCTTAAAATGATTCTGTCCCCAGAATCACAACTAAAAAACTCATTCGTTACATAACAGAGTGACGATCAAGAATAAGTATCCGCTACCAAGGATAGACAACCTTTCGACCAATTAAAGGGAGCGAATTGTTTCTCGAAAATAGACCTACGAACGGATTATCACCAGTTGAAGGTACGGAGGGAGGACATACCAAAGATAGCATTCCAAACCCATTATGGGCACTATGAGTTTTTGGTAATGTCAATCGGATTGACTAATACTCCGGCAGTATTCATGGACTTGATGAACCGAGTTTTCAAGCCCTACTTGGATAAATTCATAGTAGTTTTCATCTACGACATCTTGGTTTACTCAAAGACCAAGGAAGAGCATGTCGAACATCTGAAGATGGTTTTGGAAGCTCTACGGAGATAGAAAATGTATGCAAAATTTTTAAAGTGTGAGTTTTGGATGGAGACAATGCAGTTTGTAGGACACGTGATCGACAAGGATGGAATTTGGGTAGACCCTGCGAAGGTGGAGGCAGTGAGTAATTGGGAACAGCCGAAGACACCAACGGAGGTATGAAGTTTCTTAGGGTTAGCTGGGTACTATCAAAGATTTATCTAAGATTTTTCTAAGATAAAGACCCCGTTGACCAATCTAAAGAGGAAGACCATGAAGTTCGTATGGACGGAGAAATGCGAGAAAAGTTTTCAGGAGTTGAAGAAGAGGTTGAGTGAGGCGCCTGTGTTATCATTGCCAGATGATGTGGGAGGTTTCGTGGTATATAGTGATGCATCGCACAAGGGACTTGGTTGTGTGCTAATGCAACATGGCAAGGTCATTGCGTATGCATCACGATAATTGAAGGATTACGAAAAACTATACCCTACTCATGACTTAGAGTTAGCGACAGTAGTTTTTGCGTTAAAGATTTGGAGATATTATCTGTACGTAGAAAAATGTGAGATATACACGGACCACAAGAGTCTGAAATATATCTTCACAAAGGAGTTGAACATGCGACAGAGAAGGTGGTTGGAATTGATCAAGGACTATGACTGCGAGATTCTTTATCACCCGGGAAAAGTGAACGTAGTTTCCGACGCACTGAGTAGAAAAGGAAGAGAGAAATTTTCCAAGTTGACAACTCAGGAGGAGTTAATAAGAGAAATGAAAAAATTGGAAATAGAAGTGAAGGGACCTGGAAGGTCTGAAGAAAAAGCATTTGTAATGGAAGCTCGTCCAAAATTATTAGATAGAATAAAGGAATCGCAAGAGAAGGATGAAGAATGCGAGAAGATAAGATAGAGAATAGTAGAAAATGAGGAAGAGAAGTTCAAGATGGATAGAGACGGTATATTGAGATTTGAGGGACGAGTATGGGTATCAGCGGTAATCGAACTGAGAAAGGAAATCTTGCACGAAGCGCACAATACGACGTATTCTGTTCATTCAGGAGGCACAAAAATGTACCGAGATCTTAAACAACATTTCTGGTGGCCCAATCTGAAATGAGAGGTGGTAGAATCTGTCAGTAGATGCCTTACTTGTCAACGAGTCAAAGCAGAGCTCCAGAGGCCTAGTGGTTTACTTCAACCTTTAGAAATACCAGAGTGGAAATGGGAGCACATTACGATGGACTTCGTGGTAGGACTACCAGTCACACAGAAGGGTTATGATGTCCATCTGGGTTATCGTGGATCGATTAACGAAGACAGCTCATTTTCTATCGATCAAGATTCAATTTAGTTTAAATCAGTTAGCAAGTTTATACGTAAAGGAAATTGTTTCGCGACATGGAGTGTCGGTGTTAATTATTTCTGATAGAGATCCGCACTTCACGTCAAATTTCTGGAAAATCTTGCAAGAGAGGATGGGAACACAGTTAAGGTTGAGTACTGCTTATCATCCTCAGACAGACGGACAGAGTGAGCAGACTATACAAACGCTAGAGGACATGCTTAGAGCTTGCATGGTGGGCTTCAAAGGGAATTGGGACGACCATCTACCCTTGGTAGAATTTGCTTACAATAATAGTTATCATGCGAGTATTGTTATGCCATCGTACGAAGCTTTTTACTAGAGAAAGTGTAGAACCCCGTTGTGTTAGGACGAAGTCGGAGAACGACGAATTTTGGGGCCAGAATTAGTCCAACAAACAGTCGATGTACTAACAACAATAAGAGCCAGATTGGTAGCAGCTCAAGATCACCAAAAGAAGTATTCGAATTTGCATCGTTAGAACCGAGACTTTGAAGTCGGCAGTTTGGTATTTTTGAAAGTATCTCCTTGGAAAGGAAAGATACGATTCAACAAGAAAGAAAAATTGAGTTCGAGGTTCATAAGACCATTTGAGATATTGAAGCGAGTGGGCAAAGTGGCGTACAAAGTAGCTTTACCACCCGAACTGGAACACATCCACAACATGTTTCATATTTCTTTGTTACATCCGTACAAGCCCGACTATAATCATGTGATATCATACGAGCCTATTCAAGTAGAGAAGAATCTGACTTACGAAGAGATTCCTATCCAAATAATAGATAAGAAAGAACATACTTTGAGGAATAAAGTTATATCATTTGTAAAAGTAGTTTGGCAAAACCACAACGTTGAGGAGGCTACGTGGGAATTAGAGGATAAGATGAGGAGGGACTATCCCCATCTATTTGTGTAACCTTGTATCAATTCTGAGGACGGAATTTTTATAAGGGGGGAGGATGTAATACCCGAGGATTTTATAAATAATTTTATAATTTAAAATAAAGATATTTGTAATTATTTGTGTGCATATATATATATATATATATATCTCTGTGTGTGTGTGTGTCATGAGATTACTAATTCAATATAAATTGAATCAAGTATAAAATGGTTAAGAAATATAATGATGATAATGATAAGTTTAATTAAGCTAAGTGTTTAGCCTTGTGTGACATAATTAATTTCCTAATTGGACTAGTTGGGTCATGGATTAATAATATATTGGACTTAAGTTATATCCAAGCCCAACAACATTATTGTGACATGCTTGTAAGAATTAGGAGATGTGGCCCAATCATTATATATGTGCTAGGTTAATATTAGAGTCTATATGCATTAGTGATGTGCTTAGCCCAATGTGTAATATAAGATGGTGGATATATGTATACATATATATGTAGGTATACATGTATGTGGGTGTATAATAGAGGTATTTATATATATGCGTGTATAAGGGACATGTGTGCTAGCTTGTTGTGTACAAAGGGAATTAAAATGTGACATGGGGCAAGAGAACCTTCCCCCAACCGAACCCCCCACCCCTTGGCCCCTTAGAATGCTGATTTTTATAGCTAGAAAAGCTCACAAGCAAGACCATGTGATGGCAATGATGGTATAGCCCAATGGCTAGTAGTACCTTGAATAGTAGTAGTTGGTGGAGCTAGTCACCAACTCATTTTTGCCCATTGTGTAGTCACCATAGTGTTGGATAATAAATTGTCTATAAATATAGAGCCCCAAGTGTTGGTGGAAGTTTGCCATTTCAAATCCTAAGTGTAGGAGATATAGAAAGGTAGAGAGAGTTGAGAGAAAAAGGAGAAACCTAGAGAAGTTCTTGCAAGTTGGTGTTAGATTTGGAAGAAATCATGGACGCAATCAAATTGCAAAATAGCGGAAGCATTGATTATCAGAGTTTAAAATTTTCTACAAAACCATTTTCCTGATCATCCTTTATGCAAATTATTAATTTAAAACGATAAATAAGAGGTTATGGAATCATACCCTTGTAGAACTAAGCTTCGACAGGTACGAGTTCAACTCCTTGTTCTTCGCGATCTCCTTGAATTTTCGGGATTGATTCATTCCTTTGATCAACTTTAGCCACCCAAGTGTTTGGCCTCTAAAAGTAATACACCAAGGAAGAGGAATTGTTCAAGAAGGAGGGATGGTTAGCTAAACCCTAGTTTTCTATTCTCTATAGAAAAAGAGTACTCTCCAACACATGGAATTACATCAACTGATATCTAACATAAGAATCCTCTTATATAGATATTGGTCAACCCTTCTAATCCTATTAGAAATAGGTTTTTATTTAATTAATTAAACTCCTTTAATTAATTAGGCTTCCCAATCATAGTGGGATTAATTAATTAAACTCCTCTAATTAATTTACCTCCTAATTATATTAAGAATAAATGAGAGTAATAATATTAAATTAATTTCTAAACTCCTTTAGAAATTAAAATAATAATAATTGTAATAATATTAATAAGACACTTCTTATTAATTAACATTTAATATTTCTAAAATTTTAAATAATAAATATTAAGCTATTTAATTTATTCTATCACCATAGATTAAATTAATTACACTTAATGCATTATTACAATTATGACATTACCTTCTTAAATAATCATTCTTCCTTTTATGGTGTGACCTTTTAGGTTCTCCATATTAAATCGGTTGTGAATAAATCAATTAGAAAAATTCTAATCTTATTTAAATAAATAAATTAAACTAATAATCTATTTAAATAAATAATATTTATTCTACAATAGAGATAAGCCTCCCTAGCGATCAACGACTTTCCAAATAATATAGATTTCAACATTAATCATAAAAGAACCTGTGAGTAAATAGTTACCGTACAATTCAATCCTTCCACCATACAATGTCCCAATTAAATATAAGACATGGAATTAATGTCAAGTCTTATTTTATTTAATTATATGTATTTCGATTAGAAAATGCACAACTACAAATAATACAAATTAGAAACTCCTTTCTAATTTCATTCTGCCTTAGAAAAGAACTACTAGATTGTCATTTAACGAATCACATAGGACATATCTCTTCTTTTACTAGAAGTGGTAGATTCTTTATTGACCATTCATTATCTCTATATGTAACTTATTACACCCAAGCATACCCTTTGATATACCCTAAGAGTCTTAAGGAATAAGTCAAAGTATAATTCATTACACACAAAATACTATGATGATCTCAAGTTCAAGGATCACTTGTACTACTATCACATTAGGAATTCCTATTGACAGGCAAATAAAACTCCATTAGGTATTCCATAGCGAGTCGCGTTCAGTGAACTTATTCTCCAATAAGCACCTACATACTTGCTTTAGTGTCTCCACACAAATGATCATGAGATCAATCATCCTCATCCAATGAGCAAGCAACATATGTACCGATCTATCCGGATTTACTAATCTCCTTTTTAGTAATCCAATGATTGAGAACTATTTTAGTTTTAAACTTTTTAAGAATTTAGATGTGACTAACTCGAGAATTTATAAGATTAATAAAATCTTAAATGATTAAATAAAGGTTAAATAATAAGACCTAGACTGAAAAAATAGTATGGATTTAAAAATTTTGTGAAGGACTTATAAGATTTTGTGTATTGTTTGTATATTTATTTAACATATAAAGAGAATTAAGAATAAAGTCTTGTAACCTAATACATATATTAGGTATGAAAATTAAATAACTTAAGGGTTATAATATGTAAGGATGTTAATATTTAAATTTTTTACTAACCTAAGAGATTAATTTTATTATCTCAATTTATTAATTTTATAACCTAATTAAAGCAAGTCTAATTGGGTTAAGTAATTAAATGTACATGATTAAGGATTTAATTTTCAAATTTGGTGAATAAAAATTCTAATTAAATGATTAGGGTAGGATAGAATTTAAATTTAGTGGACTATGTTAATTTACATGGCCCAATTATTTTATTAGCAAGCCCAAATTATTTTTATGGGAGCCCAATTCTTAGCTACTAGTTAAGAGATAATTTGGACATTTAATAAAGTAAGATGGAGCATTGGAAATTAAAACAGGTATGGAAGAAAAAAGGGCCCAAGATTTCGTCCAAACAAGGAATTAAGAAAGAAAAAAAATAAGCCCAAAAGAAAATTATTTATGGCCCAACTTAAGCCCACTTGGGCAAGGGTACTATAGTCATTATGCAAAGCTTAAAAGAAAATAAAAATTGGATGGGGGATAGGCCACTTGGCCGAAATAGAGGGAGAGAGAGATGGATAGAGGATAAGATTTGATAAGGATAAGAATAAAGAAAAGATAAGATAGAAGAAAGTAAAGATAAGAAAGGAAAAAGAAAGGATAAGGAAAGATAACGATAAAATATGGAAAAAGAGAAAGGAAAAGAGAGTAACGTGATATATAGAGAGAGAAAGTGATGTTGGTGAATGTAAAGAGATATAAAACAAATATCTATATACAAATGATTACTAGCACCCCACAAACCCATTTTTCTTTTCATTTTCTCTTACTTCCAAAAAGAGAGAAAAGCAAAATAAGAAAGAGGGAGAAAGGGGCATGATTCGGCAGCCATAAGAGAGGTAGAGGGAGAGTATTTTGTGTACTCTAAGTTCATAAACAAACTTAGGTAGAAGAAGAGAGAAGTGTATACAAGCAAAGGTATAAACTTTAACTAGTTTATTCATTTTATTTTGAGTATTTTCAATCAAAACTTGGATCTAAGAATTCAAAACTCCAAAACCTTAGATCTATATGTTTATAAATGTTATATGTTTAGATCTATCACTTTTGATGATCAAAAGTTAGATCAAAAGCAAGAAAAAGAAAATTATATTTTAAAAGTTAGAAAACCTTGATTTTCTTAGTATAAATTATATTTTGCTTGGATTTGATGTATGTTTGGTGTAATAGATCATGGATCATGGTAGATCCATGATATTAAGGTGTATTAGTATGTATTATAATAGTTTATGGTGGCTAATGTTTGATTAATCAAGAGATCTTGGAAGATTTCTTAGAAAATTTAAAGATTTGAAAATTAGATTTTTGGAAAAACGGAACTTAAATTCAAACAACCATATCTCCTAGTGCATTTTGAATTTTTGAGTGTGGTCAATTTTGGACTTAGATCTTTAAGTCTTCTAACGTTTTCAAGTGGAATCACTAAAAAATTCCATGTAGATTTCCGTGTGGACTGTTTTGAACAAAGGACGCCAAACCTGAAAAACCCAAAAAGTAGGTTGTCCTGGATTTTTGAAGGGCATTTTTGTCCACTTAAGTTATGTAATAAATTCCAACCTTTTGGGACATGAAAATATATGGGATAAAGTAGCTTGTGTCCAAAAATGAGCTCATTCCGACTTAAAATGAGCAAGTTATGACTATTTCAATATTTACAGTTTTTTCGACGAAAATCGCTATAACCGGAGTTGTATAACTCCGATGGCCACGAAATTTAAACTGGAGGCTCACGTTAACATGTGTAAGATCCCGCCAAGAGTTGAGAGTTTCTAGAGTTAAGCGTGAGGTAGCTAATTTCTTAAGGAATTAACTATAAACGGATTTTTGAAAAATACTGAAGGAAATTGAAAAATTCTTGAAAAATTATTTTTGTGTATGGAATACATGTATTTATGTGTGGACAAAAGATAAAACAAATAATAAAATAATTTTGTTAAAAAAGGGGAATCCAACTTGCTGGATTGGCCATCAGGTTGCTGGATTGCAATCTGGTTTGCTGGATTGGCCATCAGGTTGCTGGATTGAAACCTAGTTTGCTGGATTGCAATCTAGTTTGCTGGATTGGCCATCAAGTGCTGGAATGGTCTGTTTGGATAATCCAGGCTGCTGGATTAGAGGTAAGTTGAATCTAGGCTTGCTGGATTGGATGTTAGTTTGAATCCAGGCTTGCTGGATTAGAGGTCAGTTGAATCCAGTCTGCTGGATTGGAAAATAGTTTACTAAATTGAAATTCAGTCTGAATCCAGGTTGCTGGATTAGGTATCACTAGTACAAAAATGACCTTTGGACACGGTTTAGAAAAATTAAAGGGGCACGGTGGTAGCAAAATCCGTGACAAAAAAATTTCTTTAAGGGTAATGATCACGGGATTAGGTAGTCAAGTTTAGCTACGGTGATTCACCGTGACTAGTATTGATATGTAATTTTTTGGTCACGGTGGTTTGTAGTTAACTTGACTATTTTTATTTATGCATTTAGATATGATTTGCTCACCGTGACTATTGGATTATTGTTATGGAGAAAATTTATGCCGTGACTAATTTTATATTTTTTGAGACACGGTGTTCTATGTTCATGTGACCAAAATAGAATCTGTAATTTAGATACGGTGGTTCACCCGTATCTAAAAAACATGGAGGGAAGAAAAACACGGAGGTATGTGCCTGGGAGTCGGGTAAGAAAAAAAACACACGGACGTATGTGCCTTTTCTTTCCTAATCAAACTATACTTCGTTTGTTCCCTTCCCCTTTTTCGAAGTCTCAAACCTTAACTCCATTATCTAATTACAAAACCTGATTACAAAAAGGCGTATGTTACCCTAAAATATCCATTATCTGAATCCTTGGAGCTTTACTCGATTTATTTGATTGAGGAAGATAAGAAGAACTTGAACAAGCAATCCAAATCCAGTTTTATGGAGGGAGATGAAGCCAAGAAAAAGGTTCATTGGCTCTATGGAAATGCTAAGCCCGAGACGAGCTCTGGCCGTTAGCGTGGCATAGATTGTAGCCCCAACCATGCGGCCAGCGGTGGTGCGGCCGCCAGTGGTGGGCTGGCGAAGTTTCCATGGAGCAGTATGAGGTGTACATCTAGGTAGTCTGATTTTGTTTTGTTTTGCAGTTTTTCTTTTGCTATTGCTATTGCAATAGCCCTAGTTTTGTCGGCAATAGCCCTAGTTCTGTCGATGCTTCTGATGTTAACCATAGTGCTTCTAATGCTTCTAGCTCTCGAAATTCTCTCTCTTCCTGTTGGCTCCGTTGACAATTCTTCCTCAATCCCTAATCACTTTAAATTCGGTCGCAAGATTATTAAAAATAGCATGTATGCCCGCACGCACCTGAATTAATCTTCTATCTCTATATTTCTTTTTGCCTGAATTTAATCTATATGCTTATCATGATGTGTGATTTTGATGCAGAGTTGATGGTGATGTGTCGAAAACGAGGGAAGACCAGTGGACGGAAGTACTTTCTTAGGAGCCTAGAGCATTCATGTATCATAATTTTTTGGTTAGTTATTTCTTTAAAAAAATTTGTTTATTGAATTGTGTGTGATATTGGCCTGGTAGCTATATGATTCATTTGATGTTTATTGAAGTGTGTTAATAATTGTATTTTACCTTTACTTATGCTTGAGCTTTTGTAACTCGTGGATACTGTAAAAATATATTTCTTGGATTTGATTATGAATTTTTAGTATGATTCATATCCATCTAGTTGGCATTTAGTGTAATAAATTCTTTTATGTAATCCACTAAATCATCATGCACTAGCACTGTAAATGTTCAGATGATGAATGTATTAAGACGGTCAAGCGAAAGTCTTGATTTTGGATTTCATTTTGCTAACAGTCCAAGAAAGAATGCGAGTATTTGATGGATCTTGAAAAACCACACATGGTAAAGTTAACTGTTGTTGATAGCAAAACTAGTCAGTGTAAAGATAGCAGGTCTGCATCAATTCCATTGCGCTGCTCTCATTTGCATTTTAAATTAAATTATACAGTACAGAGGAAGGATTTACTCTAAATTCTTTCTTTTTCTCTTTATTTACTCTAAATTCTTTCTCTTTCTCTTATTGATTTTATTAGAGTGCTCATTGTTGCAGGGTACGCACAAGCTCCAGAATGTTTTTAATGAGGGAACGTGATGAGATCATCAGCAATGTAGAGAAAAGGATAGCAGACTTTACATTCATTCCTGTAGGTAAGAATTAAAGAATATTATTTATCAATAACATTAAATTAAAAAAAAAGATGGCTTCAAGAAGGTTTAGAATTTCTTTAGTTTGCTGGGACTTTTTCACCTAGCTGATCTTCATTTGAGTTTGGCTAGCCATTACACTTTACTGCAGCTGGAGTGGTTGGACCATTTGTTTGTTCTCCCTGAACTTATTGTAGATCTACTGCACTTGCTATATTGGCACTCAATGGAAGACATTTGTAAGTAGACTTAGGGTACATCCTCTGCAATTTCCTAGCTTGATTGTTGCCTTGTATCTTATTCTATAAATGGCAAGGTTTGGGCAGCCTATTAAAGTTAATTGGGCATATGCCACTGGTCAGAGGGAGGATACATCAGGTAGGTCCTTATGTTGTTCTTTGTAAATTTAAGATTCTTACTTGCATGCATTTAGTGCTTGGGATGTTATGATGTATTCTCGATTATCCCATCTTTTTGCGCAGGTCACTATAACATTTTTGTTGGTGACCTCAGCTCTGAAGTTACTGATGCTATGTTGTTTGCGTGTTTCTCTGTTTATCGCAGTTGCTCGTAAGCTTCTCTTTTTCTCGACTATAAATAATGTTAGGTTCATTACATACCGTATATAAGTTTACTGTGTAAGAGTACTAATTTGACGTGTTCTGCTGATTGTAGTGATGCAAGGGTTATGTGAGATCAGAAGACTGGGCGTTCAAGAGGGTTCGGATTTGTTTCTTTAGGAATCAACTGGTACTGTGTTCTTATCAGAAAATTTAGTGACCACTTGTATCTATCGATTTCTTAATTGTTCTTATAAGTAACCTTTTTATATCATATCTAGGATGCTCAGAGTGCAATTAATGATCAAACTGTTAATAGCGATGTTTAATGGAATTTCCTTTATTCTTTCCCCTCTTTCTAGCTAGAATTTATACGATTTAGGAAGTAGTAATCGTCTTCTTCTTTTTTAAACAATAACGTGAATGCTTTAATTACTTATTAAGTGATGATAAAGTTCTGCTACCTACTGTAGTTGGTCAAGCTGTAGTACTATTGTATTATCTTAATATCACAGTTAAACTGATGAAGGTTAACACGTCAATGTTGACACCTTAAACTCAGATATCAGGTTTGCCTTGTAATTCAACTCATTTACTGTTCTAGTAACATGGTTTACATGAAACAGGTGGATATATATTCAGATTATTGTCCTTGTGTTCATTTACGAGCTTCAAATTGGTGTCAATTCTCAGACTTGGCTTGATAAAGAATTATATTGGGTTTATTTGAAATAGCTAAGCATGGCAGATGCTTTATATTATCCTTTTCAGATAGGTTGCATGATAAATTTTAATTTGCAGTGAAGTACGAGTTGAGGGAGTGGAGACACTTAACTACTTGGATAATTTGTTGCAATTCGAGAGAAAGGTACACAGAGCATGCAGATGATGCTATTACCTTTGATGGTGAGGTACTATTTGTAGTCTACTTGTGTTTTTAATCTTGTAGTGTCGAAATTGGACTAAAATTTAAGAACCCCGCTCACATGTGAATTGATATCTACATGACTACATATACATCTTCTGCTTCCTCCACTCTTACATCTACATCTTCTACTTCCTCCACTCCTCTGTTAAAGTCAAATGCAACAGGAAATTCACCAATTATTTTGGATAAAGATGCATAATGTGCAAAAAGGATTAGCCTACTGGGGATATATGAAAGTACAACTAATAAACTGAACCAATTTTATTTACTAACATAATTGAACTAGAAGTCTAGGTTCATGGAGCCCTTGACCTCAAGAATTCCTATGATGGTTATAGAAGGAAACCATGAGATTGAGCCTCAAGCTGCTGGAATCACTTTCAAGTCATATTTGACAAGATTTGATGTTCCCTCGAACGAGCCTGGATCTAACAGCAATTTTTATTACTCTTTTAATGTTGGAGGAAGTCATTTTATCATGTTGGGAGCATATGCGGACTACAACTTTACTGATGACTGATACATATACATATTTTAGTTGTATATATATGTATGTAAGGATAATGCACTTACTTAGGATCTTAATCTAGAGGTTTTGGTCAACTGAATTGTAGTCACTAGCAAACAAAGGAAGAGGGAGTTTCCGCATATTAATACCTAAAAATAAATAAGCAAATGAACTAAAGTTTCAACCGAACAAAGAGAAGTAAAGAAAGGTTATCTACTTCTGCCTAGACTGAGATTCTGAAATTGATTACTGTATATTTTATTCGTTGTATTTGATTAAGGTTAAGGAATTTGAAACAATAGTTAAATCAAGGCATAAAAAAACATAATGTTATTGTCACATGCTACTCAATATTTGGATCAGTTAGAGGTTCCCTCTGATTTAGCTAATTTTGGTTTGAATTACTCTCCTGACTGTTTTCTCAAAGCTTATATAAATCGCAAATGGGGATGGATAACATTCTTCTTACTTCCTATTGAATAATTACTAATTTTTCTAAATGCCTTTATGTGTTGCTTCTACTTTTTGTTATATGAATCCACTGGTTTGCAAGCCATTTAGGTGAATTATGACTTCAGAGACATCAGATGTTAGTATAGATCTCAAATGTTGATGATTATCATGTATTTCTTCAATTCTACGAAGTGTACAAATAATAGTTTGTGTATGAGACTATGACTAAGCTAGAGTCCTGATAAATATGTCTTGTTGAGTCTTACTTGTCCACAAAAATTTTATAACACTGAATACTATGCTTCTTTCGCCAGACAGTGTTGTCCCGTCTCCCCCCTTCTGACTTAAATCATTACTAGCTTTCTCATTATTTTCAAGTTTCTTGTCCGTCACTGATTTTGAAAGTCTGTGATGAGACACAGATCGCTGAGCTGAAAGTAAAGGTAAACTTCAATGAGCCCACAAAATTATATCTTTACACTTGCACTAAAACATCACCTGTAACGGCATGATATTATGCCAAGAAAATGCAGGATTTATAGAAAAAGAAGAATAGTCTTGCCTAAGAACAATAATCTGGTTCCTGGCTGAAACTAAATTTCTTGAAGCAAAATCAGAGAATTTGAATTGTCTTTTGCCTAAAACATTTTGAATTTGAATTTCCTCATAATAATTTTGCATCTTGAGTGCATGAAACAGTGGAATCAAGGAAAGGGAATGGTCAACTGACTGAATGTGGAGTTATGCTCTTCCATCATGACGATATGGGCATTCCATGGGAGATTTCAAAATTTGGAGTAAGGCAAGGAACGTGGGGAGCCGTCAAGAAGATTGATTAGGTAGTACACCACAGCTTAATTTTATAGATAGTTTGGTATATTTTGTGGATGTAGTCAAATTCACAATTCAATATAGTAGTAATTATATTGTAAAGTGAATTTTATATTTTATTATGAGTTTTGACTTTTGATTAAAGATGTTATATACAAATACTTTAATAAGTATGAATGCATAAATTAATGGTATGAATGGTTTAATGTGTCGATTTGGGTTAAGGTGTTTCCAGGCTTATATATATTGTTTGCTTTTGGATTCATGTTCATTTGTAGGTTGTTATTGGCGAGCATTATGTCACAAAAATTAATTTTTTTTTAAAAAAAATGGAACCTTTTAGACACGGTGAAAAACCGAAACCAATGTTTGTTTCGTCACGGTTGAAAATTGGTTACCAACCATTAGACACGCATTTTAATTCATTGTTGTGACAATTTTGTAATTTAGATACGGTTTTATAAAATTCACGTGACGAAAAAAAAAACCTTACATTCATATTGGTCCCGGGTTGAACTTCCAAACCATGGCCATAGGTTTACAATAAAAAAAAATTAGATACAATTTTTATAATATTCACGTGACAGAATAATTATAAACGTAGATATTGGTCACGGTGTTATAACTACCACCGTATCCAATACATACATATATTTTTTATCGATCATTATTTTAGTCACGGGGTGAAATTAGATACGGTTTAAAGAAAAAAAATACGACGGTTGAATCACCGTGACTAAAATTGGTCACGAAGCTTGTAGACACGCAAGTTGTGAAACGAAAACCCGTATCTAAAAGCAAATAGTCACGGTTTAACACCGTGTCCAAAGGTCATTTTTGTATTAGTATATTCAACCTACTAAATTATAAAGGACTTATAAAATGAAAGACTAAGTGTTAATTTACAAGTTGTATGATATAGTAGTGTTAAGTCTAAGGTAGTACAGTCGTACCCTTTAATGGTTGATGTATAGTAGCTGGGCTAAACGACTCCTTCATATGGGGAAGGGATCTACGAATTAGTAACCGATCTAACTCACTGTGAAAATAGTGTAGACTAGAAGGAAACTAATTTGTTAGTTGTTTGTGGGAAACCACTCAGTAAACTATATTGAATAATATTAAAGACTTGATGTGTGCTAGGTTTAGAATTTTGTATATGTATGGTATTGAGGATATCTAATATTTGACTATGTGTTTAAATTTTAGATAGTATAGTAATATAATTATGGAATAAGACATGTTATGCTAATTGAAAGATATATCTTATAACTGATAGGTCTTTTCAATAAAGCGATTAACTTAAATTGCGTAGCAGTAATCGACAATACAGGCAAGTTTTCTTTAACTCAACTTGAGTTATATTTTCAAAGCATGTTCGTGAATAATGATTGTTGATTATTCACATCTATACTGATTATTGATTCGCACTTAGTGCATGTTGCATATGTTTATCAGGTATGAAAGGCTGATCACCTTCATTACCCTAAGGTTCAGTTAAATTTGTTCATGTTCATTGTTGGCCATTCATCATTATTGACTCGGTCTTTCAGTTATGGAAATTGATTTATATTCTTTCACGATTATTATATTGTTGAAAATTTGTCAGCTTATTATTCTTTTCAATCATGATATATCTTCCTTTGTATTTAAAACTTGCTGGGCAAATTTGTTGCTCACCCTTGATATATCATGATAAACATTTGAGATTAAAGAAGAAACTTCGGACACAGTCAAAGGCAAAGACAAGTTCCAGGATGAAAATATTATACGGTTAAAATGGTATTAGTATTGATTATAAATGATATTGTATGTCATGTAGGTTATTAAATGCAGGTATAAGTTAAGGTTATAGACCTTGAGAATTATGTTGTAAAAGTTATTGTATAAATAATTTATGTTTATATCTTCCGCAATAGTTATATAAATGCTGTATCGTAACGTACCATGTCCGAGGTTCTAGGGACCCGAATTTGGGGGCATCACATTAGATCTCATTAACATGATCAACATCATGATTCTAAAAGCATTGCTTAAAATTATGTGTTATTTATATATTATAAAAATAGTATCATGTAGATAATTAAATGCCTTTAATAAATGAATACTTTTATTAATAAATGAATAAGATTATTTATAAAGTATATGCTTTATCATCATACGATTCCAATTTGTTAGCATCAAGTATGCTACGCAGTGAAATTAGTGATTTAGATATTTTTAAATTTCTACATGTGAAAAGACAATATTTTAGCAAATATTCATTTAATTAATTTTACATACCAAAATAAATTAGGTCTTAGTTTAAATTGGTATCTCAAACTATTTTCTTCAAACTATATTACCCTCACTTATATAGTTCGACAACATCTAATTAAAGATTTGCTAGTGAGAATAAGGATCCTATTTCAAATGTATATAGCCTTGTGGATAGCACAACAAACCATATAAAAATAAATAAGTAGACAACTATTTGTCAATTACATCAACATACAACTCCTTTTTATTTTGCCTCTTAGATCATAATAGTCAAGTGTGTGCACATCCGAACTAAAATGATTTAAGTTAAGTCCAACCTAGCACTTCCATATATTCAAAAAAGAAAAATATTGTCTTTGTGGATAGCATAACAAAATAATATTGTTCAATTTTCTTTATAAGCATCAAATGTTATTAAATTAACATCTTAAATACTTAATACTTGCCTTGTAAATAGCATAACAAACTCATATTAAATATTTAATACTCTATTAATTTTATCATGCTAGAAGACGATGTTCGATATTCTAAATATCATTGAACTCTTTAGACTTTAATATAATTTCTTTGAGGAGTTTGTTATTATTTGTCTCATCTTGTTTAGCGCGCATGCACACACACACACACACACACACATATATATATATATATTTATATAAAATACGCGTCATTTTATTAAAACATGCAAAGCATGTTTGCATAAAATATATATATATATATATATATATATATATAATACTATGCACATATAGAATAATATATTCTACCCGGATTGATTATGGACTTTTATTCTAGTTTGGTTCACTCAAGCAACCAAGTGAACCAAAAGGTCAAACTTAATGGTGCAAGAAATAAAATTTAAATATAACAATTACATTTAAACTCAGGCTCCATTAAAAACGGGTCTTCAAGCGCTCCTTGTTCCTTGGTGTCCAATTCTTCAGGAAAATTATAACTAATCCTATTACATAAACTATTTTTAAAATTAAATAGAAATCTTGATCAACAGTCAAGGGGAAGTACATAGGAGGGATATAAAATTTTCATCAAGAAAAAATCAGAGAAGACGAGGTATGCATACCTCATTTAATAAAACTCATTCATTCAAGCATTCAACTAAAATAAAATCCAATCACATTGGTCAATAGTCCATAATCAACCTAATTTATTATCATACATATCACCATATGCATCAATAAATAAATATGCATCTCATGAATTAAAAATTCTATATATATATGAGTATCATTTAATGGGCAATTTTAAATTGCATGAAATCTAATTTCAAGATTAAAAAAACTCTTTATTTTAATTATAAAATTATTAAGAATATCATATATATATATATATAGTATATATAACCGTAACGTATATATATAATACCAGGTTACTTTCTATATATATATATATGACTAATCAAGTCACTTTATATATATATATATAGTAACAGTATACTGATTCACGAATTCACTCAGCGGTTTTGTCACGCCCCAAAATCCGGGTCCAACCTCGAACTTGGTACGTTATGGTACTTCATCTTCATCCATATTCTATAAACTAATGCGGAATATATAAACATAAATTATTTATTTCACATGATTCTATCACATTTTCCAATGTCTATTAACCTTAACTGAATACATACCTTAAGTAACCTAAGAGGTTCACATATATGAATTACATTAGATAACTTAGCAGTTATAACTGCATAATAATCTATTCTTGATATTTGCCTTTGCCTCTGTCTCTCTTCGAGCCTTCGTCTTAATCTGAAATTTGTTATCATAATATAGCAAGGGTGAGAAACTACTTTGCCCAGCAAATTTAAATACAACAAGGATATATCATGATTGAAAGAAAGAATAAGCTTTCCAATTTTCAACAATATAATAATTGTGAAAGAGCATGAATCATAACTTCAATAACTGAATGACTAAATCAATAATGTTTAATGTCAACAAGGAGCATGAGCAACTTTAACTGAACCTTATGGTAATGAAGGGGATCAGCCTTTCATACCTGATGAACATATGCAACATGCACTAAGTGCGAATCAATAATCAGTATAGATGTGAATAATCAACAATAATTATTCACTAACATGCTTTGAAAATATAACTCAAGTTTGAGTTAGGAAAAACTTGCATGTACCGTAGATTACTGCTACGCAATCTAATTTAATCTCTTTATTGTAAAGACCTATCAGTTATAAGTGATCTTTCAATTAGCATAACATACTTTATCTCACAATACTATTACTTTACAAGTAAACTATCTAACATTTAACCACATAGTCAAATATTAGATAATACCTTAACATCATACGTATTCACAATTTCTAAACCTAGCACGCATCGAGTCTCTAACAGTATTCAGTACAGTATGCTGAGTGATTTCCCACAAACAACCAACAAACTAGTTTCCCGTCTCGTCTACACTGCTTGTCACAGTGAGTTAGATCGGTAGCTAGTTCGTATATACCTCCGCTCCTTGAAGGAATCGTTTAGCCCATATACCGTGACGCCCCCAAATCCGGGTCCCCAGAACCTCGGACATGGTATGTTACGATACATCATTTCTATAACTACTGCGGAAGATATAAACATAAATTATTTATACAATAACTTTTACAACATAATTTCCAAGGTCTGTTAACCTTAACTGTTTACCTGCATTCAATATCTTATACGATATACAATGTCATTTGTATCCAATACTATTACCATTTTAACCGTATAATAATTCCATCCTGGAACTTGTCTTTGCCTTTGCCTGTGTCTGAAGTTTGGTCTTAATCTGAAAATTTTATCATGATATAGCAAGGGTGAACAACAAGTTTGCCCAGCAAGTTTAAGTTCAAAAGAAGATATATCATGATTGAAAAGAATAATAATAAGCTGTCAAACTTTCAATAATATAGTGATTGTGAAAGCATATGAATCAATTTCAAAACTGAATGTCATAATCAATAATGATGAATGGTCAACAATGAACATGAACAAATTCAACTGAATGATATGGTAATGAAGGTGATCAGCCTTTCATACCTGATGAACATATCCAACATGCACAAGGTGCGAATTAATAATCAATATAGATGTGAATAATTAACAATAATTATTCACAAACATGCTTTACAATAACAACTCGAGTTCGAGTTAGGAAACTTGTCTGTATCGTTGATTACTGCTACACAATCTAATTTAATCAGCTTTATTGAAAAGACCTATCAGTTATAAGATTGATTTTTCAATTAGTATACATACTTTATCTCATAATACTATTACTTTAAAAGTAAACCATCTAACACTTAACCACATAGTCAAATATTAGATATCTTTAACACCATTCTTATTAACAAGTCTAAACCTAGCACACATCAAGTCTTTAATAGTATTCAATGTAGTATACTGATGTGGTTTCCCACAAACAACTAACAAATTAGTTTTCGTCTCGTCTACACTGTTTTCACAAGTGAGTTATATCGGTTACTAATTCGTAGATACCTTTCCCATATGAAAGAGTCGTTTAGCCCAGCTACTATACATCAACCATTAAAGGGTACGAGTGCACTACCTTAGACTTATCATTTACTTTATTATACAACTTGTGAATTAACATTTAGTCTTTCATTTTATAAGTCCTTTATAATTTAGTAAGTCGAATACCTAATCCAGCAACCTGGATTCAGATTGAATTTCAATTTAGTAACTAATTCCCAATCCAGCAGACTGCATACAGCAGACCTCCAATCCAGCAAGCCTGGATTCAACTGACATCCAATCCAACAAGCCTGGATTGACAAAACATACTTATCCAGTAACCTGGATTCAACTAACATCCAATCTAGCAAACCAGATTGCAATCCAGCAACCTGATGGCCAATCCAGCAAATCCGATTGCAATCCGACAACCTGATGGCCAATCCAGCAAGCTGGATTCCCCCTTTTTAATCTAATCATCTTATTATTTTTTATCTTTTGTCCATACATAAATACATGTATTTCATACACAAAAATATTTTTCATAAATTTTTTAATTTTCTTAAGTATTTTCCAAAAATCCATTTTTAGTTAATTCCTTAAGAAATTTGCTACATCACGCTTAACTCCAGAAATTCTTAACTCTTGGCGGGATCTTACACATGTTATCGCGCTCCAGTTTAAATTTCGTAGCCATCGGAGTTATACAACTCCGGTTATAGCAATTTTTGTCGAAAAAATACAAATATTGAAATGGTCGTAACTTGTTCAATTTAAGTTGGAATGAGCTTATTTTTGGACACAAGCTACTTCATCTCATATATTTTCATGTCCCAAAAGGCATAATTTTATTACACAATTTAAGTGGCCAAAACGGTCCTTGAAATTTCCAGACAGATTGCTTTTTTGACTTTTCAGTTTTTGCATCCTTTGCTGTCCAGATAGAAATCTACATGGAATTTTTTAGTGATTCCACTTGGATCTGTTAGAAGACTCATAAATCTAACTCCAGAAATTAACCACAATCAAAAATTCAAAATAGAATAGGAGATATGGTCTTTTGAATTTCAGGTTACGTTTTTTCAAAATCTGATTTTTTAGTTTTTGTGTTTTGTACAAAATCTTCCTAGATCTCTTGATTAGCCAAACATCAAACATCATAAACTATCATAATATATAATAATACATCTAATACTTATGGATCTACCATGATCCATGATCTATTTCATCAAACTTACACCAAATCCAATCAAAACATAATCAAGGCTAGGAAAATTATAGTTTTCTAACTTTTTAAATCATAGTTTCCTTTTTCTTGCTTTTGGTCCAACTTTTGATCATCAAAAGTGATAGATCTAAATACAAAATACTTATAAACATATAGATCTAAGGTTTTGGGATTTTGAACCATAGATCCAAGTTTTGATTCTAAGTAATCAAAATAAATTGCATAAAATAGTTAGATGTTATACCTTTGCTTAAGATTTCTTTCTTCTTCTTTCTAATGGTTTGTTTAAGAAACTTTAAGCACACAAATCTCTCTCTCATTTCCCCTCTAAGGGCTGCCGAACATCTCTCTTCTCTCTCCCTCTTGATTTTGTTTTGTGTTAGTTAAAAAGAAAGGAGAAAGAAATGAAATGAAAGATGGGAAAGAATGAAATGGGTTTTAATTTGTTGGGTAAAAACTATATATATATAACTTGTATATATATATATATATATTGATAGTAGTGTGCATACAAGCCAATCATGTATGATGATAAAGCACGTACTTTGTAAACAATCTTATTTATTTATTAATGAAATATTCATTATTACAGGCATTTAATTATCTACATGTTGCTGTTTTTATAATATGTAAATAACCCATAGTTTTAAGCAATACTTTTAGAATCATGATGATGATCATGCTAATGAGATCTAAATTCTTAGAAAGTTTTAAAACTTAAATAGTTCCCAATCGTGGGATTACTAAAAAGGGGATTAGTAAATCCGGATAGATTGGTACATATGTTGCTTGCTCATTGGATGAGGATGATTGATCTCATGATCATTTGTGTGGAGACACTAAAGCAAGTATGTAGGTGCTTATTGAAGAATAAGTTCACTGAACGTGATTCGCTATGGAATACCTAATGGAGTTTTACTCGCATGTCAATAGGAATTCCTAATGTGATAGTAGTACAAGTGATCCTTGGACTTGAGATCATCATAGTATCTTGTATGTAACAAATTATACTTTGACTTATTCCTTAAGACCTTTTAAGGCATATATAGGGTATGCTTGGGTATAATGAGTTACATATGGAGATAATGAATGATCAATAAAGAATCTACCACCTCTAGTAAAAGAGGAGATATGTCCCATGTGATTCGTTAAATGACAACCCAGGAATCCTTGGCCAAGGTGAAATGAAATTAGAAAGGAGTTTTTAATTTGCATTATTTGGAGTTGTGCATTTTCTAATCGAAATACATATAATTAAATAAAATAAGACTTGACAGTAAATCCATGTCTTATATTTAATTGGGACATTGTATGGTGGAAGGATTGAATTGTATGGTAACTATTAACTCACAGGTTCTTTTATGATTAATGTTGAAATCTATATTATCTGGAAAGTCGTTGATCGCTAGGGAGGCTTATCCCTATTGTAGAATAAATATTATTTATTTAAATAAATTATTAGTTTAATTTATTTATTTAAATAAGATTAAAATTGTTTTAATTGATTTATTCACAACCGGTTTAATATGGAGAACCTAAAGGGTCACACCATAAAAGGAAGAATAATTATTTAAGAAGGTAATGGCATAATCGTAATAATGCATTAAGTATAATTAATTTAATCTATGGTGATAGAATAAATTAAATAGCTTAATGTTTATTATTTAATATTTTGGAAATATTAAATATAAATTAATAAGAGGAGTCTTATTAATATTATTACAATTATTATTATTTTAATTTCTAAAGGAGTTTAGTAATTAATTTAATATTTAGTACTCTCATTTATTCCTAATAAGATTAGGAGACAAATTAATTAAATGAATTTAATTAATTATTCCCATGTGGTGGGAAGCCTAAATTAATTAAAGGAGTTTAATTAATTAAAAGAAATCCCATGTCTAATAGGATTAGAAGGGTTGACCAATGTCTATATAAGAGAAGTCTTATAATAGATATTAGATTGATGCAATTCCAATTGTTGGAGAGTACTCCTTTTCTATAGAGGATAGAAAACTAAGGTTAAGCCAAACACCCTCCTTCTTGATAATTCATCTTCCTTGGTGGATCACCTCTAGAGGCCAAACACTTGGGTGGCTAACGTTGATCAAAGGAAGGAATCTAACCCGGAAATTCAAGGAGATCACGAAGAACAAGGAGTTGAACTAGTACATGTGGAAGCTTCGTTCTACAAGGGTATGATTCCATAACTTCTTATTTATCGTTTTAAATTAATAATTTGCATAAAGGATGATCCGGGTAATGGTTTTGTAGAAATTTTTTTAAACTCTGATATATCATGCTTCCGCTAATTTTTGCAATTTGATTGCGTCACGATTTCGTACAAACCCAATAGTGGCATCAGAGCCAAATCTTTATGCAATTATTAATTTATTTTTGATTTCATATACATATGGGTATGTATTTAAAATAATTTATTGGGCATAATTTTATTGTATAAAATTATATTTTTTAAGAAAAAAAAAAAAAAAGAAGACTTTTTTTGGGACGAATCACAATTTTTTTTTTGGTGCTAATCTTGAATTCTGCAAAGAAAAGGTGTTGTCTCTTTCTTACTCCAAAAAGAAGGTGACCCATCAGGAAATGACTTTTTTAATAAACCTGCAGGACTCTTTTAATAAAAGAAGGTGACTTCTTTTTAAAAAATAAATATGATATATTTATATATTATATTCTAAATAATTTTATAATTAAAATAAAGAGTTTATTTTAATCTTGAAATTGGATTTCATGCAATTTAAAATTGCCCATTAAATGATACTCATATATATATGGAATGTTTTAATTCATGAGATGAATATTTATTTATTGATATATATGGTGATATGTATAAAAATAAATGGGGATTGATTATGGACTATTTGACCAATGTGATTGGATTTTATTTTAGTTGAATGCTTGAATGAATGGGTTTTATTAAATGGGGTCTGCGTACCTCGTCTTCTCTAATTTTTTTTTCTTGATGTAAAATTCTATCTCCCTCCTATGTACTTCCCCTTGACTGTTGATCAAGGTTTCTATTTAAATTAAATAGTTTAATGTAATAGAAATAGTTAGAATTATCTTTAAAAATTGGAGACCAAGGAGCAAGGAGCGCATGAAGACCCGTTTGTATGGAGCCCGAGTTTAAATGTAATAGTTATATTTAAATTTAAATTCTTGCACTCCTAGGTTTGACCTTTTGGTTTACTTGGTGGCTCTAGTGAACCAAACTAGAATAAAAGTCCATAATCAATCCGGGTAGAATATAATATTCTATATTGCATGCTAAATATTATATATATTATATTTTATGCAAACATGTTTCGCATGTTTAATAATATGACGCGTATTTTATATATATATGTGCATGCGCGCTAAACAAGATGAGACAAATAATAACAAACCCCTCAAAGAAATAATATTAAGTCCGAAGCGTTCAAATGATATTTGGAATATCGAACGTCGCCTTCTAGCATGATAAATTAATAGAGTATTAAATATTTAATATGAGCTTGTTGTGCTATCCACAAGGCGAGTATTGCGTATTTAAGATGTTAATTAATCACATTTGATGCTTATCAAGAAAATTGAACGATCTAGTCTTGTTGTGCTATCCACAAGGACGAACATTTTTCTTTTTTGAATTTATGGAAGTGCTAGGCTGGACTTAACTTAAATCATTTTAGTTCGGATGTGCACACACTTGACCATTATGATTTAAGAGGCAAAATAAAAGGAGTTATATAGTGTTGTAATTGACAAGAGTTGTCTACCTATTTATTTGTATATCGCTTGTTGTGCTATCCACAAGGTTATATACATTTGAAATGGGATCCTTATTCTCACTAGCAAATCTTTAATTAGATGTTGCCGAACTATATAAGTGAGGGTAATATAGTTTGATGAAAATAGTGGGAGATACCAATTTAAAATAAAGACCTAAATTTATTTTGGTATGCAAAATTAATAAAATGAATGTTTGCTAAAATGTTATTTTTCACATGCAGAATTTTAAAAATGTCTAAATCACTAATCTCACTACGAAGCATACTTGATGCAAACAAGCTTACCGGGCCGAATTATGAGGACTGACTAAGAAATCTGAGAATTGTTCTCACTGCTGAAAAGATTTCTTATGTCCTAAATTCAACTGTCCCTGAATCTGTTTCAGAAACAGCCTCTGAGGAAGAGATTGTCACTTTCAATAAGTGGCAAGATGATGCATCTGTGGCTCAATGCATCATGCTCGCATCCATGAATAACGAGCTTCAGCGTCAGCACGAAAAAATGGATGCTCCTGCTATGCTGCTTCACCTCAAGGAGTTGTATGGTGAACAGAGTAGGACTGCTAGATATGAGATATCTAAGGAGCTCTTCCGATCTCGGATGACCGAGGATACTGCCATCGAGACTCATGTCCTGAAAGTGATCAATTTGATTGAACGCCTTGGACAGCTTGGGTTCGTCATGGATGGGGAGTTGAGTCAAGACTTGGTCTTGCAGTCACTCCCTGAGACCTTCTCGCAGTTTGTGGTTAATTTTCACATGAATAAGCTAGATGTCAGCTTGCCTGAGCTGCTTAACATGCTGAAAACTGCAGAAGGACACTTCCCATCCAAGAAGAACCATATCTTGATGGTGGATTCTTCCAATAAAAGGAAGAGACCTAAGGTATCTTCTGAAAAGAAGAAATCCAAGAAGGCTAAGGGAAAGGGGAAAGAAAAGGAACAAAAGAAACCTGAACCAGCTAAAGGAATGTGCTTTCATTGCAACGAGCCGGGTCATTGGAAGAAAAACTGCAAGAAGTTTCTGGCAGACAAGAAGCTTGGAGAAGCTTCGACTTCCAATCAAGGTTTGTTCATGATTGAAATTAATTTTTCAGAAAGTCAAAATTCTACTCGGGTATTGGATACCGGCTGTGGTTCTCACATATGTAATAATGTGAAGGGACTGGTCAGAAGTAGAAAGCTGAACAATGATGAGGTGATCCTACGAGTAGGGAATGGAGCAAAGGTTGCTGCATTAGCTGTAGGAACTTATTATTTAGCAATGCCTTCGGGCAAGTCCATTTATCTTAATAATTGTTATTATGTTCCGAATATTATTAAAAACATTATTTCAATTTCTGTATTGGATATGGAAGGATTTAACGTTGTTATAAAGAACAATAGTTGTTCTATTTATAAAGACGATGTTTTATATGGTATTGGAAATTTGCGAAATGGACTTTATACACTTGACTTACAAGAAAATATATTTCAAATTGAACAAACTAAGAAAAGGAAAAGAGATGATATTAATTATACCTACATGTGGCACTGTAGACTCGGTCATATCAATGAAACAAGATTATCCAAGTTGCATAAAGATGGGCTCCTCGAGCTATCCGATTATGAATCATATCCAACTTGTGAATCTTGTCTCATGGGTAAAATGACTAAATCTCCTTTTAGTGGAAGAGGAGAAAGAGTTACAGAGTTGTTGACATTGATTCACACAGACGTTTGTGGGCCTATGACAACAAGTGCACGGGGTGGGTATTCTTATTTTATTACTTTCACTGATGATCACTCAAGATTTGGATATGTGTATTTAATGAAATACAAGTCAGAATCATTTGAAAAGTTCAAAGAGTTCAGAAGTGAAGTAGAGAAACAAACGGGCAAGAGTATAAAGATACTTCGATCAGATCGAGGCGGAGAATACTTAAGCGGTGAGTTTCTCAATTGTCTCAAAGAAAATGGTATAATCTCACAATGGACTCCTCCAGGTACACCACAGTTAAATGGAGTATCTGAAAGGAGAAATCGAACACTGTTAGACATGGTTCGATCCATGATGAGTTTTACCGACCTTCCAATTTCCTTCTGGGGATATGCCCTAGAAACGGCTACATACCTACTTAACAAGGTACCTACCAAATCCGCCCCAAAGACTCCATATGAGATGTGGAAGGGGAGGAAACCAAATCTTAAGCATGTTAAGACTTGGGGTTGTCCGGCTTATGTCAAAAAGTTTGAACATGATAAGCTACAAACTAAATCCAAAAAGTGTAGATTTGTGGGATACCCTAAAGAAACTGTAGGGTATTATTTCTATCATCCAACTGATCAAAAGGTGTTTGTTGCGAAACATGCTGCCTTCTTGGAAAAAGAGTTTATCCATGAAGGGGTCAGTGGGAGTAAGATATATCTTGAAGAAGCTCAAGAACCACAAATTACCACGGATCAAAGTCAGGTACCTGACCAAGTAGAAGAACCTACTATACCACACCCTGTTCGTAAATCTGGAAGAGTACCGAAGATACCTGAGAGGTATGAATTCGTTGTAGAGGATGACGATGAGGTACGCATCATGAATGATGATGATCCATTGAATTACGAACAGGCCATGAGTAATAAAGACTCAGGGAAATGGCTTGAAGCCATGAAATCCGAAATGGACTCCATGTATGAAAACAAAGTATGGACTTTGGTTTCACCACCTGAAGGCATTAAGCCTATTGGGTGTAAATGGGTCTTTAAAAGAAAGACTGGAGCGGACGGCAAGGTGGAGACCTATAAGGCCCGACTGGATGCAAAAGGTTTTAAACAAAGACAAGGAGTTGATTATGATGAAACCTTTTCACCAGTAGCTATGCTCAAGTCCATTCGGATTTTGCTTGCGATTGCAGCTTATAACGACTATGAGATCTGGCAGATGGACGTGAAAACGGCCTTCCTCAATGGGAAACTTGAGGAGGATGTGTATATGACACAGCCAGAGGAATTTGTTTCAAAGGTTGGAATAAATCAAGTCTGTAAGCTGCAACGATCCATTTATGGATTGAAGCAAGCTTCTCGTAGATGGAACATTCGTTTTGATGAGACAATCAAAGAGTTTGATTTAATCAAAAATGACGATGAACCATGTGTGTACAAGAAGGTTAGTGGGAGCGCAATTTCATTCCTTGTATTATATGTTGATGATATATTACTGATAGGGAATGACATTCCTATGCTACAATCGATTAAAATCTGGTTATCTAAACACTTCTCCATGAAGGACTTGGGAGAAGCATCCTATATTTTGGGGATAAAGATCTATAGAGATAGATCTAAAAGGATGCTTGGTTTATCCCAAGGAACGTACATTGATGCAATGCTAAAGAGATTTAGCATGGAAGATTCCAAAAGAGGTCTCATGCCGATGAGCCATGGAATACATCTCTCCAAGAAACAGGCCCCAAAGACACCTGAGGAGAGAGACCGTATGAGTAAGATCCCTTATGCTTCTGCAATAGGATCTATCATGTACGGTATGATATGTACTAGACCGGATGTTGCTCATTCACTTAGTGTAATGAGCAGATACCAGTCGAATCCAGGAGAAAGAGCACTGGTAAGGCAGTGAAGAATATCCTAAAATACTTGAGAAGGACTAAGGATATTTTTCTTGTCTACGGTGGGTCTGAATTAAAACTCGAGGGCTTCACAGACTCAAGTTTTCAAACGGACCAAGATGACAGTAAATCTGTTTCGGGGTATGTTTTTACCTTGAACGGAGGCGCAGTGAGTTGGAAGAGTTCCAAGCAGCAAACAGTTGCTGATTCAGTGACAGAGGCAGAGTATATAGCTGCAAGTGAAGCTGCAAAGGAAGCTGTTTGGATGAAGAAGTTCATAACTGAACTTGGTGTGGTTCCTAGCATTGGAGAAGCAGTTCCCATTTACTGTGACAACACAGGAGCAGTTGCACAGGCTAAGGAACCGAGGTCTCATCAGAAATCTAAACACGTGTTGCGGCGATTTCATTTGATCAGGGAGATCATTGAAAGAGGAGACGTCACCTTGGAGCGTGTAGACTCTCAAGACAACATTGCAGATCCATTTACTAAAGCTTTAACACAACAGCAGTTTGATCGTCACTTAGAGAAGATGGGTATGAGATACCATGGCGATTGGCTTTAGTGCAAGTGGGAGATTGATAGTAGTGTGCATACAAGCCAATCATGTATGATGATAAAGCACGTACTTTGTAAACAATCTTATTTATTTATTAATGAAATATTCATTTATTACAGGCATTTAATTATCTACATGTTGCTGTTTTTATAATATGTAAATAACCCATAGTTTTAAGCAATGCTTTTAGAATCATGATGATGATCATGCTAATGAGATCTAAATTCTTAGAAAGTTTTAAAACTTAAATAGTTCCCAATCGTGGGATTACTAAAAAGGGGATTAGTAAATCCGGATAGATTGGTACATATGTTGCTTGCTCATTGGATGAGGATGATTGATCTCATGATCATTTGTGTGGAGACACTAAAGCAAGTATGTAGGTGCTTATTGAAGAATAAGTTCACTGAACGTGATTCGCTATGGAATACCTAATGGAGTTTTACTCGCATGTCAATAGGAATTCCTAATGTGATAGTAGTACAAGTGATCCTTGGACTTGAGATCATCATAGTATCTTGTATGTAACAAATTATACTTTGACTTATTCCTTAAGACCTTTTAAGGCATATATAGGGTATGCTTGGGTATAATGAGTTACATATGGAGATAATGAATGATCAATAAAGAATCTACCACCTCTAGTAAAAGAGGAGATATGTCCCATGTGATTCGTTAAATGACAACCCAGGAATCCTTGGCCAAGGTGAAATGAAATTAGAAAGGAGTTTTTAATTTGCATTATTTGGAGTTGTGCATTTTCTAATCGAAATACATATAATTAAATAAAATAAGACTTGACAGTAAATCCATGTCTTATATTTAATTGGGACATTGTATGGTGGAATGATTGAATTGTATGGTAACTATTAACTCACAAGTTCTTTTATGATTAATGTTGAAATCTATATTATCTGGAAAGTCGTTGATCGCTAGGGAGGCTTATACCTATTGTAGAATAAATATTATTTATTTAAATAAATTATTAGTTTAATTTATTTATTTAAATAAGATTAAAATTATTTTAATTGATTTATTCACAACCGGTTTAATATGGAGAACCTAAAGGGTCACACCATAAAAGGAAGAATAATTATTTAAGAAGGTAATGGCATAATCGTAATAATGCATTAAGTATAATTAATTTAATATATGGTGATAGAATAAATTAAATAGCTTAATGTTTATTATTTAATATTTTGGAAATATTAAATATAAATTAATAAGAGGAGTCTTATTAATATTATTACAATTATTATTATTTTAATTTCTAAAGGAGTTTAGTAATTAATTTAATATTTAGTACTCTCATTTATTCCTAATAAGATTAGGAGACAAATTAATTAAATGAATTTAATTAATTATTCTCATGTGGTGGGAAGCCTAAATTAATTAAAGGAGTTTAATTAATTAAAAGAAATCCCATGTCTAATAGGATTAGAAGGGTTGACCAATGTCTATATAAGAGAAGTCTTATAATAGATATTAGATTGATGCAATTCCAATTGTTGGAGAGTACTCCTTTTCTATAGAGGATAGAAAACTAAGGTTAAGCCAAACACCCTCCTTCTTGATAATTCATCTTCCTTGGTGGATCACCTCTAGAGGCCAAACACTTGGGTGGCTAACGTTGATCAAAGGAAGGAATCTAACCCGGAAATTCAAGGAGATCACGAAGAACAAGGAGTTGAACTAGTACATGTGGAAGCTTCGTTCTACAAGGGTATGATTCCATAACTTCTTATTTATCGTTTTAAATTAATAATTTGCATAAAGGATGATCCGGGTAATGGTTTTGTAGAATTTTTTTTAAACTCTGATATATCATGCTTCCGCTAATTTTTGCAATTTGATTGCGTCACGATTTCGTACAAACCCAACATATATATTATCTACCAACACTTGCTTGCTTTCCTCTCTCATCTAACTTGTAGCTTTAGCAAAATGTTGCTTGCACACTTGGTTAAGGATGATGGCAAAATAAAATTGTGACACATAGCTAGAGTAGGTAGGAGTTAGTAAATGAAATCATTACATCACATGTCTCTTTTTCTTTCTCTCTTAACCGTCCACTACCCTCCTTTCTAGCCCAATTTTGTTTTTTTATTGCAATATTTAGCTTTACTAAATGTCCCTCCTCAATTGGTTAAGCTTGGGCCATTAATGTTTGGGCTTCCTTATTTATTACTTGGGTTTGCTAGTAAATAATTGGACCATGTAAATTACTTTTAATTCTGTCTTACCCTAATTATTCAATTAGGATTTTCATTCCCCACATTTGTAATTCAATTCCTTACTCAAATATATTTAATTACTTAACCCAATTAGACTTGCTTTAATTAAGTTATAAAATTAATAAATGGAGATAATAAAATTAATCTCTTAGGATTAGTTTATATTTCAATACTAATATTCTCTCATGCCATAACCCTTAGGTTATTTATTTTTCATACCTAATATATATATTAGGTTACAAGAATTTATTCTTAATTCTCTTTATATATTAAATAAATATATAAACAATACACAAAATCATATAAGTCCTTCACAAAATTTTTAAATCCATACTCTATTTCCAGTCTAGGTCTTATTATTTAACCTTTATTTAATCATTTAAGATTTTATTAGTCTTATAAATTCTCGGGTTGTCACAGATACTATACATCAACCATTAAAGAGTACGACTGTACCACTACTTTATCATATAACTTGTGATTTAATACTTAATCTTTCATATTATAAGTTCTTCTTTATAATCCATTAAGCCGAATATCTAATCCAGCAACCTAAATTCAAACTGAATTACAATTCAGCTACCTGGATTCACTAATTCAGCAAACCTAATACACCAATTCAGCAAGCCGAATCCACCAATTCAGCAAGCTGAATACAAGCTAACATTATTAATTCAGCAAACCGAATTCAAATTGTATTCCCCAATAACATATTAAATTTCCAATTCATCATACTATACATTCAATATGGCCTATTGAATATCTAATCAATAACTTAATTCCTCTTTTAAACTCTCATTTAATATTATTAATTATTTAATAATATTCAAATCATTTGCTAATATTATTAATCATTAAATAATATTTTAAATCAATGATTTAATAACACTTTAATCCAAATGTTATTAATCACTCAATAATATCTAATATTATTAATCTTTTAATAATATTTTAATCATTTAATAAACTTAAAAATAATTTATTTTAATTGTTTAATCTTTACTAATTTATTTATTTAACAACCATACAAGGCCATAAACATAATGTCTCATCATCAATGACCAAAACCCCTTTCAAAAATCTGTATATACCATATCTAGGGTTCTCAAGTCATAAAATCATATTTTCCATATTTTTAACATTACATAATTAATTTAATTCATTTATTCATAACTAAATCATTTTCATGAAAAAAACCAAATCATCTTATTATATTTTTATCTTTTGGCCACACATATATACATATATTCTATACACAAAAATAATTTTTCTGAAATTTTCAATTTCCTTTAGTATTTTTCAAAAGTTCGTTTTTAGTTCGTAACTTAAGAAAATTAGTCATATCATGCTCAACTCCAACAATTCCCAAATCTTGGTAGAATCTTACACGTATTAACATGAACTTTTAGTTTAAATTTCGTGACCATCGGAGTTATAAAACTCCAATTATAGTAGTTTTTGTCGAAAAATCCCAAATATTGAAATGACCATAACTCGGTCAATTTAAGTCGGAATAAGCTCATCTTTGGACAGGAGATACTTTATATCATATATTTTCATGTCCAAAAAGTTTTGAATTTATTTCATTCATTAAGTTACCAAAATTTCACCTAGAAATTTTGGGCAGATTGCTTTTCGGCCTTTTCTAGCTTTTGCGTACTTTGCTAAAAACTATCCATACAGAAATCTAGAAGGAATTTTGCAGTGATTCCACTTGTATATGTTAGAAGACTCATAGATCTAACTCCAAAAATTGACCACACTCCAAAAATTCAAAATAGAATGAGAGATATGATCGTTTGAATTTCATGTTTCGTTTTCTCAAAAATCTGATTTTCCAACCTTTGTATTTTGTAATAAAACTTCCATGATCTCTTGATTAATCAAATATTAACCAACATAATACATCCTAATACCTCTTTTACTCATGGATCTACCATTATCCATGATCTATTTCATCAAACCTTCACCAAACTCAAGCAAAACATAATCTATGCTAAGAAAAAAATAAAGACTAGGGCTTTCTAACTTTTTGAAAACCTAGTTTCCTTTTCTTGCTTTAGATCTAACTTTTGATCCTCAAAAGTGATAGATCTAAATATAACACACTTATTAACATATAGATCTAAGATTTTGAAATCTTAGATCTTCATTTCCTCAAAACAAATTAACTAGAAAGAATAACTAGTTTATAGATAGATTTTTATACCTTTGATTCATGAGTTCTTCTCCTCCTTCCAAAATATGAGATGGATCTTGGGTGTATGAATGATCAAAACCTCCTCCCCTGTCCCTCTTGTGGCTGCCGAAAATGGCCTCATCTCTCTCTCTTTGTATTTGTTTTGTTAGCAAGTTGGAAGAAAGGAAATGAAATGAAGTAAAATTTGATTTTTACTAAAGGGTGATGTATTTATTATTGGTAAAAATGTATAGATATACATATGTATATCTACTCTAAATCTCCCAATACATCCCCTTTCTCTCCTCTCATGTTGTTTACAAGTTTGGTTAAAAGATTACTTCCACACTTTACCTTACTTGCGAATTTGGATAAAGTGTGGGGCTTAATCTAAGGATGACACATAAGGGAGTAGGTAAGAGTTGGTAAAAACAATAATAACATCACATGTTCATCTTTCCCTCCCCTTTTGGTCAATATAGTCATTTTCCATAATTTTCTACCTTTAACTCAAGTACGGTTAGTTCCTAACCATAGTTATTCTACTAGCACATATCTCATTATTTTGGGCTACTAAATTAAATCCCCATTGGGCTTCCTAAATAGTTCCTTGGGTCATGTAATTTAACATAGTCCAATACTTTTAATTTTATCTTACCCTAATCATTTAATTAGGGTTTTCTTTCCCCATATTTTTAATTTAAATCCTTACTCATGGATATTTAATTTCTTTACCTAATTAGACTTGCTTTAATCAGGTTATAAAATTAATTAGTCGGGATGTATAAAATAAATCTCTTAGGGTTAGTATATATTTTAAATACTATTATTTTCCCATATTATAACCCTTAGGTTATTTAGTTCTTATTCCTAATATATAATAATTAGGTTACAATAGTTTCCTTTCATTGGTTTATTATATAATAAACAAATATAACCAATCACATAATACTCATATTCATTTACTCATATATTCATACACAATAATTTAATACTTTGAGATATGTCCCACAAATCTCATGTTATATTTATCCTTATCATTCCTTCAAGTATATATAAATCTATTTATAGGGTTTTGAAATTTTTTAACCCATATTTTCTCTATTCTCCTTTAATTAGTAAACCATATAGGTTCTTTTTAAAAAATTTAAATAAATCCTCAAATTCCCATCTAGGTTTTATTCTTTAACCTTTATTTTAATCATTTAAGATCTTATAAATTTTCGTGTTGTCATAAGTTTCGCGATTATTTTTTTCATAAAAAAAATTATACAATTAATTATGTTCACTAAATTATTCTAAATACATACCTATACATATATATAAAATCAAAACATTTAATAATTGCATAAAAGTTTTGCTCTGATACTACTGTTAGGTTTGTAAGAAATCATGGGCGCAATCAAATTGCAAAATAGCGGAAGCATGGTATATCAGAGTTTAAAAATTTCTACAAAACCATTACCCGGATCATCCTTTATGCAAATTATTAATTTAAAACGATAAATAAAGAGTTGTGGAATCATACCCTTGTAAAACTAAGTTTCCACAGGTACGAGTTTAACTCCTTGTTCTTCGCGATCTCCTTGAATTTCTGGGATTGATTCCTTCATTTGATCAACGTTAGCCACCCAAGTGTTTGGCCTTTAGAGGTGATCCACCAAGGAAGAGGAATTGTTCAAGAAGGAGGGTGGTTGGCTTAACCCTAGTTTTCTATTCTCTATAGAAAAGGAGTACTCTCCAACAATTAAAATTGCATCAACTAATATCTAACATATACTGTCAAGTCTTATTTTATTTAATTATATTTATTTCGATAAGAAAATGCACAACTCCAAATAATACAAATTAAAAACTCCTTTCTAATTTCATTCTGCCTTGGCCAAGGACTACTGGGTTGTCATTTAACGAATCACATAGGACATATCTCTTTGTTTACTAGAAGTGGTAGATTCTTTATTGACCATTCATTATCTCCATATGTAACTTATTACACCCAAGCATACCTTTTGATATACCCTAAGGGTCTTAAGGAATAAGTCAAAGTATAATTCATTACACACAAGATACTATGATGATCTCAAGTCCAAGGATCACTTGTACTACTATTACATTAGGAATTCCTATTGACAGACAAGTAAAACTCCATTAGGTATTCCTTAGCGAGTCACGTTCAGTGAACTTATTCTCCAATAAACACCTACATACCTTCTTTAGTGTCTCCACACAAATGATCATGAGATCAATCATCCTCATCCAATGAGCAAGCAACATATATACCAATCTATCCGGATTTACTAATCCCCTTTTTAGTAATCCAACGATTGGGAACTATTTTAATTTTAAGCTTTCTAAGAATTTAGATCTCATAAGCATGATCAACATCATGATTGTAAAAGTATTGCTTAAAACTATGAGTATTTACATATTATAAAAACTGCATCATGTAGATAATTAAATGGCTTTAATAAATGAATAATTTTATTAATAAATGAATAAGATTGTTTACAAAGTATATGCTTTATCATCATACATGATTGGCTTATATGCACACTACTTTTAGTTGGTGGTTCAAGGAACAAGGTGGAGACATACTCAAAGTGCCTAGCCAAGAGAAAGAAAGCCATCAAGAGGTAGGATCACAAACTAACTTCTTCTATACTTGTCAAGTTAAGTTAGTATAGATAGAAATGCATGCAAGCTTGAAACCTAGTTAAAACACTTGTTAGCATGAGGCATGTTGTTAAGAGTCCTAAAATGTATAAGCTATATATATGATCCAATAATATTATGTTGAACCTCTATAGAATACGTACATAACCCAAGTGGAATCATTGTAATCGGACATAAAACGAACCGTAGCGGAACTTTTCGTAAAACATGTCAATATGTAAAACCTATCTTGGAAAAGCAATAAATCTAATTAAATAAATATTTTAGAAAATTGTTCAAGATATCACATATTGAAGATATGTAAGTTTATGAGATAACGGGAGTGGTTTCAACTCATTTGGATGTAAAATGAATAAGTTATGTAAGTTTGAACCAAAGGCGGTAAAAGAACATGTTGTAAAACTTTCCTGTCTAAGCATTCTGTCGGATCGGCGCTGCCGCACTGCCCAGAGAGCTACTGTTGGCGCTAAAGCGCCACTAGCTTTTCAAAACTACAGGACCAACACAGCAGCGCCGTCCTCAGTGTTAACCCCAGCGCCGTAGCGCCACATCAGGGTAAGGGTTCTGCAGGACCAGCGCTACAGCGCCGTCCTTAGTACTAACCTCAGCGCCACAGCACCACAACCGGATATGGTTTCTGCAGGGCTGGTGCTGCCACACCATCTGCAGTACTAAACCCGGCGCTGCAGCGCCAGGCCTATTCACAGTTGACCCTGAATCCGGGTCAAACCGGGTCGGGTCATGTGGATCGGGTCGGGTCGGGTCAGACCGGATTAGATTGGTCAATGGGGTTACTATCTTAGAAAAAATCTTGGATAAATCTTCAATAGTACCCAGCTAACCCTAATAAACTTCTTACCTCCGTTGATGTCTTCGGCTGTTCCCAATTACTTACTGTTTCCAACTGTTGGGTTTGTACGTAACGCATACATGCAATCAAATTACACAATTAAAGGGCAGAAGCGCGAAACATAGGTTTTTAAAATTTTATACAAACCCATACAATGATCATACTTTGTGCTCAATTATCAATAACAGAAAAGTTAGGAGGAATCAGAATCATACCCTTGTAGAATCAAGCTTCCACAAGTACAAGTTCTACTCCTTGCTCTCCTTGATCTCCTTGAATTTCCTGTAGTGGCTCCTTCCTTTGATCAACGTTAGCCACCCAAGTGTTTGGCCTCTAGAGATGATCCACCAAGGAAGAGGAATAACTTAGAAAGATGGGTGATTGGCTAAACCCTTTTTCTATTCTCTGTAGAAAATATGTGGTACTCTCCAACTCTTGGAATCACGTTATCTTATATCTGATATAAGACTCTCTTATATAGATATTAGGTTAACCCTACTAATCTTATTAGAATTGGGTTTCATTTAATTAATTAATTAAACTCTTTTTAATTAATTTGGCTTCCCAACATATTGGGATTAATTAATTAAACTTTTTAATTAATTTGCCTCCTATAATCTCATTAGGAATGAGTGAGAGTACTTATATTAAATTAATTCCTAAACTCCTTTAGAATTAAAATAATAATAATAATAATATTAATAAGACTCCTCTTATTAATTTATTTAATATTTCTAAAATATTAAATAATAAACATTAAGCTATTTAATTTATTCTATTACCATAGATTAAATTAATTACACTTAATGCATTATTACGATTATGCCATTATCTTCTTAAATAATTCTTCTTCCTTTTATGGTGTGACCCTTTAGGTTCTTCATATTAAACCGGTTGTGAATAAATCAATTAGAATAATTCTAATCTTATTTAAATAAATAAATTAAACTAATAATCTATTTAAATAAATAATATTTATTCTACAATAGGGATAAGCCTTCATAGCGATCAACGACTTTCCAGAAAAATATAGATTTCAACATTAATCATAAAAGAATCTGTGAGTTAATAGTTACCGTACAATTCAATCCTTCCGCCATACAATGTTCCAATTAAATATAAGACATGGATTTAGTGTCAAGTCTTATTTTATTTAATAATATGTATTTTGATTAGAAAATGCACAACTCCATATAATGCAAATTAGAAACTGCTTTCTAATTTCATTCCACCTTGGCCAAGGATTCCTCGGTTGTCATTTAACGAATCATATAAGACATATCTCCTTTTTTACTAGAAGTGGTAGATTTTTTATTGATTATTCATTATCTCCATATGTAACTCATTATACCCAAACATACCCTTTCACATACCCTAAAGGGCCTTAAGGAATAAGTCAGAGTATAATTCATCACATACAAGATACTATGATAATCTCAAGTCCAAGGATCACTTATACTACTATCACATTCAGAATTCCTATTGACAGGCGAGTAAAACTCCATTAGGTATCCCATAGCGAGTCACGTTCGGTGAACTTATTCTCTAATAAGCACCTACATACTTGCTTTAGTTGTGACGCCCCGAAATCCGACCTATTTTTTCACACCCGAATTTTGTACGTTACGATACTTCTCATTACATACATACAGCATTATATCTTGAAGATACATGATATATTCACACATTCCCAGGTTTTATTACCTTAGAAACTTTCTCTCATTAAAAATAATGATAATTACATTATTCTTATCACATTACAGGTGTGAATTAACTAGTCACCATATCTACAGAATAGTTTTAACTAACTATTCTACAAGTCTTTGCTTGATCTTCTCGCTTGTTCATAACATGAACAGTACTTCATCTTGCGACGCTAATGGTATTCGCAACCATAGCATCTCACCATAGCAGGACATCGATCCACTTGATCTTCGTCAGGTCCTTTAACACATACTACCGTCGTTCGCTGAAAATATTTTTATTTCAAGCAAATGTGAGCATTCAATTGCTCAGCAAGTCATAGCAGTTGAATAACAACCAAAGCAAGAATCAAAGTTCTTTTAAGACTTCAATAACCGAACAATGGTTATGAAGCAGCTCGAATAATAAGAATACGTTCTGATTCCTATCATTTTTCAACATACATCACATATACTTTGTCATACTTTCATTTTTTACTCATTCATATACATTCTGTCTGGCTAGAATCATTAGCACAGACTTAACGATATCGGTTTATGAATAACCAAACTTCCTAACATGAAACAGTTCAATCACAAAATAGTTTCTTTCATAGAAACACCGAAGTGTTAACATTGTGGCACAAGGCCTCATTCATACCAACACCTTGTACAAATATCGCACATTTGCACATACGAAATACTTCCTCATGTTCAAAATCTGAGGAAGTTAAGAAACTAGCATTCATAGGAAAAAGAATGAAGTTGTTAGGAACTTGCATCAAGTAGAACTTGAGCAAGATTAGAAACTTGCCTTAGCAATATGTACTTCTTACGCCTTATCGTTCATCACAATCCCTATAAAGCATATAGGAAACACGTATCCATCAGTCATTATACTCGACTTAATCATTAGCTTAACTTCACTTTACTTCATATGGTTCACGTTCTTGTAATCTACATCTACGCGACCAATCTTTACTTTTAATTCTTTTATTCTTTCACTAACATTTTACTTATTATACATCAAGTCTCTAACAGTAGTTACATATAGTACACTGAGTGGTTTCCCACAAACGACCAACAAACTAGTTTCCCGTCTCGTCTACACTGTCTTACATAGTGAGTTAGATCGGTTGCTAGTTTGTATATACCGTCGCTCTCTGATGGAATCGTTTAGCCCATATACTATATCTCGACCATTATAGACTACGACTTGCATTACCTTTTTAGACTTAAATTATTCGAACCCTTATAACTATAATGTTTGTTAAGTTAATCTTCATTACATTTCTTACAACGTCCGGTCTATAAGACTCAGAACGTTTATCAAGCTATTATCATTAACTCGGCTTTTCAACGTTATACGTTATTCTTCATTCTCTTATTACCGTTAATTACGGCTTATTAACATTCATATGCCAATACGCATTAACGTCTAAGTCATACAACCAATGTATACTTAGAACGTTCCATCAATGCCGATACGATTCATGAGAAACGTTCACGTATCCTGCATTCACGTTACTTGTCTCTTAATCTCATTCAACCTTTACTAAAGGTTTAAATCACTTGATTGAGTGTTACATTAAGTGAGAACTCTCATCAATTATCACTAAGTATGATGATTGACGAGATCTTAACTTGTTCTTCAATTTGAACGTGGTTTACGGTTTATGTTTCCAAATCTTAAGTTCGTTTACGTTTGATTAACGTTTACTTCTTATAAACCCTTGGTTAAACATGTTGTTTAAAGGGTATACATTCATTAATTACTAAACCTGTAGTTAATTAAGAAAAGGTTAAGTAATTTAATCTTGTCAACATTTTTCCCATGCTGGCGTGCCTCGCGCCAGCTTTACCCTACCATTAGAGCGCCCCCGCTACCCATATAGGGACCTCACCCAAACTGGCGCGCCCCGCGCTGGTGCAGCCTTCTAGGCAGCGTGACTTGCGCTGGCCCTGTATCTCAGAAAATTTTCTAAGTTTAGAAAATTTCTAAAATTCCCGAGCTCGTAACGTATCCGTTACAACTCGGAATTGGCTCGTTCCAAAGCCAATAGTTCACATATACCATGTTCTACGATTCCATCAAGTTGGAATTCATTTCTGAATCTATTGATAGAAAATTGACAGTTTCGTCCATTTTTAAGCGTTCGTCGAACGTTCATGGACATTCGACGCTCATTTCTTCGTTTTAACTCCGAATTCATTCGTTCTTGCTCTCGCAAGTCTTGTTTACATAATTACACATGTTGCAATTGAAAACCAACATTTTTGAATCACACGATGACTTTTGACTTTCATTCCGGGAAATTCACGATTTCGACGCTTAACGTCTAATCGCGTAAACTTCCGCCGAATCTTTGTTACTTGATATTTTTACGTCAAACCAAATGGAATCAATCCATTGGTTGTTCGTCTATGATTCTAACCATATTAAACATCTAAGTTTTAATGGTTCTCTTTATACGTTCTTCGTGTTCTTCGTTTGTTTTTCGTTCTTAATCAATGTTATGATTATGATTTTACGATTTCTCGTATTCTAACGTTATAAGTTTGATAATTCACCCTTAAAACATAGGAGAGTTCATATAACTCATCTGGATCATCCACTAACATCTTCTATTATTCTTTACGTTCATTAACCATTTCATTATGGTTTAACCTAACCATTTCAAGGTTTTAACACATTTCTTCATTAACTCCTTAATCATTTACTTATGATTTTACTTGCTCTTGGTTCTTAGTGTTTTAAAGTCCACTAATACCAATCTTATTACATCTTATAATTCATTCTCTTCCTATTTCCACTTCTCTATTAATCTAAGAATTGAAAGAAAGATGGAAATGTAAAGTTAACACTTATACCTTATAAGTGTTCTTGAGCTTGTGACTTTGTGTTCTTGACAAAGTCTTAAGCTAGCTTCCTTGTTGCTCCATGATTGCATAGCAAGAGCTCTCCCTTTCTTCTCTTCTCTCTACATGGTTGGTTTTTCCAACCAAACAAATGAGCCTTAGGCTCCCTTTTATAGGCAAATCAAGGCTAAGGGCATAAAGGTCTTTAGGCAAGCAAGACCAAGGGTAGGATGGTCAAAGAGAAAACCTTCTCAACCTCCCACCTCCTCCACATGCCAAACAATATCTTGCCTATGTTTTCCCATGTGCTAGCACATACCACCATGTTCTCCCCCATGTCCCCCACATGCTAACATGGGTCATGGGTTGCCCCATGGGTTTTACCCACCTATTTACCTGCCGGTTCGACCCACGAGTTAAATTCTTAGATTTAATTCAAATTAAATCTATTTACTTCGTATAAAATTCGTATTATACGTCGTATTAATTCTCGTATCTCCCTCGTATTATACTCATATAATAATTAGTATTATACGCATATTCGTTATGTATAATAACCATTTATTATTACACAAACCATTGAATTCTTTGAGTTCACTTTCCCTAACCCTTAGGGTTTTAAGTCCGCAAGCGAAAACTTCGCGAGCCATAAATGAAATATTATTACATATTCCATCTCGTCTTGAAATCCTATCATTACGCGTTTCTCGCAATTTCAAAATAAATTCTCGAGCAGAAACGGATGAATAATGATTTTCGTCCTTTTCTTCTCGAGACTTTTTTCGGCTAACATAACTTTTCACGACATATTGTCATCAAATCTTTCGACAGAATGTCATTCCGACATTCCAATCTCTCGAAAAGGCTTAGGGTCCAACCCTAAACTTAAACCCTAACCCTTAGGATTTTATATGAATAGTGCCTATTTCGTCTTTTTCTCAAAAATATTTTTATTCTCAAAAATCTTTTATTTTCGTCTTAAAAATTCTTACTTGTTCATTCCAGCTCGTAGCCAGAATCCTCCCCATTTCTAATCATCCTATATCATAGAATGATTAATATACACATATAAGAGAATATAATCAATAAAATTCATTTTATTAATTATTAACTCTTTAATCTTAATTTCTGGACAATTCAATTTTTCGGGTTGTCACATTAGTGTCTCCACACAAATGATCATGAGATCAATCATCCTCATCCAATGAGCAAGCAACATATGTACCAATTTATTCGGATTTACTAATCCCCATTTTAGTAATCACACGATTGAAAATTATTTTAGTTTTTAAGCTTTCTAAGAATTTAGATCTCATTAGCATGATCATCATCATGGCTTTAAAAGCATTGCTTAAAACTATGGGTTATTTACATATATAAAAACAGCACCATGTAGATGATTAAATGCCTTTACTAAATGAATACTTTTATTAATAAATAAATAAGATTGATTACAAAGTATGTGTTTTATCATCATACATGATTAGCTTGTATGTACACTACTATCGATCTCCCACTTGCACTAAAGTCAATCGCCATGGTATCTCATACCCATCTTCTCTAAGTGAGGATCAAACTGCTGTTGTGTTAAAGCTTTTGTGACGCCCCCAAATTCACGTTCGTTCGAAACCTCGGATTCGGTGCAGTCATGATACTAATATCGCCAAACTATTACATCTTTTATTCATTACTAAAAGTATATAACTTGCTTTATTACAATTTAGAATATAAATTCTATTTATATCCAAGATCTCGTCTTTACATCATATACGATGTTACTAATATGCGAAATAATTTAAACTTTTCAATATCCTTTGAATAAATTCTTCTTATTGATTTCATAACTTTGAATCAATTACAATTATCGAATCAACTATAAAATATGATTCATTCTATTTGAGTTATCGTATAATGTTTATAACTCAACTCGATGTCCTCTATGTATTAACTAATACATTTTTACAATACAACAAGTATTAAACATCGTAAGCATATATCAAGTACACTCCTAGAACCTAAACAGGGTTCGAACGATAATCTAAATAGTATTCTCCGTTGCGATACTATCTATCTTTATCAATCAAGAAGCACGAAGTCTTTATCGTAAGTCTTTAACCTGCAAAAGTGGTTATTTGCAAGAGTGAGCTCGACAGCTCAGCAATTCTAATAGTTTTCATGCATCACATAGCATACAACCTCATACTCAGTTCATGCATTTATAAATAATTTATATTTACTACGCATGTTACTTTTCACATAACAAGTATATCATCAAGATCAACTTTCAATCTCATTTATATCTCATATACAGTTCATATATAAGTTCACATTATCACAACATAATATAATTCAACTAACAGCTATTGAATTCATATATCAAATAGGAACTGAAAGACTTGCCTGATTCGTAGTTTAACAACTACGACTTAACTGCTTAAAGATATCTGCACTTCGTGTAATCCTACACAATTATATAATCATGGATTCACACTTATCAGTTATATGTATCCACACATTCTCAAGGTAATAATAAAGGTTACATTGTTGTCTAACTTGGTTCTTAGAGCCTTGTTTCACTTTCCTATCATACGTTTAGTATAGCTAGGTACGTATAGGTATACCTTAACCATACTTAATATCAATATTAACACACTTAACTATCTTAGTGTTTGACACATTTTTAAAACTCATAAATATATAATCTATATTGCTCTTACATTTCTCAAACCTTATCGAAACTATTACGTTCAAACTTTCTAAGTTTCACCTTTCAAAATCCTTGTCACACTTAAATTAGTCATGCAAGGCTACTATGTTCATCATACATATATGTGAGGTGTCATAATAATGTTAATACGCATGCTCACAATTATCTTTATCATATAGGCATATCTAGCATCCTTTTTTGCTTTAAAACATGTCTAGTGCATGCTTATCTAACTTTTATAGCGTTTATCAAGGTGTGTGCACATACATGACATCTAAGTGATGTTAAAAGCACTAGCATGTATGCTCAAAAATGTCAGAACACTAATGCACTATGATCATGCAACTTAGTTTGCAAAAAGTCCAAGTTTTGCTTTTGAAATCATTTTCAATGTAAACAATGTGTTCTAGTGTATCCTCAATACCTTAGACTCACATATCATGCATATCTAAACCATATATCATGTTCAAAAAGGTCAGAATATAAAAATCATATATATATATATATATATATGTCAAAAATTCTAAATTTGTCCCTCTGAAATCAACGTAGTCTTCAATCATGTATACTAGTGTGTGTTCAACACTTTAAACATGTATTTCATGTCAATATAAACCATACGATCATGCTTTCAAAATCAAAATGTACACGTTTCACGTAGATGTTAACGTTCATATTTAAAACTACAAGTTTTTCTTTAAAACATACGCTTTCCATTTCATGATATACATTCTAACATGGATAAAATCATGCATGTAGTACCAGAAACATGTAATATGAGTTACCACCAACTTTTATGTTTGATCAAAGTGGTATTAACTAATTAGCACCATCAGATTTGAAGCAGGAAACAAAAATCAGGAACTGAGACCGGCGCAGCTGCGCCGCTGGCCAGTATACAACTGGCGCAGCTGCGCAGGGCTCCGGCCAGAGGCAGAGCAGCTTTTTGCTCGGCAGTTTCAAAACCAAACACCAATTTACTTCATGAATTCGATTCAGAACAGTCACATTGTAGTTTTATCATGCTTATATAACACTTTAACAAGTAATCTATAACCCAATTACAATCTAATTTACACAATCAATAACTTAAGAAATTCAAAAATGAAGAGCATGGTATAGAATTATACCTCTGCTAATAGTTCATGTTTTCAACCCTTGCTTGCTCTCCCAACTCCTAACACTCTAACTTACTCTCTCTATATCTCAGTATACTAGCTCCACTTGGAATCTCAGCAATTAGAAATGTGAAGGAGAGAGCTACATTTATAGGAAAGTAAATACCCATGCAAAGCAATTCTACATCATTTCAAACCAATGGGGAGAAGAAGAATTTGATGGTTATGGGAGAGTTGTTGAATCCCATGATGAAACCCACTCCCTCTTGCATGATTAGCTACAATTGCTGAGTTTGAGAGGAATAGGTATAGAGTAGCTAGCCATTGGGTTATCACGTGAAGAAGAATTGGGTCACTAAAGTAGGGACAAATGCTAAAATCTCAGCAATTAGCAAAAATGTATGCCAACACTTAAGCTATTTATTTTATGTCTACTATGCATACTTAGGTTATATAATATATACACCTTATATACACTTATGTTTTACTTTCATTTGGACAATATAAGTCCCACCTTAATAATGTTGCCACATTAATATAGGTTATGTCATGTATACTCACACATAAAAAGTATACCCACATATAATAATGTACTCATAATTTAAATATACAACAATACATATTATAATGTAACTCATATACATTGTTTTAATCTAATTAACATTTTAATTGGGCTAATTATAATTTAGATGGGTATTCTCACCCATTATTTTCCATAAAATTATTATTTCAATTACACCCAAATATTATAATGATAATTAATATCAATTATTTATTAACTTGCCATTTCTTTTAATAATCATAGTTAAACCTCTAATTGATTTAACCATACCACTCATGCCACACAAGGCACAATTATGTAAGCTTAGTATTTAATAGACCTCAAGCTTATAATATAATATTACTCTCAATGTCACATCTTATAATAAGTTCATGATGTAATACCATTACAATGCTTATTTACATGTTCTCTAATTATAGTAAATCTATTACCCTCCTATGGGCAATACCCAATGGTCAAAGAGGAGTTGGTGGTTAACTCCACCAACTACTACTATTCATGGTCCTTCCACATCATTTCACCTTATAACATGCTCATGATGTAATTACATTTCTTATTATATGCTTTCTTAGCAACAATGTAGTAATTGAATTAACAAACTCTACACACCAATGTATTGCATCTATTCATTATCAAGCTATTATCCTCCTATGGTTATTACCCAAAAGGCAAAAGGGAAGTTGGTGGCTAACTCCCACCAACTACCACTATTCATGTACCCTAACCACTTGATTGATCATTATTGTTCTCACATGGACTAACTTGCAAGCTTATATCTAATAACTTAATGTTATTACCATATGATATGATAGGGTCACACATACACCCCATCATATAATCCATATACATTTGACAATACCGAATATATTTTAATTGAGTAGTGTCACACCCCATTATTGTAAACTTTATTATTACACTTAATCATATAGTTTCCTATATTATATAGTTACCTTGAAGTGTCACACTTCATTCCATATTATATAGATGTAGCTACTATATAACTTAGAATTACACCTTATTGCACATAGGAATTTATTCACATAATAATAATAATTAATTCCTTTAATTATTCATTCATTAAATTATTTAATGAATGTTTATTCCATCACTTTGTCATACTAGGCATATCTCACAAGCTTACCTTAAGCTTATTATCATTCTCATCATTTATTCCTTTCCCACCATTTTTTTGCTTATAATATGTCCAATTTACTTAGAACTATTAAATCACAAGGTTCACGTATAAAAATATATCGTGAATGAAAATATTCAAATATTCTTTACAATACTTATGGTAATATAATAACTCAAGTTATTTAGCAAATTAAAATAACTTAGTTTTCTTATATACTTTTACCCCTCTTGGAAATACATAAGATATAATTACTATTATGTATTCCGTCATAACATGATATGAAATATTATGTCTTCTCCAATTAAACGCATTCATTATTAGAAAATAATTTACTTATTGTCTCATGATATTGTTCTTAATATAATATCAAATAACTATATGTACGACACATGTACATATATTATATATAGAAAATAGATAATAAATTTATTTTCTATTATAATAAATTGTTTCCATCAATTTATTTATATATAGCAAATATATTTTAATATATTTATTAATCATACCTATTACCTCATACAAAAATATATAAGGTAATATTATTATTAAAAAATAACATTTCCTCCTTTATTAAAATAATTCAATATTAGAATTTATTTTAATATCCTTTATTAAAATATATAATGACCATTTCTCTTTCTTCTATAAATTGTCCCCAAAACAATTTCTTCAAATATTAAATATTTATTTAAACAAAATAATGATTTACATCTCCCTTTTAATAACGTATATTAACGTTATTCGCACATTAGACTTTCTCACATATTACTATTCTAAGTAATATAAAAGTATCAACTATAATTACATATTCCACACACTTATTGATTTACTCATTTACTTAAGTAAATTAAACACTGTACCATATTATTAAGGTTCAATATTAACATTATATTATTCCATAATATAACTCCCAACTTAAATTAACTAATATTTATTCTTATTAGTTAATTCCTTAACTAACTCATGCTTCACTATCCAAACCTATTCACGGATAGCTTAAGTGTTATTAATAACCTATATTATAAACATACTAGTTATTAATACACATACACAAGAATATGGTGATTATACATTAAGGATATTTAATGTCACCAACTTACTATGATAAAATAATTCTATAAATTATTTAATATCGATAGAAATTTATCCTCTTCCTTTATCTCAACTGAATCGTCTCTACGCTAAGTAACAAATATATATTAATAATATATTTATAAATCACAAAAACACATATTACATAGTCCATATTACCCTATGTAATGTAATGCCACATAACTCATATCACATATATATATTTTTATTCGAACCCATCTCACGGTTTAAGAATTTTATTTATTAAATCCTTATTTAATAATATCTGAAAATTCGGGTTCTTACAGCTTTAGTAAATGGATCTGCATTATTTTTTTGAGAGTCCACACGCTCCAAAGTGGCGTCTCCACTTTTAATGATCTCCATGATCAAGTGAAATCTCTGCAATACGTGTTTGGATTTCTGATGAGACCTGGGTTTCTTAACCTGTGCAACTGCTCCGGTGTTGTCACACTATACGAGGACTGCTTCTCCAATGCTAAGAACCACACTAAGTTCTGTTATGAACTTTTTCATCCAAATAGCTTCCTTTGCAGCTTCACTTGCAGCTATATACTCTGCCTTTGTCACTGAATCAGCAACTGTTTGCTGTTTGGAACTCTTCCAACTCACTGCGCCTCCGTTCAAGGTAAAAACATACCCCAAAATAGTTTTACTATCATCTTGGTCCATTTGAAAACTTGACTCCGCGAAACCCTCGAGTTTTAATTCAGACCCACCGTAGACAAGAAATATGTCCTTAGTCCTTCGTAAGTACTTAAGGATATTCTTCACTGCCTTCCAGTGCTCTTCTTCTGGATTCGACTGATATTTGCTCGTTACACTAAGTACATGAGCGACATCCGGTCTAGTGCACATCATATCGTACATGATAGATCCTATTACAGAAACATAAGGGATATTACTCATACGGTTTCTCTCCTCGGGTGTCTTTGGGGCCTGTTTCTTGGAGATATTTATTCCATGGCTCATCGGCATGAGACCTCTTTTGGAATATTCCATGCTAAACCTCTTTAGCATCGTATCAATGTACGTTTCTTGGGATAAGCCAAGCATCCTTTTAGATCTATCTCTATAGATCTGTATTCCCAAAATATAGGATGCTTCTCCCAAGTCCTTCATGGAGAAATGTTTAGATAACCAGATTTTAATCGATTGAAGCATAGGAATGTCATTCCCTATCCTTAATATATCATCAACATATAATACAAGGAATGAAACTGCGCTCCCACTAACCTTCTTGTACACATATGGTTCATCCTTATTTTTTATAAAATCAAACTCTTTGATTGTCTCATCAAAATGAATGTTCCATCTACGAGAAGCTTGCTTCAATCCATAAATGGATCGTTGCAGCTTACAGACTTGATTTGTTCCAACCTTTGAAACAAATCCCTCTGGCTGTGTCATATACACATCCTCCTCAAGTTTTCCATTAAGGAAGACCGTTTTCACGTCCATCTGCCAGATCTCATAGTTGTTATGGACTTGAGCATAGCTACTAATGAGAAGGTTTCATCATAGTCAACTCCTTGTCTTTGTTTGAAATCTTTTGCAACCAGTCGGGCTTTATAGGTCTCTACCTTGCCGTCCGCTCCAGTCTTTCTTTTAAAAACCCATTTACACCCACTAGGCTTAATGCCTTCAGGTGGTGAAACCAAAGTCCATACTTGGTTTTCTTTCATGGAGTCCATTTCGGATTTTATGGCTTCAAGCCATTTTCCTAAGTCTTTATTACTCATAGCCTGTTCGTAATTCAATGGATCATCATCATTCATGACGTGTACCTCATTGTCATCCTCTATGAAGATTACATACCTCTCAGGTATCTTTGGTACTCTTCCATATTTTTGAATAGGGTGTGGTACAGTAGGTTCTTCCACTTGGTCAGGTACCTGACTTTGATCCGTAGCAATTTGTTATTCTAGAACTTCTTCAAGATATATCTTACTCCCACTGACCCCTTCATAGATAAACTCCTTTTCCAAGTAGGCAACATGTTTTGCAACAAACACCTTTTGATCAGTTAGATGATAAAAATAATACCCTACAGTTTCTTTAGGGTATCCCACAAATATACACTTGTCGAATTTAGTTTGTAGCTTATCATTTTCAAACTTTTTAACATAAGCTGGACAACCCTAAGTCTTAACATGCTTAAGATTTGGTTTCCTCCCTTTCCACATCTCATATGGAGTCTTTGGGGCGGATTTGGTGGGTACCTTGTTAAGCAGGTATGCAGCCGTTTGTAGGGTAAACCCCATAATGAAATTGGAAGATCGGTAAAACTCATCATGGATTGAACCATATCCAACAATGTCTGATTTCTCCTTTCAGATACTCCATTTAACTGTGGTGTACCTGGTGAAGTCCATTGTGAGATTATACCATTTTCTTTGAGACAATTGAGAAACTCACCGCTTAAGTATTCTCCACCTCGATTTGATCGAAGAATCTTATTACTCTTGCCCAGTTTATTTCTCTACTTCACTTCTGAACTCTTTGAACTTTTCAAATGATTCTGATTTGTATTTCATTAAATACACATATCCAAATCTTGAGTGATTATCAGTGAAAGTAATAAAATAAGAATACCCACCCCGTGCATTCATTGTCATAGGTCCACAAGCGTCTGTGTGAACCAATGCTAACAACTCTGTAACTCTTTCTCCTTTTCCACTAAAGGGAGATTTAGTCATTTTACCCATGAGACAAGATTCACAAGTTGGATATGATTCAAAATCAGATAGCTCTAAGAGCCCATCCTTATGCAACTTGGATAATCTTGTTTCATTGATATGACCGAGTCTACAGTGCCACATATATGTATAATTAACATCATCTCTTTTCCTTTTCTTAGTTTATTCTAGTTGAAGTATATTTTCATGCAAGTCAAGTATATAAAGTTCATTTCGCAGATTACCAACACCATATAAAATATTGTTTTTATAAATAGAACAATTGTTGTTCTTTATAATAACGTCAAATCCTTCCATATCTAATAAGGAAATAGAAATAATGTTTCTAATGATATTCGGAATAAAATAACAATTATTTAAATAAATGGACTTGCCCGAAGGCATTGCTAAACAATAAGTCCCTATAGCTAATGCAACAACCTTTGCTCTATTTTTCACTCGTAGGATGACCTCATCATTGCTCAGCTTTCTACTTCTGACCAGTCCCTACACAGTATTACATATGTGAGAACCACAGCCGGTATCCAATACCCAAGTAGAATTATGACTTTTAAAAAAATTAATTTCAATCATGAACAAACCTTGATTGGAAGTCGAAGCTTCTCCAAGCTTCTTCTCTGCTAGAAACTTCTTGCAGTTCCTCTTCCAGTGTCCCGACTCGTTGCAATGGAAGCACATTCCTTTGCTTGTTCGATCAGGTTTCTTTTGTTCCTTTAAGTTCACCTTTCCCTTCTTAAACTTCTTCTTTTCAGAAGACATCTTGGGCCTCTTCCTCTTATTGGAAAAATCCACCATCAAGACATGGTTCTTCTTGGATGGAAAGTGACCTTCTGCAGTTTTCAACATGTTAAGTAATTCAGACAAGCTGATATCCAACTTATTCATGTGGAAATTAACAACGAACTAGAGAAGGTCTCAGGGAGTGACTGCAAGACCAAGTATTGACTCAACTCCCAATCCATGACAAACCCAAGATGTCCAAGGCGTTCAATCAGATTGATCATCCTTAGGACATGAGTCTCAACGGCTGTGCCCTCGGTCATCTGAGATCGAAAGAGCTCCTTAGATATCTCATATCTAGCAGTCCTACTTTGTTCACCATACAACTCCTTGAGGTGAAGCAACAAAGTAGAAGCATCCATGTTTTCGTGCTGACGCTGAAGCTCGTTATTTATGGATGAGAGCATGATGCATTGAGCCACAGATGCATCATCTTGCCACTTTACAATGGTGGCAATCTCTTTCTCAGAGGCTGTTTCTGGAACAATTCCAGGGACAAGTGAATTTAGGACATAAGAAATCTTTTCAGCAGTGAGAACTATTCTCAGATTTCTTAACCAGTCCGTATAATTCGGCCTGGTAAGTTTATTAGCATCAAGTATGCTACGTAGTGAAATAAGTGATTTTGACATTTTTAAAATTCTGCATGTGAAAAGATAACATTTTAGCAAACATTCATTTAATTAATTTTACATACCAAAATAAATTTAGGTCTTTATTTTAAATTTGTATCTCCCACTATTTTCATCAAACTATATTACCCTCACTTATATAGTTCGGCAACATCTAATTAAAGATTTACTAGTGAGAATAAGGATCCCATTTCAAATATATATAGCCTTGTGGATAGCACAAAAAACGATATATAAATAAATAGGTAGATAAATCTTGTCAATTACATCAACATGTAACTCCTTTTTATTTTGCCTCTTAAATCATAATGGTCAAGTGTGTGCACATCCGAACTAAAATGATTTAAGTTAAGTCCAACCTAGCACTTCCATAAATTCAAAAAAGAATTTTTTTTGTCCTTATGGATAGCACAACAAAATAATATTGTTCAATTTTCTTGATAAGCATCAAATGTGATTAAATTAATATCTTAAATACGCAATACTCGCCTTGTGGATAGCACAACAAACTCGTATTAAATATTTGATGCTCTATTAATTTATCATATTAGAAGGCGACGTTCGATATTCCAAATATCATTGAATGCTTCGGACTTAATATAATTTTTTTTAGGGGTTTGTTATTATTTGTCTCATCTTGTTTAGCGCGCATGCACACACACACATACACACACACACACACACACACACACATATATATATATATATATATATATATATATATATATATATAATACGCATCATTTTATTAAACATGCGAAGTATGTTTGCATAAAATATAATATATATAATACTTAGCATGCACATATAGAATACTATATTCTACTCGGATTGATTATGGACTTTTATTCTAGTTTGGTTCACTAGAGCCACCAAGTGAACCAAAAGGTCAAACCTAGGAGTGCAAGAATTTAAATTTAAACGTAACTATTACATTTAAACCTGAGCTCCATACAAACGGGTCTTCACGTGCTTCTTGATCCTTGGTCTCCAATTTTTTCAAGATAATTCTAACTATCTCTATTACATAAACTATTTAAAATTAAATAGAAACCTTGATCAGCAGTCAAACGGAAGTACATAGGAGGGAGATAGAATTTACATAGAGAAAAGACCAGAGAAGACGAGGTACGCAAATCCCATTTAATAAAACCCATTCATTCAAGCATTTTACTAAAATAAAATCCAATCACATTGGTCAGTAGTCCATAATCAACCCCATTTATTATCATACACATCAACATATGCATTAATAAATAACCATTCATCTCATGAATAATAAAACCATTCCATATATAGATCGATGTCATTTAATGGACAAAAGTTTTGCTAAATTTTATTTTTGAAACAAAATAAACTTTTTTATTTTAATTAAAAACAAATCCAAATTAAACTCCTATAATTTTAGCAATCTGAAATCATATTTCAGATAAAATAAACATCTTTATTTTAAAAATTAAATAAACCATTTACTTAATTAAGAGAAAAATTAGAATTTCAGTTTCTGTCCAGGGGATGGCGCAGCTGCGCCCAGAATGAACTGGGAAGCGGCGCAGCTGCGCTGTTCATCGCAGAATCTGCAGAATTTGATTTTTGCCCAAAAAATTCGATCCAGTATCACATGAATTCATACATGAAATCATAAAATTGATAATTAGCACAAAGTTAGGCTTTAATCCCACTGTTGGGTTTGTACGTAACCTATACATGCAATCAAATTACACAATTAAAGGGCGGAAGCGCGAAACATAGGTTTTTAAAATTTTATACAAACCCATACCATGATCATACTTTGTGTTCAATTATTAATAACAGAAAAGTAAGGAGGAATTAGAATCATACCATTGTATAATCAAGCTTCAACAGGTACAAGTTCTACTCCTTGCTCTCCTTGATCTCCTTGAATTTTCTATAGTGGCTCCTTCCTTTGATCAACGTTAGCCACCCAAGTGTTTGGCCTCTAGAGGTGATCCACCAAGGAAGAAGAATAACTCAGGAAGATGGGTCGTTGGCTAAACTCTTTTTTTATTCTCTGTAGAAAATATGTGGTACTCTCTAACTCTTGGAATCACGTTATCTTATATCTGATATAAGACTCTCTTATATAGATATTAGGTTAGCCTTACTAATCTTATTAGAATTGGGTTTCAATTAATTAATTAATTAAACTCTTTTTAATTAATTTGGCTTTCCAACATATTGGGATTAATTAATTAAACTCTTTAATTAATTTGCCTCCTAATCTCATTAGGAATGATTGAGAGTACTTATATTAAATTAATTCCTAAACTCCTTTAGAATTAAAATAATAATAATATTAATAAGACTCCTCTTATTAATTTATTTATTATTTCTAAAATATTAAATAATAAACATTAAGCTATTTAATTTTTTCTATCACCATAGATTAAATTAATTACACTTAATACATTATTATAATTATGCCATTATCTTCTTAAATAATTCTTCTTTCTTTTATGGTGTGACCCTTTAGGTTCTCCATATTAAATCGATTGTGAATAAATCAATTAGAACAATTCTAATCTTATTTAAATAAATAAATTAAACTAATAATCTATTTAAATAAATAATATTTATTCTACAATAGGGATAAGCCTCCCTAGCGATCAACGACTTTCCAGATAATATAGATTTCAACATTAATCATAAAAGAACATGTGAGTTAATAGTTATCATACAATTCAATCCTTCCACCATACAATGTTCCAATTAAATATAAGACATGGATTTACTGTCAAGTCTTATTTTATTTAATTATATGTATTTCGATTAGAAAATACATAACTCCATATAATGCAAATTAGAAACTCCTTTATAATTTCATTCCACATTGGCCAAGGATTCCTAGGTTGTCATTTAACGAATCACGTAGGATATATCTTCTCTTTTACTAGAAGTGGTAGATTCTTTATTGATCATTCATTATCTCCATATATAACTCATTTTACCCAAGCATACCCTTTTACATACCCTAAAGGGCCTTAAAGAATAAGTCAAAGTATAATTCATCACATACAAGATACTATGATGATCTCAAGTCCAAGGATCACTTGTACTACTATCACATTAGGAATTCCTATTGACAGGCGAGTAAAACTCCATTAGGTATTCCATAGCGAGTCACGTTTAGTGAACTTATTCTCTAATAAGCACCTACATACTTGTTTTAGTGTCTCCACACAAATGATCATGAGATCAATCATCCTCATCCAATGTGCAAGCAACGTATGTACCAATCTATCCAAATTTACTAATCCCTATTTTAGTAATCCCACGATTGGGAACTATTTTAGTTTTTAAGCTTTCTAAGAATTTAGATCTCATTAGCATGATCATCATCATGATTCTAAAAACATTGCTTAATACTATGGGTTATTTACATATATAAAAACAGCACCATGTAGATAATTAAATGCCTTTAATAAATGAATACTTTTATTAATAAATAAATAAGATTATTTACAAAGTATGTGCTTTATCATCATCCATGATTGGCTTGTATGCACACTACTATCACCAACTTTGCAGGGTCTACTGAAATCCCATCCTCGTCAATTATGTGTCCTAGAAACTGGACTCTCTCCATCCAAAATTCACACTTTGAAAATTTTGCGTACATTTTTTCTCTCCTTAGCGCTTCTAAAACCATCTTCAGATGTTCGGCGTGCTCTTCCTTGGTCTTTGAGTAAATCTAGATGTCGTTGATGAAAACTACTACGAATTTATCCAAGTATGGCTTGAAAACTCGGTTCATCAGGTCCATGAATATTGTCGGAGCATTAGTCAATCTGAATGACATAACCAAAAACTCGTATTGCCCATAACGGGTTCAGAATGCCATTTTGGTATGTCCTCCTTCCGTACCTTCAACTGGTGATAACCCGTTCGTAGGTCTATTTTCAAGAAACACTTCGCTCCCTTTAATTGGTCGAAAATTTTGTCTATCCTTGGTAGCGGATACCTATTCTTGATCGTCACTCTGTTCAATTCTCGATAATCAATACATAGCCTCATCGATCCATCCTTCTTCTTAACAAACAACACTGGTGCTCCCCAAGGAGACACACTCGGCCGTATATAACCCTTATCTAGCAATTCTTGCAATTGTATCATCAATTCCTTCACTTCTACCGGTGCCATACGATATGGAGCTTTCAAAATCGGTTCAGTTCCCGGTGCCAAGTCTATTATGAATTCGATTTCTCTGTCTGGCGAAAGACTAGGCAGATCATTAGGAAACACATCTTAAAATTCTCTCACTATGTATATATCCTTCATTTCTACTCCCTTTTTCTGAGTATCTATAATGTAAGCTAAGTAACCTACACATCCTTTTCTTAACAATTTCTTGGCCTGCATCATCGTAAGACAATATGATTGCTTAAGTAATGAGCTACCATAAAACATCACCTTAGACCGATTCAGAGTCTGAAGGTTCACACTTTTGTTGTGATAGTCAATTATCGCTACATGGTTATACAGACAATCCATTCCCAGTATCACGTCAACTTCCCCCAACCTAATCGGAATCAAGTCTACACTCCGTTCATGATATCTAATATTTGTGCAATAATTTTGGTATACGAACTCTACGGGGATTACTTCCTTATTCGCAACTTCTATGTTCAAAGGATTTTCTAATCATTCTCGGGATAAGTTTAATCGACTAGCAAATTCTTCAGACGCAAATGATCAGGTAGCACCCAAATTAAATAATACATATGCATTTATATTATTGATTGGGATAATACCTGACACCACGTCCTTCGCAGCTACTGCGTTCTGGAAAGTCATGTTAAACTATCTGGCAGTTTGGTGATTTAATTACGTCGATCCACCAATCGTCAGCTTGTTGCCTCCTCCTTGTTGGCCGATCCCCCTGCTGCTTCCTTTCTTCGAGCAGTATCTGATTTGATGCTCAGTCGATCCACAAGCAAAGCATCCTTTGATCTTCTTCGGCTTTGGGCAGTTTGGTGATATGTGCCCCTCCTAGCCACAGTTGTAACAGACACTGTGTCCTTTCCAGCATTCTCCCTGGTGGTTCTTTCCACACCTCGGGCATCCCTCGGCCCTCTTCTTAAACCCTCCTGAATAGTTTCCCAACTGATTGTTGTTTTTGTTGTTGTTATCCCACTTCCTCTTTCCCAGATTGCTTCCTTCGCTGCTACTTCCTCCATGGCTCTCCCCTCCGGTATTCTTATTCTTCTTTTCCTTGTAGTACTGACTCAAGGTCTCACTACCCCCTTCCGCAATGATGGCCTTCTCCAAAAGTGTGGAGAACGAGTCGATCTGGAGAACTGACACCTTGTTGAACAACTAAGGTTTCAGTCCTTATTCGAAGCGTCTGGATTTCCTTTCTTCAATCTCTACCTGGTGTATTGCAAAACGGGCAAGCTCATTAAACTTAGCCGCATATTGTGCCACTGTTATCTCTCCTTGTTTTAGTTCTAGAAACTTCACCTCCATCCTATTCTTCATGCTCTTCGAGAAGTAATTCTTAAAGAACAAAGTCTTAAACCTATCCCAGGCTATGATTCCTTCTTTCGCTCTTTGTTAATTGGCTTCCCACCAATAATTTTCTTCGTCCCTAATCATATAGGTGGCGAATATAGTCTTTTGATCCTCACCCACACGAGTAATGGCGAAGGCTTTCTCTATCTCCTTGATCTATGTCTGCGCCTCAATAGGGTTGGTAGTACCCGCAAATTCTGGAGGTTCGACACTCCTAAAGTCTTTGAAGTTAGTTACAGGTACCGCTTGGGGATTGGGGTGAACGGGTTCATTGTTCCTTCCCCAAAGGGCTTCCCCTAACATGTCAACTAGTCGTTGTATAGGATCTACTTGTTCTCTCTCGTTATTGACCGACTCCTCTGGTGCAGTTAGTCTACGTCTGGGCGCCATTATCTGCGTCACAAAATTTGATTCTTATTATCTAATTATATTACTTAAGTATTTCTTTAATGCAAAAGAAATAAAATTCTATAACGTGTTTTCTGAAATAAGGACATTTACATTCATATGCCAAATCATTACATTGATATGATCATTCCTAGTATACTTCTATAAATATCAACATCCATCCCCCTAATATCACAAAAGATGGGGAGAATACTATCATACTACCCCTCTAACATAAGCCTACTCGTGGTTTACATAACTATCCCATATCTTATACAAAAGATTAGGATTACATCACAATATATACATCACATAAAAATAACTATTACTACTACTAGACTAATAGGTCTCAACCTAACATGTTGCGCTCCACTGCGCTCTAGTACTCCACCTGAGTCATGTGAGCCATCATATCTCTACTCAAGGTGTAACGGGTTTGTCCTTGCTTCGCTGGATAATGGTACATACCATCGATCAACCTCTCCATAGTTGTACGAAAAGTATAGCCCATTCGGTTCATCTTCCTCTTCTTGCACCTAGTCTCATCCTCTAAGTCCTTAGCTCTACCATTGGCTTCCTCCCACTTCTCCTTAAAGTGAATCCTCTCCATGACTTCCAGCTCAAGTTGAGTGCGAAGAGCCTCCTTCTCAGCTTTCTCACTCAACTCCTTCTGCTCGGATTCTTCCACCTCATCTACTAGTTCCATGTTCCTAGCTATCGAACGGTGAAACAAGGTTCCCATATGAATTCTCGCTTCTTTGAGATAGGCAATCTCTTCCTCCATCTCTTGTATCTCCAACTTCCTCTTATGGTCTTCATCCTTCAGCTTCTACAACTCAGTCTCTCTTTCCTGAGTCTCAGCCACTAGCTCCTCCACTCGACAATCTAACTCTAAAATCCGCTCCTCATACTCTCCTAGCATCATATCCTCGAATGTGGCCTCGTAAGAATCTTCCACAAGCTCATCCTCCATAGGTTCCTCCTCGGGATCCGACTCCACCTCTATCTCATCCTCGTCATCAAACTCGGATAGTTCTACTGCCGGAACAGGTTCAGCTACCAAAGATGCCTTATACACTATGTGTATATCACGTGGCTCCTCCTCTACTACTCTACTGGGTCCTCCCAAGTTTGTCATCCTACAACCACCAACATCAGACAAACAAACAACAAACTCCATCAGAATGTTAAATAAAATATAAGTTCATTGTATAGAATGAAACTATATTTCATAACACACTAAGTCTCTAGAAAAACTATACATGCGTTTTATCTTCTTCTACCTTCTAAGTTCTTCTAAGGTTATAGTCTAAGGATTCTCTCTCCTAAGGTTTATAACCTAATGCTTTGATACCAACCTGTGACGTCTCCAAATTCAGATACATGTACCTCGAATTCGGTGCATCACGTGCTAATTCTAATAATATACTAAAATATCATGCAACAGAATAATATAATAATTTACATTGATTTAATATAAATATTCGCGTACCACGGTCTCGCAACCATGACTGACTTAAACATATCTTAAACCATAACATAACTTAATACATAATATGAAATAAGTCTTATTACAACATCATAATAATCCTAAAGAAGAACAAAGCTACGCCATAGCCTTGCCCTTGCCCTTGTCCGTGCCAGAGGGTCCGCACTGCTCTGCCTTAACTGAAATGTTTTAGGGAAGCAAGAATGAGCAACAAGTTTGCTCAACAAGTAATATAGCAATAAGGGTCAGCATAATTAAAAAGCTTAATAATATCCAAGGTTTAATGTCAAAGAATAACTCAAGAATTTAAGGAATAATGTTGTAGACAAAGAAATATCAATAGTCCCAAAATTATCCTGTGAATTGTAAACGGAAGGTTAGTATAGATCGAAGTATTATTAAGAGGATTCAAAGGTTTCAACGTTTTTCAAAAGATAAAGTTTAATACTGTGCAGTCACTAAGGACTAAGAACTCTTGCTAGAATTAACAGCGTTATACTGAAAATTCAATATAAATAAGTACAACAGGCGATCAGCCTAAAGTACCCTACGATATGCATAACATTCAAACATGCTAATATGTGCGCATGTCGGTTCCCCGACAATTATATAATTTTCCCTTCAATGAGGGTTGTTCATCTCAGTAGATTTCTAAAAGTTCGCACCAAGTCAATTGGTTTGGATAGCTTTCTAACACATGATATTAGTCTAGCCGAAACAAATGGCTTGGACAACCTTTCTAATGCATTTAGGAACAATATATGAGTTCAATGCTTGCAACATAATTCAAAGAATATAGTTTCGACTTCAAACCAAACTTTAGAGTATGAATAATATTTTTTAAGAGTCTAGATAACACAAGGGTTATTTTATAGAATGATTATAAGATCAATAAGTATATTTGCTCAAATATATAATGGTACAACAAGAATTAGAAGCTTGCACAAATGAAATAAGGTTTAGGTACTTACACAATATTCAAGGTTGTGTAAGTTAGAGATGATAGTAGTGTGCATACAAGCCAATCATGTATGATGATAAAGCACGTACTTTGTAAACAATCTTATTTATTTATTAATGAAATATTCATTTATTACAGGCATTTAATTATCTACATGTTGCTGTTTTTATAATATGTAAATAACCCATAGTTTTAAGCAATGCTTTTAGAATCATGATGATGATCATGCTAATGAGATCTAAATTCTTAGAAAGTTTTAAAACTTAAATAGTTCCCAATCGTGGGATTACTAAAAAGGGGATTAGTAAATCCGGATAGATTGGTACATATGTTGCTTGCTCATTGGATGAGGATGATTGATCTCATGATCATTTGTGTGGAGACACTAAAGCAAGTATGTAGGTGCTTATTGAAGAATAAGTTCACTGAACGTGATTCGCTATGGAATACCTAATGGAGTTTTACTCGCATGTCAATAGGAATTCCTAATGTGATAGTAGTACAAGTGATCCTTGGACTTGAGATCATCATAGTATCTTGTATGTAACAAATTATACTTTGACTTATTCCTTAAGACCTTTTAAGGCATATATAAGGTATGCTTGGGTATAATGAGTTACATATGGAGATAATGAATGATCAATAAAGAATCTACCACCTCTAGTAAAAGAGGAGATATGTCCCATGTGATTCGTTAAATGACAACCCAGGAATCCTTGGCCAAGGTGAAATGAAATTAGAAAGGAGTTTTTAATTTGCATTATTTGGAGTTGTGCATTTTCTAATCGAAATACATATAATTAAATAAAATAAGACTTGACAGTAAATCCATGTCTTATATTTAATTGGGACATTGTATGGTGGAAGGATTGAATTGTATGGTAACTATTAACTCACAGGTTCTTTTATGATTAATGTTGAAATCTATATTATCTGGAAAGTCGTTGATCGCTAGGGAGGCTTATCCCTATTGTAGAATAAATATTATTTATTTAAATAAATTATTAGTTTAATTTATTTATTTAAATAAGATTAAAATTGTTTTAATTGATTTATTCACAACCGGTTTAATATGGAGAACCTAAAGGGTCACACCATAAAAGGAAGAATAATTATTTAAGAAGGTAATGGCATAATCGTAATAATGCATTAAGTATAATTAATTTAATCTATGGTGATAGAATAAATTAAATAGCTTAATGTTTATTATTTAATATTTTGGAAATATTAAATATAAATTAATAAGAGGAGTCTTATTAATATTATTACAATTATTATTATTTTAATTTCTAAAGGAGTTTAGTAATTAATTTAATATTTAGTACTCTCATTTATTCCTAATAAGATTAGGAGACAAATTAATTAAATGAATTTAATTAATTATTCCCATGTGGTGGGAAGCCTAAATTAATTAAAGGAGTTTAATTAATTAAAAGAAATCCCATGTCTAATAGGATTAGAAGGGTTGACCAATGTCTATATAAGAGAAGTCTTATAATAGATATTAGATTGATGCAATTCCAATTGTTGGAGAGTACTCCTTTTCTATAGAGGATAGAAAACTAAGGTTAAGCCAAACACCCTCCTTCTTGATAATTCATCTTCCTTGGTGGATCACCTCTAGAGGCCAAACACTTGGGTGGCTAACGTTGATTAAAGGAAGGAATCTAACCCAGAAATTCAAGGAGATCACGAAGAACAAGGAGTTGAACTAGTACCTGTGGAAGCTTCGTTCTACAAGGGTATGATTCCATAACTTCTTATTTATCGTTTTAAATTAATAATTTGCATAAAGGATGATCCGGGTAATGGTTTTGTAGAAATTTTTTAAACTCTGATATACCATGCTTCCGCTAATTTTTGCAATTTGATTGCGTCACGATTTCGTACAAACCCAACAGTGGCATCAGAGCCAAATCTTTATGCAATTATTAATTTATTTTTGATTTCATATACATATGGGTATGTATTTAAAATAATTTATTGGGCATAATTTTATTGTATAAAATTATATTTTTTAAGAAAAAAAAAAAAAAGAAGACTTTTTTTGGGAAGAATCACAATTTTTTTTTTTGGTGCTAATCTTGAATTCTGCAAAGAAAAGGTGTTGTCTCTTTCTTACTCCAAAAAGAATGTGACCCATCAAGAAAGGACTTTTTTAATAAACCTGCAGGACTCTTTTAATAAAAGAAGGTGACTTTTTTTAAAAAAATAAATAAATATGATATATTTATATATTATATTCTAAATAATTTTATAATTAAAATAAAGAGTTTATTTTAATCTTGAAATTGGATTTCATGCAATTTAAAATTGCCCATTAAATGATACTCATATATATATGGAATGTTTTAATTCATGAGATGAATATTTATTTATTAATATATATGGTGATATGTATGAAAATAAATGGGGATTGATTATGGACTATTTGACCAATGTGATTGGATTTTATTTTAGTTGAATGCTTGAATGAATGGGTTTTATTAAATGGGGTCTGCGTACCTCGTCTTCTCTAATTTTTTTTTCTTGATGTAAAATTCTATCTCCCTCCTATGTACTTCCCCTTGACTGTTGATCAAGGTTTCTATTTAAATTAAATAGTTTAATGTAATAGAAATAGTTAGAATTATCTTTAAAAATTAGAGACCAAGGAGCAAGGAGCACGTGAAGACCCGTTTGTATGGAGCCCGGGCTTAAATGTAATAGTTACGTTTAAATTTAAATTCTTGCACCCCTAGGTTTGACCTTTTGGTTCACTTGGTGGCTCTAGTGAACCAAACTAGAATAAAAGTCCATAATCAATCCGGGTAGAATATAGTATTCTATATTGCATGCTAAATATTATATATATTATATTTTATGCAAACATGCTTCGCATGTTTAATAAAATGACGCGTATTTTATATATATATGTGCATGCGCGCTAAACAAAGATGAGACTAATAATAACAAATCCCTCAAAGAAATAATATTAAGTCCGAAGTGTTCAAATAATATTTGGAATATCGAACGTCGCCTTCTAGCATGATAAATTAATAGAGTATTAGATATTTAATATGAGCTTGTTGTGCTATCCACAAGGCGAGTATTGCGTATTTAAGATGTTAATTAATCACATTTGATGCTTATCAAGAAAATTGAACGATCTAGTCTTGTTGTGCTATCCACAAGGACGAACATTTTTCTTTTTTGAATTTATGAAAGTGCTAGGCTGGACTTAACTTAAATTATTTTAGTTCGGATGTGCACACACTTGACCATTATGATTTAAGAGGCAAAATAAAAGGAATTACATGGTGATGTAATTGACAAGAGTTGTCTACCTATTTATTTGTATATCGCTTGTTGTGCTATCCACAAGGTTATATACATTTGAAATGGGATCCTTATTCTCACTAGCAAATTTTTAATTAGATGTTGCCGAACTATATAAGTGAGGGTAATATAGTTTGATAAAAATAGTGGGAGATACCAATTTAAAATAAAGACCTAAATTTATTTTGGTATGCAAAATTAATAAAATGAATGTTTGCTAAAATGTTGTTTTTCACATGCAGAATTTTAAAAATGTCAAAATCACTAATTTCACTACGAAGCATACTTGATGCTAATAAGCTTACCGGGCCGAATTATACGGACTGGCCAAGAAATCTGAGAATAGTTCTCACTATTGAAAAGATTTCTTATGTCCTAAACTCACATGTCCCTGGAACTGTTCCAGAAACAACCTCTGAGGAAGAGATTGCCACCATTGTAAAGTGGCAAGATGATGCATCTGTAGCTCAATGCATCATGCTCGCATCCATGAATAACGAGCTTCAGCGTCAGCAAGAAAACATGGATGCTCCTACTATGTTGATTCACCTCAAGGAGTTGTATGGTGAACAAAGTAGGACTGCTAGATATGAGATATCTAAGGAGCTCTTCCGATCTCGGATGACCAAGGGCAAGGTGAACATAAAGGAACAAAAGAAATCTGATCCTGCTAGCAAAGGAATGTGCTTCCATTGCAACGAGCCGGGTCATTGGAAGAAAAACTGCAAGAAGTTTCTGGCAGACAAGAAGCTTGGAGAAGCTTCGACTTCCAATCAAGGTTTGTTCATGATTGAAATTAATTTTTCAGAAAGTCAAAATTCTACTTGGGTATTGGATACCGGCTGTGGTTCTCACATATGTAATAATGTGAAGGGACTGGTCAGAAGTAGAAAGCTGAACAATGATGAGGTGATCCTACGAGTAGGGAATGGAGCAAAGGTTGCTGCATTAGCTGTAGGAACTTATTATTTAGCAATGCCTTCGGGCAAGTCCATTTATCTTAATAATTGTTATTATGTTCCGAATATTATTAAAAACATTATTTCAATTTCTGTATTGGATATGGAAGGATTTAACGTTGTTATAAAGAACAATAGTTGTTCTATTTATAAAGACGATGTTTTATATGGTATTGGAAATTTGCGAAATGGACTTTATACACTTGACTTACAAGAAAATATATTTCAAATTGAACAAACTAAGAAAAGGAAAAGAGATGATATTAATTATACCTACATGTGGCACTGTAGACTCGGTCATATCAATGAAACAAGATTATCCAAGTTGCATAAAGATGGGCTCCTCGAGCTATCCGATTATGAATCATATCCAACTTGTGAATCTTGTCTCATGGGTAAAATGACTAAATCTCCTTTTAGTGGAAGAGGAGAAAGAGTTACAGAGTTGTTGACATTGATTCACACAGACGTTTGTGGGCCTATGACAACAAGTGTACGGGGTGGGTATTCTTATTTTATTACTTTCACTGATGATCACTCAAGATTTGGATATGTGTATTTAATGAAATACAAGTCAGAATCATTTGAAAAGTTCAAAGAGTTCAGAAGTGAAGTAGAGAAACAAACGGGCAAGAATATAAAGATACTTCGATCAGATCGAGGCGGAGAATACTTAAGCAGTGAGTTTCTCAATTGTCTCAAAGAAAATGGTATAATCTCACAATGGACTCCTCCAGGTACACCACAGTTAAATGGAGTATCTGAAAGGAGAAATCGAACACTGTTAGACATGGTTCGATCCATGATGAGTTTTACCGACCTTCCAATTTCCTTCTGGGGATATGCCCTAGAAACGGCTGCATACCTACTTAACAAGGTACCTACCAAATCCGCCCCAAAGACTCCATATGAGATGTGGAAGGGAAGGAAACCAAATCTTAAGCATGTTAAGACTTGGGGTTGTCCAGCTTATGTCAAAAAGTTTGAACATGATAAGCTACAGACTAAATAAGAAAAGTGTAGATTTGTGGGATACCCTAAAGAAACTGTAGGGTATTATTTCTATCATCCAACTGATCAAAAGGTGTTTGTTGCGAAACATGCTGCCTTCTTGGAAAAGGAGTTTATCCATGAAGGGGTCAGTGGGAGTAAGATATATCTTGAAGAAGCTCAAGAACCACAAATTACCACGGATCAAAGTCAGGTACCTGACCAAGTAGAAGAACCTACTATACCACACCCTGTTCGTAAATCTGGAAGAGTACCGAAGATACCTGAGAGGTATGGATTCGTTGTAGAGGATGACGATGAGGTACGCATCATGAATGATGATGATCCATTGAATTACGAACAGGCCATGAGTAATAAACACTCAGGGAAATGGCTTGAAGCCATGAAATCCGAAATGGACTCCATGTATGAAAACAAAGTATGGACTTTGGTTTCACCACCTGAAGGCATTAAGCCTATTGGGTGTAAATGGGTCTTTAAAAGAAAGACTGGAGCGGACGGCAAGGTGGAGACCTATAAGGTCCGACTGGTTGCAAAAGGTTTCAAACAAAGACAAGGAGTTGATTATGATGAAACCTTTTCACCAGTTGCTATGCTCAAGTCCATTCGGATTTTGCTTGCGATTGCAGCTTATAACGACTGTGAGATCTGGCAGATGGACGTGAAAACGGCCTTCCTCAATGGAAAACTTGAGGAGGATGTGTATATGACACAGCCAGAGGGATTTGTTTCAAAGGTTGGAATAAATCAAGTCTGTAAGCTGCAACGATCCATTTATGGATTGAAGCAAGCTTCTCGTAGATGGAACATTCGTTTTGATGAGACAATCAAAGAGTTTGATTTTATCAAAAATGACGATGAACCATGTGTGTACAAGAAGGTTAGTGGGAGCGCAGTTTCATTCCTTGTATTATATGTTGATGATATATTACTGATAGGGAATGACATTCCTATGCTACAATCAATTAAAATCTGGTTATCTAAACACTTCTCCATGAAGGACTTGGGAGAAGCATCCTATATTTTGGGGATAAAGATCTATAGAGATAGATCTAAAAGGATGCTTGGTTTATCCCAAGGAACGTACATTGATGCAATGCTAAAGAGATTTAGCATGGAAGATTCCAAAAGAGGACTTATGCCGATGAGCCATGGAATACATCTCTCCAAGAAACAGGCCCCAAAGACACCTGAGGAGAGAGACCGAATGAGTAAGATCCCTTATGCTTCTGCAATAGGATCTATCATGTACGGTATGATATGTACTAGACCGGATGTTGCTCATTCACTTAGTGTAATGAGCAGATACCAGTCGAATCCAGGAGAAGAGCACTGGAAGGCAGTGAAGAATATCCTAAAATACTTGAGAAGGACTAAGGATATTTTTCTTGTCTACGGTGGGTCTGAATTAAAACTCGAGGGCTTCACAGACTCAAGTTTTCAAACGGACCAAGATGACAGTAAATCTGTTTCGGGGTATGTTTTTACCTTGAACGGAGGCGCAGTGAGTTGGAAGAGTTCCAAGCAGCAAACAGTTGCTGATTCAGTGACAGAGGCAGAGTATATAGCTGCAAGTGAAGCTGCAAAGGAAGCTGTTTGGATGAAGAAGTTCATAACTGAACTTGGTGTGGTTCCTAGCATTGGAGAAGCAGTTCCCATTTACTGTGACAACACAGGAGCAGTTGCACAGGCTAAGGAACCGAGGTCTCATCAGAAATCTAAACACGTGTTGCGGCGATTTCATTTGATCAGGGAGATCATTGAAAGAGGAGACGTCACCTTGGAGCGTGTAGACTCTCAAGACAACATTGCAGATCCATTTACTAAAGCTTTAACACAACAGCAGTTTGATCGTCACTTAGAGAAGATGGGTATGAGATACCATGGCGATTGGCTTTAGTGCAAGTGGGAGATTGATAGTAGTGTGCATACAAGCCAATCATGTATGATGATAAAGCACGTACTTTGTAAACAATCTTATTTATTTATTAATGAAATATTCATTTATTACAGGCATTTAATTATCTACATGTTGCTGTTTTTATAATATGTAAATAACCCATAGTTTTAAGCAATGCTTTTAGAATCATGATGATGATCATGCTAATGAGATCTAAATTCTTAGAAAGTTTTAAAACTTAAATAGTTCCCAATCGTGGGATTACTAAAAAGGGGATTAGTAAATCCGGATAGATTGGTACATATGTTGCTTGCTCATTGGATGAGGATGATTGATCTCATGATCATTTGTGTGGAGACACTAAAGCAAGTATGTAGGTGCTTATTGAAGAATAAGTTCACTGAACGTGATTCGCTATGGAATACCTAATGGAGTTTTACTCGCATGTCAATAGGAATTCCTAATGTGATAGTAGTACAAGTGATCCTTGGACTTGAGATCATCATAGTATCTTGTATGTAACAAATTATACTTTGACTTATTCCTTAAGACCTTTTAAGGCATATATAGGGTATGCTTGGGTATAATGAGTTACATATGGAGATAATGAATGATCAATAAAGAATCTACCACCTCTAGTAAAAGAGGAGATATGTCCCATGTGATTCGTTAAATGACAACCCAGGAATCCTTGGCCAAGGTGAAATGAAATTAGAAAGGAGTTTTTAATTTGCATTATTTGGAGTTGTGCATTTTCTAATCGAAATACATATAATTAAATAAAATAAGACTTGACAGTAAATCCATGTCTTATATTTAATTGGGACATTGTATGGTGGAAGGATTGAATTGTATGGTAACTATTAACTCACAGGTTCTTTTATGATTAATGTTGAAATCTATATTATCTGGAAAGTCGTTGATCGCTAGGGAGGCTTATCCCTATTGTAGAATAAATATTATTTATTTAAATAAATTATTAGTTTAATTTATTTATTTAAATAAGATTAAAATTGTTTTAATTGATTTATTCACAACCGGTTTAATATGGAGAACCTAAAGGGTCACACCATAAAAGGAAGAATAATTATTTAAGAAGGTAATGGCATAATCGTAATAATGCATTAAGTATAATTAATTTAATCTATGGTGATAGAATAAATTAAATAGCTTAATGTTTATTATTTAATATTTTGGAAATATTAAATATAAATTAATAAGAGGAGTCTTATTAATATTATTACAATTATTATTATTTTAATTTCTAAAGGAGTTTAGTAATTAATTTAATATTTAGTACTCTCATTTATTCCTAATAAGATTAGGAGACAAATTAATTAAATGAATTTAATTAATTATTCCCATGTGGTGGGAAGCCTAAATTAATTAAAGGAGTTTAATTAATTAAAAGAAATCCCATGTCTAATAGGATTAGAAGGGTTGACCAATGTCTATATAAGAGAAGTCTTATAATAGATATTAGATTGATGCAATTCCAATTGTTGGAGAGTACTCCTTTTCTATAGAGGATAGAAAACTAAGGTTAAGCCAAACACCCTCCTTCTTGATAATTCATCTTCCTTGGTGGATCACCTCTAGAGGCCAAACACTTGGGTGGCTAACGTTGATTAAAGGAAGGAATCTAACCCAGAAATTCAAGGAGATCACGAAGAACAAGGAGTTGAACTAGTACCTGTGGAAGCTTCGTTCTACAAGGGTATGATTCCATAACTTCTTATTTATCGTTTTAAATTAATAATTTGCATAAAGGATGATCCGGGTAATGGTTTTGTAGAAATTTTTTAAACTCTGATATACCATGCTTCCGCTAATTTTTGCAATTTGATTGCGTCACGATTTCGTACAAACCCAACAAGAGAACTTGCCTGAACTGCTACTTAATATTTAACTCTACGATTCTGCTTTTCAGATAACCTACATTAACCATAAGTCATCCTAATAATTAACCCCTGCTGAGTTATAATAATAGATGTAGGCCTAACTACAAAACTCTCCTATTCAGAATTATAACAGTCCATTATGCCTGATTTGTTTAAGTATTTATTTGTTATTAATCAGATAACACTCTTGTCAATTTTTACTTTATTCTCTTAATACTTCTGAGTTACTTATATCCTATCAATACAAGACATTATATGACAGTCGATGGGTTCTATCACCATTTCTTTCTTTAACTCTTTCAATTTGTCATTATCACACAATTATACTGTTGGCAGATTGGAAATAGACTTATTAAGGATTTGTAAGTATTTAAACAGGTCTGGAGTAAGAATTTTTAGTGTTTGATAATTCTGCAGAAGTGGTCTACGATTTATAGGCACTCCACGATTTGTGAGAGATCATCTTCTGATGGTCAGGTTCACTCTACGATCTGTGAGATATCACCTTCGGGTTTACTCCACGATTTATGAGAGATCACCTTTGGGTTCATTCCATAATCTGTGAGAGATCACCTTTGGGTTCACTCCACAATTTGTGAGAGATCACCTTCAGGTTCACTCCACGATCTGTGAGAGATCGCCCTTGGGTTCGCTCCACGATCTGTGAGAGATCACCTTTGGGTTCACTCCACGATCTATGAGAGATCACCCTTGGGTTCACTCCACGTTCTGTGAGATATCCATAAATAAAGTGAGACCATACTACGATCGTGGTGTTCCGTCTATGGTTTGATTTATGGTCAGCCTGGTCTACTCCACGATCTGCGAGTAAGTCTACGATCGTGGGGTTAAGTCTATGGTTTCCGAAACCAACCAAAGGTCTTAGTCTCGTGTTGGACTCCACGATCTGCAGAGTCACTCTACGATCATAAGGTAAGTTTACAATCGTTGGTTTCACTACTACGATTGGAGACTAAGGCATAATATTACAGAACCCATTGGGTTGAACTGGTCTCCAATTAATTATTGATATATGCAAATTAATGGGTGTACAGTTATTTGAATGATTTTGGCATAGCATCCCTACATTTAATCAAATTAACACATTTCCTTATTTATACTAGAGTCCGAACGTAATCTTACTGTTAGCCTTTATGGCCTGCATTATTCATTAGTATAGAGTATCATGTTCCTCTTTCACTGCTGATATGGTTTTTAAATTCATATTAGTTTGATATGTTATACTTTCCTTTTTGTTCAGTTTATGTTGTTTACGTAACGAACTCTCACTAGCATGCATATTTTTCTATAACTGATTTGCAGAAGGTTGAATTAACAATATAGGGTCAAAGGGATGTGTACCTCTTGACATTTTCCTTCTACTAACAAAAACACTTGGGTAAGCTACTGGCTGGTCCCTCTCTTCCTATCTCCTCTGCCCTCCGAACTGCAAGAGCTCCTCTTAGGTTCTTTATATCTCTCAACTCACTAAATTTTTCTTTCTAATGCAGAGTATAAGATTCTAACAATCCTTATAAGATAAATAAGGGCCTCTATTTATAAGAAAACTTTTGTCCGAACATTGGTCATTACCCAATGGTAAAAGTGGACTTGGTGAAAAGTTTCCACCAACCCACACTATTCATAGTACTACTAGCCATTGGGCTATACAATCATTGACACCACATGGGTCTTGCTTGTTAGTTTTTCTAAGACACAAAAAATAATTAGCATTCTTAGGCCATGGGGAGGGGTGGTTCAGTTGGTAGGGGTGCACTACCCCTATGTCATATTTTTTTATTTCTTTTGTACACAATGCTAGTTTACAAAACTCTTATACACACACACACACATATATATAACCACGTATAGGTGTATACATATATCCTATCATTCATATATTACACATTGGGCTATACACAAGTTAATTTAAATTGGGCTAAACACATATATTATTATAATAATTTTATTGGGCTACTAATTTCTATCTATTGGACTCCCAACTTAATTACTTAAGCCAAATATTTACTAACACTTGTAACTCATTCGTATTGGGCTTACTATAACCATAGGTCCAATACATTATTAAACCATCCTTTAATTAATTCAATTAAGAAATTAATTATACCACACAAGGCTTAACACTTAAGCTTAATTAAGCTTATCATTATCATTATTATACTTCTTCCTCATCTCATTCTTGATTCAATTTATATAAAATTATAAATCACATGGCATATATATATATATATATATATTGTTGGGTTTGTATGTAACGCATACATGCAATCAAATTACACAATTAAGGGCGGAAGCGCGATAAAATAGGTTTTAAAATTTTTTATACAAACCCTCACCATGATCATGCTTTGTGCTCAATTATCAATAACAGAAAAGTAAGGATAAATCAGAATCATACCCTTGTAGAAACTAGCTTTCACATGTACGAGTTCAACTCCTTGCTCTTCGTGATCTTCTTGAATCTCCTGTATTGGCTCCTTTCTTTGATCAACGTTAGCCACCCAAGTGTTTGGCCTTTAGAGGTGATCCACCAAGAAAGAGGAATTGTTCAAGAAGAATGGTGGTTGGCTAAACCCTATTTTCTATTCTCTGTAGAAAAAGAAGTACTCTCCAACTCTTTGAATTACGTATATAGATATCTAATATAAGACTCCTCTTATATAGATATTGGTCAACCCTACTAATCTAATTAGAATTGGGTTTCATTTAATTAATTAATTAAACTCTTTTAATTAATTAGGCTTCCCAACATATTGGGATTAATGAATTAAACTCCTTTAATTAATTTGTCTCCTAATCTCATTAGGAATAAGTGAGATTACTAATATTAAATTAATTCCTAAACTCCTTTAGAGTTAAAATAATAATAATTGTAATAATATTAATAGGACTCCTCTTATTAATTTATATTTAATATTTCCAAAATATTAAATAATAAACATTAAGCTATTTAATTTATTCTATCACTATAGATTAAATTAATTACACTTAATGCATTATTACGATTATGTCATTACCTTATTAAATAATTATTCTTCCTTTTATGGTATGACCCTTTAGGTTCTCCATTAAACCGGTTATGAATAAATTAATTAGAACAATTCTAATCTTATTTAAATAAATAAATTAAACTAATAATTCATTTAAATAAATAACATTTATTCTACAATAGGGATAAGCCTCCCTAGCGATCAACGACTTTCTAGATAATATAGATTTCAACATTAATCATAAAAGAACTTGTGAGTTAATAGTTACCGTACAATTCAATCCTTCCACCATACAATGTCCCAATTAAATATAAGACATGGAATTACTGTCAAGTCTTATTTTATTTAATTATATGTATTTCGATTAGAAAATACACAACTCCAAATAATACAAATTAGAAACTTCTTTCTAATTTCATTCTGCCTTGGTCAAGGACTATTGAGTTGTCATTTAAAGAATCACATAGTACATATCTCTTCTTTTACTAGAAGTGGTAGATTCTTTATTGATCATTCATTATCTCCATATGTAACTCATTATACCCAAGTATACCCTTTGATATACTCTGAGGGTCTTAAGGAATAAGTCAAAGTATAATTCATTACACACAAGATACTATGTTGATCTCAAGTCCAAGGATCACTTGTACTACTATCACATTAGGAATTTCTATTGACAGGCAAGTAAAACTCCATTAGGTATTCCATAGCGAGTCACATTCAGTGAAATTATTCTCCAATAAGCACCTATGTCGACGTCGGGAAAAAATTCGGGTCGAGTCAAACCCGGATCTTTCTCTCTTCCTAAGTTTTGTCTACCTTTACTTTTTTTATTGTAAAAAATATTTTGAAGAGTTTTTTAGGAAAAGGCCAACATGTATCATGTCGCCGATTTGAATGTTTTACAGAGTCGCCAGTTGGTAGTTTTGAAATGGTTGTACCAACTCAACCGAGTATTGTTTAAAAAAGGCCCAATCGTTGGACACTGTCGAAACTTAATCTTTGAAATTGAAGTTTTGAGTTCGGGGGCTTGGTTAAGTGTGGGGAAGGTGTTAGGCACCGTACAACTCCTGTGTAAACACGGTATTGCATCTTTTCAATATTTTCCTTTTAAATCTGAAATGTGTGTGAATGCTGGAAGAATTTGGGCCTATGTTTGATGGAAAGCATGGACAAGCTTCGTTGAACCTATATACGAAGGGTTTGATTTGATTTGTAAAAGTCTCTCTTTTAGAGAATATTATTAAAATGATGTTTTGAAAGGTTGATTTTCAAACCCTTACGCTAACATAGGAATTGAAGTATGTCAATACTTCAATTTTATCTTCTCAGCCTTAAGGCTCAATTTGAATGGTGATTGTCGGGCTGCGAAGCATCCTCGACCACAACATATATACAAGTGTCGGTCTCCTCATGGGCATGATAGGCATCGGAGGGACTCTGACACGACAAACCATATTCTCATTATGTTGAGACCTTTAAACCCGGATAACCATTTTAAGGTCTTTTGTATGTACATTTTACAGAAAAACTGGCAAGGTACATCTGTAAAGTGGAGTTTGTCCACGTGGAAATCAGATTTTGATCAGTTTGATCATGAATCCCTTTATTCCTAGGCTCACATTGGGAAGCCAATAAAACCTGAACAGCTCAAATATGCACAGAAAATATATATTTACATCCAGATGTTGCCAGAACCAAGGATTCATCAGTAAATCCTGGCTCGCATGTAACTAAAGCGTCTCGTTCCCACTAGATAACGATCTAAGGGTCGCGAGATAGCTTTTATAACTGAAACTAGAAAAATACTAGATTTAAATAAATCTCAGCCATTCTAGCTTTCCGGTTCTGTTTGGACCTATTTTGAATCGTTTGAAAGCTAGAGTTGGCGAGATTTAAAGAAATCTAATTCGCCCGTAGAAATGTCAGTGCCGATTCATATCAAATGAATATTTAAAGAAACAATTTAATAAAATGTGTAAAGTAATATATATATATATATATATATATATATATAATTATATATATACGAAAGCTGTAAAGGGCGATGGGTTTTCACTCCGGTGCCCGGACTGGAATGTAAATATATATATATATATTTATAAAAGCTGTAAAAAGCCACGGAGTAATCCAGGCTTGACAAAATGGAAATATATATATATAAGCGGTAAAAGGCGGTGGGTTTTCACTCCGAGGCCCGAACTAGAATGAAAATATATCTATATTTATAAAAGCTGTAAAAAGCCACAGAATAATCCAAGCTGAACAGAATTGAAATATATATATACATTTATAAAAGCTGTAAAAGCCACGGAATAATCCAGACTGGAAAGAATGGATATATATATATATATATATATATATATATATATATATATATAAAAGCTGTAAAAGCCACAGAATGATCTAGACTTAACTGAATTGAAATATATATATATATATATATATATATATATATATATATATATAAAGCTGTAAAGGGCGACGAACATTCTATCCTTTGTCCGAACAAAAATGTAAATATATATATATATATATATGTATAAAAGAAGTAAAAAGGCCACAAAATGATCCAGGCCAAACTAGAATATAAATAATATATATATATATATATATATATATATATTAAAGTAATAAAAAGGCCACGAAGTATAAATCCAGGCCCAAAATGAGTCAGAAAAAACATATATATATATATATATATAGTTATATATATAAAAGCAGTAAACTACCTCGGATTTGACATTCGGGCATGACTGGATTGAAAAGTTAGTATATGTACAGTTAAATATACACATTAAAAAGTCAAACCCAGACTGGGAAGATAACCCAGTCCGGCGAAGTTGGTAAAAATGAAGATATATGTATATCAAAGCTGTTAAAAGCGACAGATCGACGATCCGAGTTGTAGAAATGCCAGAAAATGAGTTTATGTACTAAAATGTACGAAAACGTAAGCAAAACGGTCACGAAACTGAGTTCTGGGCATATTCAGAAAGTGAAACTTAACGTGCAAGTGTATAAAAATGCAATGAAGTAATATGAACTTTCTGATCATAAAAATACTCACAATGGACTGCTACACGAGTTTTTTGCCAGATCATAGGCTTTAAACGTCCGTTTCTACCGGTTAGGTTTTGATATGTGGTAGTATGTGAGTGTATCTACGTGTTAGAGTGAAAAAATTTGGGTTTGGAGGACAAAAATATGGCTGAGAAACCAAATAGGCAGATGTTCAGAGCATTTTCGATTATAGAATGAGATGGGGGTCACCTCATATTTATAGACCTGGGAGAAGAAGCTCTACCTACGGTAGCCGCAGGTAGAGGTGCGGCTCTATGTGGTGGGTCCCGTTGTATCGAAGTATGTGCACTCTGAGAAACGCGAGGTCAGATTTGAAACTTTTTAACTTTTGATCGGAGCGTCCGTTTGAGGCGTGTTGTACCTTTCCGAAAAGCCCTTGCCGAGACTGTCGTAATGACATGGGATAAAACATTTTTTGAGTCCAAAAAGATGGGTTCATAACCAGGTCTTTGATTCCTCACAGTTTGTCCGTTGAGCTATTTTGCGTTGTTTCCACTCGGGATCAATATTATGGTTCATTCTAACTTTGGTGGCACCAATTCGACTTGAGTTTGACCAAATCGGCTTTAAGTTGGTAAAATAACTATTTTGTCCCTCCCGAGGTTGCCTTCAGTGCTGTCATGGCCTTCGGTTGACTTCTCGGGGTTGTCTCCGAGGTTTTGGATCCCAGCCGATTCTGTTTGTCCTCAGGGTTGTCTATGAGGCTGACTTGGTTCTTCCAGGTTTATCTCTAGAGATGATGTGAGGCTTCAGGGTTGCTTTTAAAGTTGACCTGACCTCCCCGGTTGATACCAGAGAACGACTTGACCTCCTGGGTTGAGATCGGGGCTAACCTGTACCACCCGGGTTGAGACCGGGGCTGACCTGTACCTCCTGGGTTGAGATCGGGGCTGACCTGTACCTTTCGGGTTGAGATCGGGGCTGTCATGTACCTCCCGAGTTGAGATCGGGGCTGACCTGTACCTCCAGGGTTGAGACCGGGGCAGACCTGTACCTCCCGGGTTGAGACCGGGGCTGACCTTTACCTCCCGGGTTGAGACCGGAGCTGAGTTGACTCCCCAGTATTGAGACCGGGTTTGAGTTGATGGCCCGGTATTAAAACTGGGGTTGATTTGATAGCCCGGTATTGAGACCGGGGTTGCTTTGATAGCCCGGTATTGAGATCGGGGTTGCTTTGATAGCCCAGTATTGAGACCGAGTTTGAGTTGATGGCCCGGTATTGAGACCGGGGCTGATTTGATAGCCCGGTATTGAGACTGGGGTTGAGTTGATGGCTCGGTATTGAGATTGGGGTTGCTTTAAGAGCCCGATATTGAGACTGGGGTTGATTTGATAGCCCGGTATTGAGACCGGGGTTACTTTGATAGCCCGGTATTGAGACCGGGGTTGAGTTGATGGCCCGGTATTGAGACCGGGGTTGATTTGATAAGACAGTTTTGCCCTCCTACAGTGTTAGTAATAGGGAAATGAAATTTGGAGTGTCTATAGATGCCCCTCTTTATCATGTTCATGCAATGCAATGGAATGAACAAGATAAAGACTGCTAAACACTAGAAATGCAAATGCAAAGGCAAGGCAATGCATGGGATTATCATTGAATGTTCATGTCACTCTCTGCTAGCGATACCGTCATTCATGATAACCCTTGGGGCAGCACTGTCAGGCGTTTACTAGTAGGATATCAGATTTAAGCTATCACAGAATGTTTTTATCAGTTTCTGCTAGAGATGACGTTATCCGTGAAAGCTTGGTTGACTTCGATGGGGATGACATTATTGATGCTACCTTGGTTTTAGACCAACGGTTTCCCACGTCTGTCAATACTCTCCCTAAGGCATATTTCCCTTCAGTTGATGCCGTTGTACATTTCTAAAGGCACCTCAGCTGGGGGATATCTTTGCCGCCGAGTTACTTTAATGGGTGTTCCCGATGCATATCTCGACGATAATTTGCACCTGTAATTGGCCACAGGAGGTTGAATCACCAATCCTTCTTGGTGCTCCTTTTGAGGATGTGTATAATAGATTCCATCATCTGTCCTCTGTGGGGATGGATTATTATATTGTTTTCGTCACCGGATCATTTCTGATGCTTCGCTGGATTGGGCCAACGGCTGAGACGTCGCTGGGGTTGTGCCAACGATTGAACTGCCATCGGTCAGTACCCTACGCTTCGTTGGGGTTAAGCCAACGGCTGAACTGTCATCGATCAGTACCCGACGCTTTGCTGGGGTTGTGCTAACGGCTGAACTGTCACCGGTCTGTAGTCAATGCTTCGCTGGGGTTGTGCCAACGGCTAAACTGTCATCGGTCAGTACCTGACGCTTCGCTGGGGTTGAGCCAACGGCTGAACTGTCACCGGTCTGTACCCGATGCTTTGATGGGGTTGAGCCAACGGCTGAACTGTCATCGGTCAGTACCCGACGCTTCGCTGGGGTTGAGCCAATGGCTGAACTGTCACTGGTCTAGACCCGACGCTTCGCTAGGGTTGAGCCAATGGCTGAACTGTCCCCGATGCTTCGCTGGGGTTGAGCCAATGACTGAACTGTCATCGGTCAGTACCCGACGCTTCGCTGGGGTTGAGCCAACGGCTGAAGTGTCATCGGTCAGTACCCGACGCTTTGAAAGTGGCAGTTTTCGGCAGTTTTGTGCAGTTTTTAAGCGATTTTCATCATTGGTCCCCAACTATTGCTTCGGGATGAATACAAATGGTTTTCAGGAAGTTCCTCTTTCTGTCAGTATATCGCTGCTTAAAAGCGAGATTTTAGGACAAACCGCTCAATCGCGTAGCGATTTTTTCTCAAATTTGACTTTTCAGCTCATATAAACTCCGTTTCAACTTGAACCGAACATAGCTGGAGGGAGTGGGGCCCACCCTAGGGAGCCACAAGTAGAGGTACGTCTGTCTCGGGTGGGGCCGCTCCTTCCTGCGTTTTTAAAATGGGTAGCAGGGAGCTCATAAGTTCATTTTCAGTTTCGAGTTCCAAATAGAATCCCATTTTCTTTTTCAGATCTACGGAGTTCGGGCAGTTTTTTCCAGATTCTGGCAGCGGCTACGCGTTCTGCACAGCTCAAGTAACATTTAGATCCTTTCTTTTCAAGTTTTGACCGTTAGAAGTATGTAAACCAAGTAGAGTGCTTTTAAACGCAATGTACCAAAAATGTATGCCTATATCACCTGCTAAAAATTTTCTGACTTTATAAGTATGCATATTTTACTGTAATGCATGTTTTGATGTAAGAAAATTCAGATTCTGAGACAGTCAATTTTTGCTCTTTTTGATCAGTTTACTCATTCTTTTTGAGACCTAGTGAGCCTGGATTTTCAATTAAAAGATGTCCATGGTAATTTGGCTGCCATGTGAAGTTTATTTTTGATTTTTTTCATAAATATGAATTGTTCCTATTTTTGGGAAGGTGTGCTACTGAATGGCCACCTAGACATGCATGTGTGCATGCGGACAGTCCATTTTACAAAGGAAACTCTGGCGAAATTTTTTTCAAAAACCCGAGCATTTAATAAATATGCAGTTTTGACTCTACTGGGGATTTTTAACTGACCCATGCATTTTTTTTAGGACTTTTCTTTTGAAAAATATGCAATTTTGACTCTACTGGGGATTTTTAATTGACCCATGCATGTTTTAGGACTTAGAAACGCATAAAGTACTGATTTAAATTAATAAGCCACAGGTTTTAGGCTTACCACACCCTTTTTGAGGTGATTTGGAGACTTTATCTTGGCTATGGACCGAGATAGACCTGGTAGTGCCAGCAGGGTCATTTCAGGAGTTAGGCGGAGGAGAACTTCTGATGTTCCTCAGCAACGTCCAGCCCGGTTGCCTCGTAGATTAGCGGAGTCAGTGATTCGTCCGGCCCAGGATGAGCCGTCGGTCGATATAGATGATGAGGAGGCTCCATTTACTGCTCCTGCCCCAGCTCAGGCCCCACGTACGGAGCTCCCAGGCATTATTTTGCCAGTCCAGGATTTGCTAGGAGATTTGAGTCGTCATCCCTCGAGGTTCCTCCATGCTAACAACGTGACTGAAGCTTTTTTTATTTCTGGATTTTCTTTCTTCCTTTTGCCATTCTCAGGGCATAGGTTTTTCACATGGGTTGGCTTTTGATGTAGGTTTCGGGCTTTACGCAGCCTCGAGTGAACTGGTTTAACGTGCATTCCCTGTACCACACTCTGCACCAGGACTACAGGGACATTGTTGACACCTTGGGGTTTCAGGCATTCTTTTATATTCTTCCCCGCTGTTGCCCTTGGGGTTTTATGAGGGCTTTGTCTGAGCGCTGGTTCCACCAGACTCAATCTCTCCACTTGTTGGATTGTGAGGTGATGATGACCCCTATGGACTGGAGGTTCATCACCGACATAGATTTCAAGGGTGAGCCAGTGCCTGTCGTGGCTGACATTACACCCACTGCCGTTTGGTCCCTGCTGGGAGTTCTTGCGACGGCGATCAAGGGTCGGACGGTCCGATCTGGTCCCTTGAGTGTAGATGCCAAGAGTGGGGCTTTTCTTGAGCCTCTGCCTGATGATCAGAGGGTTAGAGATCGCATCCTGCGGCGATTATTTCTGGTGATCATCAGGGGTTATTTTCTGGCGGACAACTCTACGACGGCGTCCTTTGCCCTAGTCAGCGTCACTCGATATGTAGAGCGCCTCAGTGACTTTGATTGGGGTACCTACACCTTTGCCTATTTCTTTCAAGGTATGCGCATGCACTTGGAAGGTGTGACGGAGGCTTGGCTAGGGTTCTACCCATTCCTGCTGGTGAGAACATCTTTCTTGTACCTTTTTGATTTCTGCATTTACATTTGTCAGTCTTGGTCACTGAGGACTTTTGATATTTACATGGCCAGTTCTGGGCATATGAGAGGCTTCCTTGCCTTTGTCCCACTACAACTTTAGGCCAGGAGACCTATCCCCGGGAATGGCATTGGCACCACTCTACTCTGACGGAGGTCTCTATAGCTGAGGGTTTCACCCATTCCAGCCTTCACCTGGAGCTTTTAACAGCTGGATCGATCTCGTGGATCCCATATACCTCATACTTTTTGATTGTTGGGTTTGAGGGAGGCTTCCCCACTGGCCGGGAGATTGTATTGTCAACCCGCAGAGTCCCATTTTTGACAGAGGGAGGTTGGGAGCTCTATTTAGGAGAGCGTGCTATCAAAAACATCACGGGGCAGATCCGTATTCCCATTGTTCCTCCTACCTGGCATCATTGACCATAGGCTCAGCCACTCATAGACATTTCAATGGAGGGCATAGATGGCTTTACCCTGTCAGAGGGTCCATACAGCCAGGAGGCATTCAGCAGCTGGTGGAGTCCTCGCACTATTGGGGCTCAGACTCGTGCTACGCAGTTCATGGTAGATATGGTGCCGGGGTCTGTGATGATGACATACTGGATAGCTTGTCTCAGGGAGCCTACTTACTTGTACCAGATTATAGGACTGACCTAGGAGTTAGAGAGAGCTCATTTGTTCATCAGGCATCTTGGCCGAGATCCATCAGAGGCATCTTCTTTTGATCCATCCAGCTCCGGAGCGGGCCCTTCCACAGGTCCATTTTCCAGCAGTTATACAAGGGCTGATCCTCCCTTGTACCGCCCTGACATTCCTGATAGTCTAGACTTTGTGTCCACGGAGGAGATGGAGCAGGTTAACCACCTGAGTGTAGATGTTTTTGATCTTTTTGGATAGTTATTGCAGCTATATCTTTTGGTCGGCCACTATTTTGGCTGTTGGGCGGCTATGCCCTATTTTGATAGGCCACTGTTAGTAGTTGGGGGGTTGTGCCCCATATCCCTGTACTTTTTATTTTGCACTTTATTAGCAGACAGAGATGATGCTTGCAGTATATAGTTTACTGTAAATATGCATGATATTTCCTATCTATTACATCATGTTTATCATTGTCATTATTCATGTATTATGTCATGGATATGCACTTAGACATATGAGTTTAGATTTGACCCCTGGATGGTCTTGTGATACGGTGATACAGATGTCGTCGTCCACCGTCAACCGTATTGAGCACTCGCCACCATCCTTGGTGGCATCTTCATTACAGTCGTGGTATGACAGTCTGCCCCTCACAGCCAGAAGGACAGTAGACCAGATGCTAGGGCATTCTCTAGCCCTTTTAGCTTTCCAGGTTCCGTATGGGTTTGTGGATGGCATCTTATCATGCTGGATACCTGATTGACAGGTTTTCTATTTTGGGCACCATGAGTTGACTCCTCCCTATGAGCGTCTTACCGGCTTGGCACTGGATTTGCCTTGCACTCATACAGCCATCAGTGATATGCGAAGACCATTTATGACTATATCAAGTCTGAGGCGCCGAGTTATCACTGAGGAGATTATTACAGGACATGTGATATCCATAGACTTTCTGATCGATCGCTTTGGCCAGCTAGACAGCTACGAGTGACATTCTGGGGATTTCATCACTTCGGTAAATGAGTGGCAGCCCGCTCGTGTAGACGTCTTGTTGATGTGCATCGTGGCCTATGTTTATATGCCACTACCCTTAGACCATTTAAACATCGGATTGATGGTCGTGATTCGGGCCCTTAGAAAGGGTTGCACCATCTTGCCGATGATATTGGCTGAGACACTGAGGTCAGCTACCTATTGTCATACCCATCCAGAGGGGTTTTTTAGAGGTAGCTCTGTCTTGTTGTACGTGTGGCTCATATCCCACTTGCTCCTGATTGGCTTTTTAAGACACCAGGGGTATTGTTTCACCTATGATATAGCTATGTCATACTCCTTTCAGCCGACAGAGTGTTCGGATGTAGAGATCTGGTCAGCTTTTCTTTCCAATATTGTACATCCTTTTTTGATTCTGCCATGCTTAAGGCTAGTCTTCCCCTCTAGCTTTATCACCCATGCATCTGGCATGGACTACTTGCCCCTAGTGGGATTGAGGGGAATGACCACTTACCATTCTTTGGTTGTTATGGGTCAGTTCGATCAGTTCCAAAGACTACACCATTTTGAGGGGGCCATTGATCAGCGGATGTCAGCTTTTTCTATGTTGTCAGCCAACCTGATCAGGATTTATAAGTGTTAGACTCATAGGGAGAGGGCTAATTTCTCTACTAGGCATCTGGATCGTTCTCTAGAGTATACAGCATGGTTGGAGAGTGATATAACATTAGTTGCATTCATCCAGTCAGCTCTGATTGTGGACTCAGATGAGGAGGAGCCTATGGAGGATCCTGATTCTCCTACGGAGGATGATTTGTTCATGGATATGACAGTAGCCTTAGTTATTGACGTACCGATCATTCGTACCGAGACAGATCCAGCTTTAGCAGATTCACTAGCTAGGATGACCTTTGAAAGATATCAGGCTAGGGCGCTGATGTTGACTGCCCTATCTGGCAGAGACATAGCTTTTGCTGAGAGAGATGAGGCTCGAGCCACTCGGGATATGACATTGGTTGAGAGAGATGAAGCTCGATCTTCTCGAGATGCTGCTTTTGTCGAGATTGAGGAGACTTTAATTGCCAGGGATGAAGCTTTTGTGGCGAGGGATGAGACCCGATCTGCTAGAGACGCAGCATTTGAGGAGATTGAGGAGGTTTTGATGGCCAGGGATGCTGCTTTTGTAGAGAGGGATGAGGCCGTAGCTTCCCGGGATTTCCACATTGCAGACAGTACTGCTCTCCGATCATATACTCATGGTCTGGTTGTAGAGACGAGTGTTTATTTTGATGATCACAGTGCCACTATACAGATGGCTATGGATGTTTTGACCCATATGGAGGCTGAAGGTATTGCGCTTGCAGCGGCTCCTCCATCTTCAAAGAGAGATGCCATGCTGGTATTGCTGTCCCGTTTATCTTTGGGTCCATAGACTAGCTTTGTTTTTCTTGCATATACTAGATCAGCTATTTTTGTCATATACAGGACACATTGTATATATCAAACAGTATTATATATCAGAGAAATATATTTTGATTCACTTCCCTGTTTGGATATGTATTCTCATTGTTGAGTGATTACCACTTCTTTCATGACTTGTTGTTGTTGATGTAATACAAGCTTCTCCTCGATGGACTGACATTGAGATGTTAGAGAATATCTCAGATGGGCCTGTTGACCAGGGAGATTGGATAGAATTTAGGTTTTATATGGTTTCGGTGTCTTGTGACTGGTTTTTATTGGTTTTTTGTTTTTTCTTGAAGGTCAAATCGCACCATGAATGGCTGCTTACGTACTCTCGAGTGTAAGGAGATCAAGTCATTCGTAGTTCAGGTTTCTGCGTAAGAGAGGCTTGAGATGTGCCTCTTTTGAGTTTGGTTTGATGAGTTTTTGAGTTTTTGTTTGGTTTGACCGCACTAGAAATGGCTGCCTACGTACTATCAAGTTGAGGGAGATCAGGTCATTCGTAGTTCCGTCTTCTAATGAAAATCAAATTGGATTTTATTCGTAGAACCAGGATGTTGGTATGTATGTGTTTCAGACATAGCACCTTTTTATGGTGTCTGAGTTGATGAGTTGGGGAAATTCACTCCCGTCCATATCTTGCAATCTGATAGCTCCTCCTGTCAACACTTCCTTGACAATGAAAGGGCCTTCCCAATTTGGGGTGAACTTTTCTTTGGCTTCGTCTTGATTGGCCAAGACTTTCTTTAGCACCAAATCATTTTCTTTGAATTGTCGGATTCGAACTTTCTTGCTGTAGGATCGAGCAATCCTTTGCTGATATAACTGTCAGTGGAAAATGGCTGTAGCCCTCTTTTCACCTATCAGGGACAGTTGGTGGTACCGGTCTTGTAACCACTGATCTTCATCCATTTGAGCATCGATTAGTACTCTCAAGGACTCCATTTCTACTTCTACGAGAAGGACTGCTTCCATGTCATAGACCAATGAGTAGGGGGTAGCCCCAGTAGAAGTGCGTATTGACGTCATGTATGCTAACAGGGTTAGAGGCAACAGGTCAGGCCATTCTTTGTGATTGGCGAACATTTTTTGCATGATCTTCTTGATGTTCTTGTTGGCCGCTTTGATTGCACCATTCATCTTGGGCCGATAGATGACGGAATTGAGATGCTTGATGTGGAACTTGTTACATAGTTCTCTTATCATCTGATTATTTAGGTTCTTGGCGTTGTCTGATACGATCACCTCCGGTTGTCCATATCGATAGACGACATTATTTCTAATGAAACCAATGATGACCTCTTTAGTAACTTTGTGAAAAGAGGCAGCTTCAACCCATTTGGTGAAGTAATCGATCATGGTGAAGATGAATCGATGACCATTTCTGGCTTTGGGTTCTACTGGACCTATCACCATTCCCCACATGGAGAAAGGCTATGGTGAACTCATATTGTGTAGCTCATTGGGAGGAGCGTGGATGGCATGTCCATGTACTTGACATTGAAAGCATCTCCTGACGTGATCGTCGCAGTCAGCTTTGAGAGAGATCCAATAATGCCCTATTTTTAATATTTTCTTGGCCAGCAGATGACTGCTCATGTGTGGATCGCAGATTCTGCCGTGGACTTCATCCATCAGTCTCTGGGCTTGCTCTTTATCAAGGCATCTTAAGAGCCCTATTCCAGTATCCTTTTTGTAGAGTGCATCTCCGCTCAGATAGAATTTCTTGGCCATCTTGTGAATCCTCTTTCGTTTGGAGTGGCTTGCCCCAGCGGGTGTAGATCCATCTCGGAGATATTCCTTGATGTTCTGATGCCAAGGTTGTTTGATAGGAGATATTTCATCTGATATTTCTCTAATGTAATTCCCGTATGTCGGGGTCTTATGGCTTGTGAATTTGATATCTGGAATCCTACTCCTATTGGATATGTGGATCAAGGAAGCCAACGTTGCCAATGCATCAGCGAAGTCATTCCTTCCCTGAGGAATATGGATGAAAGTTATATCTTCAAAATCCATGGATATTTTGATGACCTACCGGAGATAGGGCAGCAAATGCAGTTCTTTGGTGTGATATGCCCCAGTGGTCTGTCTGATGACCAATCCAGAGTCTCCAAAGACCAATAAATGTTTTACACACATGGATTGGGCTAGCTTCAACCCCATTATACAGTCTTCATACTGAGCCATGTTGTTGGTGTTAACAAACTGCAACTTGGTGGCCACAGGATACTGTTCTCCTGTACCAGAGATAAGGACTGCCCCAGCTTCGGCACCTTCCATGTTTACTGCTCCATCAAAATACATTTTCCATGGTTGGACTTTATTTTCTTGAAGACCTTGCTGAATTGTCATGATCCCATCATCTGGGAAGTAAGTCTCCAGAGGTTCGAACCCTCCTGATGGTGCTTTGACTAGTTGATCTACAATGCCTTGACCTTTGATAGACTTCTGAGTCACGTAGATAATGTCGAACTACTGGAGGATCAACTGCCATTTGGACAGTTGACAATTCAACATTGGCTTGTTGAATACGTATTTTAGTGGATCCGTGCGGGATATGAGGTAGGTCGTGTGCCCATGTAGATAATTTTGTAACCTCATTGCAGCCCATGCTAACGCACAGCAGGTTTTCTCGATCAGGGTGTACTTCTGTTCACCGCTACTAAATATTTTGTTGATGTAGTAGATAGCAGCCTATTGCATTGGTATTGACGGACAAGTACATAAATAGGGGAACTCCATCCCTTGGGGGTACCAAGACTGGTGCTTTAATCAACTGCTTCTTGATGGCAAGGAAGGCTTTTTGACAATCCTCATTCCATTTGGTGGAGGAATTCTTCATTAGTAGCTTGAAGATGGGTTCACAAGTTGCTGTGAGCTGAGAAATGAACCGGCTTATGAAATTGATCCTTCCTAGGAACCCGCGTATCTCCTTCTCTATTTGAGGTACTGGCATCTCGGTGATGGCTTTTATCTTCGCAGGATCCAGCTCAATGCCTCTATTGCTCACTAGGAATCCTAATAACTTGCCTGGTTGGACGCCAAAAGCACATTTGGCTGGATTCAGCTTGAGGTTGTACTTACGCAACCTGTTGAACAGCTTCCTGAGATGGTCAATGTGATCGTCTTCTTCCTTCTGGGATTTGATGATGATGTTATCCACATAGACCTCTATCTGTTTATGCATCATGTCATGAAATAGGGCCATCATGGCTCGCTGATATGTGGCTCCGACGTTGATGAGGCCGAAAGATAGTCGTCTGTAGCAGAAAATTCCCCAGGGAGTGATGAAGGCTATTCTCTCCCTGTCTTCCTCAGCGACCATGATTTGATGGTAACCCGCGAAGCAATCCAAGAAGGAATATATGTCGTACTGCGCCGTGTTATCGATCAGGATATGGATAAAAGGCACCAGAAAATTGTCCTTGAGATAGGCTTTATTCAAATCCCGGTAATCCATGCATACTCGTACCTTCCCTCCGGGCTTAGGCACGGGAACTATGTTTGACAGCCACTCCGGGTATGTTGATACCATGATGATTCCGGCTTTGAATTGTTTAACAACTTCTTCTTTGACTTTCAGACTCCATTCAGGTTTTAATCACCTGAGCTTTTTCTTGACGGACTTGAATCCATCTTTGATGGGAATTCGATGGATGACAATGTCAATAGACAGACCAACCATGTCTTCATGTGACCATGCAAACACATTCTAGAACTGTGTTAGGAGTTCAATCATATCGATCTTTTGGTCTTGGGTGAGGTTTAAGCTTATCTGGATTTCTTTGAGGTTTTCAGAAGTTCCTATGTTGATAGGGGTGGTTTGGTCGAGATTTGGTTTGGGTTTGTCTTCAACCCATTCTTTGATCTCCTCAGGCACCTCATAGTCATCTTCCTTCTCTTGATCAATATCCATCAAGTCGAAGTTCATTTCTACATCAAAGTTGTAGTCACTGTGACAGGTTATCATCTCATCAGCGGTGACAAACAAATCCAACTCTGGAATCCTAAAAACAAAATGCTTTCACTTTAATATATGTGACTTCTTAAATATACAAAGCATTTGGCAAAGCATGACAAAAATTACTGCTATAGCTGTGCAATCAAAAATAAGAAGTAAATGAAAGCATGTTAAAGGGCAGATGGATTCTCTGCCCCTTTACCCTTTTTGAATGAGGCAAGGGACACTGCTCTAGTTATCTAGGGTTAGATCCTCATGAACAGGGAAGATCAAGGAATTGTGCTCATCTGTCTCATCTCGGATGATGACTAAGACATCCTGGGATTTTTCTTTAAATTTCCTCCCTTTTCTTTCTTGATACAAGGAATTTGGACCTTGTCATCCTCTTCGTCACTGTCTGGGATACCATCATTCATACCCTCGTAGTGTATACGGACAAACAAGTTAGCAAATGGGTCTCGTCCTTCGCACAAGAATTTTTCTTTTCCCTTTTTGCTAATCCCTTCAAGCTCTGGGGTCTTTCTCTCCCTTATTGGTATGATTGGAGGAAATAACATGGCTGATACTGTAATACCCGAGAATTTCCATATATTATTAAATAAATATATTAATGGAAATGAGAATTTATTTGAATATAAATGATTTTGTGTTATGAGATGAATTAATTCAATTATATATAATTGAATAATTATAATAATTGAGAAATTGGTGGAGTTTGTGATAAACTCGTTGATTGCCTTGTGTGGCACAGTGGCGTAATATAAGAAGGATTATATTAATTTAAGCAAACAATTAATCTATATTAATTGTTAATCGAAGAATATTAATTAACTGTTATAAAATACTAATGAGGATCGATTAACAATATGTGATTATTATTATTGCAAGAAACTTAATAATAATGAGCAACGTGTTTATAAATACAATAAGATTTATATCAAAGTGATAATTAATCATATAAGGGTTAATTAAATTGTTATGGAGGTTAACAATTATATTGATGGATGTAGGATATGTGTATATTATTAATTAATATTCAAATTATAAGATGAGAAATTATATGTGCAAGCATGCGAATTAAATGTATAGTAACTATATGTTATGATATGTGTAGGTGACAAATGATGTGTGGATATACATTAAAATAATGTATCATGGATCTATTATAAATAATTGTTGAGTAATACAATTTAATAATATATGATATAATGTAATGTGGTAGTATCCGATGGTATTATATCAGTAAGATAAACGTACCTGGATTATATGTGTGTAAATTACACTTATTACATTATGTGAAGTACATTGTGATTTAAATTATAACCTAAGAGTACATATATATAACATATGTATATGGTGTGTATATACAAGTGTAGTATTTGCAAATGCTGAGGAGTTAAATCAATTGTCTCATTTTAAGTGTCCCATTTGCTCTTCACGTGCTTGACATACAGCTAAGGCCTATTCCTTCTTCTTCTCCCCAAACTCAGCAACTAGCATTTCATAGCTCATGATTGTGGAGGGAGTGGGATTCATGATGAATCCAACCACTAATTACCTACCCTTTGATAACCTTCATGCATTCCTATAATCCGTTAGTTTGATATGGGATACAATTGCTTTGTCTGTATAATGGGAGTTCTATAAATATAGCCTCATCTCCTTCACATTTCTTTTGCTGAGAATTTCTTGCAAGGAAAGTAGAGAGTGAGTATCCATATATATATATATCAGTTAAAGAGGGAGTGAGGCAGCAATAAGCTCTAGCAGAAGGTATAATACAATTTCCATGCTCTTCACTTTCATTTTCTGTCAAAAGAACTCCATTGTTGTTCTCTGAGTTTTGTTGAAATTCTTGATTATGCCAAATTGGTTCATGATTGGGTTGTAGAACCCTTATATTGTTGTTATATGAACATACACACATGATAGAACCACTGAATAGTCTTTCATTTCCATTATTCCTCTTTAATTTCTGTGAATACATAAAATTCATAAATTAGTTAGAGTTCATGAAATTGGGAATTGATAATTGCTATTGACTGTTATAAAAGCATATATGTATGTATTAGTAAGTTAAACAAGTCTAATAGCATTTGGGTATGTTGAAATCGATGAAATGGAAGGTTTTTGGTCGGATTTCGCTGCAGTCTGAACTGCAGAAACTGCCTCGACGCCGCAGCGCCGCAGCCCGCGCCGCAGCGCCACTCGCGCCGCAGCCCGCGCCGCAGCGCCGCACGCAGCGCCACTCGCGCCGCAGCGCCAGTAGTGAGCTGCTGTGCCGCGCCGCAGCGCCAGCCTCTGTGTTCAGTTTTTCTGCATTCTGCAATAAAACTGTTATGAACTAATTGTTTGATTTTTGTTTAAACAAGCATGAAAGCATGATTAATACTTATATATAAACCTAATGAGGCAATGTGAACATGTTTTAGTATATTAGCATGCATGGTTAACCAAACGACATATAGTTTGAAAACGAACTTAAAGTTTCATGAACGACGTTAACATATATGAAGCATGTTAATATTCTGACTTTCGAGACATGTTAGTATGACCTAGAAACACATGAAATGCATACTAACTTATGTATATAGGTTCCGTGATATAATATGGACATGTGAACCCGACTAGTGCACCTTTCTAACAAAAATACAAGTTTTGAAGGTTGATATTGACATGTAAAAACCATGTATACATTCTGACTTTTCGAGCATGTTTATAGGGCCTTGAAATACATGAAAAGCATGTTAACTTGTGTATATGGGTTTCATAAGGAAGCATGAACATGATAGACCTTATTAATGAACTATACTAACAAAGTATAAGCTTTGAACGTGAACGTTGGTATGTTATGACGAGAATTAGAATTTGACATTTATGAACACATGTGATAGTACTCTTAGACTCATTCATGTGTCATGCATGTGTATATACCATGATTAGTTGCCATGATTAAAGTTTAGCATGAACAAAGCATGTTTTCAAGATAATAACAATGCTAGCTACATATATGCAATACGAGTACTCATGAGCATGACTAATACAAGTTATATGAATATCTTATGTGTTTAAAAGAGACCATGTTAGACCATATGAGTTCGTGTCCTTGAATGGCTTTAAGTATTAACTTAAGAACCTATACCATGTACGATTGGATTTGGAAAAGTTATACAAGCATGTAAAGTATTCTTTAAATATGAATACATGCTACGTGATATTATATGATGTTACTTGAACCCGATTTTGACGGTTAACTTAAGGAGATGCCGTAACTTGCTAAAATAAAATATATTTAGTATTGATTGTGGTCTTATGAGATATTAATAATATGCAAGCATGTTTGCTAATTGTTGAGATCTTATATTATATGAGAATGCGTTTAAACTCTAAAGAAAGAACGTTAAGGATAGAAATTATATTCTATATAACTGTGTAGCTAGGTAAAACTTAGCTTATGTGTTGATCGTATATTCAAAGAGAAAATGTGAAGTTAAATTATATGACTAATCATATATATACGTAACTGTATTACGATAGGAATTCGAAAGTGTTGATTTGCTTTTCGTGGATAAACTACGCTAAAGGCAAGTTCTCTTACTTACACTCTTTTAAAGTGCAAGTATCCTAAAACCTTGCACTACGTTATTTAACAGATATCGTAAGCGAGTATCTAAACCTTATCTCTTTGAATACGAATATTCTATCTTTGTATATTGCGAACTAGTTTCCTACTTAATCGTTTGAATTGAATTAGCATACTTGAACTCTTATTTCATTAAAGCTATTATTCATGTTGAACTTAGTGTTGTTAATGAATATTGTGAAAGTGTCTATGCCATTTGATTCGGCTAGACTTATATTATTGAAAAACGACCCAAAACCAATTGATTGGTGCGGGATCTTATATATGACTGAGAAGAACAAACTATAACTGTCGGAGAACCGACGCGCGCACTTGAGTATGATTGATTGTTATGCATAACGAGGGTACTTTAGGCTGATCACCTGTTGTATCTGTTTTTGTTGGATTTTCAGTTTATTACTGTCAAATCCTATGGAAGTTCATAGTCCTTAGTGACTGCTCAGTATTCAGTTATCTTGAAATCTTGAATTGATTTATTATTGAATCATATTGATATTATTCTGTCCTTAGTGGCTGTTATTGAGAACTGTTGATATTCTTGCTATCCTTGAACTATCAAACTTTCCTATACCCTTTCGAGAATTGAGAATTATATCATTTACCCTTGTTGTATATTACTTGCTGAGCAATTTGTGCTCATTCTTGCTTTCCTTAAAACATTTCAGTTAAGGCAGAGCATGGTGAACCTTCGGGCATTGATAAGGGCAAGGGCAAGGCTACCAACTAGCTTGTCTCTTTTATGTTTTAATATTTTAATGTTGTATTAAGATAATGTAGTAAGACTGGATTTGATTATGTTTAAGCTTAAGTTAGATTATGTAATAAGTCGTTTATTGATATTATTATGTAATCTATTAAGTACTGTAGGTTGCGAGACTTGGGGGAATAATTATAATAAATCATTGTAAATTATTCTAGAATAGAATTTCCGCTGTGATTGTGAAATATTTAGTTATTAATATTGTGATGTATTACCATGAGCACGTGATGAACCGAATTCGAGAGACCAAGAGGCGGTCCTGGAATTTGGGGGCGTCACAGGTTGGTATCAAAGCTGTAGTTATAAACCTTAGGAACGAGTGTCCTTAGACTATAACTTAGGCGAACTTAGAAGTTAGGAAGGAGATAAAACTCATGTAGGGTTTTCCTTGAGAGACTTAGTCTGTTATGAAATGTAACTTCATTCTATACAATGAACTTATATTTTGTTTAACATTCTAATGGAGATGCTATTTCTTGTCTTGTGTTTGTGAGTGTAGGATGACAGACACAGGGGTACCTAGTAGAGTTGTAGAGGAGGAGCCCAGGGATATACACGTAGTATACGAGGCACCTCTAGAGGCTACACCAGTGCAGGCAGTTGCACCATCCGAGTTTGATGACGAGGATGAGATCGAGATTGAGATAGAGACTGATCCAGAGGAGGAGCCGATGGAGGATGAGCCAGTAGAGGACTCTGATGAGGCTACTATAGAGGAACAGATGTTAGGCGAGTACGAGGAGCGTATTCTAGAGTTAGACTGTAGAGTTCAGGAGCTGGAGGCAGAGGCCCACGAGAGAGAGTCTGAGTTCCAGAAGCTGAGGGACGAGGACCACCAGAGGAAGCTGGCTATGCAAGAGTTAGAGGTGGAGATTGCCTACCGTAGGGAGGCAGGGATCCAGATGGGGACTCTATTTCACAGGTCAGTGGCTAGGAATGTAGATTTGGCAGAGAAGCTAGAAGAGGTTGAGCAGAGGGAGCTGAGTGAGAAGACTGAGAAAGAGGCACTCCGTACTCAGCTAGAGTTGGAGGTGATGGATAGGTTACACTTCGAGGAGAAGTGGGAAGCGTCTAATGAGAGAGCCGACGACCTTGAGGACGAGGTCAGGTGCAAGAAGAGAAAGATGAACAAGATGGGGTATGTGTTCCGTTCAGCTTTTGAAAGGGTGATTGATGGTGTGTACCACTACCCGGCAGAACAGGGACAGACTCTACATACCTTGAGCCGAGAGCTGGTTGCGTATATAGCACAGTTGGAGTACAAGAGCGCAGTGGAGCGCGGGATGATGGGATGAGATTTCCTTAGTCAGTCTAGTGGTAGTACTAGTTGTGTCTTTATGTATTGTATATACTATGTTGTAATCCCGATCTTTTGTGTAAGATGTGGGATGATGATGTAAACCCCGAGTTAGCTTTTGTTAGAGGGGTAGTATGGTAGTAGGTTGGTATATTCCCCGTCTTTTGTGATATTAGGGGATATATGTGATAACATTTATAGCAGTATGCTGGGGAAATCATGTAATGAAATGAAATGGCATATGAATATAAATGGAGTTGATTTTAGAAACGTGTTATAAATTTATTCTTTTAGTATTAAAAGAAATACTTAAGTAATATACTTGAATAATAATAAAATGAAAACTTGTGATGCAGATAATGCCGCCCAGACGTAAATTGACCGCGCCTAAGGAAATAGTTAATAACGAGAGAGAGCATGTAGTTCTCATCCAGAAACTAGTTGATCTACTAGGAGAGGCCCTTAGGGGAAGGAACGACGAGCCCATTCACCCCAACCCCCAAGCCGTCCCATTTTCGGTTCCATTTGCTACGTTTACGACAAATGGCGAAGCAAACCACTGGTGGGAAACCTTAAGTTGGTATGATAAGAAGAAGGAAGGTAAGGACACGGGAGGAAAAAGTCATGGAGAAGACAGCAGCGGGGGAAGTAACTTAGGAAAGAGGAAACGGGGAAGTTATGACAACAACCGAAACAGTAATCAAGGTGGGAGTCACCAAGGAAGCTTTAAAGAAGGGAGCGAGATTTGTAATAAGTATGGGAAAAGTCATCAGTTAGGGAATTTTCGTGGAGGTTTCAAGAAGAGGGCTGAAGGATGCCCGAAGTGTGGGAAGAATCACCAGGGCGAGTGCTGGAAGGGACGCGGCACTTGCTATAACTGCGGTCAGGAGGGTCATATATCGCCCAACTGCCCGAAACCGAAGAAGGTCAGAGCATGTTTCGCTTGCGGCTCAACGAAACACGAGATAAAGGACTGCCCAAAGAAGGGAAGTGGCGGGGGTAGTAATCAGCAAGGAGGCAACAAGCTGATGATCGGTGGACCGGCACAATCCAACCGCCCAACCGCCAGAACCTTTAACATGACCGTCCAAGACGCAGTGGCTGCGAAGGATGTGGTGTCAGGTATAATCCCAATCAATGATATAAATGCTTATGTATTATTTGATTCGGGTGCCACCTGTTCTTTTGTATCTGAAGAATTTGCTAGTAGACTTAGTACACCCCGTGAACGATTAGAAAACCCTTTAGACATAGAAGTTGCGAATAAGGAAGTAATCCCTGTAGAATACGTTTATCGAAATTGTCGCGCAAATATTAGTAAACATGAACTGAGCGTAGACTTGATTCCTATTAGACTGGGAGAATTTGACGTAATACTGGGAATGGATTGGTTGTATAACCATGCTGCGATAATTGACTGTCAGAACAAATGTGTGAACCTTCAGACTCCGAGTAAGTCTAAGGTAGTGTTTTATGGTAGCTCATCGCTTAAGCAATCGTGTTGCGTTACGATGATGCAGGCCAAGAAATTGTTAAGGAAAGGATGTGGAGGATATTTAGCTTACATCGTTGATACTCGGAAGAAGGGAGTAGAAATTAAGGATATATACGTAGTTAATGAATTCCAAGACGTGTTTCCGGACGATCTGCCTGGTCTTCCGCCAGACAGAGAAATCGAATTCGTAATAGACTTAGCACCGGGAACGGCACCGATTTCGAAAGCTCCATATCGTATGGCGCCAGTAGAAATGAAGGAATTAATGATGCAATTGCAAGAATTATTGGATAAGGGTTACATTCGACCGAGTGTTTCTCCTTGGGGAGCACCAGTACTATTCGTTAAGAAGAAGGACGGATCAATGAGGCTCTGTATCGATTATCGAGAATTGAATAGAGTAACGATAAAGAACCGGTATCCGCTACCGAGGATAGACGACTTATTTGATCAACTGAAGGGAGCAAAGTGTTTCTCGAAGATCGACCTACGAACAGGATATCATCAACTGAAGGTACGGGATGAGGACATACCAAAGACTGCGTTTCGAACCCGTTATGGACACTACGAGTTTTTGGTAATGTCATTCGGATTGACTAATGCTCCGGCAGCATTTATGGACTTGATGAACCGAGTTTTCAAGCCATACTTGGATAAATTTGTAGTGGTTTTTATCGACGACATTTTGATCTACTCAAAGACAGAGGAAGAACACGCCGAACATCTGAAGATTGTTTTGGAGGCGCTAAGGAAGGAGAAGATGTATGCAAAATTTTCTAAGTGCGAATTTTGGATGGAGAAGGTTCAATTCTTAGGCCACGTGGTGGATAAGAATGGAATCTCTGTAGACCCTGCGAAGGTTGAAGCAGTAAGTAATTGGGAACAACCGAGAACACCGACGGAGGTGAGAAGCTTCTTAGGGTTAGCTGGGTACTATCGGAGATTTATCCAAGATTTTTCTAAGATAGCAACCCCGTTGACCAATTTGACTAGAAAGACGGTGAAATTTGTATGGACCGACAAATGCGAAGAAAGTCTTCAAGAACTGAAAAGGAGATTGAGCGAAGCACCTGTATTATCATTACCAGATGATGCGGGAAATTTTGTGGTGTATAGTGATGCATCGCACAAGGGGCTTGGCTGTGTGCTCATGCAACATGGCAAGGTCATTGCATATGCATCACGACAATTAAAGGATTACGAAAAACGATACCCTACTCACGACTTAGAGTTAGCGGCAGTAGTTTTTGCGTTAAAGATATGGAGACATTATCTATACGGAGAAAAATGTGAGATATACACGGACCACAAGAGTCTGAAATATATCTTCACACAGAAGGAGTTAAACATGCGGCAGAGAAGGTGGTTAGAATTAATCAAAGACTATGATTGCGATATTCTTTATCACCCGGGAAAGGCAAATGTGGTTGCCGACGCTCTGAGCAGGAAAGGAAGGGAGAAGTTGTTTAATTTGACGACTCAGGAGGAATTGATAAGAGAAATGAAGAAATTGGAGATAGAAGTGAAAGGACCAGAAAAGTCTGGTGAGAAGTTAATTGTAATGGAAGCTTGTCCGACGTTGTTGAATAGAGTAAAGGAAGCTCAGGAAAAGGATGAAGAGTGTGAGAAAATCCGAAAGAGGATCACAGAAAGTGAGGGAGAAAAATTTCGAATGGATAAGGACGGTATTTTGAGATTTGAAGGGAGAGTGTGGGTACCAGCGGTAACTGAGTTGAGGGAAGAGATTTTGCACGAGGCACACAATACGACATATTCCGTTCATCCGGGAGGCACAAAGATGTACCGAGATCTAAGGCAACATTTTTGGTGGCCTAATTTGAAACGGGAAGTCGCAGAGTGCGTCAGTAAATGCTTGACTTGCCAACGCATTAAAGCAGAACATCAGCGGCCAAGTGGTTTACTACAACCATTAGAAATACCAGAGTGGAAATGGGAGCATATTACCATGGACTTCGTGGTAGGACTTCCAGTTACACAGAAAGGTTATGATGCTATTTGGGTTATCGTGGATCGACTAACGAAGACCGCACACTTTCTACCAATCAAGATCCGCTACAGTTTGAACCAATTAGCAAGCCTATATGTAAAAGAAATTATTTCACGACATGGAGTGCCGGTGTCAATTGTCTCTGATCGAGATCCGCGCTTCACGTCCAATTTTTGGAAGAGTTTGCAAGAAAGAATGGGAACGCAGTTGAGGTTGAGTACAGCTTATCATCCTCAAACAGACGGACAAAGTGAGCGAACAATACAAACGCTAGAAGACATGCTTAGGACTTGCGTGATGGATTTTAAGGGAAATTGGGACGACCACCTACCCTTAGTAGAATTCGCATATAATAATAGCTACCATGCGAGTATTGGCATGCCACCGTACGAAGCTCTTTACGGGAGAAAGTGCAGAACGCCGTTATGTTGGGACGAAGTCGGAGAACGACGAATACTCGGACCAGAGTTAGTTCAACAAACCGCAGACGTGGTGACAGTGATAAGAGCCAGACTTGTAGCAGCTCAAGATCGCCAGAAGAAATACGCAGATTTGCATCGGCAGGACCGAGACTTCAAAGTCGGCAGTTTCGTATTCTTAAAGGTATCTCCATGGAAGGGAAAAATCCGTTTCGGCAAGAAAGGAAAATTGAGTCCAAGATTCATAGGACCGTTCGAGATACTGAAGCGAGTGGGCGAAGTGGCATACAAAGTTGCGTTGCCACCCGAACTGGAGCATATCCACAACGTGTTCCACATTTCCGTGTTGCGACCGTACAAGGCCGACTACAAGCACGTGATTTCTTACGAGCCCATTCAAGTGGAGAAGAACTTGGCGTATGAAGAAATTCCTGTCCAAATATTAGATAGGAAAGAACAAACTTTGAGAAATAAAGTTATTTCATCTGTAAAAGTACTTTGGCGTAACCACGATGTCGAGGAGGCAACGTGGGAGTTAGAAGATAGGATGAGGAGGGACTATCCCCATCTATTTGTGTAACCTTGTAGCAATTCCGGGACGGAATTTTTATAAGGGGGGGAGGATGTAATACCCGAGAATTTCCATATATTATTAAATAAATATATTAATGGAAATGAGAATTTATTTGAATATAAATGATTTTGTGTTATGAGATGAATTAATTCAATTATATATAATTGAATAATTATAATAATTGAGAAATTGGTGGAGTTTGTGATAAACTCGTTGATTGCCTTGTGTGGCACAGTGGCGTAATATAAGAAGGATTATATTAATTTAAGCAAACAATTAATCTATATTAATTGTTAATCGAAGAATATTAATTAACTGTTATAAAATACTAATGAGGATCGATTAACAATATGTGATTATTATTATTGCAAGAAACTTAATAATAATGAGCAACGTGTTTATAAATACAATAAGATTTATATCAAAGTGATAATTAATCATATAAGGGTTAATTAAATTGTTATGGAGGTTAACAATTATATTGATGGATGTAGGATATGTGTATATTATTAATTAATATTCAAATTATAAGATGAGAAATTATATGTGCAAGCATGCGAATTAAATGTATAGTAACTATATGTTATGATATGTGTAGGTGACAAATGATGTGTGGATATACATTAAAATAATGTATCATGGATCTATTATAAATAATTGTTGAGTAATACAATTTAATAATATATGATATAATGTAATGTGGTAGTATCCGATGGTATTATATCAGTAAGATAAACGTACCTGGATTATATGTGTGTAAATTACACTTATTACATTATGTGAAGTACATTGTGATTTAAATTATAACCTAAGAGTACATATATATATAACATATGTATATGGTGTGTATATACAAGTGTAGTATTTGCAAATGCTGAGGAGTTAAATCAATTGTCTCATTTTAAGTGTCCCATTTGCTCTTCACGTGCTTGACATACAGCTAAGGCCTATTCCTTCTTCTTCTCCCCAAACTCAGCAACTAGCATTTCATAGCTCATGATTGTGGAGGGAGTGGGATTCATGATGAATCCAACCACTAATTACCTACCCTTTGATAACCTTCATGCATTCCTATAATCCGTTAGTTTGATATGGGATACAATTGCTTTGTCTGTATAATGGGAGTTCTATAAATATAGCCTCATCTCCTTCACATTTCTTTTGCTGAGAATTTCTTGCAAGGAAAGTAGAGAGTGAGTATCCATATATATATATATCAGTTAAAGAGGGAGTGAGGCAGCAATAAGCTCTAGCAGAAGGTATAATACAATTTCCATGCTCTTCACTTTCATTTTCTGTCAAAAGAACTCCATTGTTGTTCTCTGAGTTTTGTTGAAATTCTTGATTATGCCAAATTGGTTCATGATTGGGTTGTAGAACCCTTATATTGTTGTTATATGAACATACACACATGATAGAACCACTGAATAGTCTTTCATTTCCATTATTCCTCTTTAATTTCTGTGAATACATAAAATTCATAAATTAGTTAGAGTTCATGAAATTGGGAATTGATAATTGCTATTGACTGTTATAAAAGCATATATGTATGTATTAGTAAGTTAAACAAGTCTAATAGCATTTGGGTATGTTGAAATCGATGAAATGGAAGGTTTTTGGTCGGATTTCGCTGCAGTCTGAACTGCAGAAACTGCCTCGACGCCGCAGCGCCGCAGCCCGCGCCGCAGCGCCACTCGCGCCGCAGCCCGCGCCGCAGCGCCGCACGCAGTTCCACTCGCGCCGCAGCGCCAGTAGTGAGCTGCTGTGCCGCGCCGCAGCGCCAGCCTCTGTGTTCAGTTTTTCTGCATTCTGCAATAAAACTGTTATGAACTAATTGTTTGATTTTTGTTTAAACAAGCATGAAAGCATGATTAATACTTATATATAAACCTAATGAGGCAATGTGAACATGTTTTAGTATATTAGCATGCATGGTTAACCAAACGACATATAGTTTGAAAACGAACTTAAAGTTTCATGAACGACGTTAACATATATGAAGCATGTTAATATTCTGACTTTCGAGACATGTTAGTATGACCTAGAAACACATGAAATGCATACTAACTTATGTATATAGGTTCCGTGATATAATATGGACATGTGAACCCGACTAGTGCACCTTTCTAACAAAAATACAAGTTTTGAAGGTTGATATTGACATGTAAAAACCATGTATACATTCTGACTTTTCGAGCATGTTTATAGGGCCTTGAAATACATGAAAAGCATGTTAACTTGTGTATATGGGTTTCATAAGGAAGCATGAACATGATAGACCTTATTAATGAACTATACTAACAAAGTATAAGCTTTGAACGTGAACGTTGGTATGTTATGACGAGAATTAGAATTTGACATTTATGAACACATGTGATAGTACTCTTAGACTCATTCATGTGTCATGCATGTGTATATACCATGATTAGTTGCCATGATTAAAGTTTAGCATGAACAAAGCATGTTTTCAAGATAATAACAATGCTAGCTACATATATGCAATACGAGTACTCATGAGCATGACTAATACAAGTTATATGAATATCTTATGTGTTTAAAAGAGACCATGTTAGACCATATGAGTTCGTGTCCTTGAATGGCTTTAAGTATTAACTTAAGAACCTATACCATGTACGATTGGATTTGGAAAAGTTATACAAGCATGTAAAGTATTCTTTAAATATGAATACATGCTACGTGATATTATATGATGTTACTTGAACCCGATTTTGACGGTTAACTTAAGGAGATGCCGTAACTTGCTAAAATAAAATATATTTAGTATTGATTGTGGTCTTATGAGATATTAATAATATGCAAGCATGTTTGCTAATTGTTGAGATCTTATATTATATGAGAATGCGTTTAAACTCTAAAGAAAGAACGTTAAGGATAGAAATTATATTCTATATAACTGTGTAGCTAGGTAAAACTTAGCTTATGTGTTGATCGTATATTCAAAGAGAAAATGTGAAGTTAAATTATATGACTAATCATATATATACGTAACTGTATTACGATAGGAATTCGAAAGTGTTGATTTGCTTTTCGTGGATAAACTACGCTAAAGGCAAGTTCTCTTACTTACACTCTTTTAAAGTGCAAGTATCCTAAAACCTTGCACTACGTTATTTAACAGATATCGTAAGCGAGTATCTAAACCTTATCTCTTTGAATACGAATATTCTATCTTTGTATATTGCGAACTAGTTTCCTACTTAATCGTTTGAATTGAATTAGCATACTTGAACTCTTATTTCATTAAAGCTATTATTCATGTTGAACTTAGTGTTGTTAATGAATATTGTGAAAGTGTCTATGCCATTTGATTCGGCTAGACTTATATTATTGAAAAACGACCCAAAACCAATTGATTGGTGCGGGATCTTATATATGACTGAGAAGAACAAACTATAACTGTCGGAGAACCGACGCGCGCACTTGAGTATGATTGATTGTTATGCATAACGAGGGTACTTTAGGCTGATCACCTGTTGTATCTGTTTTTGTTGGATTTTCAGTTTATTACTGTCAAATCCTATGGAAGTTCATAGTCCTTAGTGACTGCTCAGTATTCAGTTATCTTGAAATCTTGAATTGATTTATTATTGAATCATATTGATATTATTCTGTCCTTAGTGGCTGTTATTGAGAACTGTTGATATTCTTGCTATCCTTGAACTATCAAACTTTCCTATACCCTTTCGAGAATTGAGAATTATATCATTTACCCTTGTTGTATATTACTTGCTGAGCAATTTGTGCTCATTCTTGCTTTCCTTAAAACATTTCAGTTAAGGCAGAGCATGGTGAACCTTCGGGCATTGATAAGGGCAAGGGCAAGGCTACCAACTAGCTTGTCTCTTTTATGTTTTAATATTTTAATGTTGTATTAAGATAATGTAGTAAGACTGGATTTGATTATGTTTAAGCTTAAGTTAGATTATGTAATAAGTCGTTTATTGATATTATTATGTAATCTATTAAGTACTGTAGGTTGCGAGACTTGGGGGAATAATTATAATAAATCATTGTAAATTATTCTAGAATAGAATTTCCGCTGTGATTGTGAAATATTTAGTTATTAATATTGTGATGTATTACCATGAGCACGTGATGAACCGAATTCGAGAGACCAAGAGGCGGTCCTGGAATTTGGGGGCGTCACAGATACCACAGTAGGGATCTTCCTCATTGGATTCACAAATCCAGCATCAGTGAGGTTTGGCAATAATATGGTGTAATCATGAGCCTTAGGATGCTTATGTGGGTTCTGACGGTTTAACCCGGATGAATAACCTAATCCGGCTCTTCCTGACTAGCTCGGGATCTGCATCGGGCTTTTGATTCCCTGGTGATTCTTTCCTAACCCTTCTCCAGGTTGGAAACCCAAAGACACCATCTCCTAGCCCACTGTCATCACTTTGGGGGACACTTTAGGCTTCAAGGCTGGTATCCTAACTGGTAGGTACTGAGTATCGCTCACTTCTAAGGCTTGAAAACTAGCAGGTTAATCCCTGCATCCAGGCTGATCATCGGCATATCTCCCTGTATGCAGATAGGGTATTCTGGTTCGGCATTCACCATGATTAGGTTGTCGTTAATAATGTATTTGAGTTGCTGATGGAGGGTGGATGGCAATGCCCCTACCATATGGATTCATGGCCTTCCCAACAACAAGTTGTATCATGTGGTGATGTTGAGCACCTGGAAGGACACATAGAAAGTGTGTGGACCAATCTCCATCGGAAGCTCTATTTCTCCCATAGCTTGTCGGCAAGATCCATCGAAAGCCCGGATGACCACATGACTGGTTTTGATCCAATTCGAGTTAATCTTTATCCTCTCTAAGGTGTCATAGGGACAGATGTTTAAGGATGATCCTTCATATATCAGCACACCTCCGATCACATATCTGGATGACATCACCGCTATGTGCAGTGACTTGCGATAACCCATCCCCTCTGCAGGTATATCATCTTCAGTGAAAGATATCACATTGTTGTTGAAAATGTGTTCTACCACGTGACAAAATTTCTCGGCATCCACGGTATGTGGCAGATGGGCTTCTTCCAGTACTTTCACCAGAATGTTGCGATAATCCACCAATGATAAGACCAGATCTAGAATTGACATTTGCTTGGGTGCATCCTTTAGGCTTTGCACCACTTTGATTTCATTGTGTCCCATTTTACTGAGGAACTCTTCTATTTTCTCTTCAGCCACCTTTTCTTTGGCCTTGATGACTGATTTGATCACCCGCTGAGGTAGGTACAATGGATTCTCCTTTGGTATAATGGCAATGTTGTTTGAAGTGGAACCTTCATCATTCCCGTAGTTCCATGGGACTCTCTTCAGACTGATCACTGGATACTAGGGTCTGAATGGTAATATCAAAGGTTCGGGTGCGGCCACCTTCACAGGATTTTTTGCTTCTTGACTCCCTTTCCCTGGTAGGATTAGGGGTGTAAGGGTTGGCTCCTTATAACATGAAATAACAGCCACTGTATCCTGATTCCATGCCGTGGGAATAAAGAGAGTTTCTTCATCCAGGAGACCATAATCCTGATTCCCTTTTATTAGTTCACCACCTTCAATCATGTTCTGAATTAAATGACGAAGTGCCTAGCAGTCCTCAGTATCATGGCCGGGTGCATTGGAGTGGTACTGGCAGATTCGGTCAGGTTTGAATTTCCTAGATCGTGAATTTATCGGGGGTAATAAGTTTGACACCATTCCCTCATTGATTAACATATGGAGGATTTTCTTCATCGGTTGTTTAGGTTGGTGAAATTCCTCTGGAAAGCGAATTCCCTATCAACTTGGAACTTCTCTTCCTTGGCCATCTTGTCCGCCCAGGGTGAGCTGATGAAAATGATAATGGTCTCTCATAAGAATGGGACTGATTTTTCGTGTGGAAGGATTTGCATCAGACTGGTTGGTCTAGTTTATCAGTTTTCTGGTGACCTGATGTTGGTATACGACCAGTTCTGCTAACTGTCCAATCTGCTCCTTGATAGACTTGATCTCCTGTTCTATCAGGAATCGCCTTTCTGAGACTTCCCAACTGTCTGGGTTGGATTGAGTTGATTCTCCGACATATTAAAGGTATTTGGATCCTTGTCCATTTTGCATGCTAATCATGTTGACACCTTCCTTTTTGTGCTGAGGGAAGAGATTATCCTGCATGTGTGGTTGCTCGGGCTTTGTCACCACAATCTCTCCATTGTCAATTAAGTCTTGAATTTTGTGCTTGAGAGACCAACAGTCTTGTGTATCATGTCCCGGGGATCCGGAATGGTAAGCACACTTTTTGCTTGGGTCAAAATTTTGTCCACCGGTATTGGTGGGTGGAAGGAGTTGAATGATCTTTTTCTGTGCTGTCAACAATTTTAGCACATTCTTGAGTGAATCCCCTAACGGGGTGAACGTTCTTCGGCGTCTGGCCTCCAAATTTTTCTGGAATGGGTGGTTTAAAGGTTGGGATGGATTTTGAAAAGAGGAATAGTTCCTCCTTTGAATGGGCATGCTGCTTGAATCACCCCTCTGATTTTTGTCCTTGCAATACTAAGGACACTTCTTCGTCTTTCTTCTTGTGTACTTTTCGGGGATTACTCATATAATTCCCGGACTGGATATGTTTGGCAACAGCTTCTAAGGTGGTCAGATCCTTTATCTTCCCAGATTTGAGCCCCGTGTTTGCCATTTCGTCGTGCTTGATCATTTTTGAGAATGGCTTTCCTATGCCTGCTAGGACCCTTTCATAATACGGGGCTTCTTGGATGTTGATGAAGGTCATGACTATCTCGACCTCATTCATAGGTGGAGTGACTTGTGCGGCCATTCGTCTCCAGCGTTGAGCATGTTCTCTGAAGGACTCAGTACTTTGTTTCTTGATTTTGGTTATTTGATATCTGTCCGGAGCCAGTTGAGACTGGAAATTGTATTGATTGGGGAAGGCATGTGCCAGCTCTTCCCAGCTGTGAATCTTAGAGTTGTCAAGATGGGCATACCAGGCTCTAGCCTCTCCAGTTAAACTTTTTTGGAATAACTGCATTCGGAGTTTCTCATCCTCTGCATAGGATCCGAGCTCTCCAATGAACACCTTTAAGTGAGTGTAGGGGTCTCCTAATCCATCGTATTTCTCAAAATCAGGAGCTCAAAATTTTTAGGGTAACGAGCCCCAGGGAAAATGCATAAGTCAGAATAATTGACACTGCCAAATGCCCTAGTCCCTTTGATAGACCGAATGGTTTCTTCCATCTGTTGGACTTTCTTCATAATGTCACTAGCTTCCTGTTCTTTGTTGAGGATGGTGATTTCAGAGGTTTTGTTGGTTGTATCCTGATTCTGTTATTCAGGAATCTGAGTGTCCTTCTTCCCGGTCTCTTGACTGCCACCTAGTGTACCTGGTTCTGTTTGACCCTGTGCTTGTTTCCCTTTAAGAGCTTTACTCTGTTCTCTCAAGAAAAGAGCCAACTTGGCTATCTGGTTCTTCAGTCCCTCAAACTCTTCCCTAGAGACAGGGGTGGATTCTGGCTAAGCACTAGAAGTCATGTCCCGAGATGGACTTAGTGCTTTCTTAGACTTAGATCTAGTGACAGGACCAATCTTTCACCTACAACAAAACGTAGGCGTGTCAATTTCCTAAGGTAGGTAGGGATAGGATGCATGCCATGATGTGTTTTTAAGGTTTTTTTAATCTTATCCTGCAAAACGGCGGTCAGTTTATTCTGATGACAGGATAATATAACAAGATGTATACAACAGGGAATGTATATTTACATTATGCTATTAAATTGAAAGAGGAAGGCATGAAGAGGCTTCCCATCGGATTTGGTTAATCAGAGGCTGACCTATCTTAGGCTGCTCTAGCGGCTTTTTCGGCATGAAGGTCCCCAGATCATTGCAATCTACTAGAGGGGAAATTAATCCGATCTTTCAACTGGAGCGAATAGAGCCTCACAGTATGTATATGATGGCATTGGTACGAGGCACTAATATGGGTGCGAAGCACTAAGAAAGCAGGAAAGCATTCATTCACATTCATTCCATGCAAAGACGCAGCATTCACGCATTCATTCAATGTAAAGACGCAGCATTTACACATAGGCAGATATGAAAGGGAAATTTTGAAAAGATTTGAACGCGACCTAAGCCCTCTACTGTCCCTAGCAGAGTCGAGACCTGTCGACGTCAAGAAAAAATTCAGGTCAGGTCAAACCCGGATTTGACCTGTACCTCCCGGGTCTCAACCCGGGGCTAACCTGTACCTCCCGGGTTGAGACTGGGGATGTCCTATACCTCCCGGGTTAAGACCGGGGCTGACCTGTACCTCTCAGGTTGAGACCGGGGCTGTCCTGTACCTCCCGGGTTTAGACCGGGGCTGTTCTATACTTCCCGGGTTGAGACCGGGGCTAACCTTTACCTCCCGAGTTGAGACCAGGGCTGACCTGTACCTCCCGAGTTGAGACCGGGGATAACCTGTACCTCCTGGGTTGAGACCGGGGCTGACCTGTACCTCCCGGGTTGAGACCGGGGCTGACCTGTACCTCCCGGGTTAAGACCCGGGCTGACCTGTACCTCCTGGGTTGAGATCGGGGTTGAGTTAACTGCCCAGTATTGAGACCGGGTTTGAGTTGATGGCCCGGTAATGAGACCGAGGTTGCTTTGATAGCCCGGTATTAAGACCGGGGTTGCTTTGATAGCCCCTTATTTAGACCAAGGTTGCTTTGATAGCCCAGTATTAAGACCGGGTTTGAGTTGATGGCCCGGTAATGAGACCGGGGTTGATTGATAGCCTGGTATTGAGACCGGGGTTGAGTTGATGGCCCAGTATTGAGACTGGGGTTGATTTGATAGCCCGATATTGAGACCGGGGTTGAGTTGATGGCTCGATATTAAGACCGGGGTGGACTTGATTAGACAGTTTTGCCCTCCTACAGTGTTAGTAACATGGAAACAAAATTTTGAGTGTCTACAACTTACATACTTGCTTTAGTGTCTCCACACAAATGATCATGAGATCAATCATTCTCATCCAATAAGCAAGCAACATATGTACCAATCTATCCGGATTTACTAATCCCCTTTTTAGTAATCCCACGATTGGGAACTATTTTAGTTTTTAAGCTTTCTTAGAATTTAGATCTTATTAGCATGATCAACATCATGATTCTAAAAGAATTGTTTAAAACTATGGGTTATTTACATATTATAAAAACAGCATCATGTAGATAATTAAATGCCTTTAATAAATGAGTACTTTTAGTAATAAATAAATAAGATCGTTTACAAAGTATGTGCTTTATCATCATACATGATTGGCTTGTATGCATTCTACTTTCATACATATATATATATATATATATATATATATATATATATATGTACTTGCACACAAATAATTGCAAATATCTTTGTTTTAAATTCTAAAATTATTTATAAAATTCTCGGGTATTACATCGAGTCTCTAACAGTGTTCAATATAGTATGCTGAGTGGTTTCCCACAAACAACCAACAAACTAGTTTCCCGTCTCATCTACACTATCTTTCACAGTGAGTTAGATCGGTTGCTAGTTCGTATTAAACATTTTCTCTATAAAGGAATTATTTAGCTCAGATACCGTATATCAACCATTAAAGAGTATGACTGTACCACAACTTAAACTTAACTTTTTATTCTTATCCTTTTATCGTAACTTATCCAAACCATTAAAACTATAACGTTCGTTAAGTTAATTTCACATTCCTTATGCTTTCTGAAAACTAAATGCCATACCTCAGGATTCATTCATTAACGCCTAGGTTATACTGTCATTTGTATGCCGAGAGTCAACATTCAATGTTAAGGTTACGCGTTCATAGCTTTTACATATTTTACATTACCTTATCTTAATATCTTACAACGTTCGGTCCATTTAACTCGAAACGTTAATTAAGTTATTAACACTAACTCGGCTTGTTCAACATTTATACGTTATCCATTTTTCTTCATTATCTCACGTTCAAACCATACACGGTGTGTACGATAAGCACGTTTAATTTACACGCACACTCAATACCACTACTTCGGTTTAAGTATTCTAACGCTTACGTTTCTTTCTACGTTCGTTATCCAATTCAAACTCAGACTTTCATTAACTTCATTACCGTTCGTTACGGTTTTCTTCATAATTACATATCTTACTTACTATATTCATCAACTTCTAAGTCATACAACCAATGTATACTTAGAACGTTCGCCCGATGCGAATACGATTCACGAAGATCGTTTACGTATTCTGCATTCACGTTGTTCATCTTTTAAACTTCCATTCAATCTTTAATTAAGGTTTTAATCACTTGTAATAGTGATTTATTACATGAACATCATGTTCATCGTCCCCTCATATGTCTAAGCCATATTGTTCGTTATATGCTAAGGCCGATCAATTAACTTTCATTACAATATTATAACATCCAAATGTTATAAGTCATCCTCCTCATTCAACGTCCAAGGAATTACAATCATAGCAATCCTACACGTTCATTTTAATGCGAATACGGTCCCCGGATATCGGTTATGTATTTTACGTTCGTAGGTTTATAACCTTTATTCGACGTTTAATCGTCAAACTTAAGATTTTAATCATCATTCTAGATATTTCTTTTCATGAATATTACATTCATGCTTGCCCCTTAATTACTGTGACGCCCCCAAATTCGGACCACTTGCGTCTCGAATTCGGTTCGTTTCTTTCTAATATCTAATATCTTCATAACATCTCACGCAACGAAAATAATAGAATAATTTATATTTATTTAATATAATTATTCATGTCCCATGGTCTCGTAACTTAAACATAGCTTCAACATCTTAATCATAGCTTAAACATAGCTAATACGTAGCTAATACATAAATACAAATTAAGTCTTATTACATCATCATAATAATTCTAACTAAGTACATAGCTACTCTGTAGCCTTGCCCTTGCCCTTGCCCTTATCTGTGCCCGAGGGTCCACCCTGCTCTACCTTAACTGAAATATTTTAGGGAAAGTAAGAATGAACAACAAGTTTGCTCAGCAAGTAATATAGCAATAAGGGTGAATAATATAGATTTCAAATCCCAAGGGTACAACAGTAAATGATAGTTCAAGAATAACAAGAAGTATCAATAGTTCTCAATAATGGTCGCTAAGGACAGAAAGATATCAATATGATTCAATGCTTAATCATTTCAAAGTTCAAGAATAATGAACACTGAGCAGTCACTAAAGACTATGAACTCTTACTAGAATTAACAGTAATATGCTGATAATCCAATAAAAATAAGTACAACAGGTGAACAGCCTAAAGTACCCTACATTATGCATAACATTTAATCGTACTCATGTGCGCACGTCGGTTTCCTGACAATTGTATAAAATTTTCCCTTCCATGAGGGTTGTTCATCTCATTAGAATTTATAAGATTCCGCACCAAGTCAATTGGTTTGGATAGCTTTCTAACATACGATATTAGTCTAGCCGAATCAAATGGCTTAGACAACTTTTGTAATGCATTTAGGAACGATACGTTCAATGCTTGCAACAACATCAAGATATAAAGTCAATGTTCGAATAATAACAAATATTTGTTTGACATGGAAACAATTTGAATTTATACAATATATAAAGTAAAAAGAGTTAGGGAACTTGCTCAATAAGGAGTAAGGTTCGAATACTTTCATTCAATACCAAAATCAAATGAAGTTAGGAAACTTGCCTTAAGCGTAGTTTACCAATGTATAGCTTATCAACACTTTCAAATCCTATTGTAATATAGTTACGTATATAGGGTATTCATTAGTTATGTACGTTGAATTCATAAACTTGATATGTAAGTTAAACACATACATAAGAGTCTAATTTAGTCGTACAATCCTATATGTATGTCATTACATACCTTATATACACGGAGCACGAAATTAGTTTATATGATACTATGAACTCAAATGACATAGTTCGTAATCATCTTTTGACTTAGCGTTTGAAAGTTTATAAACACTTATCCATTATATGGTTCCATCGTAACATACTCATTAACACTAGCATACCTTCACTAAACATGTATTGCAGATTAGGATAACAATACAAGCATGCATCAAATTTTAGATTTACAATTAACATGCTTTGTCCATTCTGCAAGGTGGCGCGGCCGCGCTTGGTTTGAACTAGGGAGTGGCGCGGCCGCGCTGCTCCCAGTTCAAACCAGAACTGAAACTCAGTTTGCATGGCCTAGCTCGCTCACCCACATACATTGATGATGACACATGCAGAATATACATGTTATGAGGTTTATAACTAGGTTTGATATTCTACCTCGCCTTTAACATAGTTCGTTATCAATTCTCATTCAACAAGGCTTTAGTGAGTCCAATTCAAAAGTTTCTCATGTTTAGCCATTATACATACGCAATGAGGTCAAAGTACCTTAATCATAAATATTCGAGTTATTCTAGTCATATAATTCAAGGTAGCATATGTGACGCCCCCAAATTCGGACCGCTCTCATCTCGAATTCGGTTCGTCACGTTCTAAGTAACTAATGACATAATAACATCTCGCGCAACGGAATTAACAGAATAGATTACATTTATTTAATATAATCATTCATGTCCCAAGGTTTCGTAACTTAAACATCTCATACACAGTATAAACCTAACTTAAACTTAACTAATACATAATATAATATAATCTTATTACATCATCATAGTATACTTAAAATAAGTACAAAGCTATTCCGTAGCCTTGCCCTTGCCCTTGCCCTTGCCCTTATCAGTGCCCGAGGGTTTGACTTGCTCTGCCTTAACTAAAATGTTTTTAAGGAAAGGAAGAATGAGCAACAAGTTTGTTCAGCAAGTAATATAGTAATAAGGGATCAATATAGTTTTCAATTTCCCAAGGGTACAATAATAGTTAATAGTTCAAGAATAGCAAGAAGTATCGGTTCTCAACAATAGTCACTAAGGACAGAAAGATATCAATAAGTTTCAACGCTTAATCATTTCAAGATTTCATAACAAGGAATACTGAGCAGTCACTAATAAATATGAACTTCTACTAGAATTAACAGTAATATGCTGATAATCTAATCAAAACAAGTACAACAGGTGATCAGCCTAAAGTACCCTACGTTATGCATAACATTTAATCATACTCAAGTGCGCACGTCGGTCTCCCGATAAATATATAGTTTCCCCTTCAAGAGGGTTGTTCATCTCAGTCAATTATAAGATTCTGCACCAATCAATTGGTTTGGATAGCTTTCAAATTCATGATATAGGTCTAGCCGAATCAAGTGGCATAAACCACTCTTTCAATGTATGTAAGAACAATTATAAGTTCAATACTCGAGATTAAACTCCAAAGAATGTAAACAACTCTATCTTAGTTACGAAGCATGAGGTCATAAGACATGAATCATACTTTCAATGGTTTACTCGTACGACCAATAATAGCACAAGCTTAAGTAATGCCCAATAAAGAGTAGGGTTAGAAACTTGCATCAAAGAGATAAGGTTTAGATACTTGCATAAAGTAAATGCGTCGGTTAGGATACTTGCCTTATGCGTAGTTTATCAATGTAAATCTTATCAACACTTTCTGAATCCTATTATAACATATTTACGTATATAGGATATCCATTAGCTACGCACATTCGATACATAAACTTGATATGTAAATCAACACACACATATGATTCTAACTTAGTCGTATAATCCAATATGTACGTCATTACGTACTTTACGTACATTTAACACAAAATCAGTTTGTAGGACACTATGAAATCAACTAACATAGTTCGTAATCATTACTTGATTTATCATTTGAAAGTTTGTAACCATTTATCAAATCTATGATTCTACCGTCAGCATGCTTATTAACCTTTGGACATACCACTAAACACGTATCGCAGATTAGGGTAGCAATTCAAGCATGTATAGATTTTAAATTTACAGTTAACATGGTCTGCCCATTTTGCAGGGTGGCGCGACCGCGCTTGGTTTGAACTAAAGAGTGGCGCGGCCTCGCTGCTCCTAGTTCAAACCAAGAAAGGGCTGCTCCTGCAGAATCGAAGATCATCCCGATTTACACTTAGACGATGACTGATACGAAACACACATGTCAGGATGTTTATAACTAGGTTCGACCCTATACACATGCAATGAGGTCAATAAGTCTCAACTACATATGCTCATGTCATCTTAGCTATGTATTTCATGTTACATGGTTTTACTTCTTAAAAGCTCATTCTATATCATGCTCAACTAGTTTACAATGAACGTGGCTAGTTAGGCATACATTTCAATCATGTTTATATGCATATAATATCCTAACATGATGATTATAAATTTCAGAATACATACAAGGTGATTATCAACCAAATTAGTTTCCCAACCTTTTAAGTTTCTTTTGAAAGTCTCATGTTAATCAACTAATCATGCAAAGCTACTTCACTTACTATACATCATGCTTTTATATACACATAAATAGACCATATAAGCATGCTTTCAAGTCCAGAATTTAAAGTGTACATAGCTCATTGAGTTTGCACTTTGAAAAACTCAAGTTTCCTTTGGAAACCAAGCTTTGGTAAGTGTCTACATGAAAGGCTACTCAAACTAGCAAGTCAGGGACCTACATAGTCTTATTTAAGTTCAACTAGCATGTTCAACATCTCAGAAACCACAAAAACCATCATTTGGTTCTGCAGAAGGGCGCGGTCGCGCCCTGTTTGTACTAGGGAGTGGCGCAGCCGCGCCACTCCGGTTCCAGCCAAGAAACTTTTTGCTTGTGTAGAGCTTCAACCCAACTCTCAAATTAGTTCATGAAACAAGCTTACAAACAACCACATTACATCTATAACATGTATACAAACCTAACTATCATGCTAGCATCATTTCACATATCCAATTACAACTATTTCATGTTAATTTCTATGAATTGGAAATGCTAAACTTAAAAGTTTGAATAAGTATTATACCTGTGACGCCCCCAAATTCGGACCGCAATTGGTCTCTCGAATCCGGTTCGTCACGTTCTCACGGTAATAACTAAATAACTAAAATCATACAATCACAGCGGATAATCTAGAATAATATACAATGCTTTATTATATTTATTCCCCCAAGTCTCGCAACCTACAATACTTAATAGATTACATAATAATATCAAATAAAGACTTATTACATAACCCTACTTAAGTTTAAACATAACTCTGAATCAGTCTTAATACATCACCATAGTTGTCATAATACAACACCAGAATTTCAAAAACATAAAGGGACTGGCTAGTCGATAGCCTTTCCCTTGCCCTTATCTTTCCCAGAGACACCTCCCTGTTCTGCCTTAACTGAAAGGTTTTAAATAAGCAAGAATGAGCACAAATTGCCCAGCAAGTAATATACGATAAGGGTAAAGAGTTTTATAACACGAGTTTGAAATATCAAAGTATAATCTCGATGATAATGCAGAGTTTAAAGAATAATATCATGAATAACGAGTATCAACAATTCTCAAACCAAATTCTTGGAATATAAAACGATAGTTCATTATGGACTAACAGATATATATGAATTCAAAGGCAATCAACGTATCCAGCTGGATAAAATAATTTATACTGAGCAGTCACTAAGGATTATTGAACATCTACTAGAATTATCAATATTAAACTGATAATCCAAAAAAAATAAGTATGATAGATAATCATCAGTCTACAATACTTTATGTTATGCATAACATCACAATAATTTTCACGCGTGTGTTGGGCTTCCAACAATATATACACTCCCCTTACCATAAGGGTTGTTCAACTCAATTTTCAAAGATTCTGCACCAGTCAATTGGTTTGGATAGTTTTCTAAATATGCATATAATCTAGCCGAATCAAATGGCATAGACATTTTCACAATATTTAAGAACAATACTAAGTTTCAACATGAATAATAGCTTTTATAAGACTCGAATGAAACAAGAGTTTACTCAATAAGTATACTAACTCAATTTAAACGAGTAAGTAAGAAAACTTGCTTTCACAAGGATCCATTACATAAAGTAAATGCAAGAATTAGGATACTTGCAATTAATAATACAAGAATGAGTTCAAGGAAACTTGCACAATAAAAGAGTGTAAGTCAGGGAACTTGCAATAAATGTGAATATTTGCTAATAATCAGTGAAGGTGGACTAATCAAAAATAATTATCCACTAGCATACAAAAAAATAATAATAACTCGAGTTGAGTTAGAGAAACTTGCCTTTTGCATTGATTACCGCTTATAGCACAACCACCTCAATGAACTATATTATCATATTTATGTACGTATAGGTATTCATTAGTCACACACACATATATATCAACAGGTATTTATTACACATATTTCTATTCATGTATGCTATACACATTAAAACTCATAGATGTATAATCCACATTGTTCTTACTTTAGAACATTCTAGCAATTTTAGTCTCATATGCTCATTTCCTGTTTGTATATGTGAAATATTACTTAAGTCACGTACTCTGTTTCAAGTTGTTTCACACCTACATATTAAGGAACTTTTAAACTAGGTTCTGTCCCCTTTTTTTATATTCATGCGTGAGTAGTTTATGACTAAATAATAATATTTATCACGTTAATCCAACCTTTTCCAAGGTCACGATGCTATCTCCGAATCCGAAAACATCATCTGAAGTCAAAGATGTCATCTCCGAAGTCGAAGACATCACCCAAAGTCGAAGACATCATTCGAAGTCGAAGGCATCATTCAAAGTCGAAGACATCATCCGAAGTCGAAGACGTCATCTCCGAACCCAGCTCTTCGGGACAGCTTCAGTCCTTGGGGATTAAGACCGCTTCTTCTATCCCAACACCCATCTAACTTCTCCTCAAACTCCATAGCTATCTGTACTACATGTCTACTAGACGTGTGCACAAGTTGGTTATCTCTAGAGATATACAGTATCTAATTAATCAAAGTTCACAAGATTTATCGAGTTTGGTTTGCTAATTAAGAGGCAAGGACCCGAAGGAATATCATAGCAGGTCCCCGAGGAATGCCTAAGTTCTTTTCGGCAGAGCCTAAGTTCTTGGGTTTGTTGAGGTTAACTAGGGGTACACAGATAGCCAACTTATCACTTTATTCAAGTTATTAGTCAGTTTAGTACTTTTAATGCTTGGTCTTAGATACAACTATCATGATAACCAATACAACTCCTTCTCATGCATACTACATTACTTAACCAAAAGAACTAACTGGCTAAAATTGATAGGTAATACTTAAGGTAACAAGGTCATACCTTTATGCCTTTACAGTTGGTTCTCCTAGATTCTGCCTTCCCGAACAGCAAGAACTTCACAGGTCTCCTTCTTTCCTCTTAATTCTCTCTCTGGCTCTTTCTCTTATACTAGAACGTAACAAATGAAATGTGGCAAATTTCCACCAACACTCTAAGGCTCCTATTTATAGAAAAATCATTATCCAATAATTGGGTATTAACCAAGGATAAAAGTGGATCCATTCATGCTCAAGGCAAGAATGTTAAGATTTCAGCTTGAATTAGCAAAAAAAAAAAAAAAAAAAAAGTGGAGTTGGTGCAAAGCTCAACCAACCCATACTATTCCTACACTATTCCTAGTACTTGCACCATCATTTCCCTCACGTGGACTTTACTTGTGAGCTCAATTAGCAAGTAAAATCAACAACTTGGCAAGGGGAAAGGGCCTGATCGGTCATGGGGCTCATTGCCCTATGTTACATTTTATTTATTCCACATTTTGTACTATAAGCTAGTATATTAGCTTCCGAATTGTATACATTTACATATACTCGTATAATTATGTGACCCAAGTGTATTGGGCTAATCCAATAAAATGCCCCTTGGGCTACTAGCACAATTTAATCAGCTCTTGGATCAAATATACTTATTTAGTTTCCCCACCACACATCATATTGCCACATGTGCTACTTTATACAATTTAGTGAATTATATAATTTCCTTCATTTATATCATATGTCCCCATTCATATATTAATGTCACACTTCATTTTATCTAATGAAGAAACCTTAGTAAAAACTAACTACACGTTAAATGTCCTTGCACATAGAAATCAATTAACAAAAATTAGTCTATCACAATATTTAATATGGTACTAATTAATCTCGTTATTATCTCATTCCATCATTAATTTACTTAATGAATTCCTTAGTCTTTCTTCATGCTGCACTAGGCAATTCTCATGAGCTTTGAATTACGCTTTTTATCAAATCTCCCATATTACTCCATTATCATAGGCTTATTCAATTAAATCTAATTGAGTTACTCATCTCATAACACATAAATATTTATATAAAGAAAATATTCACATCTTTATTAATATCATTATTAATATTTATTCACAAAATTCACGGTTCTTATAATACCTGTTAAAGCTTTGAGTTGCACAAGACTTGCTCTCAATATCAGATTACACACTCACTCTACTCTCTCTATATCAACTTAGCAACAAATTCTAGCAACATCAAATGAGTAGAGGAGCTTGCTATTTATAGAAGAATGAATGTCCATGTCAAGGCTTTGTCCATAATTTGAAACCAATGGAGGAAAGGAAGAGATGATGGACAACATTTGTTTGGTGAAACAGTGTTAACAACTCTATCAACCCACTCCCCTCTCATCATTGGCTACCATTTCTAGCTTGAGGAACACAAGGAAGAGAAAGGCTATGCTATGATATACACGTGAATGAGAAATGATGGGTGACTCTCATTTTGAGACAAGCTAATACTCAGCATTTGCAAGAGAGACAATGCCACACACTATATGCTTAATACACATATATGTATACTTAGGTTAATACACCTACACATATATATACATAGGTTTTAAATTCATTTGGGTACATACATGGATTTTAATGATATAACAATATTACAATGTAGTAATTTGGGGTACTTGTATACACATCAATATATAATCCATGTACATTTTGATAATACCAAATTATGATTTAATTGAGTAGTGACACACCACATTATCATAAACCTTATTATTTCAATTATTTTTACTTATTGAAAGAATCATTAATATCAATTATTTATATAGTCTAATTTAATATTCCATAAAGTACACACTAATGCACTATACATATCACATGGTCACATAAACATCATTTGTGTAACTTACACAATTCATTAATCTTACTATATAGTTTCTATATTATATAATCTCTTGTAGTGTCACACTACACTCTATATTATATAGATGTAGCATTTAATTATATGTCGTCGCACATACCAATTAAATAAACAAATACTAATCTATTATATTAATTAATTATTTATTCATTAATATGCTATTACTCATAATAATAATTAATTAACATCATTATATTAATTAATCATCCACTTATTAATTCCCTCTTTAATTAATTAATCCATCATAATTTCCATCACCGTGCCACACAAGGTATTCTACGAGCTTATCATAAAGTCCATATTTTTCTCAATTATCATTAATTCAATTTAAATTAATTGAGTTACTCAGTTCATGCCACATAAACATTTATATAAAATAAATATTTACATTCTTATTAATATCAATATTAATATTTATTCATGAAATTCACGGTTCTTACATCCTCCCCCCCCCCTTATAAAAATTTCATCCTCGAAATTGGTACAAGTTTACACAAATAGATGGGGATAGTCCCTCATCATCCTATCTTCTAATTCTCACTTGGCTTCCTCAGCATCGTGGTTTCACCAAAGTACTTTTACAGAAGATATAACTTTATTTCTTAATATCTGTTCTTTCCTATCTAGTATTTGGATAGGAATTTCTTCATACGCCATATTCTTCTCCACTTGAATGGGCTCGTAGGAAATCACTTGTTTGTAGTCAGACTTGTAGGGACGCAACACTGAGATGTGAAACACGTTGTGGATGTGCTCCAACTCGGGTGATAATGCAACTTTGTATGCCACTTCGTCCACTCGCTTCAATATCTCGAATGGTCCTATGAATCTTGGACTTAATTTTCCCTTCTTGCCAAATCGTATCTTTCCTTTCCAGGGAGATACTTTCAAGAAAATAAAACTACCGACTTTAAAGTCCCGGTCTTGTCGATGCAAATCCGCGTACTTTTTCTGGCGATCTTGAGCTGCAACCAGTCTGGCTCTTATTACTGTCACCATGTTTGCGGTTTGTTGCACTAGCTCTGGTCCTAAAATTTGTCGTTCTTCGACTTTGTCCCAACATAATGGTGTTCTGCATTTTCTTCCGTAAAGATCTTCGTACGGTGCCATGCTGATACTCGCATGATAACTATTGTTATACGCAAATTCCACTAAGGGTAGGTGGTCGTCCCAATTTCCCTTGAAGACCATCATTCAAGTCATAAGCATGTCTTCTAGCGTTTGTATCGTTCGCTCACTCTGTCCATCTGTCTGTGGATGATACACAGTACTCAACCTTAACTATGTTCCCGTCCTCTTTTGCAAGCTTTTCCAGAAGTTTGACGTGAAGCGCGGATCTCGATCAGAGACAATTGACACCGGCACTCCATGTCGTCAAACAATCTCCTTAACGTAAAGATTTGCTAACTGATTCAAATTATATCGGATCTTGATCAGTAGAAAATGTGATGTCTTTGTTAGTCGATCCACGATAATTCAAATGGCATCATATCCTTTCTGCGTGACTGGAAGTCCCACTACGAAATCCACCGTAATGTGCTCCCATTTCCACTCTGGTATTTCCAATGGTTGAAGTAAACCACTCGACCTCTGGTGCTCTGCTTTGACGCGTTCGCAAGTAAGACATCTACTAACGCACTCTGCTACTTCCCGTTTTAGATTGGGCCACCAAAAATGTTGCCTCAGATCCCGGTACATTTTTGTGCCTCCTGGGTGAACGGAATACGTCGTATTGTGTGCCTCGTGCAAAATTTCCTCTCTCAATTTGGCTACCGCTGGCACCCACACTCTCCCTTCGAATCTCAAGATATCTTCTTTATCCATTCTGAATCTTTCCTCTTCCTCTTCTGCGAGCCTTATTCTTATTTTCTCACACTCTTCATCCTTTTCTTGTGATTCCTTTGCTCTATCCAGTAACACTGGACGAGCTTCCATTGCAAATAGCTGTTCTTCAAACTTCCCCGGTCCTTTCACCTCTATTTCTAACTTCTCCATTTCCCTTATTAACTCCTCCTGAGCTCTCAATTAAAACAATTTCTCCCTTCCTTTTCTGCTCAGAGCGTCGGCTACTATGTTTGCCTTTCTCGGGTGAAAAAGAATATCACAATTATAATCCTTGATCAATTCTAACCACCTCCTCTGACGCATATTCAACTCCTTTTGTGTGAAGATATATTTTATACTCTTATGGTCCGTGTATATCTCACATTTCTCTCCATACAAATAATGTCTCCAAATTTTTAACTCAAAAACTACTACCGCTAACTCTAAGTCGTGAGTAGGGTATCATTTTTCGTAATCCTTCAATTGTCGTGATGCAAACGCAATGACCTTACCATGTTGCATAAGTACACAGCCAAGTCCCTTGTGAGTTGCATCACTATACACCACGAAACCTCCCACATCGTTTGGTAATGATAATACAGGTGCTTCGCTTAATCTCTTCTTTAATTCTTGAAAACTTTCTTCGCATTTCTCCATCCATACGAATTTCACCGTCTTTCTCGTTAGATTGGTCAACGGGGTTGCTATTTAGAAAAATCCTAGATAAATCTTCTATAGTACCCAGCTAACCCTAAGAAACTTCTTATCTCTGTTGGTGTCTTCGGCTGCTCCCAATTACTCACTGCCTCTACCTTTGCAGGGTCTACGGAAATTCCATCCTTATCTACCACGTGTCCTAAGAATTGAACCTTCTCCATCCAAAATTCACATTTTGAAAACTTCGCATACTTCTTCTCTTCCCTTAGCGCTTCCAAAACCATCTTCAGATGTTCGGCGTGCTCTTATTTTATCTTCGAGTAGATCAAGATGTCGTCGATGAAGACTACCACAAATTTTTCCAAGTAGGGCTTGAAAAATCGGTTCATCAAGTCCATGAATGCTGCCGGAGCATTAGTCAATCCAAATGACATTACCAAAAACTCGTAGTGCCCATAACGGGTTCGAAACGCCGTCTTTGGTATGTCCTCTTCCCGTACTTTCAGCTGATGATATCATGTCCGTAGGTCTATCTTTGAGAAACACTTCGCTCCTTTTAATTGGTCAAAAAGGTCGTCTATCCATGGTAACGGATATCTATTCTTGATCGTTACTCTGTTCAATTCTCAATAATCGATACAGAGCCTCATCGATCCGTCCTTTTTCTTAACAAACAAAACCGGTGCTCCCCAAGGAGACACACTCGGTCGTATATAACCTTTATCTAGTAACTCTTGCAATTGTATCATCAATTCTTTCATTTCTACTAGCGCCATATGATATGGAGCCTTCAAAATTGGTGCCGTTCCCGGTGCTAGGTCTATTACGAATTCGATTTCTCTGTCTGGCGGAAGACCAGGCAGATCGTCCGGAAATACATCTTGGAATTCTCTCACTATGAATATATCCTTAATTTCTACTCCCTTTTTCTAAGTATCTATAATGTAAGCTAAGTAACCTACACATCCTTTCCTTAACAATTTCTTGGCCTGCATCATCGTAAGACAACACGATTGCTTAAGCGATGAGCTACCATAAAACACTACCTTAGACTTATTCGGAGTCTGAAGGTTCACATTTTTATTCTGACAATCAATTATCGCAGCATGGTTATACAACCAATCCATTCCCAATATTACGTTAAATTCTTCCAATCTAATTGGAATTAAGTCTACGCTCAGTTCATGATCTTTAATGTTTGCGCGACAATTTTGGTATATGAATTCTACAGGGATCACTTCCTTATTTGCATTTTCTAAGTTCAAAGGATTTCCTAATCGTTCTCGGGGTGAATTAAGTCGACTAGCAAATTCTTTAGATACAAAAGAATAGGTGGCACCCGAATCAAATAATACATATGCATTTATATCATTGATTGGGATAATACCTGACACCACGTCCTTCGCAGCTACTGCATCCTGAACGATCATGTTAAAGGTCCTAGCGGTTGGGCAGTTGGATTGTGTCGGTCCGCCAATCATTAGTTTACTGCCTCCCCTATGCTGGCCACTTCCTCTGCCGCTCCCTTTCTTTGGGCAGTCCTTAATCCGGTGCTCAGTTGAGCCACAAGCGAAACACCCCTGGATCTTCTTTAGCTTCAGGCAACTGGGTTGTAGCAGGTACTGCGCCCCTTCCAGCACTCGCCCTGGTGATTCTTTCCACACTTTGGGCATCCTTCTTCCCTCTTCTTAAAACCTCCATGAAAATTTCCCACTTGATTGTTGTTGTTATTCTCCCACTTCCTCTTTCCTTGATTACTTCCCCCGCTACTGCTTCCTCCACGACTTTCTCCCCCAGTGTTCTTACCCTTCTTTTCCTTGTTATACAAACTCAAAGCTTCACTTCCTCCCTCTGCAATAATAGCCTTCTCCAGCAATGTCACAAATGAATCGATCTGAAGAACCGACACCTTGTTAAACAACCAAGGCTTCAGTCCTTACTCAAAACGTCTAGATTTCCTCTCTTCATCCCCTACCTAGAGTTCTGCAAACCGCGCTAGTTCATTAAACTTAGCCGCGTATTGCGCCACCGTCATATCCCCCTACTTAAGTTCTAAAAACTTCACTTCCATTCTATTCTTCATGCTCTTCGGGAAATAGTTCTCGAAGAACAGCATCTTGAATATCTCCCATACGATTATCCCTTCTCCCGCTCTTTGCTGATTCGCCTCCCACCATTAGTTGGCTTCTCCCCTCATTATGTAGGTAGAAAACACCGTCTTCTGGTCTTCACCCACACGAGCGATGGTGAAAGCCTTTTCGATTTCTTTAATCCACGTTTGCGCCATAATCGGATCAGTAGTACATTCAAACTCTGGAGGTCCTATACTCCTAAAGTCCTTAAAGTTTGTGACTGGAACTGCTTGGGGATTGGGGCGAACGGGTTCATTGTTCCTTCCCCTAAGAGCTTCCCCTAGCAAATCAACTAATTTCTGAGTGGGATTTACTTGCTCTCTTTCGTTGTTCACTGATTCCTCAGGTGCAGTTAATCTACGTTTGGGCGGCATTTTCTTCATCACAAAATTTTCATTTTTATTATTTAATTATATTACTTAAACATTTCTCAAATGAAAAAGGAATAAAATTTTATAACACATTTCTGATATAAGATTCATTTATATTTATATGCCAAATCATTACATCAAAATGATTATCCCTAGCATACTTTTATAAATGCCAACACATCCCCTAATATCACAAAAGATGGGGGAAAATACTAACATACTACCCCTCTAACATAAGCCTAATCGGGGTTTACAACTATCCCATATCTTACACAAAAGATTAGGATTACATCACAATATATACCTCACATAAAGAACTACTACAACTACTACTAGACTACTGGGTCTCATCCCAACATTCCGCGCTCCACAGCGCTCTTGTACTCTATCTGCGCTATGTACGCCATCAACTCCCTACTCATGGTATGTTGGGTCTGTCCCTACTCCGCCGGATAGTGATATACACCATCAATCACTCTCTTAATAGCCGAGCGAAACACGTAACCCATCTTGTTCACCTTCCTCTTCTTACACCTAACTTCATCCTCTAAGTCGTCTGCCCTCTCATTAGCCGTTTCCCACTTCTCCTCGAACTTGATCCTATCCATAACCTCCAACTCTAGCTGAGTACGGAGAGCCTCCTTTTTCGTCTTCTCGCTCAACTCTCTTTACTCCACCTCTTCCAGCTTTCCTGCCAAATTGACATTCCTAGACACCAATCTGTGAAACAGAATCCCCATCTGGATTCCTGCCTCCTTGAGGTAAGCAATCTCCACCTCTAACTCTTGCATCGTTAACTTCCTCTGGTGGTCCTCGTCCTTCAGCTTCTGGAACTCGGACTCCCTCTCCTGAGCCTCAGCCTCTAACTCCTGGACTCTGCAGTCTAACTCTAGGATCCGCTCCTCGTATTTTCCCAACATCTGCTCCTCTATAGTAGCCTCGTTAGAGTCCTCCATGGGCTCCTCCTCTTGATCAGACTCCACCTCAATCTCGTCCTCGTCGTCAAACTCAGACGGTGCAACTGCCTGCACAGGCTCAGCCTCTAAAGGTGCCTCATATACGATATATATATCTCGGGGCTCCTCTTCGGCCACTCTACTAGGTCCTCCCATGTCTGTCATCCTACAAACACAAGACAAACAAATAACAAACTCTATTAGAATGTTAAATAAAACATAAGTTCATTATATAGAATGAAATTATATTTCATAACATACTAAGTCTCTCCAAGAAAAACTCTACATGAGTTCTATCTCCTTCTAAGTTCTCCTAAGTTATAATCTAAGAACTCTCATTCCTAAGGTTTATAACTACTGTGACAACCCCGAATCCGGGTCCTCTGACCCCGGTCCGGTCGCCATGAAACAATATTAACATCCACCTTTAAGTAACATACGATAACTAAAATGCGGAATATAATAAACGTACGTCGTTCATTTAAAAGGTGTTACTAGTCTCAAGATTCGATAACCTTAAATAAAATCTTACAATCATACCCTAGAATAAATATTAGGGTTCATATTACATTAACAGTAATTAAACAAATCATAAAGACAAAGTCTGCTCCTTGCAAACTATCCTATATCTTTCCTTTACCCTTGTCCTTCCCTGAGGCCTCGGGCTTAACTGTAATATAAGTCATGATATAGCAAGAATGAGCAACAAGTTTGCTCAGCAAGTTTAAATACAACAATAAAGGATATATCATGATGAATGGAAAAATATCTGACAATGATTTCAACAAAATGAATATCTTAAAGATCCAACAATATGAATATTAGAACAATTCAATAATATGAATATCTGAGCGATTCAACAATATGAATATCTGAACGATTCAACAATATGAATATTAGAACGATTCAATAATATGAATATCTGAAAGATTCAATAATATGAATATTAGGACGATTCAATAATATGAATATCTGATAGATTCAACGATATGAACATCTGAACAATTCAACAATATGAATATTAAAAGTAAAGATAATAAATGCCTTTAGAATGACTGATAGTCTAGACTCTAAACTATAACTTTCCAATGGGTTCAATAGCTAATTGGCCCTTTTTAGAATTACTGGCTTCTGGCTACAGAAAATAAGTACCTCGAGGAGATCAGCCTCGGGCACAACGTGAATATGCATAACACTTAAATCTGCTTACTCGTATCATATATATTAGATACCTGGGCACACTCCTACATATGAGGGGTGTTCTGTTCCGTTTAAGAATCCTTACCATCAATTGGTTTGGATAACTTCAAAGAAAATTTCATACACTAGTCTGATCGAGCAAAGGTTCAGACTCTTACTGACACGGTTCAAGAAATTTAGAACCTTCAATAATGTACAAGTCCAAGACTGTACGAGCTCAAATGCACTAGGTGCGGACATCAATAATATTAATGTGGAATAATTGATAAGTAATTAAACCACTAAATAACATGCTTGGAAATAAAGTTCAAGCAATTAAGTAAACAACTTTCGATTCAACAATAACCTACTCAATACAATATTGAGAAGGATAGAGAACTTGCACAAAGTGAAGTTTAGAATTTGCACAATATATGAATTTGTGTAAGTTTGGGGAACTTACACAATACTCAACGTGTGAAGTTCGGAGAACTTGCACAATACTCAATGTATGAAGTTCGGGGAACTTGCACAATACTCAACGTGTGAAGTTCGGGGAACTTGCACAATAATAGATTCCTTGCATAAAATAAATGCATAGGCTTAGACACTTACAATATCAAAGAGTGAAATTTGGGAAATTTCACCATAATAGATCCCTTGCATAAAGTAAATGCATAGGTTAGGACATTTGCTGACAACGCTCTTTGAGTAAAGTAAACACAAAGATAAGATACTTGCACAATATACGAGTTTGTATAAGTTTAGAGAACTTTCATAATAAAGAAATGAAGTTCGGGAATTTGCAAAATAACCAAAGTGTGAAGTTCGGGGAACTTTCACAATAACCAAAGTGTGAAGTTCGGGGAACTTTCACAATACTCAAAATGCGAAGTTCGGAGAACTTTCACAATACTCAAAATGTGAAGTTCGGGGAACTTTCACAATACAATAATAACCTGCTCAAAACAATATGATAAGGGTAGGAAACTTTCAAAAAAAAAACAAGTGAAGTTAAGAAACTCGCTTACACGACTCATTGAATAAAGTAGTGCAAGAAAGCTAGAATACTTGCACAATAGGGTCCGGATACTTGTACAATAAATAAGTATAAGTCAAGAAACTTGCTCAAATAAAAGAGTAGTTCAGGGAAACTAAAAATACCCTGCTCAATATAAAATTGAGTAAAGTTAGGGAGACTTGCACAAATAATAAGTGTAAGTCAGGGAACTTGCTTACAAGATTTATCAAATAAAATAGTGCAAGGGTCTAGAATACTTGCCTGTTTGCTCAGCTATAAATAATTCTAGATTTAATTAAAACTGCGTTGGAACGACCTAGCATTAACAAGTCGGCCTCTCCAATTAGTATATATAAACTAATATAAGTTCACACATACAAGACTCTAGTCATTATATAATTCTATCACGTAGTTCACGTAAGTCAATCTAATCCTGTCTTAGATTTAATAATTTTAGATTGTCTAGTTCATAAGCATCAACATAGGCTTGAACACATAGCACTTCCAGTTACTGATATAAATCAACACATATGTTTATCAAGTTTATAATCTCCCATTCGAAACTAGCATGCTCGTCCTAATCCAATTTCGAAGTCATATGTTTTCATACCGGTAATTCACATACTTTAACTAATATATGCTCATGCTTCAAGATCGGTTACTAAGGTCATGTTATCACATAACAAGGCTAAACAATATATAATATATATGCTCGAGTATACTACACACATATACTTTAATCACGTAGTTCGTGCTTCAGAAATTTATTTCTTATGAATACGTGCATATCCGAAATTCACGCTTTGACCAAACGAGGTCTATGTTAATATGCTTATAGGTCTAACGAACTCTAATACACATGCTCGCATGGTCATAATATCATTCACATGGTATTCAATGCTATTTCACATTCTAAGTTTCTCTTACAAGGTACACCAAGTCAAAAAGACAATATGGTACATGTAAAGTATCTCGTAACCATTACTCACAAGTATTAGAATGCATACAATAAGTTATATGTATTTAAGTGGTCACAATCTAAAAGACGCAAGTCTTAGTTATGTTTACTTTGAAAGTCTTTAAGTTTCGCTTGAAAAACCTCTTGAAGCTTTCAATCAAGTATGCTAACGTGTTTAACATTTTAAACATACATTTCAAGTTAATATAAACCATGCTATTATGCTCGCAAAAATCAGAATAGTAACATGGCATAGCATGTCAAGGTTTGTGTTTCATTTTTGTTAGGAACGTGCATTAGTAAGGTTTATATGATCACATTTCATTATGGAACCTATATACGCTAGTTAGCATGCTTCTCATACAATTTTAAATCATACTAATATGCTTGCAAAGTCAGAACACTAACATGCTTCATATATGTTAACATTCGTTCATGAAATCTTAAGTTTTATTTCAAAACCATAAGTGATATGTCAACCATGTGTATCATCATTGTTATGCCGATTCAATTACTTGTATATACTCCTATAAGTGTATTAAGTCTGTTCACATGCCTGCTCTAAGGGATAATGCATGATAGTATACAACAGGCTTGCATCAGAAGAAGAAAACCAGCAACTGGTACTGGCGCAGCTGCGCAGGCTGTTGGCCAGAGACAGTAACTGCTCTGCTTCGGCAGTTCCTTCAGCCCATCTCAGAAAACAATTTAGAATCCTATTCTATTGCAGCTACATTACATAACTAACATGATTATAACTTTATATAACACTTAATGAACATATTCCAATCACTAAATCAATCAACATATGATCAATTCAAGAATCAATAACTTAGGAATTTACAAAAAATTAAAATCATGAAAATGGAGTTATACCTCTGAAATTCTGCAATTTGGTTTGCTGCTACAACAAATTATATAATGCTGCTATACTACTCTCCCTTAACTTAATTGAAACTCTCAGCAATGCAAAATGAGAAGGAGAAGAGCTCTTATATAGGCAATTGAAATACCAGACAACTCAATTACCTTCCATATTAAATCAAAGGATTACAAGAATGTTCAATGGATAATAGAGAGTTGGTGATTTCACTCATGAATCCCACTCCCCATCTATTCATTAGCTCTATATTGCTAAGATCGAGGGAAGGAGTAGAGTAGCTAGCCATGTGGTAGTTCACGTGTGGGAGAAGAAGTGGAGAGGGGCTCTCATATTGGGACAATTCTCAGTAACTAGCACATACTACACTTGGGGCATATCATATAGACTTTGGTTATATAATATGCATACACAATTTATTTCATATAACATAGGTTATAATAATTTAAAGGGCATACAATGTATTTTCTAATTACAAGTTATCAAGTAGTGTACATACATATAATCCATGTACATTTTCTATTAACACCAAATATAATATAATTGTGTTTAATAACTGTTATTATAATAATAACTTATGGGAAAACATTATCAATTAATAATGTTATTGATATTAATGTAAGGTGATAGGGTATTCATAATAGTTTTTCTACCCTCATTATGTCGCATGCTCTAAGTACACATTACACTTATCAATCTCACATAATACAATTAAAATTACTACATATTGATGAGGCATACATGAATGTTTACTTACACACTTCAAGTCACATAAGCAATATTATTGTGTACTCTACTAATGCAAATAAATCTTACTATATAGTCTATATGTATAATATAAGTCACATTAATATGTTACCTTGTACTATATATAATATATAGTTAACTACCATATAAATAACACATATTTGTATAAAATAATTAATCAATTAAATATAAACTCGTTGTATTTATTAAATATTATATTTATTTATTTCTTACTCATTAATTATTATTTATTCATAATAATAATTAATGAACACATTATCAATTAATTACTCCCAATTCAGTAACTATTATTTATTCATAATAATTATAAATCAACAACAATAATAATTTCATACATTATCAATTAATTACTCAAATATAAATAATTAATCCCGATTAAATCTCTACACCATATTCAAGAAATTTGAATATATAATTTACTAACACTTTTATCAATATTCTGATATAAAAGTCTCAGGGTTAATCTACTAATTTAAATAACCATTAGTGATTTTCTTTTAATAAAAATTCTAGCATTTATTAGGATAGGTTAAATCACATAAGCACATAACCACATAAGGTTTAAATAAGTTTGAAAAATTAATTCCTAAAAATTTTAAATCACATATAAAATTAATAAGGAGCTTAACATTCTTGGTCGTTACAACTACAGCTTTGATACCAACCTGTGACGCCCCCAAATTCGGACCTCTCTCGTCTCGAATTCGGTTCATCACGTTCTAAGTAACTAATGACATAATAACATCTTGCGCAACGAAATTAACAGAATAGATTACATTTATTTAATATAATCATTCATGTCCCAAGGTTTCGTAACTTAAACATCTTATACACAGTTTAAACATAACTTAAACTTAACTAATACATAATATAATATAATCTTATTACATCATCATAGTACACTTAAAATAAGTACAAAGCTATTCCGTAGCCTTGCCCTTGCCCTTGCCCTTATCAGTGCCCGAGGGTCCGCCTTGCTCTGCCTTAACTGAAATGTTTTTAGGGAAAGCAAGAATGAGAAACAAGTTTGCTCAGCAAGTAATATAGCAATAAGGGATCAATATAGTTTTTAATTTCCCAAGGGTACAATAATAGTTAATAGTTCAAGAATAGCACGAAGTATCGATAGTTCTCAACAATAGTCGCGAAGGATATAAAGATATCAATAAGATTCAACGCTTAATCATTTCGAGATTTCAAAACAAGGAATACTGAGCAGTCACTAAGGACTATGAACTTCTACTAGAATTAACAGTAATATGCTGATAATCTAATCACAAAAAGTACAACAGGTGATTAGCCTAAAGTAACCTACGTTATGCATAATATTTAATCATACTCAAGTGCGCACGTCGGTCTCCCGACAAATATATAATTTCCCCTTCAAGAGAGTTGTTCATCTCAGTCAATTATAAGATTCTGCACCAATCAATTGGTTTGGATAGCTTTCAAATTCATGATATAGGTCTAGCCGAATCAAGTGGCATAGACCGCTCTTTCAATGTATGTAAGAACAATTATAAGTTCAATACTCGAGATTAAACTCCAAAGAATGTAAACAACTCTATCTTAGCTACGAAGCATGATGTCATAAGACATGAATCATACTTTCAATGGTTTACTCGTACGATCAATAATAGCACAAGCTTAAATAATGCCCAATAAAGAGTAGAGTTAGAAACTTGCATCAAAGAGATAAGGTTTAGATACTTGCATAAAGTAAATGCGTCGGTTAGGATACTTGCCTTATGCGTAGTTTATCAATGTAAAGCTTATCAACACTTTTCGAATCCTATTATAACATATTTACGTATATAGGATATCCATTAGCTACGCACATTCGATACACAAACTTGATATGTAAATCAACACACACATATGATTCTAACTTAGTCGTATAATCCTATATGTACGTCATTATGTACTTTACGTACATTTAACACAAAATCAGTTTGTAGGACACTATGAAATCAACTAACATAGTTCGTAATCATTACTTGATTTATCATTTGAAAGTTTATAACCATTTATCAAATCTATGATTCTACCGTTAGCATGCTTATTAACCTTTGGACATACCACTAAATATGTATCGCAGATTAGGGTAGCAATTCAAGCATGCATAGATTTTAAATTTACAGTTAACATGTTCTGCCCATTCTGCAGGGTGGCGCGACCTCGCTTGGTTTGAAATAAGGAGTGGCGCGGCCGCGCTGCTCCTAGTTCAAACCAAGAAAGGGCTACTCTTGCAGAATCCAAGCTCATCCCGATTTACACTTAGACGATGACTCATGCGAAACACACATGTCAGGATGTTTATAACTAGGTTCGACCATATATCTCGTCTTTAACATAGTTCTATCAATTTCCAACCAACGAGGCTTAACGTGTTCGATTAATAAGATTTCTTACGTTTAGCAATATACACATGCAATGAGGTCAATAAGTCTCAACTACATATGCTCATGTCATCTTAGCTATGTATTTCATGTTACATGGTTTTACTTCTTAAAAACTCATTCTATATCATGCTCAACTAGTTTACAATGAACGTGGCTAGTTAGGCATACATTTCAATCATGTCTATATGCATATGATATCCTAACATGATGATTATAAATTTTAGAATACATACAAGGAGATTATCAACCAAATTAGTTTCCCAACCTCTCAAGTTTCTTCTGAAAGTCTCATGTTAATCAACCAATCATGCAAAGCTACTTCACTTACTATACATCATGCTTTTTTATACACATAAATAGACCATATAAGCATGCTTTCAAGTCCAGAATTTAAAGTGTGCATAGCTCATTGAGTTTGCACTTTGAAAAACTCAAGTTTCCTTTGGAAACCAAGATTTGGTAAGTGTCCACATGAAAGCCTACTAAAACTAGCAATTCAGGGACCTAAATAATCTTATTTAAGTTCAACTAGCTTGCTCAACATCTCAGAAACCACAAAAAACCAGCATTTGGTTCTGCAGAAGGGCACGGTCGCGCCTTGTTTGTACTAGAGAGTGGCGCGGCCGCGCCACTCCGGTTCCAGCCAGGAAGCTTTTTGCTTATGCAGAGCTTCAACCCAACTCTCAAATTAGTTCATGAAACAAGCTTACAAACAGCCACATTACATCTATAATGCAACACCCCCTTTCCGAAATAGAAAGCGAGGTTACTCAAAACACAATATAACTGAAGAAATAATAATAAGGCTCTAAACCACAGAGGAATATTATCTAAAACCAATAAACATCAAAAGGTAAACCAAAATAAATGCCAAACTGGCCCAAACCACAATCTGAAATAACTATTACAACTCCAAACAAACTAATGTGTCATCGCCTAAACAAAATATCTAAACAATTAGAATGAAGGGAGCTCTCATCACACTTGCCCTTGATCCCCCTGATTATCTGCCGAAAGAAAAACACAGCATGAGCCAAATGCCCAGTACAGATATAGAATACAAGAATAATGAAACGAAATAACTAACTCAATAAATGAACTGAACTGTAACGAACAAAACTAATACAACGAAATAATAGGTTGAATCAAATGGCTGGGTGTTATTTCATACCGAGCTCAAAATAAACAAAAATATACCTTGCCACACAGGCAAGTCAAATAATGCCACACAGGCAAGTCACACACATTGGACCGCGAATCCAAATGTATATAAAATCGGAAGGCGTGTTTGGCACAAACATCGCCACTCCGCATAACAGAACAGAACAGAAAACTAGGGTCAACCCAGACGCCTCGCATAACAAAACACCAAATGGCCAACTCCCACAGGAGCACAAAACGAAGACGCCGTGGACTGATCACACCACCACGGAAGGTGTCATGCCTCGGTGCCAAGAGGACATGCCTGTGGTACCCCCACAGGTGGTTATAGCTCAGGTATACCCTACGGTATATTCTAATAATAATATCATGTCACAACACATGCGACACAATATTAACACAAGGGGTTCTAGTATGTACATGTAACAAAGAAACAAATATAAATACGAAACTCCAAAGATACGCTAACATGTACATCTCTAAAAGATTAAAATAAACACTAAATATGTTAACCCAATTCAAGAGTACAAACACGAGTTCTAGGTATCACTACCAAAGACGAAACTATCATAAGAATTTAAGAACGAACGATCATGAGAAACAATAATCAATTTTGAAACGAGAAACAAAACGAACAAATTAAATTTAATAAGAGAATCGCTGAAGAAGTACGAAATCCGTACCTGAAGTAAGCAATGTAATACCCAAATTTTATATTCCAAATATAATTCCTTAAATTCCCTCCGTCCAGTCTAATAAAATAAAATGAAATTTTATTACAATTTTAATCATTAACAGTATGGCCAAAAACTTATTAAATTATAATATATATATATATATATATATATATATATAATCACCCAATTTGCCTGCAATGCCACATTCCATTATTACATACTGTTTCATTATAATATATATATATATATATATATATATATATAATAATAATAATAGTGAATCTAAATAGTAGCATTAGCAGTGCTGGTGGAGTTGCTCTGCTAATTCAATGGAAAAAAAAACCTTCTTTATATATATATATATATATATATATATATATATATATATTACTTTTACACGAATGGTTATACTTTCCAATAATTATAATAACAAATTATAAGCATTTACATGTATGTATGGTAACAGATTCCTCTCTTCGGTTCTCAGTCGCCACTGTTCCTCTTCTTCTCTTGTTCTTATCAGACTAATTAGGCGTAATGCTTTAGTAAATTAGGTTTAGTTATTTATTTATTTATATATCTTATTAACTCTCCAAATTTTAATAGGATTTTAATATTACACAAATATAAATCTAATCAAATTAGTTTTAAGGCCCAATTAATGTAGTCCACATAAATTAATACAATTTGACCCAGACACAATAAGAGTCCAATTAAATGACTAGTTTGACCCAATTAAATGACAAGGTCAAATTAATATATTTAAATAAAAACTTTAAAAAAATAGTTTATTTATTTATTTTTATTTCTCCGGGTATTACATATAACATGTATACAAACCTAACTATCATGCTAGCATCATTTCACATATCCAATTACAACTATTTCATGTTAATTTCTATGAATTGGAAATGCTAAACTTCAAAGTTTGAATAAGTATTATACCTTTTAAAGCTTTGAGTTGCATAAGACTTGTTCTCAATATCAGATTACACACTCACTCTACTCTCTCTATATCAACTTAGCAACAAATTCTAGCAATATCAAATAAGTAGAGGAGGTTGCTATTTATAGAAGAATGAATGTCCATGCCAAGGATTTGTCCATAATTTGAAACCAATGGAGGAAGAGAATAGATGATGGACAACATTTGTTTGGTGGAATAGTGTTAACAACTCCATCAACCCACTCCCTTTTCATCATTGGCCACCATTTCTAGCTTGAGGAACACAAGGAAGAGAAAGGCTATGCTATGATATACACGTGAATGAGAAATGATGGGTGACTCTCATTTTGGGACAAGCTAATACTCAGCATGTGCAAGAGAGACAATGCCACACACTATATGCTTAATACACATATATGTATACTTAGGTTAATACACCTACACATATATATACATAGGTTTTAAATTCATTTGGATACATACATGAATTTTAATGATATAACAATATTACATGGTAGCAATTTGGGGTACATGTATACAAATCAATATATAATCTATATACATTTTGATAATGCCAAATTATAATTTAATTAAGTAGTGACACACCACATTATCATAAACCTTATTATTTCAATTATTTTTACTTATTGAAATAATCATTAATATCAATTATTAATATAGTCTAATTTAATATTCCATAAAGTACACACTAATGCACTATACATATCACATGTTCACATAAACATCATTTGTGTAACTTACACAATTCATTAATCTTACTATATAGATTCTATATTATATAGTCTCTTGTAGTGTCACACTACACTCTATATTATATAGATGTAGCATGTAATTACATGTCGTCGCACATACCAATTAATTAAATAAATACTAATCTATTATATTAATTATTTATTTATTCATTAATATGCTATTACTCATAATAATAATTAATTAACATCATTATATTAATTAATCATCCACTTATTAATTCCCTCTTTAATTAATTAATCCATCATAATTTTCATCACCGTGTCACACAAGGTATTCTACGAGCTTATCATAAACTCCACATTTTTCTCAATTATCATTAATTCAATTTAAATTAATTGAGTTACTCAGTTCATGCCACATAAACATTTATATAAAATAAATATTTACATTCTTATTAATATCAATATTACTATTTATTCATGAAATTTACAGTTCTTACAGCATAGTTCTACTTCATTTAGACTCATTTGAAACCATGTTCGCTTAGTTCACATACTCATAGCTAAATATGTGTATATGTCCATCATGTCTAGAAGCATATCATGTCCTATCTTGGTAGTTATAAATTTTAGAATGCACATAAGGTAGTTATCAACAACATTAGTTTTCCAAACTCTTAAGTTTTCTTTGAAACCTAATGTTAAACCAACCAATCATGCAAAGTAACTTCACATATTATATATCATGCTCATGTACACACATATCTAGACCACATAAGCATGCTCACAAGTTCATAACTTAAAGTGTACTTAGTTCATCAAATTTTGTATTTGAAAACTCTAAGTTTCTTTTAGAACCCGTTTAAAAACCGAGCTAAGTAGGTGATAACATGCAAAACAACCTATGCTAGCATGTCAGAAACTTAAATAGGCATAATTAGGTTAAACTAGCATGCTCAACATTTCAGAAATCATGGCGCAATTATGGCGCAATCAAATTGCACAAAATAGTGGAAGCATGGTAAAATCAGAGTTTAAAATTTTCTACAAAACCATTACCCGAATCATCCTTTATGCAAATTATTAATTTAAAATGATAAATAAGAAGTTATGGAATCATACCCTTGTTAAACGAAGCTTCCACAGGTACGAGCTCAACTCCTTGTTCTCCTTGAATTTTCGGGTTTGATTCCTTCCTTTGATCAACGTTAGCCACCCAAGTGTTTGGCCTCTAGAGGTGATCCACCAAGGAAGAGGAATTATCAAGAAGGAGGGTGGTTGGCTAAACCCTAGTTTTCTATCCTCTATAGAAAAGGAGTACTCTTCAATAATTGGAATTGCATCAACTAATATCTATTATAGGACTCCTCTTATATAGATATTTGTCAACCCTTTCTAATCTTATTAGACATAGGGTTTCATTTAATTAATTAAACTCCTTTAATTAATTTAGGCTTCCCACCACATTGAGAATAATTATTTAAACTCCTTTAATTAATTTGCCTCCTAATCTGATTAGGAATAAATAAAAGTACTAATATTAAATTAATTTATAAACTCCTTTAGAAATTAAAATAATAATAATTGTAATAATATTAACAAGACTCTTATTAATTTATATTTAATATTTTTAAAATATTAAATAATAAACATTAAACTATTTAATTTATTCTATCATCATAGATTAAATTAATTACACTTAATGCATTATTACGATTATGCCATTACATTCTTAAATAATTATTCTTCCTTTTATGGTGTGACCATTTAGGTTCTCCATATTAAACCGGTTGTGAATAAATCAATTAGAACAATTCTAATTTTATTTAAATAAATAAATTAAACTGATAATCTATTTAAATAAATAATATTTATTCTACAATAGGGATAAGCCTCCCTAGCAATCAACGACTTTCCAGATAATATAGATTTCAACATTAATCATAAAAGAACCTGTAAGTAAATAGTTACCGTACAATTCAATCCTTCCACCATACAATGTCTCAATTAAATATAAGACAAGGAATTGCTGTCAAGTCTTATTTTATTTAATTATATGTATTTCGATTAGAAAATGCACAACTCCAAATAATGCAAATTAAAAACTCCTTTCTAATTTCATTTTGCCTTAACCAATGACTATTGGGTTGTCATTTAACGAATCGCATAGGATATATCTCTTCTTTTATTAGAAGTGGTAGATTCTTTATTGATCATTCATTATCTCCATATGTAACTCATTATATCCAAGCATACCCTTTGATATACCCTAAGGGGTTTTAAGGAATAAGTCAAAGTATAATTCATTATATACAAGATACTATGATGATCTCAAGTCCAAGGATCACTTGTACTACTATCATATTAAGAATTCTTATTGACAGGCAAGTAAAACTCCATTAGGTATTCCATAGCGATTCACGTTCAGTGAACTTATTCTCCAATAAGCACCTACATACTTGCTTTAGTGTCTCTACACAAATGATCATGAGATCAATCATCCTCATCCAATGAGCAAGCAACATATGTATCAATCTATTCGGATTTACTAATCCCCTATTTAGTAATCCAACGATTGGGGACTATTTTAGTTTTAAGCTTTCTAAGAATTTAGATCTCATTAGCATGATCAACATTATGATTCTAAAAGCATTGCTTAAAATTATGGGTTATTTACATATTATAAAAATAGCATCATGTAGATAATTAAATGCCTTTAACAAGTTAATACTTTTATTAATAAATAAATAAATAAGATCGTCTCCAAAGTATATGCTTTATCATCATACATGATTAGCTTGTATGCATACTACTTTCAATCTCCCACTTGCACTAAAGCCAATCGTTATAGTATCCCATACCCATCTTCTCTATGTGACGATCAAACTGATGTTGTGTTAAAGATTTAGTAAATGGATCTGCAATGTTATCTTGAGAGTCCACACGCTCCTCTTTCAATGATTTCTTTAATCAAAGTGCCGCAACACATGTTTGGATTCAAGATGAGACTTAAGAACTATTCCTAGTTCTGTAATGAACTTTTCATCCGAAACATCAATTTGCAGCTTCACTTACGGTTATATACTTTGTCTTTGTCACTAAACGAGCAACCTTTTGCAGTCTGAAACCTTTCCAATTCACTGCACCACCTTTCAAGGTAACGACTTACCCTAAAGTGGATTTGATGTCGTCTTGCTTAGTCTAAAAACTTGAGTCTGTTCAATCCTCTAGTTTAATTCAAACCCATCATCTGTCATGATGTCATCCTTAGTGTCAGTTAAGTACTTTAAGATTTTTATCACTGTCTTACAGTGATCTTCTCTAGAATTTGACTGATCAACATCAAGTCTCGTATATTTCATTGCATACATGATAGTAACTCATGCGATCTCTCTTTTATTGAGGATAATTTTAGAGAGATACACTCCATGACTCATAATCATGAGACACCTTTTGCTAAACGCCTTTAGCATCTAATAAATATACGTTCCTTGGGTTAAGTCGAACATCCTTTTAAATCTATCTATATAGATTTATATCCCCAATGTAGGATGTTCTACCCAAATCATTCATGGAGGAATGTTTAGACAACTTTATTTTGATCGATTATAGCATAGGAATGTCATTCCCTATCAGTAATATATCATCAACATATAATACAAGGAATGAAACAGCGCTCCCACTAACCTTCTTGTACACACATGGTTCATCCTCATTTTTGATAAAATCAAACTCTTTGATTGCTTCATCAAAACAAATGTTCCATCTACGAGAAGCTTGCTTCAATCCATAAAAGGATTGTTGTAGCTCATATACATGAATTGTTTCAACCATTGAAATAAATTCATCTAGCTGTATCATACATATGTTCTCCTCTAATAATTTATATTTGAGGAAGGGCGTCTCCACGTCCATTTTGCCAGATCTAGTAATAATAAGATGCAATCGCAAGTAAAATCCAAATGGTCTTGTGCATTGTTTCAAAGATCCATTTTAGATTTTATGATCATCTACCATTTCCCTGAGTTTTTTTTACTCATAGCCTGTTCGTAATTCAATGGATCATCATCATTCATGACGTGTACCTTATCGTCATCCTCTATGACTAGTCCATACCTTTCAGGTATCTTTGGTACTCTTTCAGATTTACGAATAGGGTGTTGTACAGTAGGTGTCTCTACTTGGATAGGTTCATCCAATTGATCTGTAGTGGTTTGTGGTTCTTGAATTTCTTCAAGATCTATTTTCCTCCCACTAGTCCCCTTCAAGGATAAACTCCTTTTTCCAAGAAGGTAGCACGTTTTGCAATAAACACCTTTTTGCTCAGTAGGATTGTAGAAATAGTATCCCAAACTTTCTTTAGGATATCCTACAAACGTACACTTATCAGATCTTGCCCCAACCTTATCATTTTGAAACCTTTTCACATAAGCTGAACATTCCCAAATCTTAATATGCTTAAGACCAGTTTTTCTCCCTGTCCACATCTCATATGGAGTCTTGGGGACGGATTTCGAAGGGACCTTATTTAGTAGATATGCAGCCGCTTCTAGGGCATAACCCCAGAATGATACTGGAAGATCGGTAAAACTAGAGCTACAAACGAACCGAACCAAACCGAACTTTGTCGAACTCAAACTGAACGCGAACACTTTTAGTCGAACTCGAACATGTTCGAGTAACTCGATCGAACCAATAACTATATACGAGTTCTGATCGTTTGGTATTCGCGAACAAGTCGAACATATTCTTGTTCGCTAACACAAACTATGTTCACGAACATCAAACTTGTTCACGAACACAAACTTGTTCACGACCACAAACTTGCTCACGAACACAAACTTGTTCACGAACATAAACTTGCTCACGAACATAAACTTGTTAACGAACACAAATTTGTTCACGAACACAAATTTAGAACTATGAAGCAAAAAATAGTTAAATAAATACAAAAAATATTTTATCTAAGAGTCTAAGTATTCAATCAAAAATTAGACCAAATATTGTAATCATCATTCATCCAAAAAGATCAAAACTAAAAATGATTACTTAGAACTTAGAAGTTATAATTAACTTAAAAATTAAAAGTTAACAAACACTTAAAAATTCTTGATTTACAAATATCAACAATCAAATATTAATATCAAAAATTCTTTCAACTCTTCAAGGTCCAACCACTTTAAGCAGAGTTTACAAACAAATAATTATCAAAAACTCACAATTTCATATTAGTAATGTATTTCTTTTGTTGTCATTTTTAATTAATATTCAATTTTTTTATAATTTTTAAATTTAATATCTAGTTTTTATTTTTGATCTTCAAATTTATGTATAGTTTTTAAAGTTTCAAAATTATTCAATAAATAATTTAATGATTATTACTCTATTACTGAAGTCTCGATACGTACATTGAAGACTTGTTTTCTCTATTCTCTATCTCGATTTGACAATTTCAATAACTCATGTACATGTAAGCAACTGTATTGTAATTTGTATCATTCTTTAATTAATGTCAAATTATCATTGCATGATGATTAATGACTTTATTTATGTGCTTTATGACATAGTTTATAATTTATTAAATTATTTGGGATGTAAATTATAATAATCCAATAATCATTGTTCAAAATTTTATAACAATATTAAAATTATTTTAATTAAATTAGAATTTAGAGGTGAAGAAGTACACATTATTATTTATTAATTATTTAATAAAAAAATTTACTTATAATAAATTATTAAAAAAACAAAAAAGATGTTTAGGTAATAAAAAAATAACTACAAATTTAACAATTATTAATAAGACAAACTTTAGAATTTAATATAAAATAACTAATTATTTGTATTTAGAATTTTAGAAATAATTTAAACATGTAATTAAGAAATCGAACTACTCGAACTTATCAAACCGATCTCGAACTTATCAAACCGATCTCGAACTTATCGAACCAAACTCGAACCTATCGAACCGAACCGATCTCGAACTTATCGAACCGATCTCGAACTTATCGAACCGAACTCGAACTTATCGAATCGAACCGAACTCGAACTGTTCGCGAACAAAGACGAACCGAACCACATGGTTCGCGAACATGTTCGATCTAGCAATCGAACGGAACACTCTGTGCGAACTCGACTCGACTAGGCGAGCAAGTCAAACTCGAACCGAACCGAACTCGAACCGAACTGAACCGGTTCGCGAACAATTCTGTTAGTTTACAGCCCTAGGTAAAACTCATCATGGAACGAACCATGTCCAACAATGTTCGATTTCTCCTTTCAGATACTCCATTTAACTGTGGTGTACCGGGTGGAGTCCATTGTGAGATTATACTATTTTCTTTGAGACAATCGAGAAACTCACCGATTAAGTATTCACCACCTCGATCTGATCGAAGAATCTTAATACTTTTGCCAGTTTATTTTTCTACTTTACTTCTGAACTCTTTGAACTTTTTAAATGATTCAAATTTGTATTTCATTAAATACACATATCCATAACTTGAGTGATCATCAGTGAAAGTAATAAAATAAGAATACTATCCCCGTGCATTCGTTGTCATAGGTCCACAAACGTCTGTGTAAACCAACGCTAACAACTTTGAAACTCTTTCTCCTTTTTCACTAAAAGGATATTTAGTCGTTTTATCCATGAGACAAGATTCACAAGTTGGATATGATTCATAATCAGATAGCTCTAAGAGCTCATCCTTATGCAACATAGATAATCTTATTTCATTGATATGACTAAGTCTACAATGCCACATATAGGTATAATTAACATAATCACTTTTCCTTTTCTTAGTTTGTTCAATTTGAAATATATTTTCATGCAAATCAAGTATATAAAGTCCATTTCACAAATTACCAACACCATATAAAATATTATTTTTATAAATAGAACAATTGTTGTTCTTTATTATAATTTTAAATCCATCTATATCTAATACAGAATTTGAAATAATATTTCTAATGATATTCGGAACAAAATGACAATTATTTAAATAAATGGACTTGCCCGTAGGCAGTGCTAAACAATAAGTGCCTACAGCTAATGCAGCAACCTTTGCTACATTTTCCACTCGTAGGACAACCTCATCCTTGTTCAACTTTCTACTTCTGACCAGTCCCTGCACAGTATTACATATGTGAGAACCACAGCCGGTATCCAATACCCAAGTAGAATTTTGACTTTCTGAAAAATTAATTTCAATCATGAACAAACCTTGATTGGAAGTCGAAGCTTCTCCAAGCTTCTTCTCTGCCAGAAACTTCTTGCAGTTCCTCTTCCATTGACCCGGCTCGTTCCAATGGAAGCACATTCCTTTGCTAGCTAGATCAGGTGTCTTTTGTTCCTTTGTGTTCACTTTGCCCTTAGCCTTCTTATATTTCTTCTTTTCAGAAGATACCTTGGGCCTCTTCCTTATTTTGGAAGAGTTCACCATTAAGACATGGTTCTTCTTGGATGGGAAGTGATGTGACACCCCCAAATCCGGGTACTTCAATTTCCACGGGACTTGGTGTTCACTGTACAAATATCATCTATCTATCTACCCATAGTAAATGCAAACCATGAAATAAATAGAAATAATCCTCCCCTTATGGGGTTACAACATCTGAAAAGAAATACATCAATCCCAGGTCGTACTTAACCTTAAATATCAAATGCGGAAATATAAATAATTAAATAAGTTTTACACAACTTTAACATAAGTCTGAAACATAAACACATAAAATAAACAACAAGTCTTCATCACTTGTTGACTTTGCCCTTGCCTTTGCTAGTAGAAGGCTCGTCAGACCTTTCGTTCTTAACTGCAATGTTATTATTACGCAAGAGTGAGCACGGTTGCCCACAAGTATAATAATATGACAACAATATAATAACATGCGAGTGAATCAAGGACATCTGAATAAAGAAACTCAACTTTTGACTCGAGGATAAATAACAGGAATCAAAATATCATCTGAGGGTCATAAGACCTTGAACTATGTCCTAGGTTGTAAAGTGTTTATACTTAAAACCTTTAACAGTCATAAGACTATGGACTCTACTTCTCGTACTTAGGGGGATCAGCCCTTAGTACCATATTGTGCACAATATCTCAACGCTAAAGCGTAAATAATCCCCTTTTACAGGGTTGTTCATCTCAGTTTTGACATCAGAGTCCGCACCAAAGGAAGTTTGGTTTGGATAAGCTCAATAAGTATTTTGGAATTTAGAACGTTCATCAACTATGGACTAGTCGAATCAATAAGGGTTCACTAGTCCTATAAGGTTCAACAATAACATCGATATTCAACTTGAATAATAAATCTCAAGAGTATACAATCGAATAAGTATTGTATCACTGAATCATGCTTTTAAAAGAGTTACAATATGTAATATGAATTTCGAACTTGAACAATTAAAAACACGAGCTTACTCGATATAGAAACACAAGTCTAAGGCTTAATAAATGAATAAATTAGAATTTAGGGAACTTGCTAAATCAATAAGTTAGGGATAGGATACTTGCCTCTTGCACAAGCTACAATTATAATTCACGTTCTTTATTAAACCCTACACATCAATACGTTCACAATACAAATTAATCAATAACTCGATATACGTATCGAATCACACACATCGGTCTTGAGCACGTTATTGGACTATACAATTAACGATTCAAGTCATGTAATTAACTTATTAATTACTCACGTAATATAAGTTATTAACCTCTTATTATATGTTTAATCATGTCTTTATGTTCATTACATTAGGTTTTAAACCACCTCTTAGAACACACGAACACTTAGCAAAAAAAAAAATTTCAAATTTCTGCAAGGGGCGCGGCCGCGCGCCAGTTACCCTTGGGACCAGCGCGGTCGCGCGGCAACGCAGACCCAGATTTCCAGTTCGCGAATGACACACAGAGCAACCCAAATAAATCCAAATTAAACTAACGTAATGAATTTAAGGCTACCCATAAGATATAGAATTTACAGAAACATCATACCATGTTCTAAGCATGCTTTTAACACTTTAAATCACGGAATTACACAAATCACAACATTTAATTTCACTATTTTCAACATTTTATAAAGTTTTGAAAGAAAACAAGAATTCAACGTTACGGATTCGTTATAACACCGAATCCATTCGTTTAACTTCTATTTTGTTCGTTTAAATGTACACAATCACATTCAAGTGTTAATTTAAGTTAAATAAACGCATAAGGTGTGTAAATTTTGTACGTAAGGGCCATATGGGCCATATGTACAATTTTTACACTCTGTAACTTTTGAAAAATCAAATTAAGCATAACTACATGGATTTAATCGCACTAAATCATGCATACATGATATACAACATGTTATGATCATACAATAACACATATAAAATCATATCATACATTAATTATCAAATTAGTTATTCACAGAGAATCTAACATACGTTAATGGAAAACTTTAAGAACTTGAATTTAAAAACTTAGGAGAAGGAATTACCCTTGCTAGTTTGTGAAGATGATTCAAGGATGATGATATAAACTTTTCAAATTCTTCTTCTTCAATCTTTTCTCTCAAAATTCTCTCTGATTCTTTAAGTTTTATTTCCTCTGATATGAATATATAAATTGATATAGTATATGTATATAAGTATAATACGTATAATATATAATGGGTGAGTGGTTGTCAGTTGGTCCCTTAGTGGGTTAACTGACCAACTCCCCTTAAGGCCTTGTTTGGCTAGCTTAAGGAATCCCTTCTCATTTATTTTAATTAATTTATTATAATATAGTTAATTAATGTCACACCCAATTAAATCAAATAATGCTATTTAAATCAATTAAATAAAATAGCATAAATCTACATTAAATCACATAGTCACATAATTAAAATTCTTATTTATTAATTATGTCTAATCATAAATCTCTAATTAATTAATAAATTAATTAGAATAACATTATGCTTATTAATTAATATATTAATCAAATAAGCTCAATTAAATACATACTTTGAATATAAAAATTCACCACATTAATTTAACTAATGTGACACATATAATTAAATTAATCTACCACAAATTCATCAATTAATTATTTAACTCAATAATTAAATCATCAAAAAATATTTATTTAATTCAATAAATATTCAAAATAAATTACAAAAATCTTGTTTGTCACATCTTTCCCCCCTTAAAAGGATTCTGTCCCCAGAATCACGGTTCAATTAAATTTCGTCCCGTTACATTCTCCCCCCCTTACAAAGATTCTGTCCCCAGAATCGCATAAACAAAAAAAATTAAGTAAATAAATCTGGGTAATTCTTCATCATATGCTCTTCGAGTTCCCACGTAGCTTCTTCAGCATTGTGGTTCCTCCAAATTACCTTAACAGAAGGTATAATTTTATTTCTGAGGACTTGCTCTTTCCTGTCAACAATCTGAACAGGAATTTCTTCATAGGATAAGTCTTTCTCAAAATGTAGGGGTTCATATTCAATCACATGTTTGTAATCGGGTTTGTAGGGGCGTAAAACTGACACATGAAAGACGTTGTGGACATTCTCAAGTGCCGGAGGTAAGGCTACCTCATACGCAACTTCTCCAATCCTTCGCAGTACTTCAAAGGGTCCAATGAACCTTGGGCTCAATTTTCCCTTCTTACCGAATCTGATCTTCCCCTTCCAGGGAGAGACTTTCAAGAACACATAGCTACCCGATTCAAACTCAACGTTCTTACGGTGTGGATCGGCGTATTTCTTCTGCCTATCCTGAGCTGCTACCAGTCTTGTTCTGATCACTTTGACTATCTCTGCTGTCTGCTGTACCAGTTCTGGACCTAATAGTTGTCTCTCGCCAACTTCATCCCAGTATAGCGGGGTTCTGCATTTTCTTCCGTACAACGCTTCGTAAGGCGGCATGCCAATACTAGCGTGGTAACTGTTGTTGTAACCGAATTCCACAAGCGGTAGGTGATCATCCCAATTTCCTTTAAAATCCATGATGCATGCTCTCAACATATCTTCCAATGTCTGGATCGTTCTTTCACTCTGCCCATCTGTCTGAGGGTGATAAGCCGTACTCATTCTCAACTGTGTCCCCATGCATTCTTGTAGTCGCTTCCAGAAGTTCGATGTGAAACGCGGATCTCTGTCGGAAACAATTGACACCGGAACTCCGTGCCTCGAAACAATCTCTTTCACATATAGCCTTGCCAACTGGTCTAAGTTGAATCTGATTTTAATCGGAAGGAAGTGTGCGGATTTCGTCAGTCGGTCAACGATAACCCATACTGCGTCGTAGCCTTTCTGAGTCGTCGGAAGGCCAACCACGAAATCCATCGTAATGTGTTCCCATTTCCATTCTGGGATTTCCAGGGGTTGTAGCAAACCACTTGGTCTCTGATGTTCTGCTTTCACTTTCTGACAGGTTAGACACTTTGCAACACACTCAGCAACATCTCGTTTCAAATTCGGCCACCAGAAGTGCTGTCGAAGATCCTGGTACATCTTGGTACTACCGGGGTGAATTGAATACCGTGAGCTATGAGCCTCTCTCAAAATGTCATCCTTAATCTCTGGCACTGACGGTACCCGAACTCTATTCTCAAATCTCAGTAGTCCCTCACTGTCTATCTTGAATCTCGGTTCGGTTCCTTCAGATATCTTTTTCTTAACCTTCTCACATTCTTCGTCCTGAAGTTGAGCTTCCTTAACTTTATCCAATAGGGTTGTACCAGCTTGAATCTGAAACAACTTCTCGTCAATCTCCATCGAATACTTCACTTCCAATTTCAGCTTTTCCATTGCTGAAATTAGTTCCTCCTGAGTAGTCAACATCATCAATTTCTCCCGACCCTTTCTGCTTAAGGCGTCGGCAACCACATTAGCCTTACCCGGATGGTATAAGATTTCACAGTCATAGTCCTTAATTAACTCCAGCCACCTTCTCTGGCGCATATTCAAGTCCTTCTGTGTAAAGATATATTTCAGACTCTTGTGGTCTGTATATATTTCACACTTCTCCCCATAGAGATAGTGTCTCCAAATTTTTAAAGCAAATACCACGGCAGCTAACTCCAAGTCATGGGTCGGATACCCCTTCTCATAGTCTTTCAATTGTCGTGACGCATACGCAATGACCCTGCCGTTTTGCATAAGCACACAGCCAAGTCCTTTATGCGACGCATCACTATAAACCACAAAATTGCCTGTGTCGTCCGGAAGGGATAACACAGGTGCTGAACTCAACCTCCTCTTGAGCTCTTGAAAACTTTCCTCACACTTCTCTGTCCAAACGAATTTCACCGATTTTCTAGTCAAATTTGTCAGCGGAGTTGCGATCTTGGAAAAGTACTGAATAAATCTTCTATAATAACCCGCCAATCCAAGAAAACTCCTCACTTCCGACGGTGTTTTCGGCAGATCCCAGTTCATCACAGCTTCGACTTTAGAGGGATCTACCGAAATTCCGTCCTTGTCGATCACATGTCCAAGAAATTGCACTCTTTCAATCCAGAATTCACATTTAGAAAATTTGGCGTACAACTTCTCTCTTCTCAACGCCTCTAATGTTAACTTCAGATGTTCTACATGTTCTTCCTTGGTCTTCGAGTATACCAAAATATCGTCGATAAAGACCACCACGAATTTGTCCAAAAACGGCTTGAACACTCCATTCATTAAGCCCATGAATGCTGCAGGAGCATTCGTTAGACCAAATGACATTACCAAAAATTCGTAGTGACCATATCGAGTCCTAAATGCTGTCTTTGGAACATCCTCTGGCCTCACCTTCAGCTGATGATAGCCACTCCTCAAGTCTATCTTTGAAAAGTACCTTGCACCCTTCAATTGGTCGAACAGATCGTCGATCCTCGGTAATGGATATCTATTCTTAATTGTGACCTTATTCAGTTCTCTGTAGTCGATGCAAAGCCGCATCGTCCCCTCCTTCTTCTTCACAAATAACACCGGCGCTCCCCACGGCGATACGCTCGGTTGGATGTACTTCTTGTCCAGTAACTCTTGTAGTTGTACCATTAACTCTTTCATCTCTACCGGAGCCATCCGGTATGGTGCCTTCGATATTGGGGCCGTCCCTGGCGCCAAATCGATCACAAACTCAACCTCTCTGTCTGGCGGAAGTCCTGGCAGATCATCCGGAAATACGTCTAAGAAGTCCCTCACGACTGGTATATCTTCTAATTTCGAATTTTCTTTACGACTATCGACTATGTAGGCTAAATATCCTACACAGCCTTGTCTTAACAACTTCCTGGCCTGCATCATCGTCAGACAACTCGCTTGTCTAGGCGATTTACTGCCATAAAACACAACCTTTGACGGGGTCATAAGGTTGATACACTTCCTCTGGCAATCAATTACAGCCCCATAATTGACTAGCCAATCCATTCCCAGAATAACATCGAATTCCCCAAGTCTAATCGGGATAAGATTTACGTTCATAATGTTACCCTTAATATCTACTCTACAGTTCTTGTGTACATACTTAACAGGGATTACTTCTCTATTCGCAATCTCTATATTCATGGGGTATTCTAACTCGTCCATAGGAAGTTCTAAGTTCTTAGCAAAGTCATCGGATATAAATGAACAAGTAGCACCCGAATCAAATAGTACATAAGCATTAACTTTATTGATCGGAATGATACCTGACACCACATCGCGAGACTGCACAGCATCCTGCACGGTCATGTTGAAGGTCCTGGCGGTTGGTCGGTTGGTTGCGGTTGGTCCCGTGATAGTTAAAGCACTTCCACCGCTGTTTCCCCTGTTTCCACCTGATCCTTCCCTTCCAGATCCCTTCTTGGGACAGTCCCTTGCCAGATGGTCCTTTGAGCCGCAAGTGAAGCAAGCGCCCTTCTTTGGGTTCGGACAGTTAGGTGCTATGTGGCCTTCCTGACCACAATTATAACATACTCGTTTTCCCTTCATACAGACCCCCAGGTGAGCTTTCCCGCAGGTCGAACAAGCTTCGATCCTCTTTTTCTGACCACCTTGCTGATTCCCAGTCGATGAGTTATCATTCCACCTCCTCTTCTGATTATTACTCCCTCCCGTGTTGCTACCACTAGCCTTGTTAATTCCTTCACCTTCACTCTTCTTCTTTTTCTGATCTTGGTTATACTTTGTAACTGCATCACTCCCGCCTTCAGCGAGAATGGCCTTCTCCAACACCCCAGCAAAAGTGTTCAATTGGAACATTGACACTTTGCTATACAACCAGGGCTTCAGGCCCTGTTCAAACCTCCTTGCCTTCCTCTGATCGGTGTGCACTTGATACGTGGCAAACCTAGCCAACTCATTGAATTTCGCCGCATATTCTGGTACGGACATATTTCCCTGTTTCAGTTCCAAGAACTGGACCTCCATTTGATTCTGCGAGCTGGTCGGAAAGTACATCTCGAAGAACATCTCCTTGAACCTCTCCCAGGTAATCACACCTTCACCTCCCCGGACCTTATTCGCTTGCCACCAATAGCTGGCCTCAGATTTCAGCATGAACGTTGCATAGGCGGTTTTCTGGTCCTCTCTGACTCTGGCGACGTCAAAAACTTTTTCCATCTCCATGACCCAGGTTTGAGCTTCTATCGGGTTCATGGTGCCTTTAAACTCTGGCGGTCCCACCGCCTTGAAGTCCTTGAACGTTGTGGTCGGTGGAGCTTGAGGTTGGTTGTTAAGCGCTCCAGCAAGTAAGTTCGCCAACTGCTGAACGGGGTTAGCATTGGCGTCGTTGTTGTTGTTAGTTGACCCTTCTTGGGCCTGTTGACGGTTAGATCGTCTCCTTAGCGGCATTTTACTCTTAAGAAATACGCGTATTAGAACTTTATTCAATCTTTTAAATATCTAAGGCTTAACTTAAACATTTAGACACAATCAGTCAACACATTATCTCAAATAAACTCTGATATATTACTAAATCAAAAGTTTTAACATAATACGATAGCATCACTGCTATTTACATCAACTATCCTGAGATAAAGAATCTACAGGATTTAAAACATAAAATATTCCTCTGTTTATAAACACATTGGAATTTACATTATTAACTACCAGATAGGTTTCACAAAATCAAATGTTCCTATCACTGCCCATTAAGGCGACGAACAGCTTTGCCACGCTCTTCTTCCATAATCCGAGACATCGTCCTGCGATCTAGCATGTACGACGGTAGTCCTTCAAACTGAATTGGGTACCTCATAACCCGATCCTGGGCCTCGTCAATTGCATACTGAAGTATAGAGTACGTCTCTTCAAGCTTGGCCTTCTTCGCCCGACAATTATCTTCTGCGAGATCTGCTCGTCGTGATTCCCTTACCCAAGCCTCCTCTGCTATGGCCAGCCTTGCTGATTTCTCTTTTAGTTCATTCTTCAATTCCTCAATTTCCTCTGACTTCTGCTCGGTTTGGCCCTTCTCGTGAGCCAAATTCCACTCTACATTTCCCAAACGTGTGTGAAGAGCCTCAACCTCTCCATCCCTCAGCTCGATGGTAGACTGTTGAGTAACCGACCGCTCCCTCAGCTCCTGAACAGTCTCCCTCAGCTCCTGAACAGTATCACGTAACTCTATGTTACGGTCATACAGCTCGTCATACATCTCAGCACTGATAGAGCTCGGCGGGAACTCTTCAGGGTCTTCCTCCTCCTCTTCAGCTGCCTCAGCCTGAACTTCAATCTCCTCAGGGTCTTCCTCAGAGTCCTCCTCTGAATTAGACACCGGCACAATCTCCTGACCAATGACTGTGATCAAGGGTGATGGCTCTCGTCGGACTAACTGCTCCCAAACTACGTGGATATCTCGGGGCTCCTCCTCTCTAGCCTCTAGGGGTACAAGGTCCCTGGACTGACTAGGTTCTCCAGCATTCGTCATCCTGACAAATAAAATTTTAAGTTTTAGTAATTACGTGATGCTAATCGAGACTCGAATATATAAGTATAAGCACGTAGCACATAAGGTAAGTTATTATCTTTCTTAGAACTCGATAAGAGTTATCATTACTATGTTCTCGATCTCTAAAAAGGCTACTATCCTAAGGTTTTTCCCCACCTAAGGTTCATAACCTACGGCTCTGATACCAACCTGTGACACCCCCAAATCCGGGTACTTCAATTTCCACGGGACTTGGTGTTCACTGTACAAATATCATCTATCTATCTACCCATAGTAAATGCAAACCATGAAATAAATAGAAATAATCCTCCCCTTATGGGGTTACAACATCTGAAAAGAAATACATCAATCCCAGGTCGTACTTAACCTTAAATATCAAATGCGGAAATATAAATAATTAAATAAGTTTTACACAACTTTAACATAAGTCTGAAACATAAACACATAAAATAAACAACAAGTCTTCATCACTTGTTGACTTTGCCCTTGCCTTTGCTAGTAGAAGGCTCGTCAGACCTTTCGTTCTTAACTGCAATGTTATTATTACGCAAGAGTGAGCACGGTTGCCCACAAGTATAATAATATGACAACAATATAATAACATGCGAGTGAATCAAGGACATCTGAATAAAGAAACTCAACTTTTGACTCGAGGATAAATAACAGGAATCAAAATATCATCTGAGGGTCATAAGACCTTGAACTATGTCCTAGGTTGTAAAGTGTTTATACTTAAAACCTTTAACAGTCATAAGACTATGGACTCTACTTCTCGTACTTAGGGGGATCAGCCCTTAGTACCATATTGTGCACAATATCTCAACGCTAAAGCGTAAATAATCCCCTTTTACAGGGTTGTTCATCTCAGTTTTGACATCAGAGTCCGCACCAAAGGAAGTTTGGTTTGGATAAGCTCAATAAGTATTTTGGAATTTAGAACGTTCATCAACTATGGACTAGTCGAATCAATAAGGGTTCACTAGTCCTATAAGGTTCAACAATAACATCGATATTCAACTTGAATAATAAATCTCAAGAGTATACAATCGAATAAGTATTGTATCACTGAATCATGCTTTTAAAAGAGTTACAATATGTAATATGAATTTCGAACTTGAACAATTAAAAACACGAGCTTACTCGATATAGAAACACAAGTCTAAGGCTTAATAAATGAATAAATTAGAATTTAGGGAACTTGCTAAATCAATAAGTTAGGGATAGGATACTTGCCTCTTGCACAAGCTACAATTATAATTCACGTTCTTTATTAAACCCTACACATCAATACGTTCACAATACAAATTAATCAATAACTCGATATACGTATCGAATCACACACATCGGTCTTGAGCACGTTATTGGACTATACAATTAACGATTCAAGTCATGTAATTAACTTATTAATTACTCACGTAATATAAGTTATTAACCTCTTATTATATGTTTAATCATGTCTTTATGTTCATTACATTAGGTTTTAAACCACCTCTTAGAACACACGAACACTTAGCAAAAAAAAAAATTTCAAATTTCTGCAAGGGGCGCGGCCGCGCGCCAGTTACCCTTGGGACCAGCGCGGTCGCGCGGCAACGCAGACCCAGATTTCCAGTTCGCGAATGACACACAGAGCAACCCAAATAAATCCAAATTAAACTAACGTAATGAATTTAAGGCTACCCATAAGATATAGAATTTACAGAAACATCATACCATGTTCTAAGCATGCTTTTAACACTTTAAATCACGGAATTACACAAATCACAACATTTAATTTCACTATTTTCAACATTTTATAAAGTTTTGAAAGAAAACAAGAATTCAACGTTACGGATTCGTTATAACACCGAATCCATTCGTTTAACTTCTATTTTGTTCGTTTAAATGTACACAATCACATTCAAGTGTTAATTTAAGTTAAATAAACGCATAAGGTGTGTAAATTTTGTACGTAAGGGCCATATGGGCCATATGTACAATTTTTACACTCTGTAACTTTTGAAAAATCAAATTAAGCATAACTACATGGATTTAATCGCACTAAATCATGCATACATGATATACAACATGTTATGATCATACAATAACACATATAAAATCATATCATACATTAATTATCAAATTAGTTATTCACAGAGAATCTAACATACGTTAATGGAAAACTTTAAGAACTTGAATTTAAAAACTTAGGAGAAGGAATTACCCTTGCTAGTTTGTGAAGATGATTCAAGGATGATGATATAAACTTTTCAAATTCTTCTTCTTCAATCTTTTCTCTCAAAATTCTCTCTGATTCTTTAAGTTTTATTTCCTCTGATATGAATATATAAATTGATATAGTATATATGTATATAAGTATAATACGTATAATATATAATGGGTGAGTGGTTGTCAGTTGGTCCCTTAGTGGGTTAACTGACCAACTCCCCTTAAGGCCTTGTTTGGCTAGCTTAAGGAATCCCTTCTCATTTATTTTAATTAATTTATTATAATATAGTTAATTAATGTCACACCCAATTAAATCAAATAATGCTATTTAAATCAATTAAATAAAATAGCATAAATCTACATTAAATCACATAGTCACATAATTAAAATTCTTATTTATTAATTATGTCTAATCATAAATCTCTAATTAATTAATAAATTAATTAGAATAACATTATGCTTATTAATTAATATATTAATCAAATAAGCTCAATTAAATACATACTTTGAATATAAAAATTCACCACATTAATTTAACTAATGTGACACATATAATTAAATTAATCTACCACAAATTCATCAATTAATTATTTAACTCAATAATTAAATCATCAAAAAATATTTATTTAATTCAATAAATATTCAAAATAAATTACAAAAATCTTGTTTGTCACAAGTGACCTTCTGCAGTTTTTAACATGTTAAGTAATTCAGACAAGCTGACAACTAACTTATTCATGTGAAAATTAACAACGAACTGCGAGAAGGTCTCAGAGAGTGACTGCAAGACCAAGTCTTGACTCAACTCCCCATCCATGACGAACCCAAGCTGTCCAAGGCCTTCAATCAGATTGATCACCCTTAGGACATGAGTCTCAACGGCAGTGCCCTCGGTCATCCGAGATCGAAAGAGCTCCTTAGATATCTCATATCTAGCAGTCCTACTTTGTTCACCATACAACTCCTTGAGGTGAAGCAATATAATAGGAGCATCCATGTTTTCATACTGACGCTGAAGCTCGTTATTCATGGATGCGAGCATGATGCAAAGAGCCCAAGATGCGTCATTTTTCCACTTTACAATGGTGGCAATCTCTTCCTCAGAGGCTGTTTCTGGAATAGTTCCAGGGATAGATGAATTTAGGACATAAGAAATCTTTTTAGCAGTGAGAACTATTCTCAGATTCCTTAACCAGTCCGTGTAATTCGGTCCGGTCAAGTTAGCATCAAGTATGCTACGCAGTGAAATTAGTGATTTCGACATTATTTAAATTTCTATATGTGAAAAAGACAACTTTTAGCAAACATTCATTTAATTAATTTTTATATACCAAAATAAATTAGGTCTTATTTTAAATTGGTATCTCCCACTATTTTTTTCAAACTATATTACCATCACTTATATAGTTCGGCAACATCTAATTAAAAATTTTCTAGTGAGATTAAGGATCCTATTTCAAATGTATATAGCCTTGTGGATAGCACAACAAACGATATATAAATAAATAGGTAGACAACTCTTTGTCAAGTACATCAATATGTAACTCCTTTTTATTTTGCCTCTTAAATCATAATGGTCAAGTGTGTGCACATCCGAACTAAAATGATTTAAGTTAAGTCCAACCTAGTACTTCCATAAATTCAAAAAAAAATATTTGTCCTTGTTGATAGCACACCAAAATAATATTGTTTAATTTTCTTGATAAGCATCAAATGTGATTAAATTAATATCTTAAATACGTAATACTCGCCTTGTGGATAGCACAACAAACTGGTATTAAATATTTAGTACTCTATTAATTTATCATGCTAGAAGGCGATGTTCGATATTCTAAATATCATTGAACGCTTTGGATTTAATATAATTTCTTTGAGGGGTTTGTTATTATTTGTCTCATCTTGTTTAGCGCGCATGCACATATATATATAAAATACGCGTTATTTTATTAAAACATGCGAATCATGTTTGCATAAAATATAATATATATATATATATATATATATATATATAATACTTAGCATGCACATATAGAACACTATATTCTACCCAGATTGATTATAGACTTTTATTCTAGTTTGGTTCACTAGAGCCACCAAGTGAACCAAAAGGTCAAACCTAGGAGTGTAAGAATTTAAATTTAAATGTAACTATTACATTTATACCCGGGCTCTATTACAAACGGGTCTTCACGTGCTCCTCGCTCCTTGGTCTCCAATTTCTTCAAGATAATTCTAACTATTTCTATTACATTAAATTATTTAATTTAAATAGAAACCTTGATCAGCAGTCAAGGGGAAGTACGTAGGAGGGAGATAGAATTTTACATCAAGAAAAAATCAGAGAAAATGAGGTACGCAAACTCCATTTAATAAAACCATTCATTTAAGCATTCAACTAAAATAAAATTCAATCACATTGGTCAATAGTCTCATAATCAATCTCATTTATTATCATACATATCACCATATGCATCAATAAATTAAATATTCATCTCATGAATTAAAATTATTTCATATATATATGAGTATCATTTAATGGGCAATTTTAAATTGCATGAAATCCAATTTTAAGATTAAAATAAACTCTTTATTTTAATTATAAAATTATTAAGAATATAATATAAATATATATATATATATATATATATATATTATATACTAAGGTGATACCTCCTGGTCACCTTTTTTAAAACGTACAGGTACTTTACGTTATATATATATATATATACTATATATAATATATACCAAAGTGATTCACTTTAAAACAAAAAGCAAGCCTTTTTGAATCCTATATTATATTATATATATATATATAGATATATAACCTTATGCCTTTTCCAAATCCACCTTTTCGATAAAGAAGGAAATGTGAATCAGCTTGATCCTTTAGAAAAATCCTGTAACCACTTTCTTTATATATATATATAAAATACTTAGCATGATCCTTATTTTTTAAAAGACCCACAGATAAGAACCTGCACGAATTCCCTTGTTTTCACTTTCGCCTAAATTAAAAAAAAAGATTTTGTGGATCACAGCCGAAAAGAAAAAAAAATTGTTTCGGTTTCGTTTTTCTTTTCTTTCATAAAAAAAATAATTTTATACAATTAAAATTATGCCCAATAAATTATTCTAAATACATACTCATATGTATATGAAATAAAAACAATTAATAATTGCATAAAGGTTTGGCTCTGTTGCCACTGTTGGGATTGTACGAAATCATGACGCAATCAAATTGCACAAAATAGCGGAAGCATGGTAAAATCAGAATTTAAAATTTTTACAAAATCATTACTCAGATCATCCTTTATGCAAATTATTAATTTAAAACGATAAATAAGAAGTTATGGAATCATACCCTTGTAGAACGAAGCTTCCACAGGTACAAGTTCAACTCCTTGTTCTTCGTGATCTCCTTGAATTTTCGGGTTAGATTCCTTCCTTTGATCAACGTTAGTCACCTAAGTGTTTGGCCTCTAGAGGTGATCCAATAATTGAAATTGCATCAACTGATATCTATTATAAGACTCCTCTTATATAGATATTAGTCAACCCTTCTAATCTTATTAGACATAAGGTTTCATTTAATTAATTAAACTCTTTTAATTAATTTAGGTTTTCCACCACATTGGAAATTATTAATTAAATTCCTTTAATTAATTCGCCTCCAAATCTTATTAGGAATAAATAAGAGTACTAATATTAAATTAATTCATAAACTCCTTTAGAAATTAAAATAATAATAATTGTAATAATATTAATAAGACTCTTATTAATTTATATTTAATATTTCTAAAATATTAAATAATAAACATTAAGCTATTTATTTTATTCTATCACCATAGATTAAATTAATTACACTTAATACATTATTACGATTATGCCAATACTTTCTTAAATAATTATTCTTCATTTTATGGTGTGACCCTTTAGGTTCTGTAACGACCCCAAAATTCATACAATATAATTCTCGACTTCGATCGTTAACAATACATCTTTAATCTATCTTTACATCATTATTCGATATTAAAATCACCAAAAATACGGAATATTTAAAACTTTTATAAACTTCTTTCTTTATTGTCTTGAATCGCAACCTTTACATTACATCTCTTTGATTCAAATCTATATCATGAATCGTTACAATACTATGACTGTACCAAGTCTTACATCATAAAGTAATATCCATATACATTGGATAACTCCACTTATAATTCAACAACATATTACATTAAAAACATTAAGTACATTTCCCATAAAACATAAGTAATCTTCGTGAATGTGGATCTTTATAACTCACTTAGCACGTATCCTTACCTTGAAATCTTGACCTGCAAAAATTATTATTTGCAAGAGTGAGCTCGACAGCTCAGCAAGTTCTAGCAGTTTTCATGCATCACGTAGCACATAATAACATACTCAACATACATCTCATAATAATTAAAGTAACATGGCCTACATGCTTTAATTCACATAAAAAATATAAAGATTGAGTTCCTTACTCAATCAACATGCTTTGCTCAATAATATAGTCATAAATTGACTTTAACATTCATGCTTACAACATATATAACTTATCATGCTCGCTTATAACACATATAACCTATCATGCAATTTAAAACAGTTCATCAAGTTCACGTAGACAAATAGGAACCGAAAGATTTGCCTTGATCGTTGTTTACCAATAATAGATTAACAGCTTACAGCTATCTGCACTTCACGTGCCCTACACAATTATATAATCATGCACATCAATTATTAGTCACAAAGCAACGCATAGTAGTTGTAATGTAAACTTTACTCTACGTCCCATAACCTTTCTTATTAATCAATACATAATGTTCAATTTGATGTGTTAACTTTTGACGTATATCTCACTATATTTTTTTTAGTAATATTTGAAATTCATTTAAGTGTTTAAGTCTTACTAGGACTACTTATTGGTTTTATATTAACCCCCTTTCATATCTTATAATATTCATTTCATTTGACTTAAAACACTTTTTAAGTTCATTAACACTTTTCACGGCGTTTCGACGTTCATTTGTCACACGCCCGAATCGTCTCTCTTGTGTATGCTTAGTGTGCTTATATAACTTATCTAATACATCATTTATTAATGTTAAGCATCCTTATATTTACTAACATTCATGTTTTATAACTTAGGACAATATCTTTAATTGTCAGAAGCACTACACTTGCATACGTGCATGCTTGACGCCCTCCGATTGCCTCCGAATATACATCAATCCCTAAAATGATCAATTTGACCCCTGCTACTGACCTCAAATTGAAAAACTTAAAGAACGAAAGTTGTAGGTCTACTCGTGCTAGTTCCGAATCATCTTGAATCTCCTCAGTCGGAATTCGTGTGAAAGAGTTATGGCTATTTTACCACAGGAGGTCAAAATAGTCCCGGACTGACAACTCTTCCGGCGTAGCTGCGCCCCAAATAGCCTTGGGGGCAGCGCAGCTGCGCCACTGGCAGCATGCTACGCGATTTTGTTTTTCCAGTTGTTGTTCTTGCGAATTTTCTGACCCTTTTCTCCTTTTAATATTCATAAATTGAGTTATACACATCCAATTGAGTCCGTTTTCGACTCTATGAATTCGTGAAACACTGAATTACTCATCTTCATAATAACTATAACACTTCAAAAATATTAACAATTTATTTTAAGGGTTCCAATTCAGTGTTCATGCTAATTTTTTATGTTTTACACATATTTAGCGAATTCATTCACTACGAATTCGTTTTACATCCGTTTTGACTCGTTCAACTTGGGTTGTTTTTGTTTTTTCGAGTAATATCATAATACATCATCAATTTAAGGTTTTCATCATGATTTCATAACTAAACTTTGACTCCAACTACGCCATAACATACATATTTTATTAAAAACACTAATTCTTCATCTTTAGCATAACTTCATGAATTCAATTACCTAAAAATTGCTTATAGATGATGTATAATAGAATATATATACCCAAAAATATATATAATCAATTTTCTTAAGAAATCATCCACCAACGCTATTTACAGTGAAGTTTAATAAGAACAAAACTTTAGATTTAGACAATTACCTTTGATTTCTTCTTTAAAATATCTAGATGATGTAGAAAACTTGGTTAATTTAATACCTCTTCCTTGAATCATAGAACTCCTCTTTACTCTCAACTTTCTCAGAGAGTTCTCTCCCTCAGTTTCTCTCTAACTTAGCCTTGTGAAACTTAAGCGTAAGTTTTGTTTTCCAGCCCATTACAAAAATCCAAAGTCTCAGCAGTTGCAAAAACCAAGGATCTCAAGGCCATGTTTGGCTAGAACCCAATTATCCCCTTCTAATTTTTTTTAATAATCTCCTTATTATATAATATATCTTCTTTTCTCTAAGTATCACACTTTAACCATACTACTAAATTACTTAGCTAGCTAAACTAAATAATTATACAATTATAATATGTATAATTTTTATACTTATACATTATGAAATTATATTCATAACCCTTAACTTAAAATAGACCTTTCCATTAAAATAATTAATATTTATTCCCTTAATTATTTTAATTAACTCAAATAAATTATACAATTATAATATATAATTATTTAATTCCTTTCCTCGCATAAATTGTCTCAATACAATTTATTTAACCCATACATCTAATTACTACTTAAATATTAATCAATTTTTAATATCATCATACTTAAAAAATTATTCCATAACAATTTCCATTGAATATTTATTTTACTCCATAAATATTTTAATTAAAATATTTATTTTATTAAACACGTCATAATAAGAATTTTATTCATTAAATTCTTATTCTAATTATTTTAGATTAACTCACTATTTTAATTAAGTGAATTACTCACATTAGTTACGAAATTTAATTCATAATACATTCATTGCCACAAGGCATAATAGTCAAGTTATATTATTCTATAATATAATTCTCAACTTAATTAGATTAACTTAATTCTCCTTTCGTAATAATTTCATTTAATTTCTTCAATAGTTAAATTAACTATTAAACTTCACCATCCCAATATATGAATATATATATATATATATATCTTCTATATTCACACCAAATCATATATTTCACAATCTATAACACATATATACACATATCCAAACTCAAAACATCTCGTAATAAGAATTTTATTTATTAAATTCTTATTCTAATAATTTTAAAAAATTCAGGTTGTCACATCCTTCCCTTCTTATAAGAATTTCGTCATCGGAATCACCGAAATCCTACCTTATTTAGGTTTTCATCAAATCTCTTTAAAAATATTTATCGTTGAATAACTTCAACGCATTACCTTAATATAGGTTTTATATATATATTCTACTACATTTAGTTCTTCAACAAATTCTTAGGTTTTATTTCAAAACCTTCAATTGAACTCAATTATGTTTTAAATATTATATATTCTCTAACTCGTTCATTTTCTTTCTAAGGACCATTACCATATACTCTACTCGTCGAATTAATATACTTCATAATTCACCATCTATAATTATTCGGGTTATCACATTCACCCCTTCTTCTAAGAATTTCGTCCTCAAAATTTTAATATAATTCTTCGTTCATTCCATCTAACAAAATAGCTTTTACATTAATCTAATACACTGGATTGTTTACGCTTCTACAACTACTTCTTTCTAAGGTCTATCCTCCTTGCCACATTCTCCTACAGAATAATAAGAATCTCCCGCAATTGCTCAATAATTGAGAAGCGATATAAATAGCTCAGAAATTTAAAAGATTCCAAATCATGTTGAGTGGTCACAAGACCTTGAACTTTATTTTTAGGTTTAACAGTGCTTCACTCCCTGTACTTCACACTATAAACCACATCGGTACTCTAGGTGGCCAACCTATCATACCCCTACGTCGGGCCCAAACGTAGTACATCGTAACGACTATATACGTTACACTTGGAACTATAGTCTCCGATAACATGTCCCCTTTTATAGGGTTGTTCACCTCAGCTTCTTAACATCTGAATCCGCACCAAAACAATTTGGTTTGACATAGTTTGACCAAGAACGCTCGAATTTCATAAACATCTTTTAATATTTGTCTAGCTGAATCAAGTAGCATAGACTTCTAGCAACAGTTCGGACATCAATCGAAAAATATATATACATATATATTTTTACCCAACAAAATAATTATTTATTTATTTATTTAAAATGTTTTTTTTATATATAGTTTAAGAAAACTAAAAATAACAAGTAAATCTTTTCATAATACCCTGATATCGTACCGTAGTAATGATACGTTGAGAATTTCGTCATTACATGACGTCGTCATACTACATCATACCATAGTGGGCTGACGATCATACGATCACATCCAACACTAGGTTTAACTGCATTGATAACTTCCTCGATTATTGTTTGTACATCATATCAAATGATGTATAGAAAATACATTTTGAAGAATTTAAAATCATTTTTATCTAGTTGAAGCAATTAGCGTAAACATGTGAATAATAGCACTATTTTAAAAAAAATCATTGGTTCCATCATTTGATCCAATGTTTTTCATGAAAACAGAAGTGCAACATCAGCACGAAGTCAATAAATTTTAAAAATCTATCAAAGCTAGGAGATTTAGATATAAAACTTTCTCCATCAAGTAAATCTTTACTCCATCATTACTTAATCATTCTATCAATCTTAAACAACATCAATGCTTCCTACACCATAACTTTTCTATACCCAGTATAGTTCATCAAACTTACCGCACTATGGAAGTTCAGAAACTTGCCACAATAATATGAGTTTAAGAACTTGTCCTAGTAATACGTAGTCAAAGAACTGATCAGAGACTGTCCATATGCTTAGGGGTTCAAAATATACATACGATTATGAGTCACGATCTTACCATAAGTATGAGTTTTAAGAACTCGCCTAACCTTAAGATCATCTAATGTAATCTTAATATCATCTAATCTAATCTAATCTCTATTGACTCTAACTATCAAATATAATATGAGAAAAGAATCACCTCTTGGTCATATATATATCGATAGCGTGACACCAACCTTCCAATGATTATCAATATGATAAGCCAAGTGTAAGCACAAAACCCTGCCCATACAAAGATTTGTACAACTCAGCCACCACATGAGTCCTCAGTTGAAATCCCACTTAACTCTATCTTTTTCTTAACTTCTCGCTCTATACTCGATACAGATTTCCTGTATCTCATCATTTATAACTCCTCGTGAGTTAATCTCGTACCATATCATAGTACATTCTCGTTATAGTCTCAAACTATAACTATGCAATAATTACAGACCATCTGTCTTTTACAACTTTAAAAGATCACGCCGTGACCTTATTCTATAATCATCTCCCTTATGATTCTTTCTTATCTCATTATTGTTTTGTTTTAAAACTTCTTATCTTTTCCTTTCATCATGTTATATCATGACTTCATTATGCTTTTAATCTTATAAACTTTGTCTATTCATTGTTATTCGTCATCTTTATTATTGGAGTTAGATAACTCCTGATTCTCATCTTTATATCTCTTCAAGATTCTTCTTTGAATCTTCTTGTTTATTGAACAACTCTTCTTTTAAGAATTTCTAACTTCGTTCATAAAGTTCAACATTTTATTCGAGTTTTATTCCTCGATATTCTTACCTTCTTCTTATAACATTTCAAGGACTTAACTCATCCTATACATCTACGTATGTGAAAAGAATCATCTTTTCGTTATACGTAACTTAACTTAACTTCTTATTCTCGAAGGTCATAGCCTAAGGTACTCTTATCTAAGGTATATAACCTACAGCTCTGATACCAACTGTAACGACCCCAAAATTCATACAATATAATTCTCGACTTCGGTCGTTAACAATACATCTTTAATCTATCTTTACATCATTATTCGATATTACAATCACCAAAAATACGGAATATTTAAAACTTTTATAATCTTCTTTCTTTATTGTCCTGAATCGCAACCTTTATATTACATCTCTTTGATTCAAATCTATATCATGAATCGTTACAATACCATGACTGTACCAAGTCTTACATAATAAAGTAATATCCATATACATTGGATAACTCCACTTATAATTCAACAACATGTTACATTCAAAACATTAAATACATTTCCCATAAAACATAAGTAATCTTCGTGAATGTGGATCTTTATAACTCACTTAGCACGTATCCTTACCTTGAAATCTTGACCTGCAAAAATTATTATTTGCAAGAGTGAGCTCGACAGCTCAGCAAGTTCTAACAATTTTCATGCATCACGTAGCACATAATAACATACTCAATATACATCTCATAATAATTAAAGTAACATGGCCTACATGCTTTAATTCACATAACAAATATAAAGATTGAGTTCCTTACTCAATCAACATGCTTTGCTCAATAATGTAGTCATAAATTGACTTTAACATTCATGCTTACAACATATATAACTTATCATGCTCGCTTACAACACATATAACCTATCATGCAATTTAAAACAGTTCATCAAGTTCACGTAGACAAATAGGAACCGAAAGACTTGCCTTGATCGTTGTTTACCAATAACAGATTAACAACTTACAGCTATCTGCACTTCACATGCCCTACACAATTATATAATCATGCACATCAATTATTAGTCACAAAGCAACGCATAGTAGTTGTAATGTAAACTTTACTCTATATCCCATAACCTTTCTTATTAATCAATACATAATGTTCAATTTAATGTGTTAACTTTTGACGTATATCTCACTATATTTCTTTTTAGTAATATTTAAAATTCATTCAAGTGTTTAAGTCTTACTAGGACTACTTATTGATTTTATATTAACCCCCTTTCATATCTTATAATGTTCATTTCATTTGACTTAAAACACTTTTTACATTCATTAACACTTGTCATGGTGTTTCAACGTTCATTCGTCACACGCCCGAATCGTCTCTCTAGTGTATGCTTAGTGTGCTTATATAACTTATCTAATACATCATTTATTAATGTTAAACATCCTTATATTTACTAACATTCATGTTTTATAACTTAGGACAACATCTTTAATCGTCAGAAGCACTACACTTGCATACGTGCATGCCCGACGCCCTCCGATTGCTCCGAATACACATCAATCCCTAAAATGACCATTTTGACCACTGCTAATGACCTCAAATTAAAAAACTTAAAGAACAAAAGTTGTAGGTCTACTCGTGCTCGTTCCGAATCATTTTTAATCTCCTCAATCGGAATTCGTGTGAAACAGTTATGGCTGTTTTACCACAGGAGGTCAAAACAGTCCCGGACTGACAACTCTTCCGGCGTAACTGCGCCCCAAATAGCCTTGGGGGCAGCGCAGCTGCGCCACTGGCAGCATGCTACCCGATTGTTTTTTCCCAGTTATTGTTCTTGCGAATTTTCTGACCCTTTCTCCTTCTAATCTTCATAAGTTGAGTTATACACATCCAATTGAGTCCGTTTTTGACTCTATGGATTCGTGAAACACTGAACTACTCATCTACATAGTAACTATAACACTTCAAAAACATTAACAATTCATTTTAAGGGTTCCAATTTAGTGTTCATGCTAATTTTTTATGTTTTACACATATTTAGCGAATTCATTCACTACGAATTCGTTTTACATCCGTTTTGACTCGTTCAACTGTTGTTTTTGTTTTTCGAGTACTATCATAATACATCATCAATTTAAGGTTTTCATCATGATTTCATAACTAAAATTTGACTCCAACTACGCCATAACATACATATTTCATTAAGAACACAAGTTCTTCATTTTTAGCATAACTTCATGAATTCAATTACCTAAAAATTGCTTATAGATGATATATAACGGAATATATATCCCCAAAAACATATATAATCAATTTTCTTAAGAAATCATCCACCAACACTATCTATAGTGAAGTTTAATAAGAACAAAACTTTATATTTAGCTAATTACTTTTGATTTCTTCTTTAAAATATCTAGATGATGTAGAAAACTTGGTTAATCTTATACCTCTTCCTTGAATCACAGAACTCCTCTTTACTCTCAATTTTCTCAAAGAGTTCTCTCCCTCAATTTCTCTCTAACTTAGCGTTGTGAAACTTAAGCGTAAGTTTTATTTCCCAGCCCGTTACAAAAACCCAAAGTCTCAACAGTTGCAAAAATCAAGGGTCTCAAGGCCATGTTTAGACTTCAATATTAATCATAAAAGAACCTGTGAGTAAATAGTTACCGTACAATTCAATCCTTCCACCATACAATGTCCCAATTAAATATAAAACATGGAATTATTGTCAAGTCTTATTTTATTTAATTATATATATTTCGATTAGAAAATGCACAACTCCAAATAATGCAAATTAGAAACTACTTTCTAATTTTATTCTGCCTTGGCCAATGACTACTGGGTTGTCATTTAACGAATCGCATAGGACATATCTCTTCTTTTACTAGAAGTGGTAGATTCTTTATTGATCATTCATTATCTCTATATGTAACTCATTATACCCAAGCATACCCTTTGATATACCTTAAGGATTTTTAAGGAATAAGTCAAAGTATAATTCATTACATACAAGATACTATGATGATCTTAAGTCCAACGATCACTTGTACTACACTATCACATTAGAAATTTCTATTGACAGACAAGTAAAACTCCATTAGGTATTCCATAACGAGTCACGTTTAGTGAACTTATTCTCCAATAAGTACCTACATACTTGCTTTAGTGTCTTCACACAAATAATTATGAGATCAATCATCCTCATCCAATGAGCAAGCAATATATGTACCAATCTATTCGGATTTACTAATCCCCTATTTAGTAATCCAATAATTGGGAACTATTTTAGTTTTAAGCTTTCTAAGAATTTAGATCTCTTTAGCATGATCAACATCATGAGTCTAAAAGCATTGCTTAAAACTATGGGTTATTTACATATTATAAAAACAGCATCATGTAGATAATTAAATGCCTTTAACAAGTTAATACTTTTATTAATAAATAAATAAGATTGTCTCCAAAGTAGATGCTTTATCATCATACATGATTGGCTTGTATGCATACTACTTTCAGAAACCTGATGCTAAACCAACCAATCATGCAAAGTAACTTCACATACTATATATCATGCTCATGTACACACATATCTAGACCACATAAGCATGCTCACAAGTTCATAACTTAAAGTGTACTTAGTTCATCAAGTTTTGTATCTGAAAACTCTAAGTTTCTTTTAGAACCCGTTTAAAAATCGAGCTAAGTAGGTGATAACATGCAAGACAACCTACTCTAGTATGTCAGGAACTTAAATAGGCATAATTAGGTTAAACTAGCATGCTCAACATTTCAGAAAACACAAAAGTCAGATTTCACTTCTGCATATCAGCGCGACCGCGCCGTGTTTGTACTAGGGAGTGGCACGGCCGAGCAACTCCGGTTCCAGTCCAGGAAGTATCTGCAATAACAGAGCTTCCAAACTAACTCTAACAATTCCTCATGAATCATGCTTGAATACTATCACATTGCATATATAATTTGTATATAGACTATACTAACATGTTAACATCATCTCACATATCCAATTTCAACTAATTCATGCAATTTCTATGAATTTATCACATTCAAAACTAAGAACTCAATGTAAGAGTTATACCTCTTTGAGCTTGAATTGGACAAGGCTTGCTCTCAATTTCAGATTATACACTCACGTCACTCTCTATAACAACTTAACCAACAATTTAGCAAAATAAAATGAGAAGAGAAAGACTCTATTTATAGAGAATTAATTATCCATACCAAAGCTTTGCCCAATGTTTGAAATCAGTGGAAGAAAGGAGAAGCCAATGGATTGAGAGAAGTTGGTGGAATAGTAGCTAACAACCACATCAATCCACTCCCTTCTCATCATTGTTGCTAGTTTGCTGAAATTGAGAGATGAAAGGAATAGGCTAGGCCATAAGCTATTCACGTGAAGGAGAAGAAGTGACTCTCAATATGGGACAAGCCTTCTAATCTCAACAACTTATAAATGAAATAATGTTACAACTTTAGGTTAAATACACATACACATATATATATCCCTACTTAGATGTATATATATGTATACCTAGGTTTTAATCCTCTTTTAATTTACAATGTAGTTTTAGTGAGTTAATAACATTGTAACAAGTTGGGGGTATATATTTATACACATTATATAATCCATGTACATTTGATAATACCGAATATAATTTAATTGAGCATTGTCTTGCCACATTATCATAAACCTTATTATTTCAATTATACTCAACTAATAATTAAATAACAATTGTTTATTTAGTTTAATTTAATATTTCAAAAGGTACACATTTAATGTATCCACACATAATATATTGTCACATAAGCATCATTTACGTAACGTATATAATTCATTTAATCTTACTATATAGTTTTATATATTATATAGTCTCTTGTAGTGTCACACCCCATCTTATACTTTAGGTGTATGCACTTTAATATATAATCACCCATTACATAATATTGCACTTAGCAATTAATTGAACAAACATTAATCTTATTATATTAATTAATCATTTACTCATTAATATGTTGTTAGTCATAATAACAATTAATTAATATTATTATATTAATTAATCCTTCACTTATAGATTCATTCTTTAATTTAATTAAACCATCATAATTTCCATCATCGTGCCACACAAGGCATTTCACGAGCTCATCATAAATCTCCACACTTTCTCAATTATCATAAATTCAATTTAATTTAATTGAGTTACTCACTTCATGCTATATAAACATTTATATAAAATAAATATTCACATTCTTATTAATATCAATATTAATATTTATTCATGAAATTCACGGTTATTACGTCCTCCCCCGTTATAAAAATTTTGTCCTCAGAATTGGTACGAGGTTACACAAAAAGATGAGGATAGTCTTTTCTCATTTTATCTTCTAATTCCCACGTGGCCTCCTCAGCATCGTGGTTACGCCAAAGCACTTTTACAGAAGATATAATTTTGTTTCTTAGTGTTTGTTCTTTTCTATCTAATATTTGGACAGGAATTTCTTCATACGCCAGATTCTTCTCTACTTGAATGAATGGGTTCGTAGGAAATCACGTGCTTATAGTCGGGCTTGTACGGACGCAACACGGAGATGTGAAACACGTTGTGGATGTGTTCAAATTCGGGTGGTAATGCAATTTTGTATGCCACTTCGCCCACTTGCTTCAATATCTCGAATGGTCCTATGAACCTCGGACTCAATTTTCTCTTCTTGCCGAATCGTATCTTTCCTTTCCAGGGAGATACCTTCAAGAAAACAAAACTACCGACTTTAAAGTACCAGTCTTGTCAGTGCAAATCTGCGTATTTTTTTTGGCGATCTTGAGCTGCTACCAATCTGGCTCTTATTACTATCACCACATCTACGGTTTGTTGCACTAATTCTGGCACCAACATTCGTTGTTCTACGACTTCATTCCAACATAACGGCGTTCTGCATTTTCTCCCGTAAAGAGCTTCGTATGGTGGCATGCCGATACTCGCATGATAACTATTGTTATACGCAAATTCTACTAGGGGTAGATGATCGTCCCAATTTCCCTTAAAATCTATCACGCAAGTTCTAAGCATGTCCTTTAGCGTTTGTATTGTTCGCTCACTCTGTCCGTCTGTCTGAGAATGATACGCAGTTCTCAATCTCAATTGTGTTCCCATCCTCTCTTGTAAGCTTTTTCAGAAGTTTGACGTGAAGCGCGGATCTCGATCAGAGACAATTGACACTGACACTCCATGTCGTGAAATAATTTCCTTTACGTACAGACTCGCTAACTGATTCAAATTATATCGAATCTTGATCGGTAAAAAATGAGCCGTCTTCATTAGTCGATCCACGATAACCCAAATGGCATCATAACCTTTCTGCGTGACTGGAAGTCCTACTACGAAATCCATCATAATGTGCTCCCATTTCCATTCTGGTATCTCCAACGGTTGAAGTAGACCACTCGGCCTTTGGTGTTCTACTTTGACTCGTTGACAAGTGAGACATTTGCTGACACACTCCGCGACTTCTCTTTTCAGATTGGGCCACCAAAAATGTTGCCTTAGATCTCGGTACATCTTCGTGCCTCCTGGATGAACAGAATACGTCGTATTGTGTGCCTCGTGTAAAATTTTCTCTCTCAATTCGGTTACCGCTGGTACCCATACTCTTCCTTCGAATCTCAAGATACCGTCCTTATCCCTTTTGAATCTTTCTTCTCCATTTTCTACCATACTCTTTCTTTTTTTCTCACATTCTTCGTCATTCTCTTGTGATTCCTTCACTCTATCCAACAATGTTGGACAAGCTTCTATTGCAAATATTTTCTCTTCGGACCTCCCGGTCCCTTTACCTCTATTTCTAATTTTTCCATCTCTCTTATTAATTCCTCCTGAGTTGTCAATTGTAACAATTTCTCCCTTCCTTTTTTGCTTAGTGCGTCCGCTACGACGTTCGCCTTTCCCAGGTGATAAAGAATCTCGCAGTTATAATCTTTGATCAATTCTAACCACCTTCTTTGTCGCATATTCAACTCCTTCTGTGTGAAGATATATTCAGACTCTTGTGGTCCGTGTATATGTCACATTTCTCTCCGTACAGATAATGTCTCCAAATCTTTAACGCAAAAACTACTACCGCTAACTCTAAGTTGTGAGTAGGGTATCATTTTTTGTAATCCTTCAATTGTCGTGATGCATACGCAATGACCTTACCATGTTGCATGAGCACACAGCCAAGTCCCTTGTGCGATGCATCACTATACACCACGAAACCTCCCGCATCGTCTGGTAATGATAATACAGGCGCTTTGCTTAATCTCTTTTTCAGCTCCTGAAAACTTTTTTCGCATTTCTCCGTCCATACGAATTTCACCGTCTTCCTCGTTAGATTGATCAACGGGGTTGCTATCTTAGAAAAATCTTGGATGAATCTTCGATAGTACCCAGCTAACCCTAAGAAACTTCTTATCTCTGTTGGTATCTTTGGCTGCTCCCAATTGCTCACTGCCTCTACCTTTGCAGGGTCTACTGAAATTCCATCCTTGTCTACCACGTCTCCTAAGAATTGAACCTTCTCCATCCAAAATTCACACTTTGAAATTTCGCATACATCTTCTCTTTCCTTAGCGCTTCCAAAACTATCTTCAGATGTTCAGCGTGCTCTTCCTCCGTCTTTGAGTAGGTTAAGATGTCGTCGATGAAAACTACCACAAAGTTATCCAAATATGGCTTGAAAACTCAGTTCATCAAGTCCATGAATGCTAATGGAGCATTAGTCAATCCGAATGACATTACCAAAAACTCGTAGTGCCCATAACGGGTTCGAAACGCCATCTTTGGTATGTCCTCCTCCCGTACCTTCAACTGGTGATGTGACACCCCCAAATCCGATATCTTAATTTTTTTCAAGATTTGGTGTTCACTGTTCCAATATTATACAACTATCTACCCATAAATAATGAAATTCATTTATTAGATAAATAAATCATCATCTTACATCATCTGAAATAATAATACATCATAAATCCCAGGTTAAACTTGTGACGCCCCTAAATCCGTGTAACATCGATTACAGGACATGGTGCTCACGATACAACATACATCCTCATCTATCTAAGTAAACTCCAGCAATAATAATAGTAATATTATAACTATTACGTACTTACTCAAAATAAAATCCCAAGTCTTTACAACCTTTAATAAACCAAAACTTAAACTTAGCGTTTATCGCTACATTACATCATATACGGAAATATAACTTATTTTATAAGGTAACTAGCATCATTTCATCTTAGTCTTCCCCTTGTCCTTGCCCGAGCCCTCAGCCTTCTCATCCTTAACTGAAAGGTTTAAGCAAGAATGAGCACAAATTGCCCAGCAAGTATATAAAGAAGTTTGAAAACATACATCAGGAGTAAAAACATCTGTATGACAATATCTCAACAGTTGAAAGAATTATCAAGTGTTAAACAAGAATATCAAAGATAAGAGTTTAGAATTCTCCATAGCATACTAAGGGGTGTTAAATACCCTGAACATTGCTTTGTTTCATCGAAAATCATCAGACGGTTTAACAATCAAATAGATTGTAAACGGTCTCTGCAAGTACTCCAGGTGATCAGCCTATCATACCCTACATTGTGCACAAGTATAAAGTTTAAACTGCATAAGCATAAATGGGACTATATGCCCGACATTTGTTTGCCCATTTATTCGGGTTGTTCATCTTAGTATTCATGCGAGACCGCACCAAAGCAATTTGGATTGGTAAACATTAAATAGCTTCGAAAGATTTGAATTAAATCATTTTTCATCAATAATAACTAGCCGAAAATAAAGGCCAAGAAACATACTTAGAAACAGTTCGATAATGACATGAAACTTATAAGCATGGTTGTTAGAATAATAACTGAGTAATCATCGATAAGCTTGCAAGATAATTGAAGTTGTATAACTTCACAACAAAGGAACTTACACGAATAAATAGCTAGCATAAGTCCAATACTTACCCTCACTGAGATAAAATAAGTAAGGATTGAATAAATACCCAATAGAAATTAGGGCTAGGAAACTTGCCTGATACGTCTGCTATCGTTAAAGCTAGCAATTAACCTTCACGTAACCTAATCATATGTGTCACATTAAGCCATTAGGTTCTTGAACTCTAATTCGAAAGAAAATGATTTCCTTTCATTATAATTTCATTAATCAACTACCACGTATGCTATCATCAAACTAATTTAATCATATATCATGTTGCGTCATATAGATAAAGTGGTTCAATATGAGAATCTGAGTAAAAATAAGTTTCTGGAATTTTTCCCGGTTCGACCCGACCCGACCCGGATCAGACCCGACCCGGACCAGACCCGACCCGGACCGGCGCAGCTGCGCAGCCTCAAGCCGTGTTACCGGCGCAGCTGCGCTGCCTGGAAAACCCGAAACCCATCTTTGAGTGGCGCAGCTGCGCATCGTTAAGCCGTATGAACGGCGCAGCTGCGCTGATCTTCATGCCCAGAAAATTTTTGCAGTTTTGAGCAGCCATCTTAGCGAATTAATTCCGATTAAACCATACATGATATGACCATGAAACTTGGACACAACATACTTCATCTAGCATACTATTTTACAAAAATATCACATTCCAGAAAATAGCAAATTAAGACCACGAACTGGCTACCTTGAAAAGCGTGCCAGGACAGGTTCTAACACTTAGAAAAATTCTGGAAAACCCAGAAATTTGCAGATTTTTATTTCCAACATGCTTGCTCTCGAAAATCATAACTTGCTCAATTTAACTCCGTTTCTTATGAAATTTGGTCAGGTTATACATCATACTACACAGTATTTTACAAAATTATTACACACACTAATCGGGTCATAGAAACCATGATTCCAAGGCTCCGAAAAACCCAAAAAGTCACAGATTCTAAGTTAACCCACCTTTGACAAAAACCATGATTTTGATTCTAGCATGCATGAGGTTGATTCCTACTGTCCAGATCACATATACTAACATATATACACATGTTACAATAATCAAACTCACTAACTTTTCATGTTTTGATGAATTTAGCATCTTAGTGGTATTTTATCAAATAGTTAGCATGCATACATGAATTCTACGATTCTCTACGAATTTGAAACATGATGAATACCAGAATTTTCATTCTCTACAACTATATATCAAAAACAAGCACTAGCATGGCATTACAATTCCAAAATAAGACCTCTACCATTCTAATTCATGCATTTTCACTATTTTCCTTCAAGAACATAAAAGTAGGTTTCATGGCTTACCTTGAATGTGAATTCCTCCTTGTTTAATCCGATAGCCTTGCTTATTAGACTCTCCCAAAACTCCAGAAATCCTCCCTAACTCTCCACTCTCGTTCACTCAATTTCTTTAGCTCTCTTGGTGAAATTTTGTCAACGTGAAGAATATAGAGGTGGAGAGTATATATATATATATTCTTAGCATGGATTTTACTTGTAACTTGCATTCTCAAATCATCATTTGAAAGACCCTTGATATATCCCATGATCACTTGCTAATTAAATCAAAGAAAATGAGAGTTAAAGAAAATGAAAAGGTTTGGTTTATTAAGGAGTTGTAACTCCCTCTCCCTCTATATTACTACATACGTATATACACCCTCCCTTGTCCCAATATGCTGGTCACGTGGCCCCCTCCAGCTGCTGATTGGCTAAAAATATTATTATTATAATCAATTAAATAACCATTTTGACCCTTTTGCCCTCCGTAGCCAAATGTTTCGATACTTATATCGATTCCTACTAAAATCGACGTGTCGGACGTCATGGGACTATCCGTTTCATCAAATTCATCTCCGAAATTCGTGGTTGACTTTTTACCCGAAAAGTCAACCGATTGACTTTGACCAAAAAGTCAATTGTGACACATTTTCGTAGTTATAGTCTGTCCTGACTAATTTCGACGTTCCGGACTCAAATACGCAGTCCGCGTCTCTAAATTCCGCTCCAAACTCAAAATCATACTTTAAAGTCATCCCACAAAATTAATAGAATTAACTCCATACTTAACCAATTTAAATAGTTGAATTAAACTGAACTAACCATTTAAATACTCCTCATCACATATCAAAAAATAACACATGTATGTATAACACAGATACATCTAATAAAAGAAAACACACAAGAATTTCACATAAATTCGTTTATTGATAATTGTTAAAAGACATAATACTCTCGGATATTACAAAACTTAACCTTAAATCTCTGTTGCGGAAATATAAATAAATAAGTCTTAAGTCATCACACATAAATCTTGAACTTTAACATTCTTAACATCAACACAAGTCTTCAACACTTGTTAGCTTTTCCTTTGCCCTTGCTACTAGAAGGTACATCACTTCGTTCATTATTAGATGCAATGTTATTATGCAAAAGTGAGCACGAATGCCCGCAAGTATAAAAATATGACAGAATAATAACATGCGAGTGAAAGAATTCTGAATAACAGAAAGCTCAACATTTGAATCAAGAATATTAATCAAGAGTCAAATTACTTCTCAACTTTTGAATCAAGAATATTAATCGAGAGTCAAATTACTTCTAAGGGTCATTAAGACCTTGAACCGAGTCTTAGGTTGTCAAGTATATTAACCTTTTCAACCTTTAACAGTCATAAGACTATAGACTTTACTTCTCGTACTTAGGGAGATCAGCCCTTCGTACTGATAATGTGCACATTATCTTAACGCTTTAAGCATCTTCATTAATTCCCTATATTAGGGTTGTTCATCTCAGTTTGACATCAGAATCCGCACCAAATAAAGTTGGTTTGGATAACTCAATAAATAATATTCAAATTGAATATTAACTTCTCAAGGTATACAATCGAATAAGTATTGTACACTTAAATGATACTTTTAAAAGAATCATAGCATCTCATGTGAAATTCTAAACTTGGATATTTAAGAGTAAGAATTTGCTCAACAATAGTAATTAAGCATAACAATTGCTTAATTTAAAGAGTTTAGTTTAGGAAACCTGCCCAATAATAATAATAAGTTAGGGATAGAAAACTTGCCTCGTGCGCAAGCTACAGTTATTACTCACTTCTTTAATTACTCTTACCTATCACACATTTACAATATCAATTAATCACAGGTTCGATATGATTATTGATTTACAATTAGTGTTCTTTGAACTCATTATTAGGTTTTTCAAATAATGGTTTACGTTGATTAATTAACTTGTTAATTAATCACATAACTTAAGTTATTAACTTGTATTAATAACTTATTACTTACATCACATGCCTTCATATTTATTAGACTTAAAATAATGTCTTCATATTTATATCACATTATTTAACCTTTACAAATAATAGTTTAAGTCACGTAATTAATTTATTAATTAACACATAACATAAATTATTAAACTCATATCAATATTTTATCATATTTATACAACATGTGTTCATGTTCATTAGACTCAAAACACATTTCACAATTTTCCAACACTTAGCAATTTTTTTCAAAATTTTCGGACAGGCGCGGCCGCGCGCCATTTTGCCTTGCAACCGGCGCGACCGCGCGGCTGCGAAATTTCAGAATCTGAAGTTCGCGAACGAACACAGATTTTTCCTCCCAATTCACATCATTACACTGATTAATAACGTTACCCATGAAGTATAAACTTCATAAAAATATTATACAACACTTATATCATGTTCTTAACAATCATAATCACATAGTTACACAATCTAAACACTTTTAATTTCACTGTTCTTCAACATTTTGCAAACTTTAAAGAAAAATATAAAATTTCTCATTGCGGATTCGTTACTACACCGAATCCACTCATTCCAATTTTATTTTCTTTGTTTCAACATATACAATCATATTCATGTATCAATTTAAATATAAACATATGATTCAATCATTAATTTAACCCATATGGGTTATTCACCCATATTCAATACTCTGTAATTTCATAAAACCCATTTATTAACAAAGTTATTTGATGTGATCAGTGTAAATCATGGATACATGATCTAACACATAATACTAACATCTACGGTCACATATATGATAACCTCATACTTTAATTTTCCAAAATGATTCTTAACAGAGAGTTTTTACAAAGACGTATAAAAACTCTGTAAATATTTGAAAAACCCAATTAAGGCCAAATTATATAAAATTGATCCTTTAAAACATGTTTATATGTTAGAAAAAAAACGTTATGATCACATACCCATATAGATAAAGTCATATCATAACCCAATTTTGAAACTAGTTTTTCACAGAAAACTAAAATACGTAAATGAAGACTTTGGAAAAATATAACTTTTAAAAACTTAAAAAGGAAGATTACCCTTTGTTAGTATGAAGATAATCACAGACAACACTTAAGATTTTCTCAAATCTTTTTCTTTCCCTCAATTTTTCTCTTTTCCTCTGATATTTTTCTTTGAGAATTTCTAACTTTTCCTTTGATAATGAATTAGGATAACCCAATATACGTATATATAAATATTACCAGTTGTATTTACAACGGACTAACTCCTCTTAAGGCCCTGTTTGTCTTCCTTCTTTTCCTCCTTTCTCTTTATTTTAATAACTAGTTTATAATATAGTTAATGTAACACTTTAATTAATTCAATTAATCTTATTTAAATTAATTAAATAAAATAATATAATTCACATTTAAATCACATTGTCACATAATTAATATTTTTATTTATTAATTATGTCAATTCATTAATTAATTATTAAATTAACTAAAGTAACATATGCTTATTTAATTAATTCAATTAATCAAATAAACTCCATTAAATATATTCTTTGAACTATTAAATTACTACATATTAATTTAATTAATATCACACATATAATTAAATTAATCTACCACAAATTCATGAATTAATTATTTAATTCAATAATTAAATTATTAAAAATATTTATTTATTTCAATAAATATTCAAATATCTTTACAAAATTCTCGTTCGTCACAGGTGATAACCTGTTCGCAGATCTATCTTTGAGAAATACTTTGCTCCCTTTAATTGGTCGAAAAGGTCTTCTATCCTTGGTAACGGATATCTATTCTTGATCGTTACTCTGTTCAATTCTCGATAATCGATACAGAGCCTCATCGATCCGTCCTTCTTCTTAACAAACAACACTGGTGCTCCCCAAGGAGGCACACTCGATGTACGTAACCCTTATCTAGTAACTCTTGCAATTGTATCATCAATTCCTTCATTTCTACTGGCGCCATACGATATAGAGCTTTCAAAATCGGTGTAGTTCCCGGTGCTAAGTCTATTACGAATTCGATTTCTCTGTCTGGCAGAAGACCAGGCAGATCATCTGTAAATACATCTTGGAATTCTCTCACTACGGATATATCCTTAATTTTTACTCCCTTTTTCCGAGTATCTACAATGTAAGCTAAGTAACCTACACAACCTTTTCTTAACAATTTCTTGGCCTGCATCATTGTAAGACAACAAGATTGCTTAAGCGATGAGCTACCATAAAACACTACCTTAGACAGATTCAAAGTCTGAAGGTTCGCACTTTTGTTCCGACAATCAATTATTGCAGCATGGTTATACAACCAATCCATTCCCAGTATTATGTTAAATTCTTCTAATCTAATCGGGATTAAGTCTACGCTCAGTTCATGATCTCTAATGTTTACGCGACAATTTCGGTACACGAATTCTACGGGGATTACTTCTATATTTGCAACTTCTATGTTTAAAGGATTTTCTAATCGTTCTCGGGGTAAGTTTAACCGACTAGCAAATTCTTCAGACACAAATGAACAGGTAACACCCAAATCGAATAATACATATGTATTTATATTATTGATTGGGATTATACCTGACACCACGTCCTTTGCAGCAACTACATCTTGGACTGTCATGTTAACGGTTCTGGCGGCTGGGCGGTTGGATTGCGTTGGTCTGCCGATCATTAACTTGTTGCCTCCCCCTTGCTGGCCATTTCCTCCGTTGTTCGGGCAATCCTTGATCTGATGCTCGGTTGAGCCACAAGCGAAACATCCCTTTATCTTCTTTGGCTTCGAGCAGTTGGGCGAAATGTGCCCCTCTTGGCCACAGTTGTAGCAAGTACTGCGCCCCTTCTAGCACTCACCCTGGTGATTCTTTCCACACTTTGGGCATCCCTCAGCCCTCTTCTTAAACCCACCATGAAAATTTCCCGCTTGATTGTTGTTCTTGTTGTTTTTGTTATTATCCCATTTCTTCTTCCCTAGATTATGTAACGAATGAGATTTTGTATATTTAATTGTAAATATTTATTGAATTAAATAAATATTTTAATTGATTTATTTATCGAGTTAAATAAATAATTTATGTGATTATGTATGGAGTAATTTAGTTAAGTGCAATATGATTAATTAAATTGATGTGTAAGTAATTAGTGTAGTATAATTCTAATTTAATCAAATAATTAAATTAGATGAATATTATGTGCTAAGTGTTTATAAAAATTTACTAATTTGTTACATGAATTATGATTAATAAGTGAATTACAATTGTATAACAATTTAGTATTAGGTGGCAATTTTAATTAATTTATGAATGTTAGCTTGTATTTAATTAAATTAGAATGTTATGATTTAATTAAATAAGGTGTAACATTTAAACTATGTGTTAAAATGATTTATCAAAATAAAGAAAAGGGTTTTAATTTAGTTTTGTCATACAAGACCCTTACTTCTGTTTTAATCCTGTTTTACCAAACAAGGCCTTAGTTCTAAAAATCTGTTTTTAAAATTAAAGAGGTTTTGCCAAACAAAGCCTTATGGCTTTTGATTTTCAAATAATCTATAACTGACATTTTATTAATATGATACAATTATGTATTAACAGTTACATATTTTATATTTATGTGTATTATATGTATATCTAATATATGTATATCAGTTAGTTATACTACGTTAGATATAGAACAAAGAAGAAAACAATATATAGAGAGTTAGAGAGAAGAAGAAAGAGAAAGGAAGGAGAAAGCTTAGAGATAATCACCATAATAATCTTCTTCTCCTAATCAACAAGGGTATAATCTCAATTCTTAAATTTTAAATTATGTTTCTATGTTCTTCATAGTTGTAGAACTTCTCTGTAAATTAGTTTTCAAGAGAATTTATGTAAATATGATCTATGTATGTTAGATGTGTTGGGTTTGTACGTAACTCAATCATGCAATCAAATCACATAAATAGGGCGGAAGCGCAAAAACTAGGTTTTCAAAAATTTATACAAACCCATAACCATGATCATTCTTGTGCATCAATTATCAGTGAATATAGAAGGAGAAAAAATAGAATTATACCTTTGAAGATCCAAGCTTCCTCAGGTACAAGTTCTACTCTTTTGATTTCTTTGATTCCTCTGTAGTGGCTCCTTCCCTTGATCAATGTCAGCCACCTAAATGTTTAGCCTCTAACGGTGATCCACCAAGGAAGATGAAGAACTCAAGAAGATGGGTTATTGGCTTAACCCTTGTTTCTATCTCTATAGAATATGTGTACTCCCAACTCTTGAAAAAATTCACATACCTTATTTCTGATATAAGACTCTCTTATATAGATATTAGGTTAACCCTCCTAATCTAATTAGAATAGGGTTTTATTTAATTAATAAATTAAACACTTTTAATTAATTTATATCCTAATCTTATTAGGATTGAGAGAGAGTACTGATATTATATTAATTCCTAAACTCCTTTAGAATTAAAATAATAATAATATTAATAAGACTCCTCTTATTAATTTATATTTAATATTTCTAAAATATTAAATAATAAATATTAAGCTATTTAATTTATTCTATCACCATAGATTAAATTAATTATAATTACTGCATTATTACTATCATGCCATTTTCTTCTTAAATAATTTTTCTTCCTTTTATGGTGTGACCCTTTAGGTTCTCCATATTAAACCAGTTGTGAATAAATCAATTAGAACAATTCTAATCTTATTTAAATAAATAAATTAAACTAATAATCTATTTAAATAAATAACATTTATTCTACAATAGGGATAAGCCTCCCTAGCGATCAACGACTTTCCAGATAATATAGATTTCAACATTAATCATAAAAGAACCTGTGAGTTAATAGTTACCGTACAATTCAATCCTTCCACCATACAATGTCCCAATTAAATATAAGACATGGATTTACTGTCAAGTCTTAATTTATTTAATCATATGTATTGCGATTAGAAAATGCACAACTCCAAATAATGCAAATTAGAAACCTCTTTCTAATTTCATTCTACCTTGGCTAAGGATTCCTGGGTTGTCATTTAACGAATCACATAGGACATATCTCCTCTTTTACTAGAGGTGGTAGATTCTTTATTGATCATTTATTATCTCCATATGTAACTCATTATACCCAAGCATACCCTATATATGCCTTAAAAGGCCTTAAGGAATTAGTCAAAGTATAATTTGTTACATACAAGATACTATGATGATCTCAAGTCCAAGGATCACTTGTACTACTATCACATTAGGAATTCCTATTGACAGGCGAGTAAAACTCCATTAGGTATTCCATAGCGAGTCACGTTCAGTGAACTTATTCTCCAATAAGCACCTACATACTTGCTTTAGTGTCTCCACACAAATGACCATGAGATCAGTCATCCTCATCCAATGAGCAAGCAACATATGTACCAATCTATCCGGATTTACTAATCCCCATTTTAGTAATCCCACAATTGGGAACTATTTTAGTTTTTAAGCTTTCTAAGAATTTAGATCTTATTATCATGATCTCATCATGATTCTAAAAGCATTGCTTAAAACTATAGGTTATTTACATATTATAAAAACAGCACCATGTAGATACTTATATGCCTTAAATGAATATTTTATTAATAAATAAATAAGATTGTTTACAAAGTATGTGCTTTATCATCATACATGATTGGCTTGTATGCACACTACTATCAAGATGATGTATATAAACTGTTAGATATGAATTATATGATTGGTTAAGTGATTAATTTCATGTAAATATGATGAACATGAAGAAATCATGTTCATAGTAATTTACAGTGAACTTGCTTTGAAAAATTGTCTTTAATTATCAAAATTTGTGTTTGATTATGCTATGTTATGTAAATTGATCATAGATTATGATAATATATCAAGAAACAAAATTAACATACTTTGAATTGTTTGATTTGGTTTAAAAACAAACTTACAATGTTAATTTTCATCAAAAACACTTATCAATGGCTTTTTTTCAAAAATTATGGAATTAAGAGTTGTGATTATGTGTTATGATAATCATATATGTTAAAACATGTTAGAAGCTTTAAATTATATTTTCTATAAAGTTTTATATGCAATATGTTAGTTGAAATCGGAATTTGGTGCGAAGAAATATGCCAAATTGGCTTTTTCTCTACACAGTTCACGAACCAAATTTCTCCCGCTGCAGGGTATCCGCCCCAGAGGGCCCACCAAGGGCAAAACACCCTCCCCGGTAGGGGGGGTGCAGAATTGAAAATATTTTGTTATTTTGTGTAGTTTTGTGTGTATTATGAAAAGCTAACCTAATGTGATGTACTTGATGACATGTTAAGCATACATTAAGATGCGAAAGTGATTTATTAATGTATTTCAAATGATTAATTTGTAAATAGGAAATGTATAAGGTAAATTATAATTTGATTAATTATAATTTAAATAATGTGAAAGTATGACTTAATCTTATAAGTTGACTATGACTTGATTAAACAAATAGTTTGATTGATTTTTAAGATTGTATGATTCGATTGTTATATGATAATTGACAATTAAACCTAAGAATAATGAGTTAGTTTTGATGGGTTAACTAGTTATGAGAATTAGTTATATAGTAACTAATTTATATTACTATTGTAATTACGTGTATGTAGGATTAATTAAGAAACGTGATAGTAATTGTTAGCTTGCGCTCGAGGCAAGTGTTCTAATCTCAAACCTTACTTTTACGTTTATGCAAGTTTCATAATCCTTACTTTACTTGAGCAAGTTATTGTATTCTCTATAATTTTTCATATTGAGCAAATAACTTATAGAAGTTCATTATTGAATTGATGTAACCTTGACTAAATTGTTCAAGCAAGGTTGATTGTATCTTTCAATTGCTTTAGCATGACTATTTAAGATGAAGTCTATTGTTATGACTCATACTTGGTTCATAATTCATCTATTATTGAACTCTTAATTATTGTGAGTCGATTCAACTACTCCTTAGTTGATGACAGTTGAAATTCCAAATTTCCTTTGAGCTTATCCAAACCAAACTTTCTTTGGTGTAGACTTGTTATTTAATACTGAGATGAACAACCCTAGTAATAGGGGATTACCTATGCGAAAGTTTTAAGATATTTGTGCACAATACATGGTACGAAGGGCTGATCCCCCTAAGTACGAGTTAAGAGTCCACATAGTCTAACGACTGTTAAAGGTTTTAAATAAAAATATTTATAACCTAGGATATAGTTTAAGGTCTTATGACCCTCAGATGAATCCTAAGTCTTATTCTTGATTATCGATGAATGAATTATTATTAATTTAGTTGAAGCTATTCAAATATTATGTCATCATTATTATTGTTGTTATTTCAAGTGAGCTTTGTTTTCTCACTCTTGCAATTAAATAACCATTGCAGCTAAAGTCGAAAGAGTTGATGAACCATCAACTAGTAAGGGCAAGGCCAAGGTGAACAAGTGAAGGCTTGTTGTATTTGTTGATCATGATTTGTAATAAGACATAAGACTTTATTATGTGATGTTTACTTTTCCGTAATTTGTTTATGTTAAGGTTAGATAACCCTGGGATATTTTGAGCAAGGTTGCAATCCTTTTGATAAGGAAGATTTTATTATTTATAAAGGTTGTAAATTGTTTTGCATTCCTTATTATTGGGCAGTAGTTGTATTTTATTTAGATAGTGAGCACCAAATCACGTGGAAATGAAATACTCGGATATGGGGGTGTCACAGGTTGGTATCAAAGCTTTAGGTTATGAACCTTAGGTGGGGGAAACCTTAGGTAGTAGCCTTGTAGGTGATCGAAAAGATAGTGATGATAGTTAAAGATAATAAACTACCTTATATGCTATGTGTTTACGTTTAAGTACGCGAAGAGTATCGATCGATAACACGTAATAATTAAACTTTAAAATTTTGTTGTCAGGATGACGAATGTTGGAGAGTCCAGTCAGGCCAGGGAGGAGTTACCCCAGATGCCTAGGGACGAGGAGCCCCGAGACATTCAGGTTGTTTGGGAGCAGTTGGTTCAGAGAGAGCCATCTCCATTGATCACTGTAGTTGGTCAGGAGCATGAGCCAGTCTTTGACCAAGATGACGAGGATGAGTCAGAGGAAGAGGAGGAGGATCCTGAAGAGGAATTCCCACCTCACTCGACTAGCACTGAGATGTACGAGGAGATCTACAACCGCAACATGGAGCTACATAGTCGAGTCAGAGAGCTTGAGGAACTGGTGGACAAGAGTCAGACTACTACACAACAAAAAGATGAGACGATTCAAGAGTTGGACGATGAACTTGAAAACACAAAGTGGGATCTAGTCCACGCGAAGAGTGAAAGAGATGATGCACTGGCCGAGCTAGCAAAACTGAAGAACGACATCCAAGAGGAGTCAGCAAAGCGTACCAGAGCAGAGGAAACGAGCTTGAGGGCTACTCTACGTGCAGATCGAGCTGAAGACGAGGTCCAAGTGAAGAAGGCCAGCTGAGGGAGACAGACTATGCTTTCCATATGGCTATAGATAGGGCCCAGGATCGTGTCTTCTATTACCCAGCTCAGTTTAAAGATTTATCGTGGTACATGGTGGATCGCAGAACAGTGTTCCGGGTGATGGAAGAAGAACGTAGAGAGGCTGTGCGACATCTTAACATGCCTAGATAGTAGAGTCTTTAATTATGTGTTTCTTTTTATATAAATAAATGTAAATCCCAGAATTTTAGATAATAATGGGATAAGATGATAATGTAATCCTGTAACTTTTTTAGTTCAGGAAAGATGATGTAAATAGCAGAGATGCTATCTATTCTATGTTTTAAAAAAACTATGAATGAATAAAATATCGAAGTTATTTGACGTGCTATGTGTGCAAATGTGAATTAAGATATTTTAAATGTTTAAGTATGAACTTGAATATCTAAGAAATGATTAAAGGATCTAATAAGAGTATTTCTTATCAGAAAGATGCCTCCTAGAAGAAGACCCTGTGATGCCCCCAAATCCGGGTACCTTCAAACCCAAGATATGGTGTTACACGGTGCTATAATCTACTCATACATTCAGTTGAGGACATCAATATCAATGCATAAGTTTACTAATTATTACATTCTATTAATCCTTTCCCAAGTATTCGTAACCAATACATCGTTCTGTGTCATAATATCAGTAAATACAATACTAATATTGATGCTATTACAAAGGTCACTACTTGTCTAGCTTGGACTTGCCTTTGTCTTTATCGGATCTTTCGGTCCGTTCGTTCTTAGCTAAAATCATTTAGTTTTAAGCAAGAATGAGCATAAACAGCTCAGCAAGTTAAACAGTATATCTTGAAACCAAAAATCAAGAATCATATCCCTTGGTCTTCAATAACTGTACAATAGTTATGAAGTACTTAAGAATAATCAAAATATCATTTTGATTCCTTTAAAACCATTCCCAAGGACTTTATAGCCTCTTCGGAATCCATCTTGGTCAACGACCACAAACCATATTTTAGTTCTCATTCATGAAAGGAACAACCCGGGACGAAGACCGTAAGTTCGATATAGCTTATGAGCACATCCAGGTGATCAGTCTGTAGTACTCTATGTTGATCAACACACATACATTAAACGTGTTTACGTTTAATTGGTGGCAACCTCACGTGCCTATTGAATTAACGACGTTTAAAACCTTTGTTTTATTCATGCTCAGGTTTATCTTAGAATCCTTACCAAGCAATTGGCATAGGATCACCACCTTGTATATATATATTTTGGAAAGATTTGTGGAAAAACCCACCAAAATATGCTAAGTCTCAGTCTAGCAGAATCAAATGGCATCGACTATGCAATAATAATTCATGCATAAGCAGTTATGCATAATGACCACTTGTCCAACCATAACGTATAGACAAGGGTTTAGCAAAACTCGCATTCATAATCAAGTATGAACGAAGTTAGGAAACTTGCATAACACAATGTTAATGCAAGAGTTAGAAAAGTTGCCTTTGCGTCTTCTATACCTTTACGTAGTCTACTCCGTATTTAGCACGTCTACAATGCATAACACATAGTATACCAATTAGTAATCATAGTTGGTATACACTGTATTTGCCTAACTCCTCCTTCTTGTATAACTAAATCGAATTGTTAAACTAATAACATTCGTTCAAGTTATTTAACATTATTACGGCTTATTAACATTCCTATGTTATATACCGAACTCTCATTGATCATCACTAATCATGATGACAATGAGACTTCACTTGTTCCTTAACTTAATCTTGGTTTATGGTTTCCAATCTTAAGTTTAATTACATTTAGTTAACGTTTAATTCTGATAACCCTTGGTTAAGCATGTCGTTTAAAAGGGATACGTTCATGTTCATTCATCACTTACTAACACTTTACTACTTATGGAAAGAGTTGAGTAAACATTTCATTTGGTCAACAATTTTTCTTGGACGGCGCGGTCCGCGCTCCATTTCCCTTGCAAACGGTGCGGTCAGCGCTACCTATGCCATAGACTTGATCTAGAATGGCGCGGCCAGCGCTGTTTAAGGCGCGGCCCGCGCTGCACCTGTGCTGCAGAAAAATTTCATGAGTCTTGAAAATTCTAATATTCCCGAGCTCGTAACGTGATCGTTATAACTCGGAATTGGCTCGTTCCAAAGCCCATAGTTCACAAATGATATGCTCTATCATCCTATAAAGTCAGAATTTGTTTCCGAATCCTTCGGCGAGAAATTCGTCGATTAGTCCATTTTTACATTTTCGTTAAACGTTCGTGAACGTTCGACGCTCAATTCTTTGTTTTAAGTTGGAATTAATCCGTTCTTGTTCCCGCAAGTCTTATTTACCTAATCACATGTGTTGCAATTTAAAATCATCATTTCCAACGCACACGGCGACTTTTGACTTCTAATCTGAGAAATTTACATTTTTGATGATTGTCGTCTAATCGCGTAACTTCCGTCAAATCTTCGTTCTTCATTATTATTACTCCAAACCACTTGGAATCAATCCCATGGTTGATTATTACTAATTTTAATCATTCAAAACATTTAAGTCTTAATGGTTTAATAAGTTCATTAGTCCATTTCATATGAATTCATTAAGTTCTTCATTGGTCCTTAATCAATTCTTAATCTTTCATCATGCATGGCTTGTTACGGTTCTTAGTCCCCTACTTAGCCATCCTTGTAACTTCTTAAGGTTCATGCTTCTTCTTAACACTTCTCTAACAAAACTAGTAGAAAAGAAAAAGGATTCTTAGCATGATTTCTTGGGTTATACCTTTCTTGTTCTTTGTTGTTTGAGTGTAGAGACTCAAAGACTTCTTAATCTTCTTAGTTGATGAGTTGACTAGGCAAGGCTCAAGCTTCCTTCTTCTCTCTCTCTCTAAGTTGGTAGGATTTCTCAAACAACAACATATGAGGAAAAGGCCTCTCTATTTATAGAATTAGCAAGGCTTAGGGTAGGATGGTAATTTAGGCCCAACCTCCTCTACTATTCCCACCTCCTCTCCTTTCTTTCCCACCAAGTTAAGGCCCATATGCTAGCACATGGCCAACAATGTCTCCCCTTGTGCTCTCCCATGTCCCCCCATGTGTCAACATGGGTAGTGGATTGAACCATGGGTTAAACCCTCCCGTTTACCCAACAGTTCAACCCATTGGTTAAACTTATGAACTTTTTAATCAAAAATCAATACACATTCAATTCATTTCAACGCATTTCCTCCGTATAAAATTTGTATTATACGTCGTATAATTCTTGTATACTCTCCATATTATTCTTGTATAATACCTCGTATTATACGCATATTATTTCCGTATAATAATTATTAATTATTATACGAATACCATTAATCATTAATTTCACTTTCCCTAACGCTTAGGCTTTTTAAGTTCCTACGCGAAAACTTCATGAGTCATAAATGAAATAGTATTACATATTCCATCTCGTATCAAAATCCTATCATTACGCGTTTCTCATAATTTCAAAATAAATTCCCGAGCAGAAACGGATGAATAGTGATTCTCGCACTTTTCCTCTCGAGAAAACTTTTCTCGGCTAACTTAACTTTTCACGGTATATTACAGTCAAATCTTTCGACAGAATGTCATTCTGACATTCCGAACTCTCAAAATGGCCTAGGGTCTCCAACCATAACCCTTAGGGTTAAATAGTGCCTATTTTATCTTTTTCCAAAAGATTTTTATTCTCGAAATTTTTTATTTTCGTCTTATAAATTCATATCAATTATGCCTAGCACGTAGCCCGAATCCTACTCATTTCTGCATTCTCTAGGTCATAAAATGACCTACAATTAGCTTACTCAGTTTAGTAAACAAATAATCCCAATTTTATTCAATAAATCCAATAACAACGACAATAATAATGATGGGACCCACATGTCTACACCCAGAGGGTTCGACGAATAACAACGACAATAACAATGATGGGACGAACCCCAATTCGGTTCAACAATTACTGAACCTGCTGACAGGAGCACTTGGGAATCAGCCGCAAGTCCAAGGCACGACATTTAAGGAATTTAAGGCAGTAGGACCGCTGGAATTTCAGGGATCGATGAATCCGATAGAGACCCAAACATGGATAATGGAGATGGAGAAGGTCTTTAATGTGGCTAGAGTTAGCGAGGACCAGAAGACGGCTTTCGCGACGTTCATGCTGAAGTCGGAAGCTAGCTTCTGTTGGCAGGCCAACAAGACGAGGGAAGGAGAAGGAGTGATAGCGTGGGATCGTTTCAAAGAGATGTTCTTAGAAATGTACTTCCCCATTAGCTCGTAAAACAAGATGGAGGTTCAATTCCTAGAGCTAAAACAGGGAGGGATGTCAGTACCGGAATACACCGCAAAATTTAACGAGCTGGCCAGGTTCGCAATATACCAGGTCAGTACGGACGAGCGGAAGGCGAGGAGGTTTGAGCAGGGATTGAAGCCCTGGCTCTATAGCAAGGTTTCCATGTTCCAACTGAAGACATTTGCAATTGTGCAGGAAAAGGCCATACTCGCTGAAGGTGGAAGCGACGCGGTGACCAAGTACAACCAAGATCAAAAGAAGAAGAAGAATGAGATAGAAAACAAGGCTGGTGGTAGCGGGGCTATCAACTAGAAAAGAAAGTGGAATGATAACACATCTACTGGAAGTCAACAGGGAAACCAGTAGAAGAGAAGGACTGAAGCATATGCTACATGCGGTAAGAATCACATTGGAGTGTGTCTGAGGGGGAAGCTAGTATGCTTCAACTATGGTCAGGAAGGCCACATTGCGCCTAATTGCCCGAACCCGAAGAAAGGAGCTTGCTATACATGTGGATCTAAGGATCACATGGCTCGAAGTTGCCCGAAGAAGTCAGCAGGAGGGTCAACATAGAATGGAGGTAATGGCAGCGGCAGCACTTTGACTATCGCTGGACCACTGCAGGCAGTTCGACCCACTGCCAGGACATTCAATATGACGGTACAGGATGCTGTGCAGTCAAAAGATATGGTGTCAGGTATTATTCCGGTCAATAGTATAAATGCATATGTATTATTTGATTCGGGTGCTACTTGTTCATTCATATCTGATGAATTTACTAAGACCTTAGACTTACCTAAAGAGGAATTAGTTTACCTCTTGAACATAAAGATTGCAACTAGGGAGGTCATTCCTGTTAGGTTTGTTTACAAGAACTGTAGATTGGACATTAAGGGTCATGAATTGAGGGTAGATTTGATTCCGATTAAACTTGGGGAGTTTGATGTTATACTGGTATGGATTGGCTATTTAACTATGGTGCGGTAATTGATTGCCAGAAGAAATCGGTAAACCTTATGACTCCATCGAAGGTAGTATTTTATGGTAGCAAATCGCCTAGACAAGCGAGTTATCTGATGATTATGCAGGCTAAGAAGCTTTTGAAGCAAGGCTGTGTAGGATATTTAGCCTACATAGTGGATACTAGTAAGAAGAGTCCAAAGATAGAAGAGATATCAGTGGTTAGGGAGTTTGTGGACGTATTTTCGAGCGATTTGCCAGGACTTTTGCCAGACAGAGAGATAGAGTTCGTGATCAACTTAGCACCGGGGACTGCTCCTATTTTGAAAGCTCCGTACAGAATGGCTCCAATCGAGATGAAGGAATTGATGGTTCAACTACAAGAATTGTTAGACAAGAAGTATATTCAGCTGAGCGTTTCACTGTGGGGAGTGCCGGTATTGTTCGTGAAGAAGAAGGATGGATCGATGCGGCATTGCATTGATTATAGGGAATTGAACAAAGTTACGATCAAGAATAGGTATCCTTTACCTAGGATCGATGACTTGTTCGATCAACTGAAGGGTGCTAAATACTTCTCAAAAATAGATTTGTGAAGTGGGTATCATCAGTTGAAGGTGAAAAGAGAAGATATACCGAAGACGGCTTTTAGAACTCGGTATGGACATTACGAGTTCTTAGTGATGTCATTTGGTCTAACGAATGCATCAGCTGCATTTATGGACTTAATGAATAGGGTGTTTAAGCCATTTCTAGACAAGTTTGTAGTGGTGTTCATAGATGACATTTTGGTTTATTCCAAAACTGAGGAAGAACACACTTAACATTTGAGGCTGATATTGGAATCTTTGAGACGGGAGAAGCTTTACGCGAAATTCTCGAAGTGCAAATTTTGGTTAGAATGTGTGTAATTTCTTAGCCACGTGATTGACAAGGATGGAATTTCAGTGGATCCGTCGAAGGTTGAAGCTGTGATGAATTGGGATCAGCCAAAGACACCGTCTGAAGTTAGGAGTTTCTTGGGATTAGCAGGATAATACAGAAGGTTTATTCAATACTTTTCCAAAATCGCAACTCCGTTGATGAATTTGACTCGTAAAACAGTTAAGTTTGTTTGGACAGAAAATGTGAGGTTAGTTTTCAAGAACTGAAGAAGAGGTTGAGTACTGCACCGGTGTTGTCATTGTCGGATAGTATAGGAAATTTTGTAGTATATAGTGATACCTCACTATAAGGGATTAGGCTGTGTGCTGATGCAGAGCGGCAAAGTCATTGCCTATACATCACGGCAACTGAAGGACTACGAGAAAGGGTATCCGACCCATGACTTGGAATTGGCAGCAGTAGTGTTTGCTTTGAAGATTTGGAGACACTACCTTTATGGAGAGAAGTGTGAGATATACACAGATCACAAAAGCCTGAAGTATATCTTTACACATAAAGATTTGAACATGAGCCAAAGGAGATGGTTGGAACTAATCAAAGACTACGACTGCGAGATTCTTTACCATCTGGATAAAGCTACTGTTGTTGCTGATGCTTTAAATAGGAAGGGTCGGGAGAAGTTAAATATGTTAACTGATCAGGATCAGTTAATAGAAGAGATGGATAAGTTGGAACTAGAAGTTAAGTATCCGAAGGAATCGGATGAGAAGTTATTTCAAGTAACTACCGGTTCAACCTTGGTGGACAAGGTGAAAGAGGCACAACTTCGTGATGAGGAATGTGAGAAGATCCAGAAGAGAATAACCGATCGTGAAGAAATCAAGTTCAAGATCGATAATGAAGGACTGCTATGATTTGAAGGAAGAATCTGGATACCGTCAATACCAGACGTCAAAGAGGAAATTTTGGGTGAAGCTCACAGTTTTGATATTCGATTCACCCTGAGAGTACGAAGATATATCAGGATCTCAGATAGCATTTCTGGTGGCCGAATGTGAAGAGAGACTTAGCTGAATGCGTTGCGAAATGTCTAACGTGCTAGAGTGTCAAAGCAGAACACCAGCGACCGAGTGGATTACTACAATCGCTAGATATTGCGAATGAGTACGGCGTACCATCCTCAGACTGATGGCCAGAGCGAGAGAACGATTCAAACTCTAGAGGATATGCTGAGAGCTTGTGTTATAGACTTCAAAGGAAACTGGGATGATCATCTACCATTGGTGGAGTTCGCCTACAACAACAGTTATCATGCAAGTATTGGCATACCGCCTTACGAAGCATTGTACAGCAAAAAATGCAGAACTCCATTGTGCTGGGATGAGGTCGGTGAACGTCAACTGTTGGGACCGAAATTGGTGCAACAAACTGCTAAGATCGTCAAGGTAATCAGAACAAGATTGGTTGCTGCTCAAGACAGACAAAAGAAGTATGCTGATCAACATCAACAGAATCGAGAATTTACAGTGGGAAGCTTCGTTTTCCTGAAAGTATCTCCCTGGAAGGGAAAGATTCGATTTGGCAAGAAAGGGAAGCTAAGTCCCGATTTATTAGACCTTTCGAGATACTACGGAGGGTTGGCGAAGTGGCTTACGTGGTTGCGTTACCTCCGGAGCTAGATAATATACATAATGTCTTTCATATTTCTGTGTTACGACCTTACAAACACAACTACAAATATGTAATAGAATATGAGCCTTTACAGTTTGATAAGGACCTAACTTATGAAGAGGTTCCTGTCCAAATAGTTGATAGAAAACAACAAGTACTTAGAAATAAAGTGATACCTTCTGTTAAGGTAATATGGAGGAACCACAGTGCTGAAAAAGCTACGTGGGAACTCGAAGATGTAATGATGAAAATATATCCCCAATTATTTGTATAATTTCTTGTATACCGATTCTGGGGACAGAATCTTTTTAAGGGGGGAAGAATGTGACGAATGAGTTTTTTTTATTGTGATTCTAGGGACAGAATCCTTTTAAGGAGGAAATATTATAACGAATGAGATTTGTATATTTAATTGTAAATATTTATTGAATTAAATAAATATTTTAATTGATTTATTTATCAAGTTAAATAAATAATTTATGTGATTATGTTATGGAGTAATTTAGTTAAGTGCAGTATGATTAATTAAATTGATGTGTAAGTAATTGTGTAATATAATTCTAATTTAATTGAGAATAATTAAACTAGATGAATATTATTTGCTAAGTGTTTATACAGATTTACTAATTTGTTACATGAATTATGATTAAGAAGTGAATTATAATTGTGTAGCAATTTAGTATTAGGTGGCAATTTTAATTAATTTATGAATGTTAGCTTGTATTTAATTAAATTAGAATGTTATGATTTAATTAAATAAGGTGTAACATTTAAACTATGTGTTAAAATAATTTATCAAAATAAAGAAAAAGGTTTTAATTTAGTTTTCCAAACAAGGCCCTTACTTCTATTTTAATCCTGTTTTACCAAACAAAGCCTTAATTCTAAAAATCTATTTTTAAAATTAAAGAGGATTTTGCCAAACAAAGCCTTATGGCTTTTGATTTTCAAAATCTATAACTAAAATTTTATTAATATGATATAATTATATATTGACAGTTACATATTTTATATTTATGTGTATTATATGTATATCTAATATATGTATATCAGTTAGTTATACTACGTTAGATATAGAACAAAGAAGAAAACAATATACAGAGAGTTAGAGAGAAGAAGAATAAAGAGAAAAGAAGGAGAAAGTTTAGAGATAATCACCATAATCATCTTCTTCTCCTAATCAACAAGGGTATAATCTCAATTCTTAAATTTTAAATTATGTTTCTATGTTCTTCATAGTTGTAGAACTTCTCTGTAAATTAGTTTTCAAGAAAATTTATGTAAATATGATCTATGTGTGTTAGATGATGTATATAAACTGTTAGATATGAATTATATGATTAGTTAAGTGATTAATTTCATGTAAATATGATGAATATGAAGAAATCTTGTTCGTAGCAATTTACAGTGAACTTGCTTTGAAAAATAATCTTTAATTATCAAAATTTTGTTTGATTATGCTATGTTATGTAAATTGATCATAGATTATGATAATATATCAAGAAACAAAATTAACATGCTTTGAATTGTTTGATTTGGTTTTAAAAAAAACTTACTAGTGTTAATTTTCATCAAAAACACTTATCAGTTGCTTTTCTTCAAAAATCATAGAATTAAGAGTTGTGATTATGTGTTATGATAATCATATATGTTAAAACATGTTAGAAGCTTTAAATTATGTTTTCTATAAAGTTTTATATGAAATATGTTTGTTGAAATCGGAATTTGGTGCGAAAAAATAAGCCAAATTGGTTTTTTCTCTACACAGTTCGCCAACCAAATTTCTCCCGCTGCAGGGTACCCGCCCCAACGGGCCCACCAAAGGCAAAACACCCGCCCCGACGGGGGGTGCAGAATTGAAAATATTTTGTTGTTTTGTGTAGTTTTGTTTGTATTATGAAAAGCTAACCTAATGTGATGTACTTGATGACATGTTAAGCATACATTAAGATGATAAAGTGATTCATTAATGTATTTCAAATGATTAATTTGTAAATAGGAAATGTATAAGGTAAATTATAATTTGATTAATTATAATTTAAATAATGTGAAAGTATGACTTAATCTTAGAAGTTGATTATGACTTGATTAAACAAATAGTTTGATTGATTTTTAAGATTGTATGATTCGATTGTTATATGATAATTGACAATTAAACCTAAGAATAATGAGTTAGTTTTGATGGGTTAACTAGTTATGAGAATTAGTTATATAGTAACTAATTTATGTTACTATTGTAATTACGTGTATGTAGGATTAAATAAGGAACGTGATAGTAATTGCTAGCTTGCGCTCGAGGCAAGTGTTCTAATCTCAAACCTTACTTTTACGTTTATGCAAGTTTCATAATCCTTACTTTACTTGAGCAAGTTATTGTATTCTCTATAACTTTTCATATTGAGCAAATAACTTATTGAAATTCATTATTGAATTGATGTAACCTTGACTTAATTGTTCAAGCAAGGTTGATTGTATCTTTCAATTGCTTTAGCATGACTATTTAAGATGAAGTCTATTGTTATGACTCATATTTGGTTCATAATTCTACTATTATTGAACTCTTAATTAGTGTGAGTTGATTCAACTACTCCTTAGTTGATGACAGTTGAAATTCCAAATTTCCTTTGAGATTATCCAAACCAAACTTTCTTTGGTGCGGACTTGTTATTTAATACTGAGATGAACAACCCTAGTAATAGGGGATTACCATGAGAAAGTGTTAAATATTTGTGCGCAATACATGGTACGAAGGGCTGATCCCCCTAAGTACGAGTTAAGAGTCCATATAGTCTAACGACTATTAAAGGTTTTAAATAGAAATGTTTATAACCTAGGACATAGTTCAAGGTCTTATGACCCTCAGATGAATCCTAAATCTTATTCTTGAGTATCGATAGGAATGAATTATTATTAATTCAGTTGAAGCTATTCAAATATTATGTCATCATTATTATTGTTGTTATTTCAAGTGAGCTTTGTTTGCTCACTCTTGCAATTAAATAACCATTGCAGCTAAAGTCGAAAGAGTTGATGAACCATTAACTAGTAAGGGCAAGAACAAGGTGAACAAGTGAAGGCTTGTTGTATTTGCTGATCATGATTTGTAATAAGATAAAAGACTTTATTATGTGATGTTTACTTTTCTGCAATTTATTTATGTTAAGGTTAGATAACCCTGGGATATTTTGAGCAAGGTTGTAATCCTTTTGATAAGGAAGATTTTATTATTTATAAAGTTTGTAAATTGTTTCGCATTCCTTATTATTGGGCAGTAGCTGTATTTTATTTAGATAGTGAGCACCAAATCACGTGGAAATGAAGTACCCGAATTTGGGGGTGTCACATATTACTTCCCCCACTGCTGCTTCCTCCACGGCTTTCTCCCACAGTGTTCTTACCCTTCTTCTCTTTGTTATACTAACTTAGGACTTCACTACCTCCCTCGGCAATAATAACCTTCTCCAACAACGTGGCAAATGATTCAATCTGAAGAACCGATACCTTGTTAAACAACCAAGGTTTCAGTCCTTGCTCAAAACGTCTGGCCTTCCTTTCCTTATCCCCTACCTGGTGTTCTGCAAACTGGGCTAGCTCGTTGAACTTAGCCGCATATTGCGCCACCGTCATATCTCCTTGCCTAAGTTCTAGAAATTTTACCTCCATTCTATTCTTCATGCTCTTCGGGAAATAGTTCTCTAAGAATATAGAGTCTTGAATCTATCCCATGCTACAGTCCCTTCTCCTGCTCTTTGCTGATTTGCCTCCCACCAGTAGTTTGCTTCACCTCTCATCATATACGTAGCGAATACAGTCTTTTGATCCTCACCCACACGAGCAATGGTGAAAGCCTTCTCAATTTCCTTGATCTATATTTTTGCCATTGATCGGATTGGTAGTACCTTCAAACTTTGGAGGTCCTACACTCCTAAAGTCCTACACTCCTAAAGTCCTTAAAGTTCGTTACTGGAACTGCTTGTGGATTGGGGTGAACGGGTTTGTTGTTCCTTCCCCGAAGGGCTTCCTCTAACAAATTAACTAATTTTTGTATGGGATCTACTTGCTCTCTCTCGTTGTTAACTGACTCCTCTGGTGCAGTTAGTCTACGTCTGGGTGCCATTATCTGCATCACAAAATTTTCATCTTTATTATTTAATTATACTACTTAAAAATTTCTCAAATGTAAAAGGAATTAAATTTTATAACACGTTTCTGAAATAAGATCATTTATATTCATATGCAGAATCATTACATCAAAATGATCATCCCTAGCATACTTCTATAAATGTCAACATATATCCCCTAATATCACAAAAGATGGGGAAAATACTAACATACTACCCCTCTAACATAAGTCTACTCGGGGTTTACATATGACACCCCCAAATCCGGGTACTTCGTTTCCACACGATTTGGTGTTCACTTTCTAAATAAAACATACATCTACCCAATAATAAGAAATGCAAAATAAATTACAACCTTATAAATAAATAAAAATCTTTCTTATAAAAAGGATTACAACTTTATCCAAAATAATCCCAGGGTTTATCTAACCTTAACATAAACAATTAATGCAGAAAATAACTTAACATAATCAAGTCTTATTACAATTCAAAATCAACAATTAAAACAAGTCTTCACTTGTTCATCTTGCCTTTCCCTTTACTCGTTGACGGTACATCAACATTCTCGACTTTAGCTGCAATGGTTATTTAATTGCAAGAGTGAGCAAACAAAAGCTCATTGGGAATAACAACAATATTAATGATGACACAACTGAATAACTTCAAAAGATTTGAATAACTTTCCTTTCATCAACAATAAAGAATTGAATAATAATTCTTTCATAAATATTTAGAATTTTAAATATTGAAATCATCTGAGGGTCATAAAACCATGTCCTAGGTTATAAACATCTCTATTTAAAACCTTTAACAATTGTTTAGACTATGAACTCTTAACTCGTACTTAGGGGGATCAACCCTTTGTACCATGTATTGTGCACAAACATTTAACGCTTTTGCATAGTAACCTCCCCTAATAAGTAGGGTTGTTCATCTCAGTATTTGATACAAGTCTGCAACAAAGAAAGTTTGGGTTGGATAGCTAAAAAGGAAATTTAGAGTTTCAACTATCATCAACTAAGGAGTACTTGAATCGATTCACAATAATTAAGAGTTCAATAATATAAGAATTATGAACCAAGTATAAGTCATAACAATAGACTTCATATTAAATAGGCATGCTTTAGAAATAACTTAAAGCATTTGAAAGATAAGATAACCTTACTTGAACAATTAAGTCAATATCATTTTAATTAAGTCGTGAACTTTAAATGATTACTTGTCCATTGCAGAAATAAAAGGATAGGCTCAAATACAATTAACACTTGCATATAAATAACAAGTTTAGGGATAGAAGACTTGCCTCAAGCGCAAGCTACAATTACTATTACGTTCCTTAACAAATCATACACATATATATTTAACCATAATAATCTAAATTAGTTATCACATAACTAATTCACATAATTAGTTAACTCATCTAGGTTAACTCATTCTTTTCTAATTATTAAGTTAATAATTAATTATCACATAATTAATCACATCGCATAACCATATTACATACTCACATAATTAATCAACTAATAATTATGTACTCATTTTAATTAAATTTTAATTAAACAAATTTTAATTTAAATTAAACATTCACTTTAATTATAATTAATCAAATAATAACTTAAAGTTTTCACAACTTACTTACTTTTCAATTTGAAATCGTCAAATATATATTAAGAATATGTTATAGCAACTTGTTACATGTCTAACGCATAATCATCATCATTAAACCAAATCAAATTGGGTTTTAAAAACTAAACAAACAATTAAAGTAATCTGCCTCTGCTCAGGGTCTGGCGCAGCTGCACTTCCCTAAGCCTTGGCACCGGCGCAGCTGCGCTGATGCTCGACTCAAAAAGCTCAGCAGGCGCAGCTGCGCTGTTCCTGCCTTTGTTATCGGCGCAGCTGCGCCGTAACGCGGACAGAAACGTTATAGACTGCCCTCTACTGCACTGTTCTTCCCCAAAACTCCAACAATCGGCAATTCAAAGCTACTCAATCAATGTAAAGTACATATATGTAATAATACACATTTATAACATGACTCCAACCACAAAAACCATCTAAGCAAATCAAAATCAAAGGTTTTAAAATCCAAATTTTGCTATTTTCATAAAACTCATACATTTAACTAAATAATTCATCATGGATTAAATTTTCGACCAATTCAATCCATAACACATGCATTGTTTTCTTTATTAAAGTATCATAAACAACATAATTAAATCAAAATTTTCACTCTAAAATCAACCAAAACATGTAAACTTTATAAACACAAATTCTCCATTTAAAACTTGTTTTTATCATAATTTGATTTCTGAAATCAGTTTATAGCATACATATAATGAATTATAAACGTCTACTAATTCATATAACACTTATCTAACCAAATTATCAACTATAATTTCTAATTATTATGAAAACTCAAGAACACAAGAAAACTAAGAACAAAGAGTTGAATTACTACCTTAATCCTTGATTAAGTTTTGTTAGATGATGAGAATAGCTCTGATAATCTCCTCTTGATTCTCAGAATCACCAAACTCCTCTCAATCTTCTTCTTTCAACTTATAGAGTGTATTTTCTTTCTTTTCTTTCTCTGCTCTCTCTTTCTTTGTTCTTCTTTTCTTTTCTCAGTTAACGTATAATACATATAACCGATATAGATATAATACAATATAATAACTGACAAAATAATAACACCCTTATTAAATATATCAGTTATAAAATTTTAAAATTCAAAAAGCCTTAAGGCTTTGTTTGGCCAAAATCGTTCAATTTTAAAAACAGATTTTTGAACTTAAGGCCCTGTTTGGTAAAACAGAATTAAAAGAGGTGCAAGGGCCTTGTTTGGCAACCCCTTTAAAAATCGTTTTAAGGGCCTTGTTTGGTAAAACTAATTTAAAACCCCTTTTAGTTACTTTTAATAAATCCTTTAACACATATTTTAAATGTTACACTTTAATTAATTAAATCTTAACATTCTTATTTAATTAATTAAAAGCTAACATCAATTAATCACATAAAAATTGTCACATTACAATTATAATTACTCGCTAATTATAATTTTATGTAACAATTATCACATAAACTTCATCTAATTTAATTATCTCAATTAAATTAGAACTATACCATAAAATCATTATACATTAATTAAATTAAATATTAAATATTCATTTAATTAATATATTACACTTAATTAAATTACTCTACAATAATCACATAACTTATTTATTTAGCTCAATAAATTAATTAAAATATTTATTTAATTCAATAAATATTAAAATTTATATATAAAATTCTCATTCGTTACATTACAACTATCCCATATCTTACACAAAAGATTAGGATAACAATACAATATATACATCACATAAGGTAACTACTACTACTAGACTAAACTAATGGGTCTCATCCCAATATTTCGCGCTCCACGACACTCTTGTACTCTATCTGTGCTATGTATGCCATCAACTCCCTGCTAATAGTGTGTCGGTCTGTCCCTGCTCCGCCAGGTAGTGATACACACCATCAATCACCTTCTCTATGGCCGAGCGAAAAACATAACCCATCTTGTTCACCTTCCTCTTCTTACACCTCACTTCATCCTCTAAATCCTCTGCCCTGTCATTAGCTCCTTTTCACTTCTCCTCGAAGTGGATCCTTTCCATCACCTCCAGCTCGAGCTGAGTACGGAGAGCCTCCTTCTCCGCCTTCTCGCTCAACTCTCTCTGCTCAACTTCCTCTAGTTTTCCTACCAAGTCAACATTCCTAGATACCGACCTGTGGAAAAGAGTCCCTATCTGTATCCCTACCTCCTTGCGGTAAGCAATCTCTTCCTCCATATCCTGCATCGCTAACTTCCTCCGGTGGTCCTCGTCCCTCAGCTTTCGAAACTCGGTCTCCTTCTCTTGAGCCTCAGCCTCTAGCTTCTGAACTCTGCAATCTAGCTCTAAGATCTGCTCCTCGTACTCTCCCAACATCTGCTCCTCAATCGTAGCCTCGTCTGAGTCCTCCATGGGCTCGTCCTCCATAGGCTCCTCCTCTGGATCAGACTCCACCTCCATCTCTTCCTCGTCGTCAAACTCGGACGGTGCAACTGCCTGCACAGGCTCGGCTACTAAAGGTGCCTCATATACGACATGTATATCTCGGGGCTCCTCCTCTGCCACTCTACTAGGTCCTCCCATGTCTGTCATCCTACAACCACAAACATAAGACAACAAACAACAAACTCCATTAGAATGTTAAATAAAACATAAGTTCATTGTATAGAATGAAATTATATTTCATAACACACTAAGTCTATCTAGGAAAACTCTACATGAGTTTCATCCCCTTCTATCTTCTAAGTTCTCCTAAAGTTATAATCTAAGGAATCTCGCTCCTAAGGTTTATAACTAAAGCTCTGATACCAACCTGTGACGCCCCCAAATTCGAACCACTCGCGTCTCGAATTCGGTTCGTCACTTTATAAATATCTAATAACATAATAATATAACGATTGAGATTTTATATATTAAATTTTAATATTTATTGAGTGAATAAAGATTATATGTGATTTATTTATTGAGTTAAATAAATTAATTATGTGATTGTGTAGATTGATTTAATTAAGAGTAATATTTAATTAAATTAATATATTGTAGCATAATTCTAATTTAGTTGAGAATAATTCAATTAGATTTAATGTTATGTGCTAAGTGTTAATAATAATTTGTTACATGAATTATGTTTAATAAAGGAATTACAATTGTGTAATAATTTGGTATTATGTGTTTTTATTAATTAAATAAGTGTAGTATTTAATCTATTGATTTAAAGAGTTATTAAAAGTATGAAAAAGGGTTTTAAGTGGTTTTACCAAATAAGACCCTTGTACTTGTTTAATCTTATTTTTCCAAACAAGGCCTTAGCTAATAAGTTATTTTTAAAAATAAAGGGTGTGCCAAACATGATCTTAGGCTTTTCAAATTCAATTTTTGTAACCTATGTAATAAGTGGTAGTTAGTATAGTAATTAGTATATTATTTATTAGCTATATTAATATTATAAGTTGCATATATATTATATATGTATATATATAATATAATATAATATATGTCAGATAGTTAGTACGTTAGTTTTTCTAAAGTCTAAGTCTAAACTAAGAAAGAAGAAGAGAGTTAGAGAGAGTTATCAAAGAAGAAGAAGAAGAAGGGAAAGCTTTGAGAAGATAAAGCAAGTCCCATCATCATCATCTCCATCTCTCTCTTAAGTCAAAACTAGTAAGGTTATAACCCCAACTCTTCTAATTGTAGAATCAATTTGTATAACTATTGTATTCTTTGTCAAATTAGGTTGTCATGATTATGAATTTATATGTATATATGGTGTTCATATGTTTTCATATGTAATCGTATGCCATGAAAGGATTTTTAAAATACAATTGTTGTAAAAACAAGTTTTAAAGTTATGTTCTCTGTTTTAGAATTCTATGTAAAAATCTTTTGGTGAAACTTCATAATTTTGATATGTGAATGGGATTTGTGTGTGTATATATATATATATATACACTTACATGAGATTTTTATAGTTGTTTAAGTGTTTTAATTCACAAAGATATGATGAGTATGGAGAAAATCATGTTCATAGTATTTATTATGAAGTTATTTTGAAAATAGTTCTTAAATCATCAAAGAGATTGATGAAAGCATGAAGTTATGTGTAATATGTGATATAGCATGATTATATATGAGTTATATGGTTGTTTTAACAATTCAATTCATGAAATTTTGATAAACAAGAAGAATGGTGTTCATAGTGTTTTTCTGTAAGTTAATTTCTGAAAAATGGCTTTGGAAACTATCAAATTAATGTTTGATTGTGAGTTATTGTTAAAATTGATCATGTATCATGATAGTATGTTAAGAATAGAAGTTATTACAATTGGAATTACTTGAATTCATTGAAAAACAAGTTCGTAGTAGCAATTTTTGTCAAAAACGCTTAAAATTGTGTTTTTCTTCGAAAATCATGAAGTCTTGGTTTTGATTATGTGTGGTATGGTATTTTATATGTTATGATCATGTTAATGAGTTTAAAATATTATTTGTATCAAGTTTTATGTTTATCATGTTGGGAAAAATCGAATTCGGTGTGAAGAAATGAGCCAAATTGGCTTATTTCTCCACCAGTTCGCAAACCAAGACCTGTACCAGGGGGGTGACCCCCCCCCCAGCGGGGCTTCTAGGCCTATAGGACTGGCCCCAGCAGGTTAGGTTGCTGTCCAAAAAAGTTGGTCTTTGGTTTTTGAGTTTTCATGCCCCGTTTGTATAGCTAACTTATTTCTATGACTTGATAAGTGAAATATATAATAAGTCAACTTGTTTTTGATGTGTTTGAGTTTGATTGAAGTGTTATGTGAGTATGTTACACGTGTGTGTGTGTGTGTGTTACTTTCCTTAGGTACACAACACGGTTCATTGAATTATAAACCTATGAATGTATGCCGTGAGTATAGACTCACGTACTTGACTAGTTAGCAACCAATGTGGTAATTACATTGTGAGTTGGACTTGGATATGAAGTTTGATGGTTTAAAATGTTGTAGTTGGATACTAATAGATGGTTTGAACGTAATATAAATGTGTAGGGTGTTTGTGAAGTGGTTGTAATTGTTAAAGTGTAGCTTGCGATTAAGGCAAGTTCTCTTATCCTTATTATCTTACGTTAAGCAAGTTTCCTATCTCTAAACTTATTATTGTGCAAGTGTTCTAATCTTTATTCTCTTACGTTAAGCAAGTTTTCTATTTCGATACTTGTTACTTATATTGTACAAGCTTTGTTATATTCTAATATTCTTATGGCACAAGTATTGAAATATTATTGAAGCATTGTGATCTTGTCTTAGTTGTTCAAGCAGGATCTACTTATTCTTTCAATTGCTTTGAGTTACTTCTAAAGCATGCCTATCTATTATGAAGTTTATTGTCATATCTTATAATTGGTTCATGATTCTTGTATTATTGAACTATTAAAGTACTGTGAGTCGATTCAACTACTCCTAGTTGATGATAGTTGAAACTCCAAAGTTCCCTTATCTATCCAAACCAAACTTTTTTTGGTGCGGACTTGAATTCAATTACTAAGAATGAACAACCCTATTTATTAGGGGACAATTATGCGAAAGCGTTAAGATGGTTGTGCACAATTTATGGTACAAAGGTTTGATCCCCCTGAGTACGAGTTAAAGGTCCATAGTCTTAATGACTGTTAAAGGTTTAAATAGAAATATTTATAACCTAGGACAAAAAGTTCAAGGTCTTATGACCCTCAGATGATTCTATATTCGAATTCTATGTATTGATGAAAGAATTATAATTCAATTCTTTATTTTGATGAAAATAAAGTTATTCAAACTCTTTTGAAACTATTCATATATGTCATATCACTGTTGTATTTCCAAGTGAGCTTTTGTTTGCTCACTCTTGCATGTTTTACCACCACTTGCAGTTGAGAACAAGAATGTTGACATACCGTCAACAAGTAAAGGAAAAGAAAAGATAAGTAAGTGAAGGCTTGTTATTTTCAAGTTACTTTTGTAATGAGACTTAATTGATGATGTTTTATTTCCGCATTTGTTTGAATTATGTTAAGGTTTAGTTAACCCTGAGATTTTATTAGACAAGTTGTAATCCTTTTTAAAGGAAGATTTTATTTAAGTTTTATGAAGGTTGTAATTTACTTTGAAATTCTTTATTAGAAGGTAGATGTATTTTTTAATTAGAAAGTGAACACCAAATCATGTGGAAACGAAGTACCCGGATTTGGGGATGTCACAAATAACATCTCACGCAACGGAATGATAGAATAATTTACATTTATTTAATATAATTATTCATGTCCCAAGGTCTCGTAACTTAAACATAGCTTCAACATCTTAATCATAGCTTAAACATAGCTAATACATAGCTAATACGAATTAAGTCTTATTACATCATCATAATAATTCTAACTAAGTACAAAGCTACTTTGTAGCCTTGCCCTTGCTCTTATCTGAGGGTCCACCCTGCTCTGCCTTAACTGAAATGTTTTAGAGAAAGCAAGAATGAGCAACAAGTTTGCTCAGCAAGGAATATAACAATAAGGGTGAATAATATAGATTTCAAATCCCAAGGGTACAACAGTAAATGATAGTTCAAGAATAACAAGAAATATCAATAGTTCTCAATAATGGTCGCTAAGGACAAAAAGATATCAACATGATTCAATGCTTAATCATTTCAAAGTTCAAGAATAATGAATACTGAGCAGTCACTAAAGACTATGAACTCTTACTAAAATTAATAGTAATATGTTGATAATCCAATAAAAATAAGTACAACAGGTGATCAGCCTAAAGTACCCTATATTATGCATAACATTTAATCGTACTCATGTACGCACGTCGATTTTCCGACAATTGTATAAAATTTCCCCTTCCATGAGGGTTGTTCATCTCAGTAGAATTTATAAGATTCCGCACCAAGCCAATTAGTTTGGATAGCTTTCTAACATACGATATTAGTCTAGCTGAATCAAATGGCTTAGACAACTTTTGTAATGTATTTAGGAATGATAAGTTCAATGCTTGCAATAACATCAAGATATAAAGTCGATGTTTGAATAATAACAAATATTTGTTTGACATGGCAACAATTTGAATTTATACAATATGTAAAGTGCAAAGAGTTAGGGAACTTGCTCAATAAGGAGTAAGGTTCGAATACTTGCATTCAATACCAATGTAGACACTCGAAATTTCCTTTCCCTGTTACTAACACTGTAGGAAGGCAAAGCGGGCCATCATATCAACCCTGATCTCCAATCGGGCAGTCAGATCAACCTCGATCTCAATACCGGGCCATCAAATCAACTCCGATCTCCAATCGGACCGTCAGATCAGCCCCGATCTCAATATCGGGCCATTAAATCAACTCCGATCTCCAATTGGACCGTCAAATCAACCCCAATCTCAATATCGGGCCATCAAATCAACTCTGATCTCCAATCAGACCGTCAGATCAACCCCGATCTCAATATCGGGCCATCAAATCAACTCCGATCTCCAATCAGACCGTCAGATCAACCCCGATCTCAATATCGGGCCATCAAATCAACTCCGATCTCTAATCAGACCGTCAGATCAACCCCGATCTAAATATCGGGCCATCAAATCAACTCCGATCTCCAATCAGACTGTTATATCAGCCCCGATCTCAATATCTGGCCATCAAATCAACTCCGATCTTTAATCGGACCGTCAGATCAGCCCCGATCTCAATATCGGGTCATCAGGTCAGCTCCGATCTGTAATCGAACTGTCAGATCAACACCGATCTCAATATCGGGCCATCAAATCAATTTTGATCTCCAATCGGACCGTCAGATCAACCCTGATCTCAATATCGGGCCATCAAATCAACCCCGATCTCCAATCGGGCCTTCAGATCAACCTCGATCTCAATATCAGGCCATCAAATCAACCCCGATCTCCAATCGGGCCGTCAGATCAACCCCGATATTAATATCGGGCCATCATATCATCCCCGATCTCTAATCGGGCCGTCAATTCAACCCCGATCTCAATATCGGGTCATCAGGTCAGCCCCGGTCTCAACCCGGGAAGTGCAGTTCATCCCCGATCTTAACCCGAAAAGTCAAGGCAACTTCAGGAACAAACCTAAAGCTCCGCAACAACTTCAGGAGAAAACCTGGAACGACCAACTCAGCCTCAAAGACTACACTAAGGACAAACAGACTCGAATGGGATCCAAGTCTTGGAAACGACTCCCGGAAGTCAACCGAAGGCCATGCCGACACTAAGGGCAACCTCGGCAGCGGCAAAATGGTCATTTTACCAACCCTAAGTCGATTCGGTCAAACTCAAGCCGAATTGATGCCACCAAGGTCAGAACGAACCATAACGACGATCCCGAGTGCAAACAGCGAAAGACAACTCAACGAACAAACTTCGGAAAATCAAAGACCTAATTATGAACCCGTCTGTAAGACCCCAGCTTTTATGAATAAAAAATTGAATTTCTATAACGATTGAGATTTTATATCTAATTTTAAATATTTATTGAATTAAATTAATATTTATGTGAATTATTTATTGAGTTAAATAAATAAATTATGTGATTGATGGAGTGATTTAATTAAGTGTATATATTAATTAAATGAATGTGCAATATTTAATTTAATTAATGTATATTAATTTTATATTATAGTTCTAATTTAATTGAGATAATTAAATTAGATGAGATATGTGATGAAGTGTTACATGGATTATAATTAGCGAGTAATTATAATTAGGTGACAATTTTATGTGATTTATTGATGTTAGATTTTAATTGATTAAATTATTATTGATATTTAATTAATTAAAATGTGACATTAAAGTATGTGTTAAATAATTTGTTAAAATAAAGAAAAGGATTTTTAAATTTATTTTAACCAAACAAGGCCCTTATAATTGTTTTAAACCTATTTCTACCAAACGGGGCCCTAACTATCAAAAAGCTATTTAAATAAACTTTTTACCAAACAAGGCATTAGCATTAATAATCTGTTTTTAAAAATAACCTTGTTTTGCCAAACAAGGCATTGTGGCTTTTTGAAATTTGTAACTGACATTATACTTAATATATTTGTCAGTTATATTATATAATTAAGCCTATATCTATTACTACGTATTATATTATACATTAGTCTAAACTACGTTAGAAAGAATATCAGTGTAAGAGAGAAAAGAAAGAACAGAGGAAGAGTTAAAGAAGAGAGAAGAAGAAGAAAAGGAAGAGCTTAAGCATCATCATCTTCTTCATTAACGATTAGCAAAAAGGTTATAATCTATAATTTTACTCTTACAATTATAGAACTCAATTCATATGTTTCATGTATTTTATTCTCTGTCAAAAGTTGAGTTTTCATGGAAGTTGTGAAATCATGAATTTTATATGTATGTATTGTATCCATGTGTTGATTGTGGTAATTGTATGACATAAGAGGATTTTCAGGAATTAAATTACTGTTAAAACAAGTTTCATGAAAAAAGTTTTGTTCATATTGTTTTATGTATATTGATTGGTTTTAGAATGGAAAATTTAGGAATTTGTATGTGTTAGTATGTCTAATTAGAATTGGTTATGATGTTATATTCAATTATGAAGAGATTTCATGTGTTATAAGTTGAATTACTTGAGAAATTCTATTACAGTAGATTATTTTATGAAAAAATATGAGTTTTCATGAAAATGGCCAAATTGGATTTTTAAAACTATTGATTCTCGTTGTTTAAATGAGTTTATGTTTTGAGTGCATGTTAGATATATTTATTACAGCGTATATATGATTTACAGCGTCTATGTTGTTGTATTTTAGGCTTGTATGGATTGTCCTGTAAAGCAGGGAGCCGTGACTGTCTGCGTCTGGCCGAGCTGCTGCGCAGCTGCGCCGGCAGCAAGGCCAGGAGCAGCGCAGCTGCGCCGCTTGCTTTTACCAGAGCCTTTACCTGCGCAGTTGCGCCGGGTTTAAGGTAGCTGGCTGCGCAGCTGCGCCGGGTTCAGTGCAGTGGCAGTGTGTTTTAAACAATTGTGCAGATTATTTTCATGCCTAAGTTACATTATTGCTAAGATAATGAGCATATATCTAGCTTCTATAACATGTGTTAACACGAAGTTGGTAATTTCATAATTTGAGAAAAAAGGAAGTTTTGAAAACCTAATATAATATTTAAATTATAAGCTATAATTGTTTAATTATAAAATAAGTTACTTAATTATAATTTAATTAATTATAATTAAGAGTAAATATTTAATTTAAATTATAATTCTGTGAAATTATAATGTATAGAAGTTGATTTATTTTAATCAATTAGATGTTAATTTAAATTATAATTTAAGTAATTATAATTTAATAAATGCATGTTTAATTGTGGATTTTAAATTGATAATTACATGATTTATTATAAATTGTGTAGTTATAATACATGTTATAGTTTAATTAATTATTGATTATAATTGATAAATACATGATTAATTATAAATTGTTTAATTATAAATGCATGAATGTGGTTTAATTGATTATAAATTATAATTTGTTTATAATTTAAAAGGTAATTATAATTTAAGTAATTATAATTTGATTAAGTGTTTGAATTATAATTGTTTAAATATAATTTAGCTAAATACATAATTGATTTAATTATGTGAATATGTATGTGATATAATTAACTATGTGATAGATGATTATTATTATTTATTTAATTAGAGTGAGTTAACCACTTATGTGAATTAGTTATGTATTAACTAATTTAGATTATTATAATTGAATGTGTATAGGAAGTGTTTAAGTACGTGGTTGAGTTAAGTAGCTTGCGCGTAAGGCAAGTTTTCTAAACCCTAAACTCGTTAATTCTATGCAAGTTTTCTAAATTAATTTTTATGCAAGTCCTCTAACCTTAAACTTGTTAATTATATATAAATTCTTGAATTCATATATTCATTGTTGAGAATGTCCTTTCCATTTTTGTATTGGACAATTGTTTATTTAATTGAAATGATCTTAACTTATTGTTCAAGTAAGATCCAGTTATTATTTTAAATGCTTTAAGTTGATTCTAAAGCATATGTTCATAATTCTGTTATTTACGAATTATTGATAGTCGATTCAACTAATCCTTAGTTGATGAACGTGAATTCTAAATTACCCTTGTAAGCTTATCCAAGCCAAACTTTCTTTGGTGCGGACTTGAATTCAAATTACTCAGTTAAACAACCCTATTTACTAGGGGAGGTTACTACGCATAGCGTTAAGATGTTTGTGCACAATACATGGTACAAAGGGCTGATCCCCCTAAGCACAAGTTAAGGTCCATAGTCTTATTGACTGTTAAAGGTTTAAATAGAAATATTTATAACCTAGGACAAGAGTTCAAAGGTCTTATGACCCCCAGATAAATTCTATATTCGAATTTTAATGTTGATAGAGAATTATTATTCTATTCTTTATTATTGAAGCAAGCTAAGTTGTTCAGATTTTTTTTTAAAAGATATCCTTTCATGTCTATATTATTGTTAAACTCCAGTGAGCTGTGGTTTACTCACTCTTGCATTAAATAACAATTTCAGTAAAGGTTGGCAACGCTGATGCTCCGTCTACGAATAAGGGCAAGGGAAAGCAAAGTAAGTGAAGAATTATTTAATTATTTTTAAATGATTGTAATAAGACTTGAATGTTATGTTTTTTATTTTCGCACTTTATTATATTCATGTCAGGGTTAGAGTAACCCGGGATTTATTTTATAAAGGTTGTAACCCTCGTTGTAAGGGAGATTTATTTATTTTAATTTAAGTTGTAGTTACTTTGCATTATTCATTGGGTAGATATATGTTACATTAGAAAGTGAACACCAATTCATGTGGAAATGAAGTACCCGGATTTGGGGGTGTCACAGGTTGGTATCAAAGCTATAGGTTATGAAACCTTAGGTGGGGAAACCTTAAGTAGTAGCCTTATAGGTAAGATCGAAAAGATAGAAGTGATAGGTAAAGATAATAAACTACCTTATGTGCTATGTGTTTACATTATAGTATTCGAAGAGTGACGACTCGATATCACGTAATAATGAACTCTAAAATTCTTTTGTCAGGATGTCGAACATTGGAGAACCTAGTTAGGCTAGAGAGGATGTACCTCAGGTGCCTAGAGATGAGGAGCCCCGTGACATACATGTTGTCTGGGAGCAGCTGGTTAGGAGAGAGCCATCTCCAGTGATCACCGTAGCTGGTCGGGAGAGTGAGCTGACACCTATTCTAGAGGATGAGGACGAGGACGAGTCTAAAGAGGAGGAAGAGGAGGAAGAGGATCCCGAAGAGGAATTCCCACCTCACTCTACTAGTGCTGAGATGTACGAGGCAGTCTACGATAGCAATGTGGAGCTTCATGGACGCGTAGGAGATCTTGAGGAGACTATCCAGCAGCGAGACGAGACGATCGAGGAAATGGCAAGTGACCTAGGAGATGCACAGTGGAACCTGATACATATGGAGGTTGATAGAGATGTTGCTCGATTTGAACTGGCGAAACTGAAGCAAGACATCCAGGAGGAGTCGAGGAAGCGTGCCAGAGCTGAAGAGTCAAGCTTGAGGGCTAACCAACGAGCCGATCAAGCTGAAGCTGAAGCTGAAGCCAAGAGGGCCAAGCTGAGGGAAACCGAATATGCTTTTCATACAGCAATAGAGAGAGCTCAGGACTGTATTTTTTACTACCCAGCTCAGTTCCAAGGTTTACCGTGGTATGTGGTGGATCGAAGAAAGTTGTTTCGGGTAATGGAAGAGGAACGCAGAGAGGCTGTGCGACGTATTAATATGCCTAGGCAGTGGCAGTAGCAGTAGTAGCAGTAGCAGTAGCGGTTGTAGTAGAGCTTTTGTTTATGTGTTGCTTTTTGTAGTAAATAAAGAAAATCCCATAATTTGAGATAAGAATGGGATACATTAATTATGTAATCCTGCAACTTTTCCAGTTCAGGAAGGATGATGTAAATGGCAGAAATGCTATCTGATTGATGTTTTTAAACTACGACTAATGAATAAAAGAAGTTTATTGATGTGCTATGTGTTCTATGTGAACTAAGTTATTCGAACGTTTAAGTATGAACTTGAATATTAAAAAATTGAATAAAGGGTGTCAAAACCCCGAGGGTTCGACGAACAACAACAATAACAATGGGACAAATCCCAACTCGGTTCAGCAGTTGGTGAACCTGTTGACAGGAGCTCTTGCGACTCAGCCGCAAGTGCAGGGTACTACGTTCAAGGAATTCAAGGCTGTAGGACCGCCTGAATTCAAAGGATCAACCAATCCTATAGAAACTCAGACGTGGGTTATGGAAATGAAGGTGGAAGCGAAGCGGTGACGAAGTTCAACCAAGATAAGAAGAAGAAGAATGAGGTAGAAACTAAGGCTGGAGGTAGCAGCGTTGTGAACCAGAAGAGGAAATGGAATGACAACACCATTGCTGGGAGTCAGCAAGGAAGCTAGCAGAAGAGGAAGTTCGAAGCATGTGCTACATGCGATAAGAATCACACTGGCGTGTGCATGAAGGGGAAGCGGGTGTGCTTCAACTGTGGTCAGGAAGGCCACATTGCACCTAATTGCCCAAACCCGAAGAAGGGAGCTTGCTTTACATGTGGATCCAAAGATCACATGGCTCGCAACTCCCCGAAGAAGCTGACGGCAGGGTCAGCAGGGAGCTAAGGGAATGGAAGCGGCAGTACCGTTACTATTGCTGCACCACTGCAAGCTGTTCGACCCACTGCACGGACATTCAATATGACGGTGCAGGATGCTGTGCGAATCAAAAGACGTGGTGTCAGGTATTATTCCGATCAATAGTATAAATGCATACGTATTATTTGATTCGGGTGCTACTTGCTCATTCATATTTGATGATTTTGCTAAAACCTTAGACTTACCTGTAGAGGAGTTAGTTTACCCTTTGAACATAAAGATTGCGAATAGGGAGGTTATTCCTGTTAGGATCGTTTATAAGAACTGTAGATTGGACATTAAGGGTCAGGAGCTTAGAGTAGATTTGATTCCAATAAAACTTGGGGAATTCGATGTCATACTAGGTATGGATTGGTTGTTCAATCATGGGGCGATAATCGACTGTCAGAAGAAGTCGGTGAACCTTACGACTCCGTCGAAGTTGGTGTTTTATGGTAGCAAATCGCCTAGACAAGCGAGTTGTCTAACGGTTATGCAAGCCAAGAAACTTCTGACGCATGGCTGTGTGGGATACCTAGCTTACATAGTGGATACGCGTAAGGAAAGCCCTAAGGTGGAGGAAATATCGGTAGTTAAGGAGTTTGTGGACGTTTTTTCGAGCGATTTGCCAGGACTTCTGCCAGATAGGGAGACAGAGTTCGTGATCGATTTAGCGCCGGGAACTGCTCCGATTTCGAAGGCTCCGTACCGAATGGCTCCAGTCGAGATGAAGGAACTGATGGTTCAACTGCAAGAATTACTAGACAAGAAGTATATTCAACCGAGCGTTTCACCGTGGGGAGCGCCTGTTTTATTCGTGAAGAAGAAGGATGGATCGATGCATCTTTGCATTGATTATAGGGAGTTGAATAAAGTTACGATCAAGAATAGGTATCCTTTACCTAGGATCGATGACTTGTTTGATCAACTGAAGGGTGCGAGGTACTTCTCAAAAATTAATTTGAGAAGCGGGTATCATCAATTGAAGGTGAGGAAGGAAGATATACCGAAAATGGCTTTTAGGACTCGATATGGTCATTACGAGTTCTTGGTGATGTTATTTGGTCTCACGAATGCCCCAGCTGCATTTATGGACTTAATAAACAGGGTGTTTAAGCCATTTCTGGACAAATTCGTGGTAGTGTTCATAGATGACATCCTGGTTTATTCCAAGACCGAGGAGGAGCATGCTGAACACTTATGACTAACCTTAGAAGCCCTGAGATGAGAGAAGCTTTACGCTAAATTCTCGAAATGCGAATTTTGGTTGGAATGTGTGCAATTTCTTGGCCACATGATCGACAAGGATGGTATTTCGGTAGATCTGTCGAAGGTTAAAGCTGTTATGAATTGGGATCAGCCGAAGATGCCGTCTGAAATGAGGAGTTTCTTGGGATTGGCAGGTTATTACCGTGGATTTATCCAAGACTTTTCTAGAATAGCAACTCCATTGACGAATTTGACTCGTAAAACAGTTAAGTTTGTTTGGACAGAGAAGTGTGAGGAGAGTTTTCTGGAATTTAAGAAGAGGCTGAGTACTGCGCCTGTATTATCTTTACCGGATAGTTCGGGGAATTTTGTGGTATATAGTGATGCCTCATATAAAGGATTAGGATGTGTGTTGATGCAGAGCGGCAAAGTCATTGCCTATGCATCACGTCAGCTGAAGGATTACGAGAAGGGGTATCCGACCATTGATCTAGAATTGGCGGCAGTAGTGTTTGCCCTAAAGATTTGGAGGCACTACTTATATGGAGAGAAGTGTGAAATATACACATATCACAAGAGTCTGAAGTATATATTTACCTAGAAGGATTTGAACATGCGTCAAAGAAGATGGTTGGAACTGATTAAAGACTACGATTGCGAGATACTTTACCATCCGGGTAAAGCTAACGTTGTTGCCGACGCTTTGAGCAGAAAAGGTCGGGAGAAGCTGAACGTGTTAACTAATCAGGGTCGGTTAATAGAACAAATGACTAGATTGGAGTTGGAAGTGAAGTTTCCAAAAAAATTGGATGAGATGTTGTTTCAAGTAACCACTGGCTCTACTCTAGTAGACAAGGTGAAAGAACCACAACTTTACGATGAAGAATGCGGGAAAGTTTGGAAGAGGATAACCGATGGCGAAGAGTTCAAGTTCAAAATCGATAATGAAGGTCTGTTACGATTTGAAGGTAGAATATGGGTATCGCCAGTACCAGAGGTCAAAGAGGAGATTCTGAGCGAAGCTCATAGTTCTAGATATTCTATTCACCCTGGGAGTATGAAGATGTACCAGGATCTCAGGCATCATTTCTGGTGGTCGAATATGAAGAGGGACATAGCTGAATGCGTTGTAAAGTGCTTAACGTGCCAGAAAGTCAAAGCAGAACACCAGAGACCAAGTGGTTTGCTGCAACCGTTAGAAATTCCAGAGTGGAAGTGGGAGCATATCACGATGGATTTCGTGGTAGGTCTTCCAGCGACTCAGAAGGGATTTGATGCGATATGGGTTATAGTGGATCGACTGACGAAGTCAGCCCACTTTCTACCGATCAGGGTTAAGTACAACCTGGATAAGCTAGCAAAGTTATACGTCAAGGAAATTATTTCTAGACACGGTGTTCCAGTGTCGATTGTGTCTGATAGAGATCCGCGTTTTACGTCTAATTTTTGGAAGCGTTTGCAAGAATGTATGGGAACGCAATTGCGAATGAGTACAGCGTATCATCCTCAGACTGATGGCCAGAGCGAAAGAACGATTCAGATGCTAGAGGATATGCTGAGAGCTTGTGTGATGGACTTCAAAGCAAGCTGGGAGGATCATCTACCATTGGTGGAGTTCGCCTACAACAATAGTCATCGTGAGAGTATTGGCATGCCGCCTTACAAAGCATTATACGGTAGAAAATGCAGAACTCCTTTGTGTTGGGATGAAGTCGGTGAACGTCAATTGTTGGGACCAGAATTGGTACAACAAACCGCCGAAATTGTGAAGCTGATCAGAACGAGATTAGTTGCTGCTCAAGACAGACAGAAGAAGTGTGCCGATTTACATCGACAAAATAGAGAATTCTTACCAGGAAGTTTCGTTTTCCTGAAGGTATCTCCTTGGAAAGGGAAAATTCGATTCGGTAAGAAGGAGAAGCTGAGTCCCCGATTCATTGGACCTTTTGAGGTTCTACGAAAGGTGGGCGAGGTTGCTTACGAGATAGCATTACCTCCGGAGCTCGAGAATATACATAATGTCTTCCATATTTCTGTGTTAATACCTTACAAGCACGATTATAAACATGTAATAGAATATGAACCTTTGCTATTTGATAAAGACTTAACTTATGAAGAAGTGCTTGTTCAAATAGTTGATAGAAAGGAACAAGTACTTAGGAATAAAGTGATACCTTCTGTTAAGGTAATCTGGAGGAATCACAATGCTGAAGAAGCTACGTGGGAACTCGAAGATGTTATGATGAAATTTTATCCGCATTTATTTGCTTAGTTGTGTGTAATCCCTTATATATTGATTCTGGGGACAGAATTCTTTTAAGGGGGGAAGAATGTAATAGACGAGAATTTTTTTTTATGTGTGATTCTGGGGACAGAATCCTTTTAAGGAGGGAAGATTATAACGATTGAGATCTTATATTTAATTTTAAATATTTATTGAATTAAATAAATATTTATGTGAATTATTTATTGAGTTAAATAAATAAATTATGTGATTGATGGAGTGATTTAATTAAGTGTATATATTAATTAAATGAATGTGCAATATTTAATTTAATTAATGTATATTAATTTTATATTATAGTTCTAATTTAATTGAGATAATTAAATTAGATGAGATATGTGATGAAGTGTTACATGGATTATAATTAGCGAGTAATTATAATTAGGTGACAATTTTATGTGATTTATTGATGTTAGATTTTAATTGATTAAATTATTATTGATATTTAATTAATTAAAATGTGACATTAAAGTATGTGTTAAATAATTTGTTAAAATAAAGAAAAGGATTTTTAAATTTATTTTAACCAAACAAGGCCCTTATAATTGTTTTAAACCTATTTCTACCAAATGGGGCCCTAACTATCAAAAAGCTATTTAAATAAACTGTTTACCAAACATGGCCTTAGCATTAATAATCTGTTTTTAAAAATAGCCTTGTTTTGCCAAACAAGGCATTGTGGCTTTTTAAAATTTATAACTGACATTATACTTAATATATTTGTCAGTTATATTATATAATTAAGCCTATATCTATTACTACGTATTATATTATACATTAGTCTAAACTACGTTAGAAAGAATATCAGTGTAAGAGAGAAAAGAAAGAACAGAGGAAGAGTTAAAGAAGAGAGAAGAAGAAGAAAAGGAAGAGCTTAAGCATCATCATCTTCTTCATTAACGATTAGCAAAAAGGTTATAATCTATAATTTTACTCTTACAATTATAGAACTCAATTCATATGTTTCATGTATTTTATTCTCTGTCAAAAGTTGAGTTTTCATGGAAGTTGTGAAATCATGAATTTTATATGTATGTATTGTATCCATGTGTTGATTGTGGTAATTGTATGACATAAGAGGATTTTCAGGAATTAAATTACTGTTAAAACAAGTTTCATGAAAAAAGTTTTGTTCATATTGTTTTATGTATATTGATTGGTTTTAGAATGGAAAATTTAGGAATTTGTATGTGTTAGTATGTCTAATTAGAATTGGTTATGATGTTATATTCAATTATGAAGAGATTTCATGTGTTATAAGTTGAATTACTTGAGAAATTCTATTACAGTAGATTATTTTATGAAAAAATATGAGTTTTCATGAAAATGGCCAAATTGGATTTTTAAAACTATTGATTCTCGTTGTTTAAATGAGTTTATGTTTTGAGTGCATCTTAGATATATGTATTACAGCGTATATATGATTTACAGTGTCTATGTTACTGTATTTTTGGCTTGTATGGGTTGTCCGGTAAAGCAGGGAGCCGTGGTTGTCTGCGTCTGGCCGAGCTGCTGCGCAGCTGCGCCGGCAGCAAGGCCAGGAGCAGCGCAGCTGCGCCGCTTGCTTTTACCAGAGCCTTTACCTGCGCAGTTGCGCCGGGTTTAAGGTAGCTGGCTGCGCAGCTGCGCCGGGTTCAGTGCAGTGGCAGTGTGTTTTAAACAATTGTGCAGATTATTTTCATGCCTAAGTTACATTATTGCTAAGATAATGAGCATATATCTAGCTTCTATAACATGTGTTAACACGAAGTTGGTAATTTCATAATTTGAGAAAAAAGGAAGTTTTGAAAACCTAATATAATATTTAAATTATAAGCTATAATTGTTTAATTGTAAAATAAGTTACTTAATTATAATTTGATTAATTATAATTAAGAGTAAATGTTTAATTTAAATTATAATTCTGTGAAATTATAATGTATAGAAGTTGATTTATTTTAATCAATTAGATGTTAATTTAAATTATAATTTAAGTAATTATAATTTAATAAATACATGTTTAATTGTGGATTTTAAATTGATAATCACATAATTTATTATAAATTGTGTAATTATAATACATGTTATAGTTTAATTAATTATTGATTATAATTGATAAATACATTATTAATTATAAATTTTGTAATTATAAATGCATGAATGTGGTTTAATTGATTATAAATTATAATTTGTTTATAATTTAAAAGGTAATTATAATTTAAGTAATTATAATTTGATTAAGTGTTTGAATTATAATTGTTTAAATATAATTTAGCTAAATACATAATTGATTTAATTATGTGAATATGTATGTGATGTAATTAACTACGTGATAGATGATTATTATTATTTATTTAATTAGAGTGAGTTAACCATGAGGGTTAACCACTTATATGTATTAGTTATGTATTAACTAACTTAGATTATTATAATTGAATGCGTATAGGAAGTGTTTAAGTACGTGGTTGAGTTAAGTAGCTTGGGCGTAAGGCAAGTTTTCTAAACCCTAAACTCGTTAATTCTATGCAATTTTTCTAAATTAATTTTTATGCAAATCCTCTAACCTTAAACTTGTTAATTATATATAAATTCTTGAATTCATATATTCATTGTTGAGAATGTTCTTTCCATTTCTGTATTGGACAATTGTTTATTTAATTGAAATGATCTTAACTTATTGTTCAAGTAAGATCCAGTTATTATTTTAAATGCTTTAAGTTGATTCTAAAGCATATGTTCATAATTCTGTTATTTACGAATTATTGATAGTCGATTCAACTAATCCTTAGTTGATGAACGTGAATTCTAAATTACCCTTGTAAGCTTATCCAAACCAAACTATCTTTGGTGCGGACTTAAATTCAAGTTACTGAGTTGAACAACCCTATTTACTAGGGGAGGTTACTACGCATAGCGTTAAGATGTTTGTGTACAATACATGGTACAAAGGGCTGATCCCCCTAAGCATAAGTTAAGGTCCATAGTCTTATTGACTGTTAAAGGTTTAAATAGAAATATTTATAACCTAGGACAAGAGTTCAAAGGTCTGATGACCCTCAGATAAATTCTATATTCGAATTTTAATGATGATAGAGAATTATTATTCAATTTTTTATTATTGAAGCAAGCTAAGTTGTTCAGATTTTTTTTAAAAAATATCCTTTCATGTCTATATTATTGTTAAACTCAAGTGAGCTGTGGTTTGCTCACTTTTGCATTAAATAACAATTTCAGTAAAGGTTGATAACGCTGATGCTCCGTCTACGAATAAGGGCAAGGAAAATCAAAGCAAGTGAAGAATTGTTTAATTATTTTGAAATAATTGTAATAAGACTTGAATGTTATGTTTTTTATTTCCGCACTTTATTATATTCATGTCAGGGTTAGAGTAACCCGGGATTTATTTTATAAAGGTTGTAACCCTCGTTGTAAGGGAGATTTATTTATTTTAATTTAGATTGTAGTTACTTTGCATTATTTATTGGGTAGATATATGTTACATTAGAAAGTGAACACCAATTCATGTGAAAATGAAGTACCCGGATTTGGGGGTATCACAACTTCCTCTATATATTATTTTGAAATAGTAAGGGGTTGATTTGATAACTTTGATAAGTTATGGGTGATACGTGCAAATATTTTAAAATAAGCAAGTGGTTATAAAATATTCATTGTTGTCGAGGAATATTCGTTTGGTCGTGGAATATTCTTGTTGTCGGAAAATATTCGTACAACGGCGCAGCCATTTGTGGGCCCCATAACGAAAAATTATCGGATGAAAAAAATGACACAAATGTATTTTTTAATCATAACGGCGTAACGATTATCATTAAAATTGTTGGAATACTCGGTGGGTAAAATAAAGTAATACGCGTTATTGCACAATAGCACACGGTGTTGCACAGTATTTTATATTATTGTTGTTTCAATAATTGTCACTGCACAGTATTTTACTTTCTCAAATCAATAATTCATATTATTTGAATAATATTATTGACAGCATTATTGACAATGTCTAAGGAAGTTCTGTCTAGGAAAGGGGTTAGGTAATTGCGCGCCAGTAAGGAGAAATCCTTATCGGAAGGCCCCCTCTTTCCTGGGAATGACCCGGTTGTCATTATTGTGATTCTATAATATTATTTGTGAATAATTAATTATTGATATAAATGATAAGTAAATATTTATTCATCGTGGATATTAATTGAGGAATTTTTAAAGAGATAATTATTGAGAGTTGATATTTTATCTTTTTCGATAAAATAATTCATTCAAATATATTATTGTAATATTACATTATAAGTGTATGATATAATAATATAATAATGGTGATATTTTTACAATAAGTTCATGATATATGAATAAAATGAGGTGGAAGAAAGAAAATGAAATTGGAATTTCATTTTAATAATTATTAATGTTTTAATATATATATATATATATATATATATATATATACGTGTGTGTGTGTGTATGTGTGTGTGTGTGTGTGTGTGTGTGGTTAGTGGAGGTATGATTGGAAGTTAGTGGAAAATTATGGAAAAAGAAGAAAAGAAGGGGGAGAGAGAGAGAATTAGTGGGAAATTATGGGAAAGGATGAAAAGAAAGAAAAAGGTGATTGATGGTGGAGGATTTTGAAAATAATGAATGCTCCGTATGTAAATTTGGGTCATTTTTTGTTCGGAATTTGGAAAATCTTTCTTCTACATGTCGTAGAGAATTAAATTTCATATGGAATGGACATAAAGTTCGTATTTTTCTGATAAAAGGGCTATTTATTATGAATTATTGAAGTTCCGGAATATTGGGTCTGAATTAATTTTTGGTGGTGGAGTTTCTAGAATGTGTGGGCTCCACTTGTGTAAAATGCTGAAAAAATGAAAAGTCAAGGTGAGAAGGCGTAGGAAAATAATATTATTATTAAATTAGTTTTTCTGCTTTGGTGTTCTAAGTATTTTTCTATAAATAGGGTACTTAGTTAGAATTGAAAATCACACCAGAATCAGAAGTTTTCTCTCTCTATAATATCGAGCGTATTTTTGTGAGTATTTAGATACTTTGAGAGTTGATAAGCAGTGCAAGTTTTCTTCAGCATTATATCCGATATTCCAGTCAGAAGTACTATTCTTTTGAGGTAAGGGATGTTATTCTTCTCGTAAGGGATTGTAAGGGAAGTTATTTTTTTCGTAAATGATGTTATTGCTTTCAATATCATTTCATCGAAATATTGGTATGAATTTTATCATGAATTTTTTACCTTTTCCATCGGGGTTACTATTCACATATACGACACTATTCACGTATACGGCACTATTCACGAATACGGTACTATTCACAGTACTATTCACGAAGTATGTTTTTTTTTTTTGAAAAATTCTACCTTTTCATGTCGGGGTTACTATTCACGTATACAGCACTATTCACGTATACGACACTATTCATGAATACGGTACTATTCACCAAAAAATTAATTTTTCTTTTCTTTGTCCAAGTTGGCTATTATGGTTCCTATCTTTGATTGGATCCAAGTTTTGAACTTTATTCTTGAATTTTGCTCCACAATTGATTATTATGGAGTATTTTTGAACTTGGATAAACTGATTTACGAATCCCTAATCTTTGTCCTTTGTCTCACTGGATTCGTTATTTATATCGTTTTTCATCATCCTCAGTCCTAAATGATGATATAACTGAATATATCCGGCCTGAATTATTCTGTGGCCTTTTTACTGCTTTTTGCACACTTCACCATTACTCGGTTATCTTCCCAGTCTCTGGTTGACTACTTTTCTGCAAATTTATATTTCAGTTCGCCCTAGATTATTCTGTGGCCTTTTTACTGCTTTTTGCACTCTTCACCATTACTGGGTTATCTTCCCAGTCCTTGGTTGACTACTTTTCTGTACATTTACATTTCTGTTCGGCCTGGATTATTCTATGGCTTTTTTACTGCTTTTATATATAAATATGCATATATAAGCAGCATTCACCATCACTGGGTTCTCTTCCCAATCTTGGTTGACTACTTTTCAGTCAATATATATATATATATATATATATATAAATTCCAGTCCGAGCACAGGCGTAAAACCCATCGCCCTTTTTACTATTTTTTCTATATATATATTTCAATGAGTCGCTTCGGCCAGGTGCGAACCAGGATTTACTGATGAATCCTCGGTTCTGGCAATATTGGCATATATATTTATTTCTGTACAAATTTGAACTGTGCAGGTTTTTGGCTACTCATATGTGAGCCTAGGAATCGTGGGATTCATGATCAAACTGATCAGAATCTGATTCCCACGATGGACAAGCTCCACTTTACGAATGTACCCTGCCGATTTTTCTGTAAAATGTACATACAAAGACCTTACTATGGTTATCCGTATTTAAGGTCTCAACATAGTGAAAATATAGTTTGTCGTGTCAGAGTCCCTCCGATGGCTATCATGCCCATGAGGAGACCGACACTTGTATATTTGTTATGGTCGAGGATGCTTCGCAGCCTGACAATCACCATTCAAATGCAGTCTTAAGGCTAAAAAGATAAAATTGGAAGTATCAACAGGCTTCAATTCCTATGTTAGCGTAAGGGTTTGATAACCGGCTTTCAAAACATCATTTTCAATTCAATCAAAAGAAAAGCTTTTGCAAATCAAATTAAATACTTTTACAAATCAAATCAAAGACTTTTGCAAATCAAGTCAAACCCTTCGTATATAGGTTCAACGAAGCAAAGTACTACTTTCAATCAAACATAGGCCCAATTTTCAAACATCATTCACACACGCATTTTAATTTTAAGGAAAATATTGAAAAGATGCGGTACCGTGTTTACACGGGAGTTGTGGGGTGCCTAACACCTTCCCCACACTTAACCAAGCCCCCGAACTCAAAACTTTATTTTCAAAGATCAAGTTTCGACAGTGTCCAGCAATTAGGCCTCTTTTCAAACAAAACTCGGTTGAGTTAGTACAACCATTTCAAATCTACTAATTGGCGACTCTGTAAACGTTCAAATCGTCGACATGATACATGTTGGCCTTTTTCCTAAAAAAAACCCTTCAAAACCTTTTTTCGCAATAAAAAGAATGAGGGTAGAGATAACTTAGGAAAAGAGATGAAACGTTCTGGGTTTTGACCCGACCCGCGGGATTTTTTAACCAACGTCGACAGGTGGCGACTCTGCTGGGGACAGTAGAGGGCTTAGGCCGCTTTCAAATCTTTTCAAATATTTCCCTTTCAAAACTATGAATGCATGAAATTCTGCGTCTCCAAATTGAGTGAATGCTTGAATGCTGCATCTTTACTTTAAATGAATGTGAATGAATGCTTTCCTACTTTTTAGTGCTTCGCACCCATATTAGTGCTTCGCACGAACTGTCATCATATGCATACGGTAAGGGCGATGTATGTGAATGTATGTTGTGTTCCTCTCACAAGGATGCAAAACCCGTTGGTGATAAGTAATGTCTCTGGGGATCGGCTAAGTCTCTGGGGCTCATGAAAATGCACCACCTAGATTCGCTTCAGTTGAAAGATCGGATTAATTTCCCCTATAGTAGATTGCGATGATCTAGGGACCTTCATGCCAAAAAACCAACGCGAGAGTAACCTAAGATAGGTCAGTCTCTGATTAACCAAATTCGACGGGAAGTCTCTTCATGCCTTCCTCTTTCAATTTAATGTCCAGTTTTCAATAGTTAACTCTTGTCATCCTGTCATCAAAATAACTAACCTCGGTTTTGCAGGATAAGAATAAAAAAAACACATCATGCATCCTATCCCTACCTACATCAGGAAATTGACACGCCTACGTTTTGTTGTAGGTGAAAAATTGGTCCTGTTACTAGGTCTAAATCTAAAAAAGCACAAGGTCCATCCATAGACATGGCTTCAAGTGCTCAACTAGAGTCCACCCCTATATCTAGGGAAGAGTTCGAAGGACTGAGAAACCAGATAGCTGAACTAGCCGATTTTCTGAGAAAGCAAAGCAAGGCCCTTAAAGAGAAACAAGCTCAAACTCATGCAGAACCGGGAATACTTGGTGGTAGTGCTAGTCAAGAGACTGAAAAGGCCGAGACTCAGATTTTTGGACCCCAAAACCGAGACACAACCAACAAAACCCCTGAAATCACTTCCCTCAACAAAGAACAGGAGGCTGGTGACATCATGAAGAAAGTACAACAAATGGAGGAAACTCTCCGGTCTATCAAAGGGACTAGGGAATTCGGCAGTGTTAACTACTCTTACCTTTGCATTTTCCCCGGGGCTCGTTATCCCGAGAAATTTAGAACCCCCGATTTCGAGAAATATGATGGATTGGGAGATCCTTATACACATCTGAAAGTCTTCATCGGAGAACTCGAATCCTATGCAGAGGACGAGAAGCTTAGAATGCAACTATTCCAAAAGAGTCTGACTAGAGACGCCAGAGCCTGGTATGCCCGTCTAGACAACTCTAAAATGCACAACTGGGAAGAGCTGGCCCATGCCTTCCTCAACCAATACAGCTTCCAATTTTAGTTGGCTCCAGACAGATACCAAATAACCAAGATCAAGAAAAAGAACACTGAATCATTCAGAGAATATGCTCAGCAATGGAGACAGGTCGCAGCACAAGTTATCCCAGTCATAACTGAGTCTGAGATAGTCATGACCTTCATTGATATCCAAGAAACACCATATTATGAGAGGGTCCAAGCAGGCATAGGAAAACCATTCTCTAAAATGATCGAGTATGGTGAAATGGCATAAATGGGGCTCAAATCCGGGAAGATAAAAGATCTAACCGCCCTCGAAGCTGTTGCTGAACATATCCAGTCCGAAAATTACGGGAGTAATCCCCAGACACAAGAAGAAAGATGAAGAAGTGTCCTTAGTATTGCAAGGACAGAATTCAAGGGGTGAGTCAAACAGTATGCCCATTCAAAAGAGGAATTATACCCCTTTCCAAGCTGTAGCATAGCCTTCAAACCCTCCATTTCAAAAAAATATGGAGGTCAGGCGTCGAAGAACTTTCACCCCTCTAGGGGATTCACTCAAGAACGTATTCAAACTTCTGACAACTCAGAAGAAGATTGTCCAAATCCTTCCACCCACCAACACCGGTGGATGAAATTTCGACCCAAGCAAGAAATGTGCTTATCATTCTGGATCTCCAGGCCATGACACACAAGACTGTTGGTCTCTCAAACACCAAATCCAAGATTTGATCGACAACGGAGAGATTGTGGTCATAAATCCTAATCAACCACATGTGCAGGACAACCCTCTCCCACAACATAAGGAGGAGAATGTCAATATGATCAGCACCACAAGTAGAGAAGGATCCAAGTACCTCCGTTACGTGGGAGAATCAAATCCATCCAGCAATAACACCCCAGACAGTTGGGAAATATCAGAAAGGCGGTTCCTGATAGAGCAGGCGATCAAATCTATCAAGGAATAAATCAAACAATTGGCAGATCTGGTAGTCTACCAGCATCAGATCACCAGAAAAATGATAAAACGGGCCAACCGGTCTGACATTGAGTGTCCTCCCACACCGGAGATCAATCCCATGCAGGACCATAGACGGTCTTATGAGCATGAACCCTGGACTGACAAGGGGGTTGAAGAAGCAAATGTCCAAACTGGTAGAAAATTCCTATTTCAAAGGAACTTCACCAACCTAAACCAGGTAATGGAAGAAATCCTCCAGATGTTAATCAACGAGGGAATGGTTTCAGACTTGTTACCTTCATTGAACCCTCGATCCAGAAAATTCAAACCTGATCAAATATGTCAGTACCATTCCAATTCACCCGACCATGACACTGAGGATTGTTGGGCACTTCGTAACCTGATTCAAGACATGATAGAAAATGGTGACCTGATAAGGGGAGATCAATTCTCGATCTTCCAGATAACGAAACTCTCTGGATCCCCACTGTATGGAACCAGAACACAGTGTCTGTCATATCCTGTGATAGGGAGTCTACCCTCACCCCCTTAGTCCTGCCATGGAAAGGGGTTGAAGAAATACAAAATCCTGTGAAGGTGGCGGCACCCGAACCTTTGATCTTGCCTTTCAGACCTCAGTATCCAATTATCAGTCTGAAGCGGGTCCCATAGAATTATGGGAACGATGAAGGTTCCACTTCAAACAACATCACTGTTGTACCAAAGGACAATCCATTATACCTGCCTCAGCAGGTGATCAAGCCAGTCATCAAAGTCAAAGCAAAGGTGGTTAAAGAGAAGGTCGAAGAGTTCCTCCAACAGATGGGACACCATGAAATAAAAATAATGTAGGACTTGAAAGATGCACCCAAGCAAATGTCCATCCTAGACTTGGTCTTATCCTCAGTGGATCATCGCAACATTCTACTGAAAGTACTAGAAGAAACCCATCTGCAGCATACCGTAGATGCTGAGAAATTCCGTCACGTAGTAGAACACATTTTCAACAGCAATGTGATGTCTTTCACTAACGATGATATCCCTGTAGAAGAAACGGGCCATCATAAGTCCCTGCACATAGCTGTAATGTCTTCTGGGTATGTGATCGGAGGGTTACTCATCGACGGAGGATCATCCCTCAACATTTGTCCCTACGATACCTTGGAAAGAGTGAAGATCAACCGAAATCGGATCAAAACCAGTCATGTGGTCATCCGGGCTTTCGACGCCAAGCTATGGGAGAAATAGAACTACCCCTGGAGATTGGTCCACATACTTTCTACGTATCCTTTCAATTGCTCAATATCGCCACTGGATATAATATGTTGCTGGGCAGGCCCTGGATTCACATGGCAGGGGCAGTGCCATCCACCCTTCATCAACAGCTCAAATACATTATCAACGGCAACCTAATCACAGTCAATGCCGAACCAGAATACCTTGTCTGCATACAGGGAGATATGCCAGTGATTACCCTGGATGCAGGGATTGAACCTGCAAGATTTTAAGCCTTGGAGGTGAGTGATACTCAGTATCTACCCATCGGGGCACCAGCCTTGAAACCAAAGGTATCCACCGAGGTAATGACAGTGGGCCAGGAAATGGTATCTTTGGGTTTCTAACCTGGAGAAGGGTTAGGAAAGAATCGACAAGGTATCCAGAGTCCAGTGCAAATCCTTAGTCAGACTGGGAGAGCTGGATTGGGATTTTCATCCAGGGCAAATTACCGGAACCCGCATAAGCATCCCAAGGCTCATACTCCCACAATCCTATTGTCAAACCTCACTAATGTCGGATGGGTAAAACCAATGAAGAAGATCCCTGCTGTGGTATCAGCCATGTTGTTTCCTCCCATCATACCTGTCAATGAAAGAAAAGCCCTCAAGCATGAGGCAGATAGCGAAAAAGGAAAAGAAAAAATCCTGTATGAAGGACAAGACCCATTCACTAATATGAGGGTCATCATAGGCATGGATTGTCTGCATGCACATAGGCATGACTAGGTGGCCATTCAGTAGAACACCTTACCAAAAATAAGAACAGTTCATATTTATGAAATAAAATCAAAAAATAACCTCACATGGTAGCCAAATCACCATGGACATTTTTTAGTTGAAAATCCAGGCTCACTAGGCCTCAAAAAGGATGAGTAAACTGATCAAAAAGAGAAAAAATTGACTGTCTCAGAATCTGAATTTTCTTACATCCAAACGTGTATTACAATAAAATATGCATACATATATAGTCAGAAAAATTTTTACAGATCATATAGGCATACATTTTTTATACATTACGTCTAAAAACCCCCTACGTGATTCACATGCTTTTAATGGTCAAAACTTGCGAAAAAAGGACGTAAAAGGTTACCTGTGCTGCGCTGAATGCGTAGGAACTGACCGAATCAGAAAACAGCTATCCAAGCTCCGTAGATCTGAAAGAGAAGATTGGAATCCGTTTGGAACTCGAATTATAACTTTGAAAAAATGAAATCCCGCAACCCAATATAAAGCCCAGGTGGAAGCGGGCCCACCTGTGACTGTCGCACCTCCACATGCGGCTCCCCAGGGTGGGTCCCACTCCGTCGAGCTTGGTTCGATTAGGGTTGAAACGGAGTTTCTAGGCTTTGCCAAGTCAAAACTGAAGAAAAATCGCTACTCGATTGAGCAGTTTGTCCTGAAATCCTGCGTTTAAGTAGCATAATTCTGACAGAAAGGGGGACACTCTGGAAACCCTTGGTATTCATCCCAGAGCAATGTCTGGGGATCAATGACACAAACTGCGGGAAAATTGCCAAAAAAACTACGTAAAACTGCCAAAAACCTGCCACTTTCAAAGTCTCGAGTACAGACCAAATACAATTCAGCAGTTGGCTCAGCCCCAGAGAAGTATTAGGTACAGACCGAATCCAGTTATGCCATTGGCTTAGCCCCAACGAAGTTTCGGGTACAGACCAAATCCAGTTCAGCCGTTGGTTCAGCCCCAACGAAGTTTCGGGTACAGACCGAGTTCAATGCAGCCGTTGGCTCAGCCCAGTGAAGTATCGGGTATAGACCGAATCCAGTTCAACCGTTGGCTCAGCCCCAATGAAGTTTTGGGTATAGACCGAATCCAGTTCAGCCGTTGGCTCAGCCCCAGCGAAGTTTCGGGTACAGACCGAGTTCAATTCAGCCGTTGGCTCAGCCCCAGCGAAGTATCGGGTACAGATCGAATCCTGTTCAGCCGTTGACTTAACCCCAGCAAAGTTTCGGGTACAGACCAAGTTCAATTCAGCCGTTGGTTCAACCCCAGCGAAGTATCAGGTACAGACCGAATCCAGTTCAATCGTTGGTTCAACCCCAGCAACGTCTTAGCCGTTGGAGCAACCTCCGCGAAGCATCGGAAGTGATCCGATGATGGAAACCATATAATAGTCCATCCCCGATGATGGAATTTATTATACACATCCTCAAAAGGAGCACCAAGAAGAATTCATGATTCAACCGCCTATTGCAAAATAACGACAGTAAACTCTCATCAGGATGGACATTGGAAGCATCCATTAAGGAGTCTCGATAATCGAGAAATATCCCCAACAGAGGAGCCTTTAGGGCACTAGGTGTTAAGACATCCCTTAGGGTTTACTTGTCCGAGTAGCAAAGGCCACGAAGTCAAATTAAATCAGTTTTTATTTCACAATATTTTTCTCTCTTTTTTCCTTGCTTTTTTTTTCTTTTTTATTCTTTTCTGAGCCTTCATTCCCCCAAACTTATGTTTCAGTCAATTCTTTATCTTTTATCTGTGATCAAGTAAGTGTCCGTGTTCCTAAACCATATGAACTCCTAATCACTATTGACAATTTATTGGTGTGCTTGAAAGTTGAGAGAAAACTACCATCATGCAATGACGTTACTATGTTCGAAACTAATCAGATCATGAAGCTCAATTTTAATGCAAGATTTCATGAAAATTTTGAAATTATAAACCATGTATCTCTTTACCTTGACTTGCTGCTCAATCTCTATGTATGATCCTATATACATGCTTCTACTAACAAAATTCCTAATATGAATGCAAATTATTATTATATATATATATGCATATGAATTAAACGAATGAATTCAAACAAAATTTATCCTATATGCAACCTAATCTATATGCTAAAATACTAAAAATTTGAATTTTTACTCAAAAATTTGAATTTCTCCCCCCCCCCCACACTTAAATCAAGGAATGTCCTCATTTCTTGGCATATAATATAATAAAGACGAGGACTTCCCTGAGCGATAAGTTAAAACTCGTCGGATACATCTGATTCATCTTCTTCGAATGGGGGGTATCTAGGCAGGACTGGAGGTTCGGGCATCGGGACTGGGCCGGTGGTGGGCAATAAGCGTGAGATAGCAGCGGCCAAAGCGGTATAAGCCCCAACGTTGTAGTTATGCATTGCTGCTTGGCATTGAGCCAGTCGCATACTCCTCTATCGACAGCGTTGCTGAAATACGGCTGGGGATTCGGCATCGTCCTCGTCATCCAAGGGCTCGACATCCTGTGGCGGTGAGGTTGGTGTGGATGGCGCAATCATGATATGCCCTTCACCCCTCGGATGTGACGTCGCCCCTGTCCATGGTTAGTACTGCTCAATGGTGCGATGGTCGATGACGGCCATAGGCTGCTGAATCAGCTCCTGAAGCATGCCACTGAACTCCCGCTTGGCGACACAGGTCGGTGATCAGAAACCCATGCGGTAGGCCGCCGGTGGTGCTCCCCCGCAGAGCTCGGTCAATTGACTGTTGAATGCAAAGGCATACATCCACATTGAAAATTTGAATCTCATTATTATCCCTGACCTCATGGCTAACGATTCCGTAGAGAAGCCTTGCTCGTTCTTTGGTGACGTCATTTTGATGACGCACTGGCATTAAGCGAGCACATATGAAGGCGTACCAGGCTTTACCATAACGACTTAATGCGGCGTGTGGAAAATGGACTTTTTCCTAGGTTTCTGCATTAGTCATCCATTGAGTGCCGGGCCTACAAAGGCGAACTATTATCTCATCCAAAGTCGGCAAACGATCTTCGTAGCATTTTGTATGTGGTGTCTCCAACCCAAAATAATCATTGATGTCCCCCGCTCGAAAGGATACCGGCTTGCCCCTGACCGTGACCACGCGATCAACATGTTCTATTGCGTTGGAGTAGAACTCCTTCACAATGTTGATCACTGCTGGCCTTGGTTGCTCTACTAACTTAAACCATCCACGCTCTGCAATCATCTGTGACATATCTCCGTTGAGGTTTGCATCCGGCTTCAGGCCTCTTTCCAGAACCAAGGTCTTTTTGTCAGTGACCTTGGCTTAACGTGTTGCCGTGCCCTCGCTCACGAACCGAGTGGCATCAAAACATGGCGGAGCATGAGAGGATAAAGTCCTTGCTCTTTTTAAAGTCATAATAAAAGGCATGCATTGAATTGCACACAACAAATTGACAATCACCTGTGAATTCCTGTTGAAGTAATATATCGAACACTTGGTGGGCGACAAAGTCTCTCCCCCAAACTTAGTACACTCGTTAGATCAAAAATCCCAACTATAAGCAATTTAACCTTGCGTCATTCAGTAACCCAAGGATTCTCAAAGTAATAAGGTAATTCAATGCAAGTTATGATCCCTAGACAATACAATCAAAAATCAATAAATATATTGGTTACCTCTTGCTTTGATTTGAAAGTTGAATGTTTGATGATTGATTACCTTTGAAATCCTTGCTCCCAAGTCCAATTGCTTCCAATGTTGCTTGCTTTCTATTTCGTATGAAGATTAGTGTGAGTGTGTGAGCAAATTCGGGATTGGGTGTATGTCTTGGCCGAATTTGTGAGGATGGGTGAATGTGGATTGAGTATTTGTAGTGGGTTAGGTTAGAAGGAAAGTAGAAGTAGACTTGGTTTTGGAATTAGAGAGTTATAAGGACTTGGATTAGGTTTAGGAAGTTGTATCAGAGGAGATATGGAGAGAATAGAAGTTGATCTGGGTTGAGAGAGGGAAAATAAGAACCAAATCAGTGTTTTAAAAATTGATATTTTCGATCGGCGCCCCCCGTACCCGGTCCTTGTGTGATGCCGTGCGGCCTGCGCCTTCAGCACGATTGGACTTCCTGCACCCCTAGCGCGCCCCGCGCCTGGGGCAGCGCGCCTCGCTCCTGCCTAATGGTTTGGCCTGATTTTTGCTACATGGGCAGCGCGCCCTGCGCCTGCTTGCTGATGTTGCTTTTTGTGTTGCTGGAGGGGTAGCACGCTCCGCGCAAGGTGGGTGTGTTCATAGGCACGGCCCGCGCCTGGCTGATGGATTTGTTACTCTTGTTGTGACCTCCCTTCCCAAGCTATCCTATCACATAAAATGTCAGCACAAAAAGGGATTGAGTAGACTACTCTGATATAAATATACTTCTAATATTAATAAAAACTACTATAAATGCAATAAAAACTTGGGTTGCCTCCCAATTAGCTGCCCGTTTTTAACGTCGTTGGCTCGACTGTAGAACACTCGATTATCCGAAAGTTGGATCCGTCAGTAGAACGACCTCGACCTCCTTAACTTGATTGCTATCCAGAAACAGCTTCAACCTATGCCCGTTCACCTTAAACACATTTCCAGTATTCGGATTCTGGATATCAACTGCACCATGAGGAAAGATATTAGTAATCACAAATGGTCCCTCCCAGCGAGAGCGCAATTTTCCTGGAAATAACTTCAATCGTGAATTAAAAAGGACTTTCTGTCCCACAGTGAAATATTTCCTCAAGATCTGCTTATCATAAAAGGCTTGTCTTTGATTTGTACAGCTTACAACTCTCGTATGCTTCATTTCGTAATTCCTCGAGTTCTTGTAATTGCTACTTCCTATTGATCCTAGCCTGATCTGTGTTCGTATTGCACTGTTTGATCACCCAGAAAGCTTTATGTTCCAGCTCGACCGGTAGGTGGCATGGTTTTTCGAACACGAGCCTATAAGGCGACATACCGATCAGAGTTTTGTATGCCGTCATATATGCCCATAGTGCATCATCTAATCTCAGACTCCAATCCTTTCTGTTCGGGTTGACTACTTTTTCCAAAATGGACTTGATCTCTCAGTTGGAAACCTCAGCCTGGCTATTACTTAGCGGATGATAGGATGTAGAGACCCTGGGACGAACGTTGTACTTCTATAACAAGGCAGCTAACACCCTATTATAGAAATGAATGTTGCGATCACTGATGATGGCCCGTGGTGCTCCAAACCTGACAAAAATGTTAGTCCTGACAAAATCTGCAACAACTTTAGAATCGTCAGTCCTGGTGGCCTTAGCTTCCACTCATTTGGAAACATAATCAACTGCCAACAAAATGTAAATATTTCCAAAAGAAACAGGAAAAGGTCCCATGAAATCAATACCCTAAACATCAAAAATTTCTATAATTAGTATAGGATTTTGTGGCATTTGATTTTTATGAGATAAATTACTAGTTCTTTAACAATTTTCACAAGATTTATAGAATTCATAGAAGTCTTTGAAAATAGAGGGCCAAAAGAAACCACTCTCTAACACCTTATGTGATGTTCGCTTAGGCCCAAAATGACCCCCACAAGCATAGGAATGACAGAAAGTTAGAATAGAGTTGTATTCATTATCAGGTACACAACGTCTAACTATCTGATCAACATAAAATTTCCATAAATATAGGTCATCCCAAACATAGTGTTTGGCATCACTCCTAAGCTTTTCTTTCTGAGATCTAGAAAATTCACTTGGTAAATACTTACTTACCAGAAAATTCACAATATCGACATACCATGGAGTTGTGTTGCCAATGGATAGTAAATGCTCGTTCGAAAATATGTCATGTAAAGGTAGTGCTTCCTCTTCCTTGAGAATTCTGCTCAAGTGATCCGCCACCAAATTGTTCGCACCCTTCTTATCTTTGATTTTCAAGTCGAATTCTTGCAGCAGTAAGATCCACCGTATGATTCGAGGTTTGGACTCCTTCTTGGTCAGCAGGAACCTAAGGGCAGCATGGTCATAATAAACTATTACTTTAGTACCAAGTAGATATGATCTGAATTTGTCTAAAGCAAATACAACAGATAAAAGTTCTTTTTCCGTTGTTGAATAGTTTATTTGAGCTGTGTTCAATGTTCTCGAAGCATAGTAGATGGCATGAACAGCTTTGTCAATCGTTTGGCCCAAGACGGCGCCGACAGCATAGTTGCTTGCATCACATATTATTTCGAACGGGAGCATCCAATTTGGTGGTTGGATGATAGGGGCTGACGTCAATAACTTTTTCAAGGTATCAAAAGCCACTTTGCATTCATCACTAAACTAGAACTCCTCATCTTTCTGAAGCAACTTGCATAAAGGCAATGCTATCTTGGTGAAATCCTTGATAAACCTACGATAGAAACCTGCATGTCCAAGAAAAGAACGAATCTCCAGCACACTGACGGGGTAAGGCAATGCAGATATAATATCAATTTTTGCTTTATTAACTTCTAAACCTTTGACTGACACTACATGACCAAGCACTATTCTTTGTTCTACCATAAAGTGACATTTTTCCCAATTTAGTACAAGGTTTATTTCTAAATATCTATCTAGTACACGTGTTAGATTGTCTAAACAAGCATCTAATGAATCACCATGAACTGTGAAATCATCCATAAAGACTTCAATGCATTCCTCTAAAAGATCTGAAAAAATACTCACCATGCATCGCAGAAAAGTACCTGGGGCATTGCGGTCGACGCCGGGCGGAAAATCAAGTCCTCGATCACTCTTTTTGTTGAAGGAGGAGGTCTCTTTTTTCTCTTTTGGAGTTGTTTGCCCTCGTCTCTTGTCCGTGGGACGAAAGAGGAGTGCCCCGATTTCCTTATTTTATTCTTTTCCCTTTCGCTTTCGCTTTCGCTTTGTCTTTGGGGTTCCGTTTTAAAGGGTGAATTTCGTAGGAAACCGGTACCGACATATGTGTCGACGATTTTAAAAGATTAATTTTATTGATTGGACCGATTGAGACAGAGTCGCCAGTTGGTATTTTGGAAATGGATGTACCAACTCATCCGGGTTTTAATAGTTTTTCGCAAGATGGTCCAATGCGTGACTCTTTGATTTGGTCTTGAAACCCGAGATTGGTGGAATCCAGGGGCTAGGTTAAGCGGGGGGAAGGTGTTAGGCACCCCCCGACTCCCGTGCAAGCACGGTACCGCATCTTACTGATTTTTTTAAGCAAAAAGTGTGCGTGTATGTGTGTGTTTGATTTTGAAAGCTTTATTAGTAGGTTTCTAAGTCTTTTTGGTGACTTGAAAGTAGTGCTATACCTCTTTTGCGCCTAGGTATGAAGGATTTGATTTAATCAAAAGTTCATTTTTAGTAAGATATATGAATTAAAATGAGGTTTTAGAAATTAAGGTTTTCAAATTCTATGCCCGAATAGGAATCGAGGACTTCGATACTTCCCTTTATTCTTTACATTAATTACGTGATCTACCCCGAATCGCTTTATTTCATCAAAAGCTCTTTGTGTGGTTTTTTCTTTGAGAAATCATTTTGATGATATGCATGCTAAAGTGTTAAGAAAGTTCGGATCATCATCGGGCATAAAAGCCATCGCGATGAACCGAGCTCCCGTAATGAAAGTTTTTACTATCACGGGATTTTGAATCCGAGCTCTCGAGACTAACCCCTCAAGTTCATTTTCAAGATCCAAATATTACATGTACATCGATATTTACGGTATTTAAAGCATTTAAAACGTAAAAACCGGTCCATCGTAGGAATCAAGTCGGATCCATTCAGGGATCTCGACACCGGGATTCCTAGGCTCACATGATTTATACAATATTACGTATACATAACGTCCACGATTTTGATACTAAGTGATTTCATCGCTTGAAATCACCGTTCACGCCAATTCGGCCCCCTTTTACATCTAAATATAGATTTAGGGCTATACGGGTTAACCGGGACGATTCAAAAATGATAAATCCATAGATATACCACGTATCTAAGCCATTATAGCTCCCGGGTTAAAGCTTCATGCTTAATAGCCTCTCGGGAGCTAGATTAGGCTTAGCTTGAGGTATATCTAGCCTCCGAAGACTATATACAATGTATTAAGCACAAAATAACCGGTAGAAACGTAAAAACTACCAACTATTACACGATATACTTAAAATACAACAAGTATAGCTAGATTCAAACAAGATACTTCATTAATCTATCATTTGAACATAGTTTACAAAGAAATCGAAGCTAAAAGTGCGTTATTTCACATTGGGGGATGCGTGAACAAGCGTTTTGACTCCCGGGATGAAGTAAGACCACTAAGACGGCTTCAAGTATATATTAAGTGGGATGATTGAGCTTCAAATATGTTAAGAAGAGTTCCACCCGAGCCTCCTTCTCTCTAGAAACTCTCTCTCTCTCTCTCTAAACATGTATCTCTCTATTTTCTAAATGAACTAAGATGGGGGTTTATAATCTGTCTCGGGTAGCCACATGCATGTATACGACCAGCCGCATACATGGTCAAGGCTACCCAAGTGGGACCCCCCCGGCTGGGTTATTGCTCCTTCGGTCTTGATTCGACAGAAGCTGACGTCTGTCATTTGATCTTTCGGACCGTCTTTGACGAACGCAGCAAGATAAGATCGAGTCTAACTGAATTAGGGTTTGGGAAGTTGATCCTCGTAGCCAAGATACCTTCCAGGTCTAGCTATCAGTCCGCAGGCTTATCTCTCGATGGTACGTCGTTCGAGGTTTGCTGAGGTGGTTTTCGATGATCACTGTCTCAGCTCGTCGATCTTCGATCGGGTTGCGATATGTTCGAACTTCATTGGTCCTCTTCACCATTCCCGGGGTTGTCTCCGAGATGACCAGGATCTTTTGCCCTACTTTGGGGTTGTCTCCGAAGTAAAATGACGCTTTTACCCTCCTGCAGGGTTAGTACGACAAAAGCAAAGTTTTGAGTGTCTACAGATGCCCCTCTTTGTCATGTTTATGCAATGTAATGGAATGAACATGACAAAGATTTAATAGACACGGAGAATGCATGACAAGGTATCTCTGATGATGCAATGTCATGTATAATCGATGAAATGATGTGTGAGATGTAAAAAGGGTTACTTCCCCGGCCGGGGAAGTTAAGGATTACTTTATCATTAATCGATGAAATGAGTCGACCTGCGTTGAATTGTAATCAACGGATTGCACCATCGGGGTCATGTCGCTGCCTTCACTGGTTTGTAGCCAACGGATTCATTATCAGGGTTGAGCTGATTCCTTCACTGGGTTGTGGCCAACTGATTACATCATCGGGGATTTACCGACCTGCGTAGGGTTGTAGCCAACGAATTACACCATCAGGGATTTGCCGACCTTCACTGGTTTGTAGCCAACGAATTACATTCATCGGGGATTTGCCGATCTGCGTAGGGTTGTAGCCAACGAATTACATCATCGGGGATTTGCCGACCTGCGTATGGTTGTAGCCAACGGATTACATCATCGGGGATTTATCGATGCCTTCACTGGTTTGTAGCCAACGGATTCATTATCAGGGTTGAGCTGATTCCTTCACTGGGTTGTGGCCAATGGATTACATCATCGGGGATTTGCTGACCTGCGTAGGGTTGTAGCCAACGGATTACACCATCAAGGATTTGCCGACCTTCACTGGTTTGTAGCTAACGGATTACATTCATCGAGGATTTGTCGATCTGCGTAGGGTTGTAGCCAACGGATTACATCATCTGGGATTTGCCGACCTGCGTAGGGTTGTAGCCAACGGATTACATCATCGGGGATTTGTCGACCTTCACTGGTTTGTAGCCAACGGATTACATTCATCCAGGATTTGCCGATCTGCGTAGGGTTGTAGCCAACGGATTACACCATCGGGGATTTGTCGACGCCTTCACTGATTCGCTATCTGTGGATTACATAGTCGGGGTCAAGCCGACGCCTTCACTGATTCGTTGTCGGTGGATTTCATCGTCGAGGTCAAGCCGACGCCTTCACTGATTCATTGTCGGTGGATTTCATCTTCGGGGTCAAGCCGATGCCTTCACTGATTCATTGTCGATGGATTACATCATCGGGGTCAAGCCGACGCCTTCACTGATTTGTTGTAGATAGATTACATCGTCGGGGTCAAGCCAACGCCTTTACTGATTCATTGTCGGTGGATTACATCGTCGGGGTCAAGTCGACTAATTTTTTGGTTTTTCGGCGTTCAACGTCGGGTTGTCTGATCTTCGTCGAACTTCTGCTGTTTCGGAGGATTTTTCAGGGTTTTCGGGGTTTCAAACTGTCCTGGAAAGGCATCATTTTTCCTAATGTGACCATTCTGAACCCAAAAGAACACGTTTTGTGCATCGTGTTACCAAACGAAATGCCGCGGGACCCACTTAAGGTAGCCGCATACATGGTTGCAGCTAAAGCAACCATGGTCAAGGCTACCCGTGATCGAGCTTATACCCTCGGGAGGCCTCATTTTCACCCAATCCATTCGGGTTTCTTGTCATTTCTCTCTAAAAAACTGAATTCTTCTTCATTTCTACTCGATTTTGATTTGATTTGGAGCGATCCGTCACCGTACATTCCTTCTTCGGACTTCGGGTAACGTCTAGACTCCGTTCTTTCGTGTTTTCGTTGGTTAAAACATGTGTTTCCTTTCTTAAAGGCTATATATCTAACATGTGTGCATGTATAGATAGATAAATGTGGTTATAATGTAATGCATGCGTACAAATCATCTTATGGACCGTATGAATGCGAAATATTATCATTTATCAGTTAATCTATACATACATTATATATATGTGTTAGAATAACAATTGAAATTGATGTTTGCATGCTTGGTTGTGATGATGTACCCACATAGGGTGATTTAATACATGCTTCGGGCATGTGGATAGTCCGTTTTATAAAGGAGACTCTGGCAAAAAAAATTCATAGACCAAATGTTCGGGTCATAGATACAATATAGATGTACTAAGACGCAAATGACATACACATTTAATGACACATGTAAGACATGCATGATGTGATGATCATATTTTATGGGTTTAATTTGAAATTTGCAAATGGTAAGAATATACCTGACTTGGCTTTAATTCCTACGAACTCATTGTTCAGACATGGATTCTGAGGATTTTAGTCGTGCCACTCCTGGACGAGGACATTCCCGAGCCTGAGGTTCCGCCTCCGATCCCTACTGCGCCTAGATTTCTTTCGGGCATTGAGGTAGAGGTCCCAGATTTGTTGGGCACGGATTTGAGCTACCATCCATCCATTCACTTGCAGGCGAATGAGGTATGGGATTAATTGGTTTTTTTTGTTCTCCTTTCTGACATAGACAGGTTTTCTTAACCTTGACGTCGTGCAAGTGCCAGAGTTTACCCAGCTGAGGGGTAACTGGTTCAGTATCTACGCTCTGTATCAGTCGCTACATCCCGAGTACAGAGAGATCGTAGATTCTTGGGGATTCGGGGCCTTCTTCACCATTGTTCCCCATCGTTGCCCTGGGGCTATTTGCGGGCTTTGGGTGAGAGATGGTTTCACCAGAGTCAGTCGCTGCATCTATTGGATTGTGAGGTGATGATGACTCCCATGGATTGGAGGTACATCATTGGCTTGGAGTTTACTGGGGAAAGGGTGCCCTTGGAGCCGTCTATCACCGGGGCTGCTGTGCGTGCCCTCTTAGGGTTTTCTCCTCAGGAGCGAGCCTTCAAGGCTTGTAGTATTCGATCAGGATGCCTGGGCATTGATTCAACTCGAGGCACCTTGTAGCAGGAGTTGCCTATTGATTTGGCGGAGAGGGATCGCATCTTGTGGCGTTTGTTCCTGACCATCATGAGGGGTTGTTTCATAGCGAATAACTCCTCCACTGTGCCCTTCAGCATGGTAGGGGCTGTTCGACATGTAGACTGTATTGGGGACTATGATTGGGGGTCGTTCACATTCGTTCTTTTCCTGCATGGGATGCGACTGCGATCCGAGGGAGTTACCGACGCCTAGGTCGGATTTTTCCCGTTTCTTCTAGTGAGTCTTTTTGACCGAATTTTATTTATTTGCCTTTTGATTGATTTCTCTTTACCCACAACTGATGGAGGGTTTGTTTGAATTGATAGTTCTAGGCTTATAAGAGGCTTCCCTGTCTTCGCCCTACCTCTGTCTTAGGCTTGGATACTTATCCCCGGGGACGTAGATGGCATCAGTCTACTCTGTCTAAGGTCCCAATCGCGGAGGACTTTGCCCATGCCCGTCTTCAGTTGGAGACATTGCTTGCTCGAGATATAGTGTGGACCCCATATTCTGGAGAGCACTTGGCTGAGGGATTTGAGGATGGCGTGCCGACGGGCCAGAGTTCTATTTATCGACTCGCCGGATTCCATTCCTTTTTGATGGAGGTTGGGAGCTCTACCTTGGAGAGCGCGCTATTCGATGCATTACTGGGGAGATTTGCCTACCGTATCTTCCTCCAGCCCAGCGCTTTTGGCCTCTAACTTCGTCAGTTGCATCATTCCCACCTTGGGGTTTGATGGTTTCCTCCTGTCTGAGGGTCCGATCTCTTCGACGGACTTTATCGCTTGGTGGGTCCGACGTACGATAGGAGCTCAAACCCGGGCTACCCAGTTCTTGGGCGATCTGGTTCCAAGATCCCTTATGATGAGGGACTGGATATCGTGTTTTCAGGAGCCATCTCATCAGGATCAGATTGCTGCCATGAGACTTCAGTTGGAGGAGCTGGTCAGCCTTTTGTAGTTACAATGGCTTGGATCCGTCCTTGGCTCACACTTTTGCTTCTCGGGGTCATGAGGCTGGACCATTAGGCGGTGGTGGCTCCCATGGTGCTGAACCTTCAGGTTTTGGTGTCTTCCTGGATAGAGATGTTCCCTTCACTGTTCCCCCAGATACACAAGAGACACCTTATCAGCTGGATCAGCAGGATGCACCCACTCCAGGTAGACGACCTCAGGTTGATCAGTTTGATGAGACCCTCACCTTCTTGGATGATTTTGATGAGGGGGCAAGTCCATAGGTCCTCTGTTAGTCATTGGGCATTTGTGCCCTAATATCCTGTACTTTTTATTTTTAGTTTTCACATGTATCATAGGTATGACAATGATGTTTATGAAACTAATGTACTTGGCAGATATTTATATATGATGCTTCTTATTTATTCATCACACATGCAGTTTTATCATTAGTATAATGCATGCTTCAGATATATTTAAATGACTGGATAGAGATTGATCCCTGTATGGTCTTATTGACACAGGTTTTACAGATGTCGTCCTCTACAGTGGTACGTTTGGACCACCTTCCTGCTAGCCATAGAGCTACCAGCTTGAGGGTTTGGTATGGCCAGCTTCCATCCATTGATCGTATCGATGTCAGCCGTATGATGGGTCATTCCATGCCTTTACTGTCCTTCCAGATTTCAGAGGGATTTGTTGTCGGGATACTCAGGTATTGGACTCCTGAGCGTCATGTCTTTCGATTCGGCTCAGCCGAGTTGACTCCTACATTATAGGAGTACAGTCGCATTTCAGGACTGTCGATAGAGGGGCCATGTGCTCGAGTAGCTTTGGGCCATATGCACCGCCAGTTCATAACGGTGACTGGATTGAGGAGAACAGTTGTGATGGCTGAGGTGGATGGTAGCCACATCATCTCCATGGACTTTATGTTTAGGCATTTTGCTTTCGCAGATAGCTTCGCTTTTTATCACGGAGACTTCGCCATTTCGGAGGAGCGCTGGTACGTTGCTCGGGTGGATGCCTTGGTTATGTGCCTCGTAGCTTATCTATACATGCCATTTTATACCGATCATCTAGATGTGGCGATGTCAGTGGCTGTTAGGGCTCTTCGAGAGGACTTTAATATATTGCCCCTTATCCTGGCAGAGACAATGATTTCAGCCTCTATCTGCCATGACGTTGGTGATCAGGAGTTCAGAGGTAGTCCAGTGCTTTTATACATCTGGTTGATGACGCACCTCCGACCGATAGGGCGGCTTCGCCATCATGGTCTCTATTTTGGACATGGCCTGTCTCAGGTTTATTCATATCGCAAGACTTCTTGCGTCGATGAGGCGTCCTGGACTTCATTTTTGGGTGCCATGGAGGAGCCTTTTGCTATAGTCATGTATTTTGGGTACTGCTCCTTTATGAGTTTCACCACCCATGTCACTGACCTGGATTTCCTCCCCTTGGCGGGTTTGAGGCGTGTGACGACCTATCATCCTCTGGTGGTGATGGGTCAGTTTAATCAGTACCAGGAGGTCCATGCATTTGAGGGGATTGAGGATTATCGATTCCCCATCTGCTCAGTTATCGAGGCTAATTTGGCTCGGGTTTATGGGTTCTGGTCTCATCGACAGACAGCAGAGTTTAGAGATTGCCATCCGGGCCGCTCTGCAGAGGCTTGAGTCGGATTTGGCACTAGAGACCGCAGATCAGGTTGGTACAGGATCTTTATCTGATGACGATGGTTGGTCCATGGATGCGGCAGAACCGATGGAGGATCCTATATCTTCGACTGAGGATGCGTTATTTGCAGAGTTGACAGATTCTTTAGTGAGCACTGTCCCGCGTTTGGCCTCAGTTTCCATGGAGGCGATGGATAGACAGCTTCAGTTGGTGACATTTGAGAGAGATCAGGCTCGGGCTCTGTTGTTGACCACCGTAGCTGGTAGGGATACTGCTATCACTGAGAGAGATGCAGCCCATGCTTCTAGAGATAAGGCCATCATTGATAGAGATGCAACTGAGACTTTCTCAGATGGACTCATCGATCACGTACAAGGTGTAGTGCAGAGTAGAGAGGAGATTTTTCGCATGGCAACGGAGATGCTGAGGCGGGTTGATATGTTGGAGCACGAGCTCAGAGCTGCTCCCCCGACTACAGAGACTGCTGGATATTTGGCGATGTTGGCTCGTCTCACCACTGATTTATAGCTCTATTTCATTTTCCTGTAGAGACTTTGTTATTATCACTTGTCATAGGTTAGAATCAACTTTTGTATTCTAAACAGTTGTATATATTAAAAAGAAGCAAGTTCAATTCACTTCCCTTGTTTGCGCATGTCTAACCATGTCCACTATTGCCATTTTTGCTTCATGATTTATTATGTCGACATAGAACTAGTCTCGTCATGTGGAATCAGATTCGGCAGGAGTGATGCTGAGATGTCACTAGGTCTTCTCCGCATGAGCCGTCGATTGGTTTGGGCTTAATGGATAGGTTTTGGATTTCTGTATAGGTTAGGAAAGTGTTTGAATTTTTTTGAAGGTTAGACCGCACCATAAATGGCTACCTACGTACACCCACAGATAGGAGATCAGGTCTTTCGTAGTTCAGGCTCAGACCTAAAAAGTTTGAAAGGGGTTTATTTGGGTTTGAGTTTGATTTGATAAGATTTTGATGTTTTTTAGTTTGATTTGATGAGGTTTTGGATGTTTTTCAAGGGTCACCGCACCATAAATGGCTGCCTACGTACTCCCACAGATAGGAGATCAGGTCTTTCGTAGTTCAGGCTCAGACCTGAAAAACTAGACTTGATATATTTTTTTCTTTTCTTTTTTTTATCAAGACATAGCAGTCCAGTCAGAAAGTGAAAAGGGGTCTCAGACATAATACCGTTTTATTGAGTCGGAATTGATCAGTTGCGGGAATTCCTCACCGTCCATCTCTTCCAATTTCAAAGCTCCACCTAATAGGATTGCTTTGACAAGAAAGGGTCCTTCCCAGTTTGGGGCAAATTTTCCCTTAGCTGCATCCTGGCCCGGAATGATCTTCTTCAGTACCAAATCATGCTCTTTGAATTCTCGAGGTCGCACCTTCTTGTTATAAGATCGAGACATTCGCTGTTGATAGAGTTGACCATAAAATATAGCAGCAGCTCTTCTTTCATCTATCAGGGATAACTGATCGTATCGATCTTATATCCATTGGCTTTCCTCTATCTGGGCATCAAGGATCACTCTTAGTGATTCCATCTCCACTTCGACAGGAAGTACAGCCTCCATACCATATACCAATGAGTAAGGTGTTGCTCTAATCGAGGTTCGAGTCGACGTCCGATATGCAAGTAGGGTTAACGGCAATAGCTCAGGCCATCCCCGGTGATTTGCTGACATCTTCATCATTATCTTCTTGATGTTCTTGTTAGCCGCTTCCACCGCGCCGTTCATCTTTGGACGATAAATAACCGAATTGAGGTGTTTGATATTGAACTTACTGCATAGTTCCCTCATCATCTCGTTATTCAGATTCTTCGCGTTGTCTGATATGATAACCTCGGGTTGTCCATACCGGCAGATGACGTTGTTTCTAATAAAACCAACGATGACCTCTTTGGTGACCCTGGGGAAAGAAGCTGCTTCCACCCACTTGGTAAAGTAGTCAATCATAGTGAAGATGAATCGATGACCGTTACTGGCTTTAGGCTCAATTGGTCCTATCACGTCCATTCCCCACATAGAAAAAGGCTATGGTGATGTCATGCAATGCAGTTGATTCGGAGGCGCATGAATAATGTTGGCGTGGATCTGGCATTGATAGCAACGCTTGACATGATCATCGCAACCGCTTTGAGGGATATCTAATAGTGTCCTGTCCTCAGAATCTTTTTGGCAAGCAGAGGTCCACTCATATGTGCTCCGCATACTCCACTATGTACTTCATTCATAAGTCGTTGGGCTTGCTCCCGGTCTAGACATCTCAGAAGGCCTACACTTGGATCTCTCTTATAGAAAGCATCTCCACTTAGGTAGAAATTCATAGCCATTTTCTGTATTCTCTTCTTCGCGGCTTGACTCATCCCTTCAGGGGTTGACTGATCTCGTAGATATTCTTTTATATGGTGGTACCAAGGTGGTCTCTCAGGTAGTATCTCATCTGATATCTCCCCTACATTGTTCCCATATGAAGGTGTCTTTTGCGCAGTGAAAGTGATGACAGGCATTCCCCTCCTTGCTAACAGGTTCACCAGTGAAGCTAATGTTTCCAATGCATCGGCGAAATCATTTCGGTTCCTGGGGATATACATGAAGGCAATGTCTTCAAATTCCTTTGCCAATCTGAGAACATGTCGATGATACGGCAGTAGATGCAGTTCTTTGGTGGTGTATGCCCCGGTAGACTGTCTGATGACTAGTTCTGAATCTCCAAACACTGCTAAACGTTTCACTCCCATGGACTGAGCCAGCTTCAACCCCACAATGCACCCTTCATATTCAGCGGTATTGTTGGAGTTGTTGAAATGCAACTTGGTTGCCACGGGGTATTGATCTCCCGTGATGGATACCAGGACTGCCCCGGCTCCAGCACCTTCAGCGTTTGATGCGCCGTCAAAGTATATTTTCCAGAATTGACCTTGATCCTCCTTATCAATCAGGAGAACAGTCAACACTTCTTCCTCAGGGAAATACGTTTCCAGAGGCTCAAAACCCCCTGTTGGTGCAACCGACAGGTGATCCGCAATCCCTTGCCCTTTAATGGACTTTTGGGTAACATATATGATGTCGAACTGTTGAAGGATTAACTGCCACTTGGATAGACGACAGTTCAAAATTGGTTTGCTAAAGATGTATTTCAAAGGATCCATCCTCGATATGAGATAAGTGGTATGGCCATGCAGATAATGCTGTAACCTGGTGGCTGCCCAAGCTAATGCACAGCAGGTTCTTTCGATCAGAGTATATTTCTGTTCTCCGCTGCTGAAGCGCTTACTGAGATAATAGATTGCTCTTTCTTTCCCCATGTCATCCTTCTGCCCCAGTAGACAACCCATAGCATTGGAGTTGACCGAGAAATATATGAACAACGGAATCCCATCCTTTGGGGGTACCAAAATAGGTGCTTCAATCAACCTCTTCTGGATGATGTGGAAGACTTTCCGACAGTCATCATTCCATTTTCCCAAAGAGTTCTTCCTTAACAGTTTGAAAATGGGTTCATAGGTTGCTGTCAACTGCGATATAACCCGGTTGATGAAGTTGATTCTTCCAAGGAAACCTCGGATTTCCTTCTTGATCTTTGGTTCAGGCATTTTCGTGATGATTTGGATTTTGGCAGGATCCAATTCAATGCCCCGGTTGCTCACCAGAAATCCCAGTAGTTTGCCGGATTTCACCCCAAAAGCACACTTCGCTGGGTTTAACTTCAAATTGAACTTGCGGAGTCGTTCAAACAACCTCCGAAGATGGGTGCAATGGTCATCAGCCTGCCGGGACTTTACGATGATATCATCCACATACACCTCGATTTCTTTGTGCATCATATCGTGGAATAAAGTCATCATGGCTCTTTGATAAGTAGCCCCAGCGTTGGTAAGGCCAAAAGCTAGTCTTCGATAACAGAAGGTTCCCCACAGGGTAATGAAGGCGGTCTTTTCCCTATCTTCTTCAGCAACCATGATCTGGTGATATCCAGCAAAGCAATCAGCGAAAGAATACATCTCGAACTGTGCAGTGTTATCGATTAATATGTGAATGAACGGCACTGGGAAGTTATCCTTAAGGCTAGCTTTGTTGAGATCTCGATAATCTACACAAACTCGCACCTTTCCTCCAGATTTTGGCACTGGGACTACATTGGACAACCATTTAGGGTACGTTGACACCATAATGATTCCCGCTTTGAACTGTTTGATAATTTCTTCTTTGACCTTCAGGCTCCATTCTGGTTTCAACCGTCTTAGTTTCTGCTTGACTGGTTTGAACCCTTCTTTAATTAGTAGTCGATGGACGACGATATCGGTGGATAGACCTATCATGTCTTCATGAGACCAGGCAAAAACATCCTTGAATTGTGTTAAGAGTTGGATTAGTTCTTTTTCTTGGTTAGAGGGAAGGTTGGTTCTGATCTATATTTCTTTGGGATCGTCGGGGGTTCCGATATTTATGGTGGTGGTTTGATCGAGGTTGGGTTTAGGTTTATCTTCAACCCATGCTATGATATCCTCGGGCACCTCGTCATCATCCCCTTCCTCCTGCTCGATTGCCATCAAGTCAAAGTCCAATTCTATGTCGAAATATTAATCATTACTTAAATTCGGCAAACCATGGACGTGGCTAGAGACATGCAAATTTGGAAACCTGATACAAAAACTTGATTGCTAAATATATACAAGTAGTCATCAATTATAAAAAGATTCATCAGTTAATATGACAACTAGCAATAACAAGCTACAGATGAAATAAAACAGACATAAATATAGATAAAGGTGGAGCTCCCTGTCAGCGGTCAGCTTCCCGGTTTTTACCCTTTTCGGATGATCTGTGGAGTGATCGTCCAATTGCTGGTCTAGAGTTCCTGGGGAGTCATTGAGATAGACGCGCTACTGGAGTTGCAGTCTTCCAAGATGGCCATAATTGGTTTGGAACTGGTCCCTGGATTACTGCCTGGGATGTTTACATTTTCCTAGTTTAGTGTCGAGAGGTTAGGTTGATCACTTGACAAATCTGCCCCGTCGGACTTCTTCAAGTCCTCTTCAGAGAGGCAAAAATTGCTCATGAATTGCAACTGGATCTCTTCCAGAAACTTTTGGTCTTTGGCCTTCTGGGCCGCATCCTTGAGAGGCTTTTCATCCCCGTCCGTCTGATGTCATCTTTGATCGACTTTAGGAATCAGAAGGTTTAAAATAATGAGGGGGATCTTCTTGAGTGGCTCTTTAAATCTGGTTTCACCAAGGTTTGGCTTGAGGTGAATTAACTGATTAACTGGTTGACGCCTATGAGGATTCTGATGCTTGGATCCACAATGGTATCCGAGTCCAGCCTTTCCCAACTGCGTGGGTATACGGATTGGGTTCCTAATTCCTTGGCCATTCTTCCCCAATCCTCGGCCTAGTCGATGTCCTCGGGACAGCATCTCTTGGCCAACTGCAATCACCTCTGTAGATATCTGGGGGTGGCAAAAATTCTGTAATCTTCCCCTCCTCGATCAAGGTACAGAGAATCTCCTCCCTCGATTACCTCAACAGGGTGAATTTCCGCTTGGCGGCAAAATCTCGACGGCTCTGCAATCTAGCTTCTCGAGCCATCTTTTCAGTCCATTTGTTCTACTCTGGGCAACGGATCCGATCTCTTCTGGAGGTGGAAACATCTTGGACAGATATGGGGTCATTTGGCTTTGATAAGACCTGGTCGATGAGCTGTCGGGTCCACTGGTTTTGGTATACCACCAATTCAACTAGCTGATCCACCTGCGCTCTAATTGAAGCCAATTCTTGTTCTACCCCGTACTTTTCTTCAGGTTATCCCCATATTGCAGGGTCATGTGCAGAGGGTAACTCTCCCATCTTCTTTAGGTATTTACGGTTTTCCCTGCTTCCGGCACTGATCATATTGACTCCTTCCTCCGTATGCTGAGGCAGAGGGTTGTTGTTGACATTCGGCTGCTCAGGCGTTTTGACTATAATCTCCTCGCTGTCAATCAAGTTTTGAATTTTGTGCTTCAGAGTCCAACACTCCTGAGTATCATGCCCCGGTGAGTTGGAATGGTAGGCGCACTTCTTGCTGGAATTGAATTGCCTTCTATTTAGGATCGGAAGGTGGAGCGAGCTCAACGATCTCCTTCTGGGCGATCAGTAGGGCTAATATATTTTCCAAGGAGTCTCCTAAAGGAGTGAATATCCTTCTTCGCTTGTTTTCCTTAACTTTCATTGCTGTAGGATTTCAAAAATTCGTTGGATGAGGGTTCTGCCTCTAGATAGGTGAGTTAGGGCTCTTGTTAGCAAATTATCCTTGCAATACTAATGAGACATCTTCTTCCTTCCTCTTTGATCCTCTCTTGGGAGCGCTTGCATAATTTCCCAACTGTATGTGCTCGGCTACGGCTTCCAAAGTAGCGAGGTCTTTGATTTTTCCAAACTTCAAACCCATTTTTGCCATTTCCCCGTGTTTGATCATTTCGGAGAAGGATTTTCCTAACCCGGTGAGGACTCTCTCATAGAAAGGGGCTTCTTGTATATCAATAAAGGTGGTCACCATCTCACCCTCATCCATTGGTGGGTTGACTTGGGCCGCCATTCGCCTCCACCGCTGCGCGTATTCTCTAAGCGATTCATTGCCCAGCTTTCTGACTTTGGTAACCTGGTAGCGATTAGGTGCCATCTGGGATTGAAAACTGTATTGGTGAAGGAAAGCATGGGCCAAATCTTCCCAACCTCTGACTTTAGAATTGTCTATCCGTACGTACCACGTGCGGGCTTGACCGGTAAGGCTCTTCTGAAACAGCTGCATCCTGAGGTTTTCATCCTCAGCGTAAGTTCCAAGTTCACCTATGTAGACTTTCAAGTGAGTGTACGGGTCTCCCAGTCCGTTGTATTTCTCGAACTCGGGGACTTGAAACTTATTCGGGTATCTCGCCTTTGGGAAAATACACAGATCCGAGTAATTCACGCTCCCGTGGGATCCCGTCCCTTTCATAGACCTGATAGCGTCTTCCATCTGTCTGACTTTCTTCCTAATGTCTCCAGTGTCTTTGTCCTCCCGGAGGTTTGTGATGTCCCGTGTCGTTTTCTGGATCGGGGCCTCCTTGGGTACTTCAACATCGAGGGGAGATATAGGTGTGTACGTATGGGTATCACCTTCCTTTTCGGGTACTTTCATGTCTCCTTGCACAGAGGATTCAGTTCGAACTCTTGTGTTTAGATTCCTAAGATAGTTTGCACTGTTCTTTTAACAGGGTCGTCATCTCGGCCATTTGCTTCTTAAAATCCTCGAATTCATCTCGAGATATTGGGATGGGTTCTGATGAACTTGCTTCAGCCATCTGGACTGGTGAAAGGGCCATTTTGGCTCGAGATCGGGTTTTAGGACCAATCTGCACAACAATCAATATCTAGTTTAAACTGGATACTGGTGGATAGGGATACATGATATGTTATGCATCAGTTTAACGGTTTTTTAATCTTTTCCTGCAATACAACGAGTTAGTCGAATTGATGACAGGGTGTAAAAGATGTATGTATGACAATTCAAGATAACGGTCATTTATATACGTGGAAGATGTAGACGAGGCATGAAGAAGCACACCGCGCGTTTGGTTTATCAGAGGCTGACCTATCTTAAGGTTATTATCACAGGCTGTTTGAAATTGGTTCCCAGATCTTCGCAATCTACTTGATGAAAACATCCATGTTTCGATTGGAGCAGATCTGAGTGGTGCCTTTCCTGAGCCTCATAATGGAAACATCCATAGGAGTCCAGTAATAAACAACAGACAGGATTTCCCCCTAATGGAGGTACCACACAACATACATTCACATACATTCACGTCCTCACCGCATGTAATATGATGACATTGTGCGAAGCACTAATATATTGTGCGAGGCACTAATACAAAATGCTAAAAGACTGACACACACAAAGATCATTCACACAAATGTATATGCAGAATGAAAATCAAAAAGTTTGATCGCGGCTTAAGCTCTCTTTGATTCCCCAGCAGAGTCGCCACCTGTCGACGCCGGGCGAAAAATCAAGTCCTCGGTCTCCCTTTTTGTTGAAGGAGGAAGTCTCTTTTTTCTCTTTTGGAGTTGTTTGCCCTCGTCTCTTGTTCGTGGGACGAGAGAGGAGTGCCCCAATTTCCTTATTTTATTCTTTTCCCTTTCGCTTTTGCTTTATCTTTGGGGTTCCGTTTTAAAGGGTGAATTTCATAGGAAATCGGTACCGACATATGTGTCGACGATTTTGAAAGATTGATTTTATTGATTGGACCGATTGAGACAGAGTCGCCAGTTGGTATTTTGGAAATGGATGTACCAACTCATCCGGGTTTTAATAGTTTTTCGCAAGATGGTCCAATGCGTGACTCTTTGATTTGGTCTTGAAACCCAAGATTCGTGGAATCCGGGGGCTAGGTTAAGCGGGGGGAAGGTGTTAGGCACCCCCTGACTCCCGTGCAAGCACGATACCACATCTTATTGATTTTCTTATGCAAAAAGTGTGTGTGTGTGTGTGTGTGTTTGATTTTGAAAGCTTTATTAGTAGGTTTCTAAGTCTTTTTGGTGACTTGAAAGTAGTGTTGTACCTCTTTTGCGCCTAGGTACGAAGGATTTGATTTAATCAAAAGTTCATTTTTAGCAAGATATATGAATTTAAATGAGGTTTTAGAAAGTAAGGTTTTCAAATCCTTTGCTCGACTAGGAATCGAGGACTTCGATACTTCCTTTTATTCTTTACGTTAATTACGTGATCTACCCCGAATCGCTTTATTTCATCAAAAGTTCTTTGTGGTTTTTTCTTTGAGAAATCATTTTGATGATATGCATGCTAAAGTGTTAAGAAAGTTCGGATCATCATCGGGCATAAAAGCCATCTCGATGAACCAAGCTCCCGTAATGAAAGTTTTTACTATCACGGGATCTTGAATCCAAGCTCTCGAGACTAACCCCTCAAGTTCGTTTTCAAGATCCAAATATTACATGTACATCGATATTTACGGTCTTTAAAGCATTTACAACGTAAAAACCGGTCCATCGTAGGAATCAAGTCAGATCCATTCGGGGATCTCGACACCGGGATTCATAGGCTCACATGATTTATACAATATTACGTATACATAACGTCCACGGCTTTGATATTAAGTGATTTCATCTCTCGAAATCATCGTTCACGCCGATTCGGCCCCCCTTTTACCTCTAAATATAGATTTAGGGCTATACGGGTTAACCGGGACGATTCAAAAATGATAAATCCATAGATATACCACGGATCTAAGCCGTTATAGCTCCTGGGTTAAAGCTTCATGCTTAATAACCTCTCGGGAGCTAGATTAGGCTTAGCTTGAGGTATATCTAGCCTCCGAAGACTATATACAACGTATCAAGCACAAAATAACCGGTAAAAATGTAAAAACTACCAACTATTACACGATATGCTTAAAATACAACAAGTATAGCTAGATTCAAACAAGATACTTATTAATCTATCATTTGAACATAGTTTACAAAGAAACCGAAGCTAAAAGTGCATTATTTCACCTTGGGGGACGCGTGAACAAGCGTTTTGACTCCCGGGATGAAGTAAGAACACTAAGACAGCTTCAAGTATGTATTAAGTGGGATGATTGAGCTTCAAATATGTGAAGAAGAGTTCCACCCGAGCCTCCTTCTCTCTAGAAACTCTCTCTCTCTTTAAACATGTATCTCTCTCTTTTCTAAATGAACTAAGATGGGGGTTTATAATCTGTCCCGGGTAGCCGCATACATGTATGCGGCCAGCCGCATACATGGTCAAGGCTACCCAAGTGGGACCCCCCGGCTTAGTTATTGCTCCTTCGGTCTTGATTCGGCAGAAGCTGACGTCCGCCGTTTGATCTTTCGGACCGTCTTTGACAAACGCAGCGAGATAAGATCGAGTCTGACTGAATTAGGGTTCGAGAAGTTGATACTCGTAGCCGAGAAACCTTCCAGCTCCATATATCAGTCCGCAGGCTTATCTCTTGATGGTATGTCGTTCGAGGTTTGCTAAGGTGGTTTCTGATGATCACTGTCTCAGCTCGTCGATCTTCGATCGGGTTGCGGTATGTTCGGACTTCATTGGTCCTCTTCACCATTCCCAGGGTTGTCTCCGAGATGACCGGGATCTTTTGCCCTACTTCGGGGTTTTCTCCGAAGTAAAATGATGCTTTTACCCTCCTGCAGGGTTAGTACGACAAAAGTAAAATTTTAAGTGTCTACAATTGCATAGTCCAAAGGGCATTCGCCGGTAGGCAAAGGTTCCAAAAGGGCATGTGAATGTGGTCTTTTCCTGGTCTTCGGGGGCGATCACAATCTGGTTATATCCTGAAAAACCATCTAAAAAACAATAATAAGAATGCCCAGCTAAACGTTCTAGCATTTGATCTATAAAAGGAAGGGGAAAGTGATCTTTTCTAGTTACGGTGTTCAACCTCCTATAGTTAATACACACTCTCCAACCTGTTTGCACTCGTGTGGGCACTAATTCATTATTGTCATTCTTGACAACCGTTATACCGGATTTCTTAGGCACAACCAACACCGGACTTACCCATTGACTATCGGAGATGGGGTAGATGACTCCTGCATCAAGCAATTTAATTACCTCTTTCTTTTCTTTCTTTTTTTTTGCTAAGTTTTTTAATTACCTCTTTCTTCACCACCTCCATCATTGGTGGGTTCAATCGTCTCTGTGCATCTCTCGTTAGTTTAGCTTCTTCCTCTAATAAGATCTGATGCATGCACATTGCGGGACTAATACCCTTGATGTCCGCTATAGTCCAACCAAACACTGTGATGTGGTCCTTAAGGACTCTCAACAATTTTTCTTCCTGCACTTTGGTTAGATTACTAGCAATTATCACAGGTAAAGTTTCATTAGACCCTAAATATGCATATTTCAAGTGTGCCGGTAATTGCTTTAATTCAAGAGTTGGAGCTAACTCCACAGATGGTAATAATTTTTGATGAGTTACAGGTAATTGAATTAATTGGACTGCATGCTTATCGGTATATTTTGGCAATGAATGTAATGCAGCCACAGTTTCCTTCAATTCCTGACTGTGTTCAAGTTCATATGTACCATCCATGTCCATACTGCTAGAAATAGCCACCTCCAAGCTGTCTCTTTAAATTTGCTCAAAAGTTTTCTGCACTAGAGAGTCACACACATCAATTGCAAAAACCTGACAAATATCATTAGGGTACCTCATGGCATCGTAGATATTGAATTGGATCTTCTCACCATCAAACTCCATTATCAAGGTCCCATTGTGAACATCGATCATAGTCCTTGCTGTCTTTAGGAAGGGTCTTCCTAGCAAGATATGTGATGGGTTTGGGGATGTATCATCTTCCATGTCCACAATATAAATATCTGCAGGAAAGATTAGTTCGTTCACCTGTACCAAGACATCTTCAACTACCCCTCGGGGTAGGTGTTAGTACGATCAGCCAATTGAATAAGCACACCAGTATTTTTCAAAGGCCCAAGACTCAGAGACTTATAAACAGATAATGGCAGAACATTAATTGAAGCAGCTAAGTCTAGCATGGAATTTTCAAACCTAGTGTTTCCTATTTTACATGGGATCGTAAACATGCCTGGATCTTTACATTTAGGTGGCATTTTTCTTTGCAACACTGCTGATACATTCTCCTCAACTGTGACTTTCTCATCATTTTCCAATTTACGTTTATTAGTGCACAATTCTTTCAAAAATTTAGCATACCGTGGCACTTGTTTAATTGCGTCAAGTAGTGGAATATTCACTTTTACTTTCCTAAAAGTTTCTAGAATTTCTTTATCTTGTTCATCTCTCTTTGACTTTCTAGAATTTCTATAAGGAAAAGGAAGTGGAATAACATTAATTTGACAAGGAAGGTTAGGGTGTACCTTTGTTTTTACCGATTCCTCCTTTTCTTGCTCTTTCTCATACTCGACTGTTGCTGTTGGTGTTTCCATCTGTTTTCCACTCCGCAAGGTAATAGCGCTGGCGTTCTCCTTTAGGTTCACAACAGTCTGCGATGGAAGCTTCCCTGAACCTTGAGAGTCTAACCGACCTACAGTGGTGGCTAATTGGCTCATTTGACTCTCCAAGCTGTGGATGGAAGACTTCGTCTCTTGTTGAAATTGTTGTGTCTGTTGCATGAACGCTTTGAGCATGTCCTCCAAGGATGTTCCATGATTAGCCTGTGCTGCTGGTCTGGGTTGGTACTGTGGCTGATTTGGCTGAAACTGCGGTTTAACTGGTAAAACCCTTGCGCCTACGGCCTAGCACCCCCATAACTAAAGTTAGGATGATCCCTCCATCCTGGATTATATGTGTTGGAGAAAGGGTCATATTTCCTCTACGACTGAGCTTGGTAGTTTCCCACTGCATTAGCTTGATGTGTACTATCCTCCTTTTGTAATGCCGGGCATGCATCTGTAGGGTGCCCCGCCATTAAACAAATCTGGCAAGCTTGTGCAACTGGTGCATTACCTGTAGCTAATTGTTTCACCAAAGCAGTTAAGTCAGAAATATGTTGCTCTACATTCGTTGTGCTTGCCTCACTTACCCTTTGCGCTGGATTAGAATTCCTTGTTCCATACTGCTGTGCATTGGCGGCCATGTTGGCAATCAAGTTCTTAGCCGCCTCCGGTGTTTTGTCCACTAATGCACCTCCACTAGCAGCGTCGATCATACTCCTATCCATTAGTAAGAATCCTTCATAAAACTAGATGATGACGTGTTGATCGTCGATCTGATGAGGTGGACAGCTGGAGCAAAGCTTCTTAAATCTCTCCCAGTACTCATACAGTGTTTCACCACTGAACTGTCGGACTCCGCAAATGTCCTTCCTGCTGTTGGCTACTCTTAAAGCAGGAAAGTACTTCTCCAAAAATAGCCTCTTCATGTCATTCCATGATTGAATTGATCCCGTGGGGAGATAAAACAACCAATCTTTTGCCAAGTCTCCCAGTGAGAACGGGAAAGCTCACAGCTTAATCTGATCCTCCGTGACATTGTGTGGCTTCATGGTGGAACACACAATATGGAATTCCTGTAAATGTTTGTACGGATCGTCACCTATAAGACCACGAAAAGTAGGCAAAATGTGAATTAGTCTAGATTTTAGTTCAAACAAAACATTCAAAGCAGGGTATTCAATACAAAGAGGTTGTTGAGTAAGATTAGGAGTTGACAACTCCTTCAAAGTCCTGTTATTTGGCACCGCCATTTCCTCTTCTGATTCGCTTGAAGAAGATTGGTCCGAAAGTAGTGTGAATGCGATGTTAAGGCCCGGTGATGGAGCTTCTTCGGAATCTTCAAGTGAACCTTAGTTTTTCTGAGCTTCCTTCCTAAGCCTTCGTGCAGTTCTCTCTATTTTTGGATCAAATTTCAAATCAAGAGAGTTAGAGGATCGAGGCATAAAATAAAAATAAAAAAATGAAAACAATCGAATAAATAAAATCAAATAACACTCCCCGGCAACGGCCCCAAAATTTGGTAGCTGTCGTCTAGCACTACAAAATTTACCTTACTCAGGTTCTACTAATTCAAGAATCAGTATAGCAATAAGCAAGGATCGATCCCACAGAGAGTGAATTGTATTTTAATTATCCAATGATTTCCAACGAATTGGGGGATTTTTGTTTGAAAAACTATATTTAACAAAAGTAAGTTTAAAGAAACTATCAATGATTAAAAAGATCAATTCCTCAGTTCAGTATCCCTTTTTAACAATTATGATCTAACCAGGTAATTATACTATTTATCTTCCACTGAGATTAATAACCCTAGATAACCGCGATCGCAAATTACCCAAAATTCTCCTTAAGTGTAGATCTAATGCGACGATCGCCAACAAAAGATTCTAACTAACATACAACCTAGAACTATCAACCTAGATTTAATATGATAGAAGCATTAAGCATGAGAATTAGATTATTCCAAGCAATAATTACACAATCAGAAACTATTTAACTTGTCTTCTGAAAACCTTAACAATATTTCAAAGCTTGACCACAATAAAATATTGTTAATTGCTACTTAGATTAGACACACTTCGTTTGCTTAAAATTTGTCTTAATCTAGCAGATGATATCAATTTACTAATTTAATCCTGCAGAAACCAAATTAGGCAATTGAATAACATGTATGAAAGTTCATATGGATAATCGGAATAAATCTCAAGATAGAAGAATAATAGAATAAGTTGATCAAATCATTAATTGATAAGTAAGTTCAACATCCCTTCAGAATTAAAATAGAGAACTTAGCCTGACATGCCTGAATCTCCAAAACAAAGGTTTGTAGCCTCCAAGCAGTCCAAGAGAATGTAAAATCAAAGCTGATGAAAAGATATCTAAAACTAATAAAACAACTCCTATAAATAGTCTAGACAAAACCCTAATCAAATAAGGTAAGTTTACAATCCCTTTCCAAGTCAACTTGTGCTTAAAACCCTAATTTTCTATCAAAATCGTCTAGCTAGCGCGCCCCGCGCTCGTCTTCTTCTATTCCTGGCGCGCCCCGCGCTATACATGCAGCAACTCTGATTTCCTCATAACGCAGCCCGAGCCTCTTGCAGTGTTAAGCCATCGCGCACCTCGCCTAGCTGTTATTTTTGTTGACATGCAATTCTTCTCTTCTTTAATCCTCCCTTTTGTCCCTTAAAGCTTAGCTCCACTCTAATCCTGTACATGCACACAAAACATATGAAAAGTAACATGCACACTTAAGTATTTACAAAGAAATACCTATTAAGTAGGTTAAAAACCTACTTATCAGTCGACAACCAAAATCAAATGAAGTTAGGAAACTTGCCTTAAGCGTAGTTTACCAATGTATAGCTTATCAACACTTTCAAATCCTATTGTAACATAGTTACGTATATAGGGTATTCATTAGTTATGTACGTTGAATTCATAAACTTGATATGTAAGTTAAACACATACATAAGAGTCTAACTTAGTCGTACAATCCTATACGTATGTCATTACATACCTTACATACATGTAGCACGAAATTAGTTTATATGATACTATGAACTCAAATGACATAGTCGTAAATATCTTTTGACTTAGCGTTTGAAAGTTTATAAACACTTATCCATTATATGGTTCCATCGTAACATACTCATTAACACTAGCATACTTCACTAAACATGTATTGTAGATTAGGATAACAATACAAACATGCATCAAATTTCAAATTTACAATTAACATGCTCTGTCCATTATGCAAGGTGGCGCGGTCGCGCTTGGTTTGAACTAGGGAGTGGCGCGGCCGCGCTGCTCCCAATTCAAACCAGAACTGAAACTCAGTTTGCATGGCCTAACTCGTTCACCCACATACATTGATGATGACACATGCAGAATATACATGTTATGAGGTTTATAACTAGGTTCGATCTTATATCTCGCCTTTAACATAGTTCGTTATCAATTCTCATTCAACAAGGCTTTAGTGAGTCCAATTCAAAAGTTTCTCATGTTTAGCCATTATACATACGCAATGAGGTCAAAGTACCTTAATCATACATGTTCGAGTTATTCTAGTCATATAATTCAAGGTAGCATAGTTCTACTTCATTTAGACTCATTTGAAACCATGTTCGCTTAGTTCACATACTCATAGCTAAATAGGTGTATATGTTCATCATGTCTAGAAGCATATCATGTCCTATCTTGGTAGTTATAAATTTTAGAATGCACATAAGGTGTTATCAACAACATTAGTTTTCCAAACTCTTAAGTTTTCTTTGAAACCTCATGTTAAACCAACCAATCATGTAAAGTAACTTCACATACTATATATCATGCTTATGTACACACATATCTAGACCACATAAGCATGCTCACAAGTTCATAACTTAAAGTGTACTTAGTTTATCAAGTTTTGTATTTGAAAACTCTAAGTTTCTTTTAGAACCATTTTAAAAACCGAGCTAAGTAGGTGATAACATGCAAGACAACCTACGCTAGCATGTCAGGAACTTAAATAGGCATAATTAGGTTAAACTAGCATGCTCAACATTTAAGAAAACACAAAAGTCAGATTTCACTTCTGCATATCGGCGCGGCCGCGCTGTGTTTGTACTAAGGAGTGGCGCGGCGGCGCCACTCCGGTTCCAGTCCAGGAAGTTTCTGCAATAGCAGAGCTTCCAAACTAACTCCAATAATTCCTCATGAATCATGCTTGAATACTATCACATTGCATATATAATATGTATATAGACTATACTAACATGTTAACATCATCTCCCATATCCAATTTCAACTAATTCATGCAATTTATGTGAATTTATCACATTCAAAACTAAGAACTCAATGTAAGAGTTATACCTCTTTGAGCTTGAATTGGACAAGGCTTGCTCTCAATTTCAGATTATACATTCACGTCACTCTCTATAACAACTTAACCAACAATTTAGCAAAATGAAATGAGAAGAGAAAGACTCTATTTATAGAGAATTGATTATCCATACCAAAGCTTTGCCCAATGTTTGAAATCAATGGAAGAAAGGAGAAGCCAATGGATTGAGAGAAGTTGATAGAATAGTAGCTAACAACCACATCAACCCACTCCCTTTTCATCATTGTTGCTAGTTTGCTAAAATTGAGAGATGAAAGGAATAGGCTAGGCCATAAGCTATTCACGTGAAGGAGAAGAAGTGACTCTCAATATGGGACAAGCCTTCTAATCTCAGCAACTTAGAAATGATGTTACAACTTTAGGTTAAATACACATACACATATATACATCCCTACTTAGATGTATATATATGTATACCTATGTTTTAATCCTCTTTTAATTTACAATGTAGTTTTAGTGAGTTAATAACATTGTAACAAGTTGGGGGTATATATTTATACACGTTATATAATCCATGTACATTTGATAATACCGAATATAATTTAATTAAGTATTATCTTTCCACATTATCATAAACCTGATTATTTCAATTATACTCAATTAATAATTAAATAACAATTGTTTATTTAGTTTAATTTAATATTTCACAAGATACACATTTAATGTATCCACGCATAACATATTGTCACATAAGCATCGTTTACGTAACGTATATAATTCATTTAATCTTACTATATAGTTTTATATATTATATAGTCTCTTGTAGTGTCACACCCCATCTTATACTTTAGGTGTAGGCACTTTAATATATAATCACCCATTACATAATATTGCACTTAGCAATTAATTGAACAAATATTAATCTTATTATATTAATTAATCATTTACTCATTAATATGTTGTTACTCATAATAATAATTAATTAACATTATTATATTAATCAATCATTCACTTATAGATTCCTTCTTTAATTTAATTAAACAATCATAATTTCCATCATCGTGCCACACAAGGCATTTCACGAGCTCATCATAAATCTTCACACTTTCTCAATTATCATAAATTCAATTTAATTTAATTGAGTTACTCACTTCATGCTATATAAACATTTATATAAAATAAATATTCACATTCTTATTAATATCAATATTAATATTTATTCATGAAATTCACGGTTATTACAATTACCATCCAAAAAGTTGGACAATAAAAATCTCCACTCGAAAATTTTCGGGTTAAGGGCGCTGCGGCGCCACTCTCCCCTTTACATCCGGCGCTGCAGCGCCCCCTTGCAGCAATTGAGCCCCGGACCCGGCGCTGCGGCGCCCCATTCACTTTATTGGGCGGCGCTGCGGCGCCAGTTTTAAAACTCATAAAATTTTTCTAAGTCTTGAACAAGTTTGAGACGCCTACTTTGAAATCTCATAACTTCTTCGTTCTAACTCGTAATTAATCCATTCTTAAGGCGTTGGAAAGCTTGCAACACCCTCTACAAATTCCCCCAGGTAGATTAACTTTCCTGTGTCTCTAACAAGCCTCAATCTTGGCTCGAAAGTCCTCCCTCGCTAAGTTTTTCAACTTTGCATTAATTTTTTGTTCGTCCATAATTCGTTAATTCGAACCCAGAATTCGTTCGTTTGTTCTTGAGTCCACAACTCACGTTTTCTATGTTTTCCTACATTCTTGGGAAAATCTAGCTATTCAGGTTCCTTAACTTACTTTCTATATTTCTTTCGGCTTTTACGAAATTTCGCCATAACTTCGTTATCGGCTAATTTCAATCCTTTCTTCATGAACATTTCTACCATTCCTAACCAAACATACATATATATGATGGTTTTAAACTTGTCCATCAATAATAAGCTCTAATTAGATGGTTTTAAATTTGTCCATCAACAACATTCTTATCGCGTTCTTCGTGTTCTTCGTTCGTTCTTCGTGTTCTTCGTTCGTTCTTCGTTTTTAATCGATATTATGATTACGATTCACTTATTACGCATTATTTAACGTTATAAGTTTAATAATTCATTCTTATATCATCAGAGAATTCATATAACTCATCTGAATCGTCCATTAATATCAAACAATTCATACTTTCTATGAAAGCTTTTAAATAAATTTATAAACTAAACTTAAATTCTTATTTCTTCATTTCCTTATGATTAAACCATATGTAAATCATTTCTTAACATCTTTTACTTTTATTTTCATTAAGCTATGTATTTTTGACATAGAAGACTTAAAGAAAATTTAATCAAAGGTAGGTTTTAATACCTTTTTTCTTGATTTTTCTTTTATTTTCTTCTTCCGCTTGGTAAAGCTGGCGATTTGCTAGCTTTTCCACGTCCGAGACTTGTTAATTCGAGTCCCTCACGTCCTCTCTTCATTTGTCAAGAGTTTCCTCTCTCGATTTTTCAAAAAATGAAGTAATTAAGCTTGTTTATCTAGATTTTTAAGGCTATTGACATTTTGGTCATTTAGCATTTTTTTTTATCATTTTACCCCCACCTTCTCACTATTCACACCTCCTTACTCAAAATATCTCACGAAACTTCTCGTGGAAGCTACGTTGTTCCGTCTTTCAGAATTCGTTCGACAGTTTAAAAAATTGCGTTTCTCTGAATCTAAATATTTTTGGATATTTCGTCTTTCCTCTACAGATTAGCTTTTACGTGTTCTTCGAAACTTCAAAAAATTGAAAAACACTTTTTGATGATTAGCATTTTTCGTCACGTTTCCCCACAACGTAGTTAAGCGAATGAAAAGTACATAACAGTACTTTTCGTCGCTTTTATTTCGTCCGATTTTTGCACGTTTTTCAAGAAAAACTTTTATCGGCTAACATATCTTTTCACAACATATTACCAGCAAATCTTCAGATGGAATGTCATTACGACATACCGAACTCTCAGAAAGGCCTAGGTTATTCAAACCCTAACCCTTAAGTTTCGTCGTGTAAATAGTGCTCTATTTCGTCTTTTTCTCGAAAATATTACTGTTCATGGAATTTTTTTATTTTCGTCTTGAAAATTCTTACTCGTTCATTCTAGCTCGTAGCAAGAATACTCCCACTTTCTAATCATCCTACGTTATAGAACGACTAATAAACACATAACATAAAATATAATTAATAAAAATCTATTTTATTAATTAATAATTCTTTAAACTAAATTTTTTGGACAATTCAATTTTTTGGGTTGTCACAAATACACACCCAATTAATTAGCATAAATTATATATATTTAATTATATTATCATAATCTTAATCAATTTCTCACAGAAATCATGAAACATTTTAATATAGAAAATTAAAAGCACATTTTCAAAGATTATGACAAACTTGTTTTAATACAAAATGAAGAAATTATTTATGAGTAACTTATTTTAATATAAAATTAAAAACAATAATTTTAAACAACATGTATTTTGCAGTTATCAAAATAATGGGTAACTCGTAAAAACAACGAAGGAGGTAATGGTGGTTGGAACATGAAGAGTAAAGTGTGGCGTTTTAGATTAAGACTTAATGAATTAATTAATTTATTAGGTTGTCACCCGAGAACCGAGACAACTCATGATTATCTGAGTTGACCCACCTATCAATTTGAGACAACTCAGGACTATTCAAATTAACCTACCTATTCTTAGATTGTAGATGACCGTCACTAAATTATATTATTAAACAAATTAATTTCTAAAATTCCAACCGAGATGACTCTGTTATTTAAGAAAATTTTAAAAAAATTATCCGAGTTGACTCACTATGGATAGACAATCTTCCATTTATTAGAATTACCCGAGTTGACTCAACTATTCTTAGATTGTAGATGACAAATTAACGCTAAACTACATTATTAAACAAACAAATTTCTAAATTTTCAACCGATACGACTTAGTTATTTAAGAGTTTTTTGTTAGTTTTTATGTGTAAAAAAAAAAGATTTACAATAAAACATTTGTTTGCCAATAAACTTTAATTTTTAGCAAACAGTCATAAAATAATTTAAGCCAAACCATTTTATTTTATTTTTCCTTTTTATACCCATAGAAAAAGCCTTGTTTTTCTCTTTCTATAATTTCCTCCGGAGTATACAGTTGTCTAGAATATTCTACAGAAGCATCCGCCCCTGTTACCGCCGACAAGTGATAGAGTTTTACGGTTAGAAAAGCACAGGAGTACAAAACAAGAGAGAGAGGGTTTTAGGGTTTAAGAAGAAATACAAAAATGGCTCCTGATGCTTTTGAAGCACTCGAAGGTACTCAATTTATCGCATATATGTAATGGTTTTTACAAGTATAATATAAGTACTTATTTACTGTTTATCCGTGATTGATTTCAGTTAGGGAAAAAGTTCACCAGTTTCTGAATGCTGCTAGTACTGGAAATCTTGATCTCTTCAAAAGTGAGTTTGACTTGCTTACAAATTTATTACCTAGTTAGTTCTGTATTTAGATTAGTCGTTATTTGATGGTTGAATTTTGGTTGTATTGTTTAATTCCGTATATAAATTAGTTGTTGTTTAATGGGTGAATTTTGGATTTGTTTAATAGACATAGCGGCGCAGCTAGATGATGGAAAGGGGTTGGCGCAAACGGTGGCAGATGTTAAGGATGCTAATAAGCGAGGGGCTCTTCATTTTGCTGCAAGGGAGGGAAAGACTGAGGTCTGCAAGTACTTGTTGGAGGAATTGAAGCTCGATGTCAATACTAAAGATGAAGATGGTATTTGATTGATTTAATAATTATGCATCTTATGTTTAGTTATATATGTAGTTTTGGATGATGAACTACTTTTTGATGTTGTTTTTTATATGGGTTTGCTGATAGTGAATTTAACATTTTTTACTGACAAAATGAAGTAAATAAATGGTAAGATTAAAGTTGAATTAATCACACAGGAAAAAAAGAAGAAAAAATTTGAATTTAATCACAAGATTAAGCATGTAGAATATATTTAATATTTGCAAAGTGTTTAATTCCTCAAATCTTTCATTTTCTTGCAGTATAATTCACCCAAATTGCGTTCATCATAAATATTTTATTTGGTAGGTAACATTGACGAAGCTACGGCAAAGGCTATGAATATTCTTTCCTTACTTAGCTTTAAGAGGGAGAATTGCTACTTTATAATGTTTCTTTTGTACAATTGTTCGTAACTGTATTTGATTATATCCTAAAAACTTAACTATCTTTCCTTTCCAAGTTTACTATCTGTTATTACTTTCTGTATTCTAAAAAAGCAATGCCATTTGTGTCTATCCTCATCCAAAAAAACTCCTTTGCATTACAAGCCAATATATGTGTTCAACAATTATTGTATTAACAATGCCTTCAATTTTTTTCCCTGAAAGTAGTTTGAGGTGCTTGAACATTTGTTTAATATTTTTTTTTGAGAAGAAACAAATCCATAATTGATATGCTGTATATAATTTCATGGACCTTTTAAACTGGCATGAAATCAAGATGAAGATAGACTAGTTCTTGGAGTTTTACGTGTGGTTCAGTAGTACCATGAAGCATTAGTGAAACACCCCTACCCCACATAGTAATACGTGGGTTAATTTGTATGGATATAAAGTACCAAGCTACTACTAATAGTAACCAACCTATTAGGTGTGTCCGTGATGTAAGATGAACAAAGAATATAATATTGGGACAGTGCATTGAGTCTAGGTACGATTCGATTTGATTTGATTTGGACTCATGATTCAACCAAGATCGTTACATATGGTATTAGAGCCAACTCTTGAAAGTTTGTGTTATTCATTTGATCTTCAACATTTGCTGAAGGTGGGGACTCGAATGTGGCTAATATTATCCCAAAATGAACATAGGATGTGCCGGACACAAAGGTTGCATATATTATCCCCAAGGGCTAGAGAGAGAAAGATTATGGGCTATGTGTTTGAGCCTAGCGACAACGTCAGGTATTTAAGTAGGGGAGGAGATTGTAACACCTCAGTCCCACATCAGAACATGGTTAACTTGATATGTATATAAGGGCCCAAGCTCGCTATTACTACTAGTACTTTCAGTTATGAGCTTTTGGACGGGCATGTGCTGAGCTAAGTTGACCCAATAAGATAATACTAAGATAGTGGTTTAAACCTTGGTATGATTTGATTTTTTGGAACTCGAGATTTGATTCAAGTTGTTACAATTAACACCCTATGACCCTAAACATTTAGAACATGGATATATATTCTTACAAATTAAAAAAGCCTCACAAATTTGCAAAAAAAAATAAAATAGTGGTTGCAGTTTTATTCAAGTCCTTGATATATTTTTCTATAGGCTCTGTGCCTCTTAAAGATCGCTGCCATTGTTTCTATGTTACATATCATGGTTTGTCATGAAAATCCCAACCATTCCCATCTTGATTTTGTATATAATTGGTTCTATAAGATTTCTTATCTTCATAGCAACATAGAAAGTATTTCTTATTTGTTGCTGCAATATAACCAAAGGTTTTTCAGTTATTAAATTTGGGTTTTCATTTGTTATGTGCAATGATACTTTTGCAAGGCTGCATATGCTAATGTCAGAATCTATGTTCATAGGTGATACTCCTCTTCTGCATGCTGCTCAGCAAGGACAAACTACCACTGCCAAATACCTTATTAAGCATGGTGCAGATTTAGCATCATCTAGTGAATTGGGTGCCACTGCTCTGCATCATTCAGCAGGAATAGGTGTGTTGTTGTTAAAGGTGCTTTTGCATGATTCTGCAATTGGCATAGTTTGTGTTGTTGACGTTATTATTTACAAAGACATCATAAAGTACTTCATTTAAGTCTTTTTTCTTGTCTAGAATTGCCTATGTTTTAATGTACAAGTTTGTGAGAAACGCTTGCTATAACGCTCTATTACAAACGTAAATTACTAGTTATCGTACTAATAAGAATGAGATAAAATCCTTGAATTCACAAGGAAGATAAAAATTTTCAAAGAGAAGCTGATAATAATTGTCAAAGATAGTAAATCTCAAAAAACCCTAAAAAACATATTATAATCCCAAGTAACTTCCTATGACTATTCGGAAAATGAAATTAATAAAATGCTAATTAAAATAAAAGTAGAAAAAGTAAAGCACAAAATACAAATGTGCTAAATATAATTAAACTACTAAATTTTCTTAAATAATAATAAAAATACATCAAATAAACTAAATTCCACACAGAATAAAATATATAAAAATTCGAATTTTCATTGATACTTTTCACTGCATTGGATTGCTTATATATGCTCAGCCAACAATTAAATACTTTATATTGTCAACTTGAAAAAGCATAATTACGCCCCAGTTAAAACGTGATTTCTTGTATTAAGTCATAATCCGTCCCGGTTAAAATGTGATTGCTGTATAAAGTCACCATCCAGTTTAATCATTCTATTCAAGTTTATTTCCATTTACAATACTTGTTGAGGCTCAAATGCGCTATCAATTCAATAAGTATAATTGTGTATCAAGTGCTTGTTAGTTATAAGCTTTTGGAGCTCTTGGGACGTTTGGAGCCCAAATGCACAAGGAAAACATGTTTGGCAGCCCAAATACATCAACCAGAAAGCATGTGGGCCCAATGTTTGGCGTGCATTTTTGGCTAGAAACATAACACAAGAAATTACATAAAGTTGCAAAAATCTTCTCTAAATTTGACATGAGTGGATATTGGCAAATCCAAATTCGTGAAGAAGATAAATATAAAACAACATTTAATGTCCTAAAACGGTACTTGAAAATGTTGTTGAAAGGGAATTTCGATTCTTGCATATTGGTCTAGTTCAAGTGGCGGTTAATCCGCTAATATAATAATATTCCGCTTTTTAAACTCTGAATGGTTTTATATATCTAATTTTAATCTCTATATGATAACTCTCTATATGATAACTGGTTTATTTGTTATCAGAGCCAAGATAGAGATTTAGAAGTTAAATTTCATTTCTATGCGTTCATCTTATTTTATTAGCTCATTTTGTTATTAACACTGTTAAACTACTGTCGGTGGCTTAACTTGAGGTTCTTATTGGGTTTAAGTTGGTTGTTGTTTAATGCCGTGTTGATTGTATTGGCCATTGTAGACGTAATTCTTGTGGTAGACTTCCTGTTTGTGAACCTTGCCTGTTTGCCATTTTTAAACCTTTAATCCGTTAATATGACTAATGGCTAATTTAATAAGAAACCTCGCTAGATCTGTAAGTTCTTCTTCTTTGGATTCTACTACCCGTAAGCAAGTAGTCTCCATAAGAGAGAGAAAACCATTTACAAAATTGGTCTATAACTAAAACTCCTGTTAGTCAAAATTATAATAAAGGTAGCTTCTTATTTAAATCAGATTACTTAATAAAATCTGTGGAACGTACTCTTCTAATTTCACATGATCACATGACCATAGAATTATTACCTAAAACGGTACATGAAAATGCTGTCGAAAGGGGTTTTCGATTACTGCATATTTTGCCTAAGAGACGAGACATTTAAGATTTTTTGATTCGTTATTAGGATGCGTTACATCTCCCCTCTCGGAAGGACCAACTTATTTTAACAGCTATCCTAATTTCTCTGTCTCACTCTTAGATCCAATTATCTTAAAAACCTTAACATCAAATGTTAATACATTGGGTTTTAAGATGGATCCTTCGTCTTCCAACACGGTGTTGTGAAGCAGGACAAATTTAGGATGAAGAATTGAAGGAAAATAAACTATGATCTAAACTCTATGTTTAGTCTACTAGGAACTCTCAAGTGTATTCACTCCACGTATCAACATCAAGATAGATAATATATCTCTACGGTAAGATACCTCTACAGTATGAATAAAATAATCAAATTCAATATCAATAGTATGTAGTCTACCAAATTTGTGAGGATTACATCATTATTTAAAGAGACTCAAAATCTTAATATTACTTGGGGAATAATAAAAGTACTAAATGACTAAAATACTCTTATTAATAATTCCTAATCACTAATTAATGTCATATATCCCCACTAATAAATAAAATATATAAATCACATCAGCTACTTTTATATTAACATAATAAAAATTCCAAATAATAAATATAAAAATTCTATTCTTTGGTCTTGACTTGGAGTCCCCAAATGATGCAGGACAGATTTATAAGATGAATTTTTGTTATTGATTGATAGATAAATAAAACTAGGATCTAAGCTCTGCGCTTAAATTCTATGGTTTAGAGTTTTAACTCGACGTCTATTAACTCAGATATCTCCACAATAAAAGAAAGCCAATAATAATCTCAATAAATCAGAATGTACTCTGTGTAACGATTACATCGGTATTTAAACAAGAATAACCCTAAATTGGACTTGGAGACTAATGAAATAACAAAAGACAAAAATACCCCAACTAATTAAAACAAGTCCATAATGATGACAAACAAAATAAATAAATAAGAAAACTAAATTATCGATCCCCATTATTTCTCCCCGGCTGGGAAAAATTCGGCTATGTCGAAATGAAATCTTCGTAACGCTCCAACAATGTAGGATCAATACGATGAAACTCGTCCCCATCATGTTGATTTATAAGGTTTTTATTAAGGTTATGAATACGGGGTTACCCCTGATGTTAATCTAAAAAATAGTCTCATAAAAGATAAGAGGGGCGAAACTTCTGCATTTTAAATAAATCCTATGAAGGCGAATGTCTCGGTTCCACGAACCCTTGAATGGGATGAAATCACTGTACCAACAGGCAACAGATTGGACATTGGCAAATGAAGTACCTAAAAAGGTACAAGGATCGAATGGACAATTAAAGAATATCATTGAGAACGAAGATGGATATGTAATTATTCGATTTGGTAATTGTTAGAAGATATGATATGGTTTCCATAATTATAGTTAGTCATATCCCATAATTATTGTGTATACGTAGCTGTAATTAGAGATTACCATAAATATATTTGTGTATATAAACCAATGTAATTGAGATGAAATTAAGGATTTATAAACCTAACCTCTAAGTATTCCTTTCTACATTGTATCAAAGATTGGTCCTTATTTTTCAGAAAACACTGTTGATCGACACTGTTGATTGGTACTGTTCATCGACTTTGTTATTAGTGTTGAGATTCCCACCGCTTTTTTGGCATAAATTCTGGTTCTAAAGTGTAGTACAATTAGTTGATATCCTTTGGAAAGTTTATTCTCCTTGGTATTTATTGTATCTGCCTATTATATGACGGAACAAAATAGTGCTAGTAGTGGGGTTCATAACAGTATTATGGGACAATAAGCCGTTAGAAGCCATACCCTTAATTCAACATTGGTTCTCAGTCCATTCAAACTGAATAGAACCAACTATTTGGCATGGTCTCAAGCGTGCCGTATGTCAATTGACGCTAATCGTATGCAACACTTCATCAATGGAACAACTACTTTGACTGAAAAACCAGGTATGGCCCAAGAAGAATGAAAATCTGATAACTCCATGGTGAAAACATGGATTTTTAATTCAAAGGGACTGAGTATGCGGAGTAGTTACATGTTTTTAAACACTGCCTATGAGCTTTGGGAGGCTATCTCTCAAACTTTCACTATTTTTGGTGATATGTCTAAGGCATATGACATTCGTAAAAGAATTCGTGAGCTGGGTCAAGGGGAGAAGACTGTGGCACAATATTTTGCGGAGATTAATGCTTTTTGGCAGTAGCTTGATCATTACTGGGTTTTTTCCGGCCAAATGTACGGAAGATGCATCAGCTTATCAAAAGTTTGTTAGTGAAGATCGAGTTGTTGATTTCTTGGCTGGTTTGAACATAAAGTATGATCAAGTTCGAGCACAGTTGATTAGTTAGACACCTTTTCCATCACTGCGAGAGACTCATGCTAAAGTCTAGCAAGAGGAAAGTAGACGTCGGGTGATGGTTCTAAATTTAAATCCTGTTGACCGATCAACCACAATTTCTTTTTATCCTATGCTTGGCTTCTCCATTCAGTCTCCTGTTGAGGAGTCCCGCGAATGTGACTATTGTGGCGGAAAGAATCATACCAGGGAACGCTGTTTTAAGTTTCATAGGCGTCCTAAAGGGCGTCGAGGTCGGTTTGGTCGTGGATCCCAGGCCTATATGTCTACTACACCCCTTCTTGTTGATGCATTCAGTACTTCAGAAACTACTACTATACTCACTCTTGAGGAAATCTCTGCTTTTCAGAAATTCTGTTCCAAATCTACTTCTCATTATATCCAGTCAGGTATACATTCTTGTGTTTTTCATGTTTCACCAACTTGTCCTAGTTGGGTCATAGACAGGAGCTTCCGAGCATATGACCGGGTCCTCCAACCTCATTACTTCATACACACCTTGTTCTGGAAAAGATAAGGTTCGAGTAGTTGATGGTTCTTTTTCTTCCATCTCTGGGAGTGATTCTGTAGTTTGTACTTTTTCATTAACATTATTATCTGTTCTTCATATTCCTTCATTTACTTGCAAATTTATTATTTGTCCAACGTCTTTTTGAATCTCTACAATGTTCAGTAACTTTTTTCCCAACTTATTGTGTTTTTCAAGACTTGGTGACGGGCAGAAGATTGGCAGTGGTAGTGCAGTTGGTGGTCTCTATTACTTAGATGCTCCCTCGTCTAACATGTTCTCTACTCAGGCTCTTTACTCTACTTCTGACTGATCTCTCTCCATCAATGGCATCGACGTTTGGGAGATCTTTCTTTTTCAATATTAGAGTCTTTATTTCCATTTTTAGTTAAACAATGTAATAAAACTCAGTTTTTGTGTGAACCATATGAATTGGGTAAATACAAACGATCTACTTATTCTGCTATTAACAGTCGACATTCTGAGTCTTTTGCTATTACATATACTGATGTGTGGGGACCCTCTAGGGTTGTTTTCCGTTCTGGTTTTAGATGATTTGTTAGCTTTATTGATTGTTATTTTCGTGTCACTTGGATTTATCTTTTGCGTTCCAAAAATGAGGTGTTTGATTGTTTTCAGGAATTTCATAAAATGATTCAAACCCAATTTGATGCTAAAGTCAAAATTCTCCATAGTGATAATGGTCGTGAATATAGTAATAATAATGTTTTTGCATCTTATCTCTCTTAACTTGACGCCATTCTTCAAACCTCCCGTGTCAAAACTCCAGAACAAAATGGAGTGGCGGAAAGAAAAAATCGACACTTACTCGGTAGCCCGCACTCTTATGTTCACTTTGAACACCTAAATTTCTATGGGTAGATATTATTCTGACTGCTACATTTCTTATAAACTGCCTTCTTTCTAGAATTTTTAGGAACACAAGTTTCATCTCTTTTCTCCAACACATGACAAGTTCCTCTCCTTCGCCTCGAGTTTTTGGCTGTGTGCTATATACATGATAAATATCCTACTCGGGGAAAATTGGATCCCAAGGCTCTTAGGTGTGTTTTCATTGGTTATTCTTCAACCCAAAAGGTTTATAAATGTTATCATCCTCCTTCAAACAAAGTATTTGTCACTCGGGATATAATTTTTTGGGAATCAGAATCTTTTTATTCTTTCCCTTCTCAAGGGAATGATGTTATTGATGAGGAGAAGTTTCCTCTTGAGGCTGGTATTACAAGTTTTACTATACCATCTTATCCTATAAATTCCTCTTCTGCTCCTGTTGTTTCTGATACATCTACACATGGAGTCGCAGTTACATGAGTCATATGCTAGACATAATGAGCCTAAGTTGAGAACCTATGTTCGAAAATGGAAGAATAAGGTCACCGTTTCTGCACCACTACGCCAATCCTGCTTAGAACCTAGTCTTGATAATGCTAATGGTGAGAATCCTAATCCTACTTGTTCTTCTGATGATACTGACCTTCCTATTGCTCTTAGAAAAAGGTTTAGATCTTGTACTCAATATCGTATCTGTAATTTCTTACCCTATGATAAATTATCTGCATCCTACCACTCTTTTGTTTCTTCTTTGTCCTCGATATCTATTCCTCAGGGGTGGAGAGAAGCAATTAGTGATGAGAATTGAAAACAGGCTATGGTAGAAGAGATGAATTCCCTGGAAAAGAATGATACATGGGAACTAGTTATTCTTCCTTGCGGGAAAAAAATCAGTTGGTTGCAAATGGGTTTTACAGCTAAACAGAAGCTAGATGGGACAGTTGAGAGACTTAAAGTCAGGCTAGTTGCAAAAGGGTATACTCAGACCCATGAGATTGATTACCAGGAGACATTTGCTCCTGTGGCGAAGATGAACTCTGTTCGTACCATAATCTCATGTGCAGCAAACTTCGGCTGGGATATTCAGCAATTGGATGTAAAAAATGCGTTCTTTTATGGTGACTTGGAGGAGGAAGTATACATGAAAATACGTCTGGTTTTGCTTCATCTGCCACCAAGGGTAAGGTTTGTAAGCTGCGAAAGGCTTTATATGGTTTGAAGCAATCTCCCAGAGCCTGGTTTGGTAGATTCCGCAAAGCAATGATAAAATTTAGGTACAAGCAGAGTCGAGCAGATCATATTTTATTTGTCAAACAGATAAAAGGTAAGACTAACCATTCTTATTGTTCATGTTGATGACATTGTGGTGACAGAGGATGATAGAGAAGAGATAGTTAATCTCAAAGCAAATCTGGTCAAAGAGTTTGACATCAAATATATTGGTCCTTTGATATATTTCCTTGTTGTTGAAGTTTCAAGATCTTCCAGTGGAATTTTTCTATCTCAAAGGAAATATGTACTTAATCTTTTAACAGAAACTGGCATGTTGGGATGTAAGCCTGCTGATTCTCCTATTAAAGTTAATCATCATCTAGTAGGTAGCACAGGACCTACGGTTGATAAAGAAAGATATCAACGTTTGGTGGGACGATTGATATACCTATCTCATACTAGATCTGATATATCTTATGTTGTGGGAATAGTGAGTCAGTATATGCATGATCCTCAACATTGTCATATGAAAACTGTCAACATAATTCTGAGGTATCTCAAGTCTGCTCCCGGGAAAGACTTATTGTTCGCACTACATATGGTCATATGAGAGTTCAAGTATTTTTCGACTCAGATTGGACTGGCTCTATAGAGGATCGTTGTTCTACTTCGGGATATTGTTCATTTGTTGGAGGCAATCTCATTACTTGGCGTAGTAAGAAATAATCCGTGGTGGCAAGATTCAGTGCTAAAGTCGAATATCGAGCTATAGCCTATGCAGTTATTTTGTGATAATAAGACAACCATTAATATTGCAAACGACCCAGTATAGCACGATAGAACGAAACACATTGAGATTGACAGACACTTCATTAAAGAAAAGTTAACTAGTGGTCTTATTTACTTACCTTTTGTCAAAATAGAGCACCAGCTTACTGATATTTTGACTAAGGGTCTTAGTCGTAAGATGTTTCATCCATTGTGTTTCAAGTTGGGTATGCGAGACATCTATACACCAACTTGAGGGGGAGTGTTAAAAGATATGATATGGTTTTCATAATTATAGTTATCATATCCCATAATTATTGTGTATACATAGCTGTTAGTAGGGGTTAAATGCTTATTTGGTTACTGTACTATATGTCAAATTACAAGTGAGTCACTCAACCGTTTTTTCTTACAGTCAACTCACTATACTTTACTTTACTAACAAATATTTGAAATTCCGTCTTGACAGTTAAGTTTTTTAACAGCAAATTGACATGGCAATGCCATGTAGGCACATAATCCTACTGTAAGAGTTTTTTAACATGTCAGCTTTAACCCGCCCAATAAGACCCACCCACCACCCACCCACCCAATTCATAAGCTACCCTAAATACCCAATTCACCCGCCTCCCCCTTTCTATTTCCTCCCTTCTCCATCTATGTTCTTTCTTGTTCCTGCATCAACCTTCATGAAGATTGTTCCAGCTTCGTTAAAAATTATGATTACCCTGCCCCAGAAGGCTTTTGCTATTGCCCTTAGTAAGACTATTGCCCCAGAAGGCTTTCCTCAACTGTACACTTGTTCATGCTCTCTTCCTCCCTTCTCCTTCCTCCTTCCTCTGAATACATTGTTGATGATTCTAGTGATAAATCCAGTAGTAGTCAAAACAGAAGGTACTTTTTTTGAGTCCGATCGGATTTATAATCATGGCGAATCTGTTTTCGCTTGAAATCGTTGCGTTTCCGGAGATTATAACCACATTTCGGTTATGAAGCATCTGGGTCAGTTGAATTCGAGGTTTTGAATTGATAGGTCAGATTTTTGGAGAGATTTAAGGGTTTTGTAAGCTCATTTGAGCTCGATTTGAGTCCAAATGCTACTGGAATAGAAATGGAAATGAGAAAAGAAATGAAAAACAAAGTCGGGGAACATTTTGATGTTCATTTTAGGAGAGAGAGTTTGAAAATGAAATAAGCCATTTCTGTAACAAAATAATAACACCAATGATTTGTATGACATTTAATAAATGTAAAAAAATCATTTGAAATAATATTTAAGTCTTACATAAAAAATTATTTTCTATTAATTACAAAAATAAGTAAAAAAAATTATTTTTTCCATGTTTTTTTCTTAAATTTTTTAATTTTATTTTATTTAAAAAAAATTCTTTCATATCCCCCTTAATTTTAATTAGCATATTTTTAGTTTTATGTTTTATTATTTCTTTAATTATATTTATCTGTCACTTGATTACATAAAAAATCATTTGATATTAATTACCAAAAAATTAAATATATTTTTTCATTTATTTTTTCCTTTTTTTGGCTAACTTTTCTAATTTACATTATACTTTAAAATATTTTTTTTCAATTTCTTCATAAATTTTCCCCTCCAAATCCACATAATGAAGGCCACGTAGGATAATCTTTGACACAAGCTTTTTTTTACAACTCAGCAGCTTATGTGTATTTCCGTTAAAAGTCAACATGATTTAACGGATTTTCTAACGGTTTGTAAGTAAACAAAAGTATAATGAGTTGACTGTAAGAAAAAACGGTTGAGTGACTCACTTGTAAGTTGACATATAGTACAGTGACCAAAAAAGCATTTAACCCCTGTTAGTAGAGATTACCATAAATATACTTGTGTATATTACCGATGTAATTGAGATGAAATTAAGAAGGAATTATAAACAACTCTGAGTATTCCTTTCTACAGTAATATTTGATCTATAAGATTAGATCCTTTTGATGAGCCTAGAAGAAGCACGGTTCAACTTTCTAAAGAAGTACTGGAGGAGAGCCAATCTAGAAGATCTACATCTTCTATTGAAGGAGTGTTTAATTCACCAACAGATCCACTTAGTAGACCTGTTTATCGAGTGGAAACACCATCGGAGGATCCTAGGGCTCAAAGTCCGACTCTGTAAGATTTTGAGTATACTGAAAATGTTTTAACACTAAAAAATTAGTATTTTGCTCCAGATCAAACAATGATAAATGGTCTTTTCAATTCTGAAAAAAATAAAGTAAAAAGAGAATGGTTTTTTAAAACCTATTCTAGAGAAGATCATGATTGGATAAAAGATGTTTATTATGATTTCTTAAAAGAATAAAAGAAAGATGTTGATATCTTTATTTTCTTGCAACATTGGAGTAAAGTTAAAAGGAAAAGATTTTTATTTCTCCAAGGCAAAGAACAACTTAAATGTTGTTGAAAATTCTTACAAGCCCTACAGGATTGTTGATAGCCAGGAAGAGCACAAAGTTATTTCGGCTATTCACCCGCTTGCTTCAGCACACGCAACTTTAAAAAGTGGATTCCTTTAAGGACAATAATACAAATACTTTAAAAAGTAGATTCCTTTGCTGATGCGTGTCCCGGATAAAGCGGAGTCGTACAGTCAACAAAAGAGGAAAACGTCATGGCTGACGCACAAAGAATACTCTAAGCATTGGATACCCTCAAACTTTATTACCACTTGATTTATTGTTTTTGAGCACAGGGCCCATCGAACGGATCATTGGAAGATGCTTCGTTATCACTATGCTGAATATCTTCCGAGTCACTATGATTCTTGAGAAATTCTAAAATTTCATTTTTAGGAATACCTTTAAGGGCTTCTTTTAGCTTCATCTGAGATGACGTAAGTGACTAGTTATCGTACTAATAGGAATGAGATAAAAACCCTTGAATCCACAAGGAAGATAAAAATTCTCAAAGAGAAGTTGATAATAATTGTCAAACATAGTAAATCTCAAAAAACCCTAAAAAACATGTTATAATCCTAAGTAACTTCCTACGACTATTCAGAAAAGGGAATTAATAAATTACTAATTAAAATAAAATTATAAAAACTAAAGCCCAAAATACAGACGTGCTAAATATAATTAAACTACTAGATTTTCTTAAATAATAATAAAAATACACCAAATAAACTAAATTCCACAAAGAATAAACTATATGAAAATCCGAATTTTCATTGATATTTTTCATTGCATTGGATTGCTTATGTAATCTCAGCCAACAATTAAATACTTTATATTGTCAACTTGAGAAAGCATAATTATGCCCCATTTAAAACGTGATTCTTGTATCAAGTCTGTTAGGAATCTGCATGTAGATTGAAAGGTTGATTTGTTGAGGGGGAGATTGTTTAGAATCTATATGAGATTACAAATGTATAAGATTTGATGATGAAATGCTGAAAATATATTTGTACACATAAGTTTTGTGAAGTCCTTAATAAAATGACTAATGTACAAGGACTTAGAATTGAAAAGATCAAAACTGTTAGGTTGATCTTAATTGAATTATCATTACTGATGAACAAATAATTAAAGTGTATTTGTAGTGATAAATTTTGTAAAGTCCTTAAGAAACACATGCACAAGGATTTAGAATAGAAAGATCAAATCTGTTAGGTTGATCTTGTTAAAGCTCTCAATGTATAGTCGATAGGATCAACCGATAGTAGAATCAATCAACTGAATAGTAGTGTTATCACAACCAGCAGAATCAACTCATCCACTGAAGTACTCAATACAAAGATCGTAGAGCGCAACTATGAGTCATAGAGATGAGTTGACGGCCTAACAAGAAGCTGATCACAAGAGGATATGGTCTAAGAATGTATGAGTATAGTCCCAATAAGAAGGAATCTCTGGCATGTCTCTACAAAGGCTGAATTGTAAAAGTACTCTGCCTAATCACTTAGAAAGTCGGTTTGCAGAGTAATTAAGACTTCGTAGAGCAACAACTTGTATTGTAAAACATCGAGAGACAGACCGAAGAGCTGTCTTCAACATCATAGAGCTGCCAAGGCATTAAGAGAATAAAGAGAAGTCTGCAAGTCGACACAAGCATCATAAAGTACTTTGCTTGATCATAAAGAATAAGTCAGTTCGTAAAGCAGCAATCAAGGTGAAGTAAAGGTTCAAAGAGACAGACAGATTGTAGAGCTGTCTTCAGCATCATAGAGCTGCTAAAGTTTTAAGAGAATAATCAGAAGTCTGCTAAAGCATAGTGGAGAAATCATTCATACAGACAAAGGAGCAGATAATAGAGCAGAAGTAAAGTCATAATCGTAGAGCAAATGCAAAGCTCAACTCTACGATTCCTATCAGTCTACTATCATTAAAGAGCAAACAAAGGAGTAGATAGTAGAACAAAAATTAAGTCATTAATAGTAGAGCAAATGCAAAGCTCAACTATACGATTCCTATCAGTCTACCATTATCGAAGAGTAAACAGAGGAGCAGATAGTAGAGCCGAAGTCAAGTCAATAATCGTAGAGCAAATGCAAAGCTCAAGCTCTAACGATTCTCATCACTCTACTATCATCAAAGTTCGTAGAGCACAGTCACGTCTGACAGATAAGACTAACAATTAGAACGTTGCAAAATTGAAGGTCCCGAGGCATCCAACATCGTATCCTTGAACAAGATTGAAGATCAGATCAATGTGTCTTAACAACTATTTTGAAGAAAGAAGATATATAGCTGTTGGGAGACAAAGCTACAGTTTGATGTGACCAGCCGAAAGTAACCTGACACAAGTGCAGAAAGTCAACATCAAGGATACTAAGACATCTGAGCCATAAATGTTGCAACGGATACTTTGCAACGGGAAGTCTTTTGAAAGACTAAATAGCTTTGAGATTTCAAATTCAAAGCTGCTGATCATCCCAACCATATCAACAATAGAATCAAGGGAGCTGTCGTACCAAATTAAGGAGCTATAGCACAAAATGAAAAGATCCAAAGTGCTGGCCTGAGCGAAAAAGTAAGTGCGACAGAATGCACAAGAACTAAAGCTGGAATGCCATGAAAAGTGTAGAGATAATGAGCCAAGGAGCTGAGAGCCGAAGAGCCAAAGAGATGAAGAGCACAGAGCCAAGGTGCGAAGGAGCCAAAAGCCGAAGAGCCAATAGAAGTGCTGAAGAGCCAGAGAGCCAAGGAGCTAAGAGCTGAAGTGCCGAGATGATGAAGAACATGGCAGAACTGAAAGCAGAAGTGCCTAGAAGCCAGAGAGTTAATGTAGGTGAAGTAAGAGTGGCAGATCAGAAGAAGGCCAATCTCAAGTACCACTCTACAACTCACCAAGAACACTCAAAGCTGAACAGATGAAGATGTAGAACATAAGTAGTCTACAATCCAACGAGTGTTCAAAGTTGCTAAGCACAAGAGTATGACGAGCTGATTTGCACAGCTTAGTAGCACATCAACTATGATCATGAGTAGCTGCTGAGTACCAGAGAAAGTAGAGCGTCAACGACAAAGATCAGCATTACCAAGAAGATGATCACAACCAACTGCTAAGTACCAGAAGATGAAGAGCTTAAATGCCATCTTAGATGCATCTCCAACAAATATCAACAAATAGGAATTGGGGTCAGAGGATCTTGGTCTTAGTGACCGAATTGGGGTCGGAGGATCCTGGTCTTAGTGACTGAATTGTGATCGGAGGATCCTGGTCTTAGTGACCGAATTGGGGTCATAAGATCCTGGTCTTTGTGACCGAATTGCCGAGCTTAAGTGACTCGATGCCGAGACTCAGTGACTCGAAGGAACCTTAGTGGTTTTGTGACGCTCCCAAATTCATGTGATTTCCACAACGGATCTAGTGCTCACTTGCACACATCTTCCATAACATTCACCAACAATATACTTGGTAAAAACTCGTTTATTTAAAACTTACAATACAATCTTTATTCCAGAATCGTACACTTTACAATTTCCTATTACATTCCAAAGTCATAAAAATTATGACTCACAATCCAACACTAACCCTTCTTCTCAACTTCAACACCATTTATCTAATCTAGACTTCCAATATTATCAACCAGTCAATTCTCAGGAAAAAGGGGGCTTTCCGGTAAGGATTTATCCTTATTGGGGCGCAATTAAATAACCTAACCACTTTCCTCGATGGAACTTTCTAGACATTGCCAATAATGTTAATCTAGCATAGTTAGATGACTCCTACATCTACTAGCTTAAATGTACAATACACAAACAATACATTCTTATAATAATCCCCGGCTCTTTTAATCACATCTCCAAAGTTATTACAACTTTAAGTTCTATTACATGAAAAGAAGACAACAATAATAATCTCTCTTGACCTAACTATTATTCTTTCACTTTCTCTTTACTGTCAGCTTCTGCTGATAATTCTTCCTTACCTACAAATAAGATTTTATTTGCAAGAATGAGCACAAATGTTTAGCAAATCTAACATATAACACATTTCACACTTCTCAATTTTATATAGATAATAGAGTTCACACTACTCAAGTTATAGGGTTCACACTGCCCAAATTATAGAGTTCACAATCCTCAAGTTATAGAGTTCACGATCCTCAAGTTATACAAGTAATTCACATATCACAACTAACTTCACACAACAATTGAAATTCAAAACAGTTTTATAGTACATCATTGCACATAAAAATAGTTAGAAACTTGCACATAGTCCGAAAAACTTGTCTGATTCCACTTCTATAGTTTACGCTAATTTTTGTGTCATTCGATCAACCTATATAATTCACGAGGTCGACATACAATTTAGTCAAAATATGACTCCTTACTTTAGTTCACCTTAACTAGCTTTAATATGAATTTTATTTCATAACTTTATCTTTTACAATGTTCGATTACCAAAAACTTAACAAAATACGCTTTGGAAAAACTCGGACAAAAGTATTCTATAATTGTAGCGCTTGGACACCCAAAGGCATCGCCCAATTTTCATCTTTGTGCAATTTTACCTTACTTGATTCAAACATGCATAACTTTCAATCTACTAGATATTTTTGAGCGATTCTTTTTTCTACGTGTTCGTAACTTCCCCCTCTTCGACTTGGCTATGAATTTCATGACCAAATTCATACATATGAGGCTGCACACCTTTTGCAAAAACTACTAAAAACAAGGTTTCATAGTTCATGCATTAACTTGCTACAACTTGATTCAATTAGTTGTCTAAGGCATTACTTAGTTTATCATGGTTTATGACTCACTAACATTATCATACAATTCATACTTTATCTCATTCAATTAGGTTGTCTAATGAATCATTTAGGTAGTTTAACCTAACTAGCTTTTACAACTAATCTATACTAACATGCATACTCATGTTTTACTTCATTCGATAAGGGTATCACTTAGCTAGCTTAACATGTTTATAAGACTTGCTAATTAACAACATACAATTTATGCTTAGCATGCAATACTTCATAATTTCGAATATATGAACGCTTAACTAACGAGACTACGACAAGTCGTAAATTACCTATTGAAGTTGCAAGCTTTACATTTATCTTGAATAAGCAAGACTTGATCTTTCTCTCAATTATAAGTATACTTACTATACCCTCTCTTAAAATTGCTTTGGGATTTAATGTAGGTTATTTAGCATGGCATGAGGGTCTTATTTATAGGCAACCAAGACTTAGGGTATAATGGTTATCACACCACAACCAACTAAAGTGGCCAACAAGGCCACCAAGCCATGGTTCACATAAGGTCACCAATGCCTAACAACTCCACTGCTTACAATTGGCCAACAAGGTCAAGCCCTATTACTTGTGTGTTGCAACAATGACTTGCCATACAAGAGGCCACATCTCACCCCTTAAAGCTAGACAACACACCTCAAGCAAGACATTCAGTCACATCTCACCTCCCATTGCGTGACAACTCTACAAAGCAATCAAAAATCAATTTGATGACTAAATTTACAAAGCAAGTATCAATACTTACAAGCTTGTAAGTATTACATACTTTCATATTGGCCAAAAGGCTCTTTCTTTCTCTGCACCATAACCAGATCCCACTTAGTTTAGTTACTCCAAACTTAGTTTACTTTATAGTTACTCATTAGTTAGCTTTCCTAACTAATCTGGTTAGCCAAAATTGTTGACTTTTCCAAAGTTGACTTTACGTTTTATGAACAGTGATTTAGTATTTTTACGAATAGTGATTTCCTAATTAAGTTTTAATTTTTTTTCTATACTTGTACTTTTAATGAAAACATACACATTCAATCACATAACACATAATTTCAATCACAAAAACATCCTTATTAATCATATAAGGTTACATTACAAGTCTTATAAGGATTCAGAATATTACAGGTTCAGATGTAAATGGTCTGAGGGACCTTATCCTTGGTGGATACCTGCTCGGTGGAGTAGAAGAGTGGATTAGGAGTTGTTCAGTCTCCGAATCACTTAAAAATCTCGTGTCATTTACATTATGCATATTATTACTGCTATATCTGTTATGTATTTGTGCATCCACAAGACTAAATCTAGATTTGAGATTTCTATAATCTTTAAGGGGATTTTACAAAAGAGTATTCCGCTGTGCTTAATCAATATGATTAACTGATTACTTGGTAATACATCTTTAATTAATTGAAAAGTTTTTAAAGATCTATTCGACCCCCCTTCTAGATCTCTATTGTGCCTCTGGGAAACAACGAGGTCATAATTCCGTCCCGGTTAAAATGTGATTCTTGTATAAAGTCACCATCCAGTTTGATCATTGTATGCAAGTCTATTTCCATTTACAATTCTTGTTGAGGCTATTACCCTCTATGAATTCAGTAAGTATAATTGTGTATTAAGTGCTTGTTAGTTATAAGCTTTTGGAGCTTTTGGGACGTTTGGAGCCCAAACTCACAAGGAAAACATGTTTGGCATCCCAAATGCAGCAATCAAAAAGCATGTGGGCCCAGACGTGCATTTTGTCTAGAAAATAATGCAAGGAATTACATAAAGTTGCGTTGAGCCTCTTCAACGCAGCAGAACGTAATACATCCAGACTGTTGCCCTCACCTCTTTGACACTTCCCAAGCACAAATCAAAAGATCTGTTCAAAATTTCAAATCACAGAAGCATCCATGGTTCGTCAATTGTACGAACAAAACAAATTTTCTTGCCAGAATTGCATGTGTATAGGTGAGATGTGTGTGCATAGTGTATTGGGAGTGAAAGAGGAGAATAATTTGGTCATTGAGTGCAGTGGGAGCAACAGAAAGGAACCCCAGACTCCCATCTCCATTTGTTCTTTTCTTCCTAATCCTCTCTAATCTCAAATCACATCCACTTAATAAAAGCACCAATAAGCTCATCTTTCTTTTCTCTTCTCTTATCTATGTTGTTGTGCTGCTCCTTTCCCCCTCCCCTCCAACATTCTCCTTTTCACATCTTTCATCTCATTGTTCTTCGCTCACACTATGCTGATAAAATGGGTACGTGGAATGGGTTATAAAAAATAGGTTTGTTTAACAATTTCAAGGTAATAAGACGAAAGAGGCAGTGCTGCTTCTTATCATTGGCAATTTAGATGAATAAATTAATATAATATTCTATATATATATAGAATATTATTAATTCTATTATTAATCTAATTATTATTAATAAAATAACTATTACTATTAAACTAATAAGTAATATTATAATATAATAAAATACACATAAGAAATAATATTACATAATTAATATATGGCATATTAGTGTTAAATAAGGACTCATCCTTTTTTGTCAGTTTGCACCATTTCAGCTGCAACAAGTGTTATTCTAACCAAACAAATATTTAATATTATACTTTCCTCTGCATAAGCTTGTAGCAACCAAACAAGAATCTAACATTCTAAAAGCACCTTCAGCCCCAAACGCACTTTAAGTGGCGTTTGCAATAAGCAGCTACTGCTACACCAGCTGCAGCTGCGTTGTAACCAAACAAGCCCTTAGTACTCAAAGATACTTTGTTTGCTAGTGCCACGACTTAATTAGCTTGGTCCATATGGTAATTGTGAAATATCAGGTCTTTTACATTATTTGGATTAAAACTGTGGCATATCATTCTGGGCCAATGACTTGCAAATTTAAAATTTTGTACAGATGTAACATCTCAAGTACATCATTTCTTCCCTCTTCCCCTTTTTGTCTGAACATGTCATTGCCTAGAATTCGTTCTTTCTCGTAGGAGATATTGAGTTGCTGAAGTTCCTGCTTTCCAGAGGTGCCGACGTTGATTCACAAAGTGATGCTGGTACTCCTTTACTTTGGGCTGCTGGTCATGTCCAGCAAGATGCTGTGAAAGTTTTGCTGGAGCACCATGCTGATGTAAGCTTGCACTACTAATTTATAAAAGTAATTTTGTAATTTGTAATTTTGTCGTGTTAAAATTTCATTCACCTGGGCTTCTGCTAGTATGCTCAGAGGTTCATTCAAGATAGGACTTGAGATAAGTGGGTCAGTCTTGAGCACTTTTCTAATGATTGTCAATGTGTTTGGGCCACATCAATGAAGTAGTTAGCATTCTGAGACTACTAAAAGTTTTGGATTCTGATAAACTCATTCATGTGGTTTGCTAGGGACTGCCAAATATGACTACTAATCAAAGCCTGATCTTGTGTTTGGAACTTGGTGTAGTTTTGAACCAAAATTAAGCTTTCTGGCCATCGTCAGTAAAATTGTCCCATGTAAACCTTTTATTGATACTTGTTTTCAAATTCCTCAAAGAAGTATTCTTTGGTTCAATAATCTTTTATAATCTTCTTGGTGGAAACCCAATCTCTTGGAGCTCCCGCACACAACACTTGGTTGCACTCTCCTCAATGGAAGTTGAGTATCGTGTAGTTGCGCTCACCACAACTGAACTTGCATTGGTTCATTCTCTTCTTATTGAACTGGGTCATCAAACAGCAGGGCTGGGAGGGGGTCTGGAACTGGCTCAGCCAGAATGTCAGACTTGCGACCTCTATATTCAAAAAAAGGGGATGAGTGTCATCTGTGTCTATTTGTATGGATTGTCTATTTATAACTATGCCCCAGAATGCGTTGTTGTAGTCCAAATAGATTTGCTGAACAGACCAGCATCAAGAAGAGTTGTTTTAGTTTGCCTTGGTGATCAAGCTTAGTCTTTGTATTACTAAGTTCAACACTGGCATATATGGAGATTATTAATTTTAAATTATGTTTAAAATAAATTGTTATTTTTTTTATAGTTCTGTAGATCTGTTCATAAGCCCCATTTCCATCTCTGCACATGCTTGTATATGCTGGAGAGGCACTATCATTTTTGAGTCTTGTGAATTTGGGTAGTGTAAACACTGATAATTCTGAGAATATTTTATTTCATTGAATGAATTCTATTACATAGATTGATTGTATATATACACAAGTAATTCCTAAATTACATCAATGTGTACACACTAATTATGAAAGTTATAATTACGGTAAATCTATAATATCTTCTAACACTCACCCTCAAGTTGGTGTATGAATGTCCCGCATACCCAACTTGAAATATAGTGGATGAAACATCTTACTACTAAGACCTTTAGTCAAAATATCAGCAAGCTAATGTTCTGTTTTGACAAAAGGTAAGCAGATAAGACTACTAGTTAACTTTTCTTTGATGAAGTGCCTGTCAATCTCAATGTGCTTCGTTCTATCGTGTTGTACTGGGCCGTTTGCAATACTAATGGCTGCTTTATTATCACAAAATAATTGCATAGGCCTTTTAGTTGTAACACCCAAGTCTTCTAGCAAGGTTCGAAGCCATATTAGTTCACATATACTCAATGCGATAACTCGATATTCACCCTCAGCACTAGATCTTGCTATCACAGACTGTTTTTTACTACGCCAAGTAACAAGATTACCTCCAACAAATGAACAGTAACCTGATGTAGAACAGCGATTTTCTATAGAGCCAACCCAATCTGAGTCGGAAAAAGCTTCAACTCTCATATGACCATGTGGTGCGAACAATAAACCTTTTTTAGGAGTAGACATGAGATACCTCAGAATTCTATAAACAGTTTCCATGTGACAATGTCGAGGGTCATGCATATACTGACTTACTATTCCCACAACATAAGATATATCAGGTCTAGTATGAGAGAGGTATATCAATCGTCCCACCAAACGTTGATATCTTTCTCTATCAACTGTAGGTCCTGTGCCCCCAACTAGATGATGATTAACTTCAATAGGTGAATCAGCAGGCTTACATCCCAACATGCCAGTTTCTGTTAAAAGATCAAGGATATACTTCCCTTGAGATAGAAAAATCCCACTGGAAGATCTTGCAACTTCAATACCAAGAAAATATTTCAGAGGACCAAGATCTTTAATCTCAAACTCTTTGGCTAGATTCGCTTTGAGATTAACTATCTCTTCTCTATGATCTCCTGTCACCACAATGTCATCAACATAAAAGATAAGAATGGTAGTCGTACTGTTTACCTGTTTGACAAATAGAGTATGATCTGCTCGACTCTGTTTGTACCTAAATCTTATCATTGCTTTGTAAAATTTATCAAACCAGGCTCTGGGAGATTGCTTCAAACCATATAAAGCCTTTCGCAATTTACACACCTTACCCTTGGTAGCAGAAGAAGCAAACCAGATGGTATTTTCATGTATACTTTCTCCTCCAAGTCGCCATGAAGGAACACATTTTTCACATCCAATTGTTGAATATCCCAGCCAAAATTTGCTGCACATGAAATTATGGTACGGACAGAATTTATCTTTGTCACAGGAGAAAATGTCTCCTGGTAATCAATTCCATGAGTTTGAGTGTACCCTTTTGCAACTAGCCTGACTTTGAGTCGCTCAACTGTCCCATCTAGCTTCTGTTTGACTGTATATACCCATTTGCAACCAACTGATTTTTTCCCGTAAGGAAGTGAGACTAGTTCCCATGTATCATTCTTTTTCAGGGCATTCATTTTCTCTATCATAGCCTGTTTCCAATTCTCATCACTAATTGCTTATTTCCATCCCTGAGGTACAGATATTGAAGACAAGGAAGAAACAAAAGAGAGATAGGATGCAAATAATTTATCATAGGCTACGAAATTAGAGATAAGGATGTTGAGGACAAACTCTAACCCCTTTTCTAAGAGCAATAGGAATATCAGTATTATCAGATGAACAAGTAGGATTAGGATTCTCACAATTAGCATTATCAAGACTAGGTTCTGAGTAGGGTTGGAGTAGTGATGCAGAGGTGATGACCTTATGCTTGCCTCTTCGAACATAGGTTCTCAACTCAGGCTCATTCTGTAACTCCCCCTGTGTAGAATTATCAGAAGCATCAACAGGAACAAGGGAAGATGGAACAGTAGAGGAGGGTATAATAGAACTTGTAATGCCAGCCTCAAAAGGGAGCTTCTCCTCATCAATAACATCCTCCCCCTGAGGAGAAGGTGAAGAAGAATAAAAAGGTTCCAATTCCCAAAAAGTTACATCCCGAGTAACAAACACTTTGTGTGAGGGAGGATGATAACACTTATAACCTTTTTGGGTTGTAGAATAACCAATGAAAACACACCTAAGAGCCTTGGAATCTAATTTTTCTCGAGTGGGAGATTTATCATGAACATAGCACACAACCAAAGACTCGAGGCGACGGAGAAGAAGGACTTGTCGTGTGTTGAAGCGAAGAGATTGGACTTTTGTTCACAAGAATTCTAGAAGGAAGTCGATTTATCAGAATAGCAGCAGTCAAAACAGCATCTCCTCATAGAAATTTAGGGATGTTCATAGTGAACATAAGAGTGCGGGCGACCTCTAGTAAGTGGCGATTCTTTTTTTCCGCCACTCCATTTTGTTCTGGAGTTTTGACACAAGAGGTTTGAAGAATAATGCCATGCTGAGAGAGATAAGATGCAAAAACATTATTATTACTATATTCATGACCATTATCACTAAGGAGAATCTTTACTTTAGCTTCAAATTGAGTTTGAATCATTTTATGAAATTCCTGGAAACAATCAAACACCTCATCTTTGGAACGAAAAAGATAAATCCAAATGACACGAGAATGATAGTCAATAAAGCTAACAAACCATCTATGACCAGAACGGGAAACAACCCGAGAGGGTCCCCACACATCAGTATGTATAATAGCAAAAGATTCGGAATGTCGACTGTTAATAGCTGAATAAATAGAACGTTTGTATTTTTTCCAATTCACATGGTTCACACAAAAACTAAATTTTATTACAATGTTTAACTAAAGATGGAAACAAAGACTCTAATATAGAAAAAGAGGGATGTCCCAAACATCGATGCTAGTGATGGAGAGAAGTCAAACTTGAGTCAGAAGTAGAGTGAAGAGCCTGAGTAGGGAACATATTCGATGACGGAACATCTAAGTAATAGAGACCACCAACTGCACTACTACTGCCAATCTTCTGTCCCGTCACCAAGTCTTGAAAAACACAATGAGATGAGAAAAAGGTTACTGAACAATGTAAGGATTCAGAAAGATGTTGAACAGATAACAAATTTGCAGTGAATGAAACAATATGGAGAACAGATGACAATGTCAATGAAGGAGTACAAACTATAGAGCCTCTCTCAGAGATAGAAGAGAGGGATCCATCAGCTACGCGAACCTTATATTTTCCTGAACAAGGCAGTATGAAGTAAAAAGGTTGGAGGATCCGGTCATATGCTCGAAGCACCTGTGTCAATGATCCAACCAGGGCAAATTGATGAAACATGAAAAGCACAAGAATGTATATCTGACTGAGCATAATGAGAGAAAGTAGTGGAATAGAATTTTCAAAAAGCTGAAATTTCCTCAGGAGTGAGTGCAGTAGAAGTGTCTGAAACACTGGATGTATTAACAGGAGGTGTTGTAGTAGTCACATAGGCCTGAGATCCACGTCAACGACCACTACCAAACCGACCCCCTCGTCCTTTAGGACGTCCATGAAGCTTGAAACAACGATCCCTGGTATGTTTTTTCCCCTACAGTAATCACATTCGCGGGAGTCCTTCTCAACAGGAGACAGAATAGTGGAGCCAAACTTAGGATATGAAACAACCATGGTTGATCGGTCAACAGAATTTAAAACCATCACCCGACGCCTACTTTCCTCCTGTTGGACTCTAGCATGAGCCTCTCGCAGTGATGGAAAATGTGTCTGACCAATCACTTGTGCTCGAACTTGATCAAATTTTATATTCAAACCAGCCAAGAAATCCACAACTCTATTTTCACTCACAAACTTTTGATTAGCAGCTGCATCTTCTAGACATTTGGCGGAAAATACCCGATAATGATCAAGCTCCTGCCAAATAGCATTAATTTCTACAAAATATTGTGCCACAAACTTCTCTCCTTGTCTCAACTCACGGATTTGTTTACGGATATCATACGTCTTAGACATATCACCAGAAACAGAGAAGGTTTGAGAAATAGCCTCCCAAAGTTCATATGCCATAAGAACATGTAACTACTCCGCATACTAGGTTCCATTGAGTTAAAGATCCATGTTTTCACCATGGAGTTATCAGATTTCCATTCTTCTTGGGCTATACCTGCTTGTGTAGGCATTGTTGTTGTACCATTGATGAAGTGTTGCATACGGTTAGCTTCAATGGACATACGGCAGGCTTGAGACCAAGCTAGATAATTATTTCCATCCAACTTAAATGGACTGAGAACCAAAGCAGAGTTAAGATGATGATTCCTACTCAACTGTCCTTTATTTGTCTCAGTATAAGTACCACTATTAAAAGAACTTGACTCTGCCATGATAATGTACTAGGAACAATCTAGCAGAGTCCCAGCAGTAGGCTAAATAACAGGGCTAACAGAAAGAGCAATAACAATTATCCTAGGAAATAGCAACAAGGATACTTAAAATGCTCAAACAGAAAGCAAGAGGAACAAACAGTAACAAAAATCGACCAGCTTAATACCAAGCAAACAGTATACGACCACTGTAAGCAACAAACAGTAAGCAACTAGGCACAAACGACACCTCTTGGCTTAATACTAAGCAAACTTGAGTTTTACCATATATGACCACTGTAGTTTAAAAGAGGATCAAAATCCGACCAGCTTGGAAGAAAAACAAGTCGGAAAAACTACCCGAAAAGGCCTAACGCGTCGGCGCGTGGCGTCGGCAGTCCGACGAGTGGGCGGCGTGTGGGGGCGCGTGTGGCGGCGGGTCGGAAAATTGAAAACTCTGGTTGGGTCGCCTGGTACTGTAGAACCCAAATATGATCTCAAAACAATTTCTCCATATCAAGTCGTTCAACAGGTTTTCTAATTGAAATTGTGAACAGCAGCGGAAAGAAGGAAGAAAATGAGAAGATGGAACAGGAAAGGAGGGTATAATAGAACTTGTAATGCCAGCCTCAAGAGGGTATGCCCACAACTCGAAGTGGGAGAACTATAGGACGAGCTTCACCGACAAATAGCATTACTTCACCGGATCCGGTTCCAAGGCAAGCAAATCAAGCTTTCCAAGGCGCAAATCTGGATCTTGATCAACCAATTATTGAAGACGCTTCGGAAGGAAGTTCAACATCACCATACATGACTAATCAACAGCAAACGAATGTCAGACCGACCGGCGCAGGAAAGCAAGGCAAGGATACAAGCGGAGAGCAGACAAATGCTATGGAACTGGAGATGCTCAAGGCGTTGAAGGAAGCATGGGAAGGACAAGGGATGATGATGGCTATGATGCTGGAGATGTAGAGGAAGCAAGAGGAAATGGGGAATTTCCGCCAGCAGTTGATGCAGATCTCCACTTTCAAGGCCATGTTTCCAGGTAATTCGCAGGAAGAACTAGCAGGAGTGGAAGACAACAACAATGGCAGTAACAAGAAGAACCAGATTGTACCTCCATTGACTGAGAATCAGTCGGTTCCAATCATCAACTTGGAACCCCAGAACAGTGGTGACACGCCACAACTCAGAATGGAAGCAAGCCAACCTCAGACAAACATCATCCCTGCTCTCCCCGCATTTTCACAAGTGCAGATGCCAACCATCCCAAGCCATGTCCAGTGAATGAGCCAACAACTGCCACCGGCGCAAGCGTTACATGATGCAAGTGTACACCAGCCAATTTCTTTACCATACACACTGCCAATACAGCAGTATATCACAACACCCCAAAGAGTCCATGCCACGAGCCAGTACGTGACGAAGGATGATATGATCAATGTGATTAATCAACTTCGCAGGCAGACATCCCGACCTTCGGAGTTAGACTTTACTCCACCTTACCCGGCACACATTCGGAGGCAGCCTTACCCAACAGGGTATATTGAGCATCTCCCATAGTTTCCAAAATACAACGGGGAGAAAGGAAATGCCAGGGAACATATTGCCAGGTTCGTGGAGTCGATGTCCCCGTGGCTAGGATATGATGAAGTAAACAACCACAACTTGTTGATTAGGGAATTCAACAAGACTTTAACGGATAGTGCCTTCAGTTGGTACTACAATTTGGAGAAGGGATCAGTCCATGATTGTGATGATCTAAAATTGCAATTTTTTAAGAAGTTTTTCTATGTGCAGAAACAGGTAACCATTGTAGAGATGATGCGATTCAAGCAGAAGCCGAGTGAGGAGCTGTCAGATTACGTGGACAGATTCAGGGCCCAACCACAGAAGTGTGCAGAGCCAATCGAGGAAAGGAACTTGGTCAGCATATGTAACAATGGTGCTTTAGACTCCTTCAAGCCCCATCTCATTACAAAGGCCTGTGATTCATTTGCGACCCTCTCATCCTTTGCACAAGACTTGGGAGGAATCATGGCAGTGCCCACCAGCAATGCTTCGGTTACATGGAGGGGCAAGAGGACAACAACTGTGGCTTTGGCCGACTCTCGGTCAAAAGCACAAGGTGGTAAGAGGGAGAAGAACGAGAGAAATTTTGAGCGGAGTAAAGGAAAACATGGGGACAAGTATACCAGAATGCCAGTTCCGGGGGCTATCACATGCAGTGAGAAGGCATTCAGGGGCCTGTACGAACAATGGGTCGAGCACGGAGTGGTGAAACCTCCAAGGCCTAGATTTGTGGTGACGGAAGAGATGAAAAGAAGACCGGACTTCTGTGTGTACCACCAGTACGCGGGACATTCCACTATGGACTGTTACCGTCTGCGGAGGATATACCATGAGAAGCTGGCAGCCGGAGAAATTGAACTGGAAAAAGAAACCAGCGTGTATGACAAGCCACTTCCGAACCACGAAGGAAAAGAAACATGCAACACTATTACCTATGGTGTAGTCCCAGAAGTCGAAATGATGGAAAATTTAAAAATGACAGAAGAAAGAGAGGATTGTGATCCGGGCTTGTAGGTGACGGCGCTAATGAACGGAGCCAAGTTCAGAAATTTTTTCTATCAGATAGGATTGACCTAGGAAGCAAGGATAGAAGCAACCAAGGCAATCATTAAAGCTGCCGAGACACAGGAGACCTGCATGGCCGTAAGCAAAGGATTCGTGAAGACGATGGAAGTGGAAGAAAATAAGATATCTTTCTCCAAAGCTGATAGAGAGATAAGATACCCGCACAACAGGCTGCTGTATGTGACAGCAGTACTCAATGGTGTAGAAGTGCGGAGGGCGTTCATCGACAACGGAGCGTCTGTAAATATTATGCCCTACACCGTGTTTAAACGGTTAGGCCTGCCAGAGAAGAAGATTGTGAAAGAAAAAACAAACATTACAGGATTCGCCAACCAAAGTACCAGAACCCTTGGACACATCAACGTGGATATGCAAGTTGCGAATATTCGAGGACCTGTAATGTTCCATGTTGTCGAGGTGGATGCAGCATATCATGTCTTGCTAGGAAGGGCATGACAAAATGACTATGGGGTGGTACCCTCAGTTTTTCATCAATGCCTGAAAGCAATCTGGAAAGGGAGAGAAGTGAAGGTACCAGCAACAAGGAATCCCTTTGGACCGGAGGAGGCACACATCACCGAAGCAACTTTCTTCAACGATGTCGCTGAAGAGGGAGAGAACTAGATTGCAAGGCCTGATTCCCTAAGACTAGCAAGTTGGGAGGAAGTGCAGGAAGATAAGTTCGTGCCTGCAGGAAAAGAAAAGAAGAAGACCTCGGAACAAGGAGAATGTTCCAAAAACAAGAAGCCAGTGGTAGTAGACCTGGAGAAGGAAGGAAAAGGAGAAAAGAAAAGGCCAGCAGACTCTGAAGATGCCAGAAACATAATAAATGCCAAACGGACAGCACAATCAGAGGATGGCTAAAAAACGAAATGGGAGAGGGTTGTTAAACCCGATGGAAAGGTGGTGTTTCGCTTGTGACGGTGCAAAGGGGAAGAGCCCAAGGGAGCATGCAAACCCAACGGCTCAGGAGGTGTCTCCCACTCCAGCAGTAATGAAGGAGAAGTTGTGCAGCAGAAGGTAGAACCAGCTCCAGAATGCTTTGAGGATAGGCCAAAACCTCAACAAAATGAATTAGAAGTTGATTTGGCAACGGATGGAAGAACGCCAAGACCGACTTATGTCAACAAAGAGCTGGATGCTAACCAGAAGGAGGAGCTAGTGAAATTACTGCGAGAGTATAGGAATGTCTTTGCTTGGAACTATGACGAGATGCCCGGGATTGACAAGGAGCTGGTAGAGCACAATCTGAATATAAGCCCGGGAATAAAACCAATGAAGCAAGCACCTCGCAACTATGCACCCGAAGTCGAAACCCAAATAAAGGAAGAAATCAAGAAGTTGCTGGAAGTAGGGTTCATCAAGCCAATATCCAATATGGCTATCTAGCATTGTACCAGTAAAGAAATCAAACGGTCAGTTACGGATATGTGTGGATTTCAGAGACTTGAACAAGGCATGCCCGAAGGACATGTATCCATTACCCAACATATACACTTTGGTAGATGCAACGGCTAATCACGAGATGATGTCATTCATGGATTGGTTTGTGGGTTACAATCAGATAAAGATGTCCGTAGAAGATGCAGAGTTGACGGCCTTTCGTACCCCATTTGGGAATTTCTACTATGTAGTAATGACATTCGGGTTAAAGAATGCGGGGGCAACTTATCAAAGGGCAATGCACGCTATATTTCATTACATGATTCATGATATAGTGAAGGACTATGTGGATGACGTAGTAGTGAAATCCAAGAAGGCGACAACCCATGTGGAGGACCTGAGGAAAGTGTTTGAGCAATGCCGAAGGTACCAGTTGAAGATGAATCCGAAGAAATGCGCCTTTGGAATGACGGCTGGAAAATTCTTGGGCTTCTTGGTGCACAACAGAGGTTTGGAGGTAGACCCAAGCAAGGCGAAAGCAATTACAGAGATGGCCCCACCAAAAACGCAAAAACAGTTGAAGAGCTTTCTAGGGAAAGTTTCTTACATGAGGAGATTCATGCCAGCATTAGCAGAAGTCACAGAACCTTTCGGCAAATTGGTAAAAGGAAAGGCAGAATGGGACTGGGGGTAAGACCAGCAACAGGCCTTTGAGAAGGTAAAAAGAATTTTGGCTTCAGCGCAAACGATGGTAGTGCCACAAAGAGGAATCCCGTTGCAGTTATACATCACATCTACCAAGAAGTCTATAGGCTGATTGATCACGCAGGAGGTGGATGGAGAACAGAAACCTGTGTATTACATTAGCCGGATAATCAGAGGACCGGAAACCAGATACTTACAGGTGGAGAGGCATTGCCTAGCTTTGGTGTTCATTGCGCAGAAAATGCGACATTACTTTCTGGCGCACGAAGTGAAGATTGCAACCAGAACTGATCTGATCAGATATCTATTGACTAGGACAACATTAGTAGGAAGACCCGCTAGATGGATGATGATCCTTTCAGAATACGACATCAAGTGTGTGACACCGAAGGCGATCCGATGTCAAGCCTTGGCAGACCTGCTAGCTCAATTTCCAAATGGAGAATATGAACCTCTCTCTGAGGATCTTCCAGGTGGAGAAGTGGAAGCAATCGACTTAATGGACGAAGACCCAGAATGGTGGAATTTGGCTTTCGACGGATCATCTGTAGAAGGTAAAGGCGGAGCAGGAGTAGTGTTGACCACCAAAGAAGGGAAAGAAGTGGCCCTGTCATACAAATTGGACTTCCCTTGCACAAACAATGAAGCAGAATATGAGGCGTTTATATTGGGATTGTTGGCAGCTCAAGAGTTGGGAGCCAAGCATCTTAAAGTAAAGGGAGATTCAACTATGATAGTACAACAAATAAGAGGCCAATTCGCAGTGAAGGAACCTATCTTGGCGCCATATCGAACTGTAGCACAAAAGGTGATGGAGGCTTTCAAGAAGGTGATGATTGAGTATGTGCCGAGAGGACAAAACAAACAACTTGACGCATTGGCAACTGTAGCATCTCGAGTGTTTGTCCAAGGAGAAGACTTGGATGTGAGGGTAATGAAGAGAACCCTCCCAACCACGGTGCTAGACTTGTTCCCGAAAGACATGATAGATGATTGAAGACATGACATCTCCCATCAATTGCAAACAAAAGAGGGAAAAATATCACCAGTAGAGCTTCAGAAATACAGCATTATCAAGGGAGTCTTGTATCACAAAGAAGCAGATGGTGTATTGACACGATGCTTGGGGAGGCAAGAAGCGGATAAAGTCTTACATCAAGTGCATAATGAGAACTGCGGATTGACAGACATTGGTTGGTATCACAGGTTGCAGTGTCAAGGGTATTATTGGCCCGAAATGAAGAAGGAAGCAGATGCACTTCAACGACAACGTGCTTCGTGCCAAGAATACTCTGGGGAGGAGGAATGTACCTTCATTGATGACATAGTGGATTGGCGAATCCCTTATATGGAGTTTTTACAAAGCAGCAATCTGCCTGCCGAAAGGGACGCAATTATAATAAAGAGGAAGTCACAACGATTCTTCTTGCAAAATGGAGAATTGTTTAGAATAGGGTTCAATGGCAAACTCTTACGGTGTTTGGAGGTAGGAGAAGCCAAAGATTTGGTCTATCAAATGCACAAAGACGAACACCAAGGGGGAGCCAAGTTGTACAAACAGCTTATTGATCATTGTTATTACTGGCCGAAAATGGAAGGAGTTGCTTAGATTTTGTCAAGAAATGTCACATCTGTCAAATCCATGGAAACTTGATTCATGCTCCTGCTGTAGACTTACGAACTATAGCAACACCATGACTTTTCCATACATGGGGAATGGATTTTATAGGCCCCATTCATCCAAATTCCAAAGGCAACATATGGATCTTGACTGCCACCGAGATGTACACAAAGTGGGTGGAAGCAATACCGTTGAAGAAACCTACGGGACCTGGCAGTGGCAAATTTTATCAAAGAGCACATCATTTGTCGTTTCGGGATCTCTAAGATCATTTTATCGGATAATGGAACTCCCTTTATCAATAGGGACATCAAAAATCTGATGGAAAGATACAGGGTGAAACACTACAAATCATCACCTTACTACCCGAAAGGCAACGGACAAGCGGAGGCTACAAACAAAACCTTGATCAAAACCTTATCAAAAACCCTAGACGATCATCGAAGACATGGACAGAACAATTACCAATAGCGTTATGGGCATATCGAACTTCAAAAAGAAAGCCTACAGGTGAAACCCCATACGCTTTGGTTTATATGGTGAAGAAGCTATCTTGCCCGCCGAAATAGAAATCCCTTTGGCTCAAATGAGACTTTAAAGCTTAGTCGAGAAAGAGAACCGACCAACTGCCCTGGAGGCCTTAACTGACTTTCGAGATAAAGCTAAAGAAAGACTTGAACGGTATCACGAAAGACTGCGATGACAATACAATAACGCAGTGGTACCACGACAAATTCTGGTGGGAGATTTGATGCTCAAAACGGCAACTCAAGTCATGAGGGGAGCACCAACCACCAAATTTTATCCCAAATGGGAAGGCCCGTATAGGGTACGAGAGATCTCCGAAAGCGGGTATTGCAAGATATCTCGTGTGGGATCAGATACTATCTCAAGACCAGTGAACTTGAAATGGGTAAATAAATACTACACATGAGATAGTCATCATACAAAAAGTTATACTTTCAACTTCAAAAGTAAACGAGGCACCTGACTATTAAGTATTCGGACCAGAAAAGTTATACTTTCAACTTCAAAAGTAATCGAGGCACCTGACTACAAGTCTTCGGACCAGAATAGTTATATTTTCAACTTCAAAAGTAATCGAGGCACCTGACTATAAGTTCTCGGGTCAAAAAGTTATACTTTCAAACTTTAAAAGTAATCAAGGTACCTGACTACCAGCCCTTGGAAGTTACACTTTCAACTTCAAAAGTGATTGAGGCACCTGAGTATAAGCCCTCAACCCCGGAAAAGTTACACTTTATCTCTAAAAGTGGCGAACGTTATGCTTTCTCCGACAAAAGCAAGATTGATTATTTGAAACATTATGCTTTTCGTTAAAAGCAATCTGATCATCAATAAATTGTCAAACTTTCACTTATACTTGAATGTTTTTTCTGATTTCTAAAAAAAAAAAAGAGAGTATAGATTCAAGTGTTGGTTTGCGAAAAAAATATATATACATGTTTTTTTGACAAAATTCATGTTTACCTGTTCATAATGCCTATTGTTGTCTTAGAGTATTAATTTGAATAACTTGAGATTCAATGATAAATATTGAGTTTTAAGGAATCATTCAAATTAAAGGCAATCAACAAGGTTAAAGAAACTATACTTTGATAAATGAAATATGTGTAAATGAGTTTTTGATACTGGAAAAGAAAAAAGACTACAGCAAGCCATGATCGAAAGGCCATGACATATCAAACTGAAGAGAAGGCATAGCTAAGGCCTCTAAATCAGTAATGGCAACATCCCGAATCTCGAGATTTTCAGCTTTTAATTTCTTGACATCTCAGGTAGTTGACTCTTAAGTCTTGAAGCTGACGCTCTACCTCTCTTCAGACTCGGGACTTGGACTCTAGGAAGATTAAAGGACTCAGATATTCCTCTCTAAACCAGAAGCACTCAAGAAGGCTCTTGGAATACTTGCTACCCTAAAGAGAAATGGTACCTGAAAGAAGGATTGTCGATGACCAAAAGGGAAAACAACCCGAGAGGGTCCCCACACATCAGTATGTATAATAGCAAAAGATTTGGAATGTCGACTGTTAATAGCTGAATAAACAGAACGTTTGTGTTTCCCCAATTCACATGGTTCACACAAAAACTGAGTTTTATTACAATGTTTAACTAAAGATGGAAACAAAGACTCTAATATAGAAAAAGAGGGATGTCCCAAACGTCGATGCCACTGATGGAGAGAAGTCAAACTTGAGTCAGAAGTAGAGTGAAGAGCCTGAGTAGGGGATATACTCGACGAGGGAACATCTAAGTAATAGAGACTACCAACTGCATTACCACTGTCAATCTTCTGTCCCGTCCCCAAGTCCTGAAAAACACAATGAGATGAGAAAAAGGTTATTGAACAATGTAAGGATTCAGAAAGACGTTGAACAGATAACAAATTTGCAGTGAATGAAGGAATATGGAGAACATATGACAATGTCAATGAAGGAGTACAAACTACAGAGCCTCTCCCAGAGATAGAAGAGAGGGATCCATCAGCTACGCGAACTTTGTCTTTTCCTGAACAAGGCAGTGTATGAGGTAAAGAGGTTGGAGGATCTGGTCATATGCTCAGAAGCACCTGTGTTGATGATCCAACCAGGGCAAATTGATGAAACATGAAAAACACAAGAATATATACCTGACTGAGCATAATGAGAGGAAGTAGATGTGGAATAGAATTTTCGAAAAGCTGAAATTTTCTCAGGAGTGAGTGCAGTAGTAGTGTCTGAAGCACTGGATGTATCAACAGGAGGTGATGTAGTAGTCACATAGGCCTGAAATCCACGTCAACGACCATTACCAAATCGACCCCCTTGTCCTTTAGGACGTCCATGAAGCTTGAAACAACGATCCCTGGATTCAATGTGTACACACTAATTATGGAAGTTATAATTACGGTAAATATATAATATCTTCTAACAGGTAGTAAACTACCAGTTTCGTTTTTGGGACCAATCGTCAATTCCAAGTAAACTACAAAAAGATAAAATAAGTAAAATACCAAGTTAATTGCTTGAATCAATGACAGAGATGCATTTGTTGGCCCATATCTTTTGAATTCGTAAATTCTTGACAAATAATGGTAGTAGGTGTCATTTGCTAATTAAGATTTGTAAGAGGTCAGTGTTCTCATTATTTGAAATCTTTTGCTTTATTTGATGAAAATATTCTGATTTGGGTTTCCTAGGAGGCAGATAGCTAGGGCCTAAGTCTTTTGGTGCATCTACTTGTTATTGTTTTCCATTATAGTCGACAATGAGCATAAGGCTTTTTTTCTTAAGAGAGTCTAGATTATTCAGGGGATTACTATCGGGTCCTCTACTTTATCTTGTGTGCAGATCACTTGTTAGTCTCTATTCCAAAAACTGAGAATATATTCTCTTTTAGAGGCCTTCCAATAATACCGAGTTCGACAATGACAAGTTCTGGAGGTATATTTGATGTGCAATTCAGTAGCCAGAACTGTGGCAGCTGAAATAATTCCTAGTTCATGTATGTATGCTGTATATTCTATTTTGAGTATGTTAGTGTTTTATGGAGGCAATTGAAGTCCTATAATGTTGTCATAATACCTGGTAAGACTAAAAATAAATTATTCTTGTGTATCTGCTCTCGTTAACTCTATACTTAACAGATTATTGGATTGCAACACGATTGATCTTTTATATTATTTAGTTTAAAAGAAAATTTATCAGTAAGACCACTCTCAGACTCTCTTTCCTTCCCCATATCCCCCCATCCTCCCATCCTCATCTTATTTTTGTCTTTTATCCTTATTTGCCCTTTTCTTATTTTCATTATCTTCGCTGTCCCATTTCTCTTGTTTTCCTTGTTTGAAGAACCATAAAGGAAGCTGCAGCACTTACATTTTTAGATTTCCGTAACTCAAGAAGCCTAGAATTTGATCCATTATTAGAGTCTCCGTTCTCTGTTTTACTGGCTTTCTTTACTTAATATAATGAGGGGCAAGAATCAGCCATCTAGACCATCTTGTTTTGTTAGGGTTATGAACCCACAAACTGCGCTTCTAGACACGTAATGGTGTTAAGGCTGTAGTTAATCTAAATGCATGGAACCCAAATTGTTTAAGAGTCAAATGAGCAGAGCAGAGTCAGTAGGAAATGTTATGACCTTAAAGTACGATATTCCTTAAATTGTCTTAAAAGATCTTCTTTTACTTTAAACTTAAGATTACCCCGTATCCACAATCATAAAAATGCAGAATATGAAGGGAACTTAAGGCTTGTTGTACATGAAATATGGAACTCCAACCTAGTATTTATGACATTATAAATATAGGTCAATATTGTTGGATAATTGTGTATTTTTCTCTTTAAGGTGTTTTAATGCTTTTATTAGCTTAATCATTTTCGTAATTTTTGTTTTTCGGTGGGATAACAAAGGCAGAAACCGTAACTCTTCTGCTTAAAATTGTTCTTATGTTGCATACTTGCAATCTTCATTGTTTTGCAGCCGAATGCTGAAACTGATGACAATATCACTCCTCTGTTATCCGCTGTAGCAGCAGGTTCATTGACATGCATAGAACTGTTGATTCAGGTCATCTAATTTTCTTAGTACTTCGTAGTGCAGCTGTTCACAGAAATGTAGAATCACGTATAATTGTCTTTAATATCCTGTCTATGATTACTTTGCAGCAGATAATTTTGTTACTCCCTGTGTCCCATCTAGAATGCAGCAGGGCTTTACTTTTTTCTCTTAAAAGGAAAAACTTTTGATATTCACTTTTAGGGAAAAAACTACAAAATGACATTGGGGATATTCTGTTAATTTGGTTCATATAGCTTTAAATTGTCAATGTAAAGAGCGACTTTCGTAATAACTGTACAATTAAGAAGAATTAAGGTCTTTATCTAGAGGACACAAGTTGCTTTTCTTTTTATGCAGCTAGTAGCCATGATGATTATTAATCTACACAGGATTCCTGCACCTACATCTTTAAATTGTTTTGACAATGTACTTTTAATTAATAGTTTTTATTTAGAATTTCTCCTAGACTTCTAATTGATCTTCTAACTTTAATATTCATAATATCATTTTTAGCAACACTGTGTGCGTATTCATTAGTATGTTATGTGTATGTGTATTCATTTTTGCTTTCCCATACATGCTGATATGGAACCGCCTGCAGAGCTTTCAAAAAGTAGATTGAGAACAATAGTAATATCGTTAATGGGAGATTTATTCTTGCTGGAGTTTGGTCAGTTTAGGGGTGTTAAAATGCTAGCTGAATTGACCGGATTGGACCAAGGCGAGTCGAACCCTGGCAATCTGTTTAGGCCAAGGAAACTATTGTTTTTTCGGTATGGTTAATTTAAAGCTAATTATACCCCCTCGGTTCATGATCCAGTTCGGTTTATCAGTTTTTTAGTCAAATTTTATAAAATGATTAAAACTTCTCACCTAACCTGCACTGAGTTGGAGTTGATCTGGGTTGCTGAGTTTGTTAACTTTGTTGTCCAAAATGAAGCAAGCAGCACTTGAGCTAGGGGTGCCATAGATCTTAATAGAAGGGGATGAGAGAATTGGTAATTCTTACTTCCAGTCTTTCTTGGAATTCAAAAAGTATAGCAGCATATACAATTTCATACTTGTAGAGTTGTAGTAAAAGATCAGATGTAGTATAATTGCAGAAGAGGAGTTGATGAGCCCTAAAAAGAATTACAATACTCTTTGTTTCTGTCACTTTTGTTCTCTCTAGAGTCTAGAACTCTTCTCACTCACATGTGAAGAGAATACAACACTTTGTGAGTTGTTTCTATCTTTCTTTTCCAGTGGTTTGTGATGTCTTGGTGGATTTAAAATTAGAGGACATGATACGTGAGAGGAAGTTAAGTTCAGTTGGGAGAGGATAGCGAGAAAGTCATCTATGTATAATAATTAAGGAAAAAGATAGCAGGAGGGGCTTAAAAAGCAAGGTGGCCCAGAGACACTTTATAGCCCAAAAAGTATTGAAGAGAGAAAATTCATTAAGCATCCCAAACCGAATTGGACAAAATATGATTTGAACCCGACCAACAAAAACCAAAATTTGAGCCGGGTTCGGTTTCCTCTAGCATTTAAACCCGACGGACTCAACTCAGTTCTGGACCCATAAATAGACGTGCTTGACTGTTGTACATCCCTAGTTCCTTTTATTTAGATTGGTCCTGCAAGTTGGAAAGCCTGGTACTTAATAGAGCATGGAAACTCTTTGTTGTTTGAAGTGTATATTTCCTGAGGAGAGAGTTTCCTGTGCGTAAGCATACCATAATCAATTCTATGTCAAGCTTCTAACAAGTGGAGGTCTTCATGTAGGAACCTACCAAAAATATGTCCTACTTGTTTCATGGCAGCTTAGGGAGATCTTTGTTACCTGCATACATATTTGTACTGTTTTGTACCAATATATTTATATACTCCCTCCGTCCCAAATTAAATGCCCAGTTTTTGACTTTTTAAAGTCAAATTGACTATTTTTAGAATTAATAATTAAGCATATATAAATATTTTTTTAAAATTATAAAAATTGGGGTTAGTAGCAAATTGTATATATTTTGTTTTGGTTATGATCTATTCACCTATATTTCGGCAAAAATGATACAAAAATTAGTTTTAAAAATAGTCAATTTGATTTTAAAAAGTCAAAACTGGGCATTTAATTTGGGATGGAGGTCATAGGATTTATAATATTATATACATATATATATATATATTTTATGTATAGTGATCTAGATTTCTCCTCCTCCCTCCACCCCCACTCCACACACGTTTTCTCCAGTTCGGTACTTGAAATGTAAGACCTTAGCAATAGCAGTATCCTACATTAGGTACTTAAATCAGGTGATGCAGTTCAAAAGCCTTATTCCATTGTTATGAGTGAAATTACGTCAGCCAACCACTTCTATTATTGATAAAATAATAGAAGAAAAATAGCCTCATACTACAGGACTCCTGGCTGTCACCAAGGTTTAGTTGTTTAAGTGCTTTTAGCTTTCATAGTATAACTTTGGCGTTTTTCTTTTTTCACTTAAGAATCACTACATAAGAGACATTCATAAAGTTTTCCTTATGTTTTCGGTTTCCTTTTGGAAAGGCTCTGAAGATTTACTTTATATGAAGTTCATTAACTCTAGTTGAGCTAATTGACTAGTTAAGTGTCCTGAGAAACTTGTAAGTAATAAATAAAGTAGTATCCTTGCTCTTGTTATCGCCTTATATATAGTCATGCATTTTCTGAATACTTATCTATTATCCCTGTTTCTTATATGATCTGTAGAAAGGAATACTCCTTGTTTAGATTTATAATTCCTTAATTTCATCTCAATTATATTGGTTTATATACACAAGTATATTTATGGTAATATCTAATTATAGCCATGTATACACAATAATTATGGGATATGACTAATTATAATTATGGAACCACATCATATCTTCTAACACTCCTCCTCAAGTTGATGTATAGATGTCTCTCGCATACCCAACTTGAAACACAATGGATAAAACATCTTATTACTAAGATCCTTAGTAAGATATCAGCAAGCTGGTTCTCTGTTTTGACAAAAAGTAAGCAAATAAGACCACTAGTTAACTTTTGGGTAAAATGCAAATGTTGCCCCTGAACTTTGGTGTTTTTGGGTATCGAGCCCCTTTTTTTTTGTCAACGCAAATCGAGTCTCTTTCTGTTCGAAAATTTGGATATTGAGCCCCAGGTGTCACATGTGCGTTGACATGCTTACGTGACGTGTACTTTCTAAATTAATTCCCAAAAATAAGTTATTCCAAAGAATTGAACCCAAAACCTCCCATTTGAAATTTTGGTCAAAAGACCACCCAAGTACCACGTCTAACTGTTAAATTATCCTAAAAAATATGTTTTGTACTAAATCAATTTATTATTATTATTATTATTATAACCGTAATAATAATCATAATAATAATAATAACCATAATAATAATATATAATAATAATAGTAATAATAACAATAATAATAAAAATAATAAAAATAATAATAAAAATAATAAAAAATAATAATAATAACTATAATAATAATAATAATAAATAATAATTCTAATTATTTTAAAATTTGAAAATTAATTCTTATTTTTAATTTTGAAAACTAATTATTATGTTTAAACTGCACATTTATTAAGCACATCCCAACTAGCTAATTAACCCACTACGTAATCTAACCAAAGCAACCAGTCAGATTAAATCGTGGGCCTCAACAATCATCACCCAAGCAATCCGACCATAGTAGGATCCCCCCAAAATTAGCGATCACCGGGAGCAGACAATAAAACTTTCCCGGGAGCAGACTTGAGATACCTCATAATTATGTAGATAGTTTTCATGTGATAATGTCGAGGATCATGCATATACTGACTCACTATTCCTACAGCATAAGATATACTACCTCCGTCCCACAATAAATGATTTTTTAGGCTTAACATTTTTTTCCAAAATAAGTGATGTGTTAGAATTCCAATACAATTTTTACAATATTTTTCCATATGTGCCCTTATGCAACCAATGGTATTTATTGCATATTTATTGAGAAGTTGAAAGGTTGAAGAAAAAGAAAGACCAAAAGGCAATAAAAAAAGTCTCAAACAAAACAAAGAAAGTATATTAAGGGTATTTTTGTCATTTTAGCTTGTGTATTGGTATATGTGATTTAAGCTAAAAAACACTTATTATGGGACGGAGGTAGTATCATGTCTACTATGAGAAAGGTATATCAATCGTCCCACCAAACGTTGATATCTTTCTTTATCAACCGTAGGTCCTGTGCCACCTACTAGATGATGATTAACTTCAATAGGAGAATCAGCAGGCTTACATCCCAACATGCCAGTTTCTGTTAAAAGATCAAGTACATATTTTCTTTGAGATAGAAAAATTCCACTGGAAGATCTTGCAACTTCAATAACAAGGAAATACATCAAAGGACCAAATATTTGATCTCAAACTCTTTGGCCAGACTTACTTTGAGATTAACTATCTCTTCTTTATCATCCCCCGTCACCACAATGTCATCAGCATAAACAATAAGAATGGTAGTCTTACCTTTTATCTGTTTGACAAATAAAGTATGATCTGCTCGACTCTGCTTGTACCCAAATTTTATCATCGCTTTGTGGAATCTACCAAATCATGCTCTAAGAGATTGCTTCAAACTATATAAGGCCCTTCGCAGCTTATAAACCTTACCCTTGGTGGAAGATGAAGCAAAACAAGGGGGTATTTCCATGTATACATCCTCCTCCAAGTCACCATGAAGGAACACATTTTTCACATCCAATTGCTGAAGATCCCAGCCGAAGTTTACTGCACATGAGATTATGGTATGAACAGAGTTCATCTTTGCCATAGGAGCAAATGTCTTCTGGTAATCAATCCCATTGGTCTGAGTATACCCTTTTGTAAGTAGCCTGACTTTGAGTTTCTCAGCTATCCCATCTGGCTTCTATTTGACTGTATATACCCATTTGCAACCAACTGATTTTTTCCTGTAAGGAAGAGTAACTAGTTCGTATGTATCATTCTTTTTCAGGGCATTCATCTCTTCTATGATAGCCTGTTTTCAATTCTCATTACTAATCGCTTCTCTGCACCCCTAAGGAATAGATATTGAGAACAAAAAAACAAAGAAGTGGTAGGATGCAAATAATTTATCATAGGTTAAGAAATTAGAGATACGATGTTGAGTACAAAATCTAACCCCTTTTCTAAGAGCAATAGGAAGGTCAGTATCATCAGAAAAACAAGTAGGATTAGAATTCTCACCATTAGCATTATCAAGACTAGGTTCTGAGTAGGGTTGATGTAGTGGTGCAGAAACAGTGATCTTATTCTTCCCTCTTCGAAAATAGGTCCTCAACTCAGGCTTATTCTGTGTAACATATGACTCCTGTAACTGTGACTCTCCCTGTGTAGATGTATGAGAAACAACAGGAGCAGAAGAGGAATTTATAGGATAAGATGGTATAGTAGAACTTGTAATACCAGCCTCAAGAGGAAACTTATACTCATCAATAACATCCTCCCCTTGAGGAGAACGAAAAGAAAAATAAAAAGGTTCCGATTCCCCAAAAGTTATATCCCGAATGACATACTTAGTTTGAAGGAGGATGATAACATTTATAACCCTTTTGGGTTGGAGAATAATCAATGAAAACACACCTAAGAGCTTTGGGATCCAATTTTCCTTGAGTGGGAGATTTATCATGAATATAGCGCGCACAACCAAAAACTTGAGGCGTAGGAGAGGGACTTGTCGTGTTGGAGAAAAGAGATGTGACTTTTGTTCCCAAGAATTTTAGAAGGAAGGCGTTTTATAAGAAATGTAGCAGTCAGAACATCTTCCCATAGAAATTTAGGTGTGTTCCTAGTGAACATAAGAGTGTGGGCTATCTCTAGTAAGTGTTGATTTTACCTTTCCGCCACTCCATTTTGTTATGGAGTTTTGACACATGTGGTTTGAAGAATGATGCCATGCTAAGAGAGATAAGATGTAAAGACATTATTATTACTATATTCACGACCATTATCACTATGGAGAATTTTGACTTTAACATTAAATTGGGTTTGAATCATTTCATTTTTGGAACGCAAAAGATAAATCCAAGTGACACGAGAATGACAATCAATAAAGCTAACAAACCATCTAAAACCAGAACGGGAAACAACCCGAGTTTGCTCAATTCACGTGATTCACACAAAAACTGAGTTTTATTACATTGCTTAACTAAAGATGGAAATAAAGACTAATAATGAAAAAGAAGGATGTCCCAAACGTCGATGCCATTGATGGAGAGAGGTCAGGCTGGAGTCAGAAGTAGAGTGAAGAGTCTGAGTAGAGAACATGTTAGACGAGGGAGCATCTGAAAAATAGAGACCACCAATTGCACTACAACTGCAATCTTTTGTCCCGTCACCAAGCCTTGAAAAACACAATGAATTAGAAAAAAAATTGCTGAACAGTGTGAGATTCAGAAAGACGTTGGATAGATAATAAATTTGCAGTAAATGAAGGAATATAAAGAACAGATGATAATATTAATGGAGTATAAATTACAGAACGACTCCTAGAGATAGAAAAAAGGGAATCATCAGCTAATCGAACCTTGTCTTTTCCAGAGGAAGGCGTGTATAAAATAAAGAGGCTGGAGGATCCTGTCATATGCTCAGAAGCACCTGTGTCTATGATCTAACTAGGGCAAGTTGATGAAACATGAAAAGTACAAGAATGTATACTTGATTGGGCATAATGAGAAGAAGTAGATTTAGAATGAAATTTTCGAAAAGCTGAGATTTCTTCAGAAGTAAGTGCAGTAGTAATTTCTGAAGTATTGGATGCATCAACAAGAAGTGGTGTAGTAGACATATAGGTATGATTCTTTCCCCACAGTAGTCACATTTGCGGGACTCCTCAACAGTTGACTGAATGAAGAAGCCAGGCTTGGGATACGAAGCAACCATCGCTGATCGGTCACCATGATTTAAATTTAGAACCATCACCCGACGTCTACTTTTCTTTTGTTGGACTCTAACATGAGCCTCTCGCAGTGATGGAAAAGGTGTCTGACCAATCAAATGTGATCGAACTTGATCATACTTTATGTTCAAACCAGCCAAGAAATCAACAACTCGATCTTCACTAACAAACTTTTGATAAGCTGCTGCATTTTTCGTACATTTGGCTGAAAAAATTCGATAATGATCAAGCTCCTGCCAAAGAGAATTAATCTCCGCAAAATACTGTGTCACAGTCTTCTCCCCTTTACCCAGCTCACAAATTGTTTCACGAATGAGAATGTCATATGCCTTAGACATATCACTAAAAACAGAGAAAGTTTGAGAGATAGCTTCCTAAAGCTCATAGGTAGTGTTTAAAAACATATAACTACTCCGCATACTCGGTTCCATTGAATTAAAAATCCATGTTTTCACCATGGAATTATCAGATTTCCATTCTTCTTGGGACATACCTGGTTTTTCAGGCATAATAGTTGTTCCATTGATGAAGTGTTGCATACGATTAGACATACGACACACTTGAGACCATGCCAAATAGTTGGTTCCATCCAGATTGAAGGGGCTGAGAACCAATGCTGAATTATGGGTATGACTTCTAACGGCTTGTTGCCCCATACTACTGTTATGAACCCCACTACTAACACTACTTTGTTCCGCCATATAATAGGTAAATACAATATATACCAAGGAGAATAAACTTTTCAAAAGATATGAACTAATTGTACTACACTTTAGAACCAGAATTTATGCCAAAGAAGCGGTGGGAATCTTAGTACTAATAACAGTGCCGATGAATAGTGCCGATGAACAGTGTCGATGAACAGTGTTTTTTTCTGAAAAATAAGGACCGAGCTTTGATACTATGTAGAAAGGAATACTCAGAGTTTAGGTTTATAATTTCTTCTTAATTTCATCTCAATTACATTGGTTTATATACACAAGTATATTAATGGTAATCTCTAAGTACAATTATGTATACACAATAATTATGGATATGACTAACTATAATTATGGAAACCATATCATATCTTCTAACATGATCAAATCAACTCCTTGATTGATCGGCCACTTTCCTGTTAGTATCATTCATAATTATCAAGTACAGAGATCTACCATTTTGTATTTTTGCTAATTGTCTGGATAAAGTTGTATTGGCTGCTAGCTTTATTCTTTATTCCATCAGTTTTCATCTGGCTCTGACTTTTCATCTTCTTATACAGGCAGGTGCTCGTGTAAATGTAACTGCTGGTGGAGCAACCCCTTTGCACATTGCTGCTGATAATGGTAACTCAGAAGTAATCAATTACTTACTAAAAGCTGGAGCTGATCCTAACGTCACTGAGGTGAGGTTTGCAAAACTCGACTATACCTCTTTGAAGCTTTATTTGTTATTTATATGTCACACTTTTCTTATTTGGAATCTTGCTTCTTGATGATTTATTTGGTATACTGCCCGCTTCATGTTAAAAATATGTTTGATTGTGCTTACCTTTGATGTAAATGCACTTATACTCCAGTTTAGTGAATTTTTTTTTATAGTTTATACCCGAAGTTTTATATCTAGGATTCTAGAACTACTTTTGGCATTCTTTTCCACGTAGTAAAGGAGGCAATTGCTGCCCATCGCTTCAGTGTGGCTTCCGTTTCGCCCATGTTCAGTTAATCTTATTTGAAGTACTATGCACCCAATACCCATGATCAACACTAAACTTTGTTGTTACCTCTGAAGGTTTTGTTATTTGGTGGGTTAAATGTATTTTAACCAACTAAACTGAAGTCGTTTTTACATTTGCATCATTGAACTAATTCACTACCTTTCAAATCACTGAACTAACAAATTATTAGAAAACGTTACAAAATCGGTCTAACTTGTTTGACTTTTGACCGAAAAATTACATTACTGCCACATGGAGAGAGAAAGTATACATGTCATACTATTGTGTCCTATTGAGGTGGAAAAGTTATACAATTTTGATGTTACATTATATAAAATTCAAAAAGTTTAAATCTATGAAAGAGAAAAAATATATTAACCCTTCAAACCCCATTATCAAGACCCAAAATCTGGGAATCAATTCAAACCATCTTAACTAACGGAGCTGCCACCACCAGCACCACCGCATAACCAGCACCACCACCAAACCAGCGGAATACCACCACCAGTGGCACCAAACCAAACCAAACCATATTTATATCTATATTAATTTTTTGGAAACTCCCAGTCCCCTTTAAGTAATAGATTCCGAGATTTATTTTAGATCTTTGGTGACTATTTGCCTTAACTTTGCTCCTCTCCATCTTTCTAATTAATTTAAGTTTCAACTTTATTTTTTGATTCCTATTGTTTTACTGCTATTTTGGTTGTTTTCTTTTAGACTTGGTTATTGATAGAATTTCTTTGCACAATGTTTTCAAAATTGTTGAGATCGTGGTGGTGGTCGGTGATGATGGTGTTGGAGTGGAGGGTTGGAGTTGGAATGGTGGTGTTGGTGGTGATGGGTAGAGGAAGAATTAAATAAAATATAGAAAGAAAATTAAACTAAAAAAATAATCTTAAAACTTCGTTTAATTTACTATAATTAATGGGTTAAATTTTGAATGGTTAATATAAATTTTAATGGGTTTAATTTTTGATGAGTTTATTTTAAATTTGTAATGGATTTAATTTAACTTTTAACGGGCTTAATTTTAAATCGGTTTAATAATTAAACTAATATTTCCAACTCTGCACTCCTTATCGGGTAAAATGCAAATGTGACCACTAAACTTTAGGTGTTTTTGGGTATTGATCTCCTTTCTTTTGGTCAACGCAAATCGAGCTCCTTTCTATTCAAAAATTTGGATATTGAGCCCCCAGGTGCCACATGTGCGTTGACCTGCCTACGTGGCACCGCTGACGTGTATTTTTGACAAATTAATTGTCAAAAACACGGTTCTTCCCAAGATTCGAACCCAAAACCTCAAGTTTGAAAATTTGGCAATGAGACCACTCCAACACTACAAGCTAAATGTTAACTTATCCAAATATTTCCACAATAGAATATTAAAAGACAAATATACTCATGTTAATTTAAAATATCTCTATGGATTTTAACCTTTTCTTTTCATATCGTTAAAATCTAGGGTTTGCTAAATTCAGAGTAAAAACAGATCACGACAAAACAGATCTTCAAGTAATCAGAAGGCACCTTTGATTGCCGATCAAACAGCAATCACGGCCAAATCGAGTTTGGCCATGCCAACACCTTTGAACAATGAAGAAGCAACATGTTGAAATGAATAAAGGAAACACAACTTATAGAATCCAGATTCCGACAAGAGCTACCAGATGTTCCGGCGAAATAGAAATAAACACCCCCAATCAGATAATCAAATAATAGCATTAAGATAATAAAAAGGGTTCAAAACGAGCGGCTTTCGCTGCACTCACGCGACCCAAAAAGAGCGGCTTCGCTGCGAGCGGTGGTTCAGGTTCTGTTCTTCGAACAGCTTTAACTCCGTCACGCGATCGCCGGAACTCTTTTCGTCGCTGATATGGGTCCGGCCGATGCGGGAAGGCTGACGAATGTTCCACATGAGGAAGAAGGGGAGGTAGTTGGGGGAGCACGTGAGGATAGGGACATCACTTGATTAAATCTTCAAATCTTGTAATTTGTGTAGCGGAGGAAGGGTAGATCTAATTCTGCTATTAATCCGTGAACCAAATCCAACCAAATCATATTACCTGCAAATAGTTATTTTTTTTATAAAAAAAAATTATATACTAAAATTGGTTTTTGTTTTGAATTGATGTTTTGTTTAAGAAAAAGAGATGTTTTATATTTTTTAAAGGTGTTTTGTATTTTTTTAGTTGGTCTTTTTTTCTTTTAATTTAATTGATGTTTTGTATTTTTCATGATAGTATATGTTATTTTATTTTTATTTTTTATGTATTTATTTATTATAAATATCTGCCTTAGATGAAATTTTACTTGTTTTGCAAAAAAAAACAAACAATAATTTGGGGTAAAAGAATTGTTTTGTTATAAAGGTTAATCCTTGATTAAAATTAATAGCTAGGCCCGTGGTGCTCGGGTAGTCTTATGACCAAGATTTCAAATTGGGGGTTTTGAGTTCGAATCTTGGGCATGACAAGTTTTTTGGCAAATAATTAAAACACATCCACGTCAGCCCGCTGGCGTGGTAAATTAATTGGAAAATGTTTACGTCAGAGATGCCACGTAGGCGCCACGTGACAGGCCAGCAGGTCAACGCTAATGTGGTATCTGGGGGCTCAATATCCAAATTTTCGAACAGAAAGGGGCTCGATTTGCGTTGATCAAAAGAAAGGAGTTCAATACTCAAAAACACCTAAAGTTTAGGGGCAACATTTGCATTTTACCCCTCCTTATGAGCAGACCACCTGGAACCACATATTTTCGGTGAAGTTTTTAACGGACTAAACAGTTTTCTCAGTTTTTGTAATTATTTATTAGTCCAATGAGTCGACTGGTTGAGAAAGTGGTTTGATGATGTAAATGTAAAAATGGCCTCATTTCATTAGGCAAAAGTGCATTTAAGCCATATTTTGGTTATATGAGAGAGTCTAGTTCTGGTATTTCATTATGACATGTAAAAATTGATGTAGTTACTGTTGAAACTGAGAATAGGTTATTTCATTGAATTAAATTCTTTCTATTACATAGGTTGATATATACACAAGTATCCTAATTACAGTTGTGACGCCTCCAAATCCGGGTTCCCTAACCTCAGGTTTGGTGCTCACGATCCATCATACATATCACATCGAACTACCTATTTATTTATGAAATATATCATTCATATCATTACTTAATATAACTTGTAATAATATCTTAGGTTAACTAACCTTGACATAACTTACATACCCTTAGCTATTCAAAAGGTTTACATAATTAATTTACATAATGTAGCATAATAATTAAGAGTCAATAATAACTACTCCGGAGCTTTGCCTTTGTCCCTGTTAGAACCTTCTGCTACCTTAGCCTTAGCTGAAATGTTTTATTTAAGCAAGGGTGAGTAACGAGTTTGCTCAGCAAGTTAATGTATACAATAAAGGATATATATCATAAATAGAAGAGTCTACCTTCTATAGAACTTCAACAATAATAAAAGGATTTCGAAGTGGCTGAATAATAAATCATTTTCAATAACAAGACTTTCTTAAATTTCATGTTGAATAACATATCAAGGATGAAAGAGTAAAATTCTTTCAAAGATTCAATAATATTCAATTGATTAAGAAGTTTAATAATACTGCAACAATATTCAATAAAGCGGGATATTTCCAGATTTCATGCTGAGTGATCACAAATGGATCATGAACTAATAGAGGAATCATTAGTTATTAAAACTAAATTACCTCAAAGATATATGTTAGTTATAAAAACTAAACTATACTCCTCTGCAAGTACCTGAAGCGGCCAACTCCTTTGTACCTTATATTATGCATAATACTCAATAATAGCGCATGGGTCGTTTTACGACAATAAAGTGTGTTCATCTCAGTCTAACATCATGAGTCCGTACCACAACAATATGGTTTGGATTGCTTTCAAAAAAATACTATGATTTCAACATATAATATCAATATTGATCTAGCCGAAATCAATGGCTTAGAGATTCCAATAATAAATCAGTTCATAATTAATAGAACGTTTAATACTTTAACAAATATTAGTCTCGCCCAAAACAAATAGCTGAGACATAGCTCGTAAATAGTGCAAATAATAGAACATGAATCAATTGTACTATGTGCGAATAACAATAATTATTATGGATGTGAATAACTAACAATAATTATTCACTAATCACACTTTGAAATTAATAACTCAAGTTGAGTTGGGAAACTTGCAATAAATGCGAATATTGAATAATAATCTTAGATGTGGAATAATCAACAATAATTATCCACTATCATGCTTGAAAAGTAACAACTCGAGTTTGAGTTAGGGAACTTGCCTGATTCGTTGACTACTGCTACACAATTTAAGTTAACTTTTTTTGTAAGACCTATCATTAATAAGATCGATCTCTCAATTAGCATCACATATCTTACCTATAGTAATTTATCTAATATGTAATCACATAATCAAACATTATATAACACCATATGTATTTACAAGTCTAAACCTAGCACACATCGAGTCTTTAATAGTATTCAATATATTATACTGAGTAGTTTCCCACAAACAACCAACAAATTAGTTTCCGTCTCGTCTACACTGTTGTTCACAACGAGTTAGATCGGTTGCTAATTCGTATATACCTCCACTCCTTAAAGGAATCGTTTAGCCCAGATACTATATATCAACCATTAAAGAGTACGACTGTACTACTTTAGATTTAACACTTGCTCGTTTATTTTATAAGTTCTTATTATAACTAAGTAAACTGTTTACAAATTCAGCAAATCGAATTCATCAATTCAGTAAGCCGAATTCAAACTGTATTTCCTTTTCTAACATATTCAATTTCCAATCCAGTAATCTGGATTGACCAATCCAACAAGCATATTGCATGTCCAATCATACTATATGTTGACGTCGGAAAAAAATCCGCAGGTCCGGTCACAACCCGGATATTTCTCTCTTCCTAAGTTATCTATACCCTCACTCTTTTTATTGCAAAAAATGTTTTGAAGGATTTTTTAGGAAAAGGCCAACATGTATCATGTCGACGATTTGAACGTTTTACAGAGTCGCCAGTTGGTAGATTTGAAATGGTTGTACCAACTCAACCGAGTTTTGTTTGAAAGATGCCCAATTGTTGGACACTGTCGAAACTTGATCTTTGAAAACAAAGTTTGAGTTCGGGTGCTTGGTTAAGTGTGGGGAAGGTGTTAGACACTCCACAACTCCACCCCACAACTCCCGCGTAAACACGGTACCGCATCTTTTTAATATTTTCCTTAAAAACTAAAGTGTGTGAGAATGCTGTTTGAAAATTGGGCCTATGTTTGATTGAAAGCATGTCTATGCATCGTTGAACTTATATACCAAGGGTTTGATTTGATTTGCAAAAAGTATTTGATTTGATTTGCAAAAGCGTTTGATTTGATTTGCAAAAGCTTCTTTTTTCGAAAAGATTATTAAATGATGTTTTGAAAGAATTTTATCAAACCCCTATGCTAACATAGGAATTGAAGCATATTGATACTTTAGTTTTATCTTTTCAGTCTCAAGGCATAATTTGAATGGTGATTGTCGGGCTGTGAAGCATCCTCGACCACAACATATATACAAATGTCGGTTTCCTCATGGGCATGATAGCCATCGGAGGGACTTTGACACGACAAACCATTATTCTCATTATTTTGAGACCTTAAATCCGGATAATAGTTTTAAGGTTTTTTGTATGTACATTTTACAAAAAAACTGGCAGGGTACATTTGTAAAGTGGAGTTTGTCCATCGTGGGAATCAGATTCTGATTAGTTTGATCATAAATCCTACGATTCCTAGGCTCACATAGGGATGCCAATAAACCTGTACAGCTCAAATTTATACAGAAATATATTCAAATATCGCCAGAACTAATAATTCGTCAGTAAATTCTGGTTCGCACCTGGCCGAAGCATCTCGTTCCCACTAGATAACGATCTAAGGGCCGCGAGGTTGCTTTTACAACTGAAACTAGAAAAATGCTAGATTTAAATAAATCTCAGCCATTCTAGCTTTCCGGTTCCGTCTGTACCGATTTTGAACCGTTTGAAAGCTAGAGTTGGCGAGATTTAAATAAATCTAGTTCGCTCGCAGATATGTCAGTGCCGATTCATATAAAATGAATATTTAAAGCAACAATTTAATAAAAACGAGTGAAGCAACATATATACAATTATATATACGAAAGCTGTAAAGGGCGATGAGTTTTCACACCGGTGCCTAGACTGGAATTGAAATATATATATATATATATATATATATATATATTTATAAAAGCTGTATAAAAGCCACGGAATGATCTAGGATGAACAGAATTGAAATATGTATAGAAAAATAGTAAAAAGGGCGATGTGTTTTCACGCCGGGACCCGGACTGAAATGTAAATGTACAGAAATGTAGTCAACCAAGACTGGGAAGATAACCCAGTGTGGTGAAGGTTGCTTATATATGCATAAATATATATAAAAACAATAAAAAGGCTACAGAATGATCTAGGCCAAACTGGAATGTAAATGTACAGAAAAGTAGTTAACCAAGACTGGGAAGATAACCCAGTGCGGTGAATGTTGCTTATATATGCATAAATATATATAAAAACAGTAAAAAGGCCACAGAATGATCCAGGCCGAACTGAAATATATATATATATATATATATATATAGACAGAAAATTAGTCAACCAAGACTGGGAAGATAACCCAGTGTGGTGAAGGTTGCTTATATATGCATATTATATATAAAAGAAGTAAACTACCGCGGATTTGACATCCGGGCTTGGCAGAATTGAAAAATTAGTATATATACAGTTAAATATATATAAAAAAAAGCCAAACTCGGACTGGGATGATAACCCAGTCCGGCGAAGTTGCGAGTAACGAAGGTGCAAGTATATAAAAGTTGCTAGAAGCGACGGATCGTCAATCCAAGTTGTAGAAATACCAGAAAATGCGTTTATGTACAAAAATGTACCAAAAGTTAACAAAAAGGGCCACGAGTTCTGGGCATATTTAGAAAACGAAATGTAACGTGCAAGTGTATAAAAGTGCGAAGTAGTATGACTTGTTGATCGTAAAAATACTCACAATGGACTGCTACACGGGGTTTTTGGCAAATCGTAAGCTTTAAACGTCCGAACCTACCGGTTATTTTCTGATATGTGGTAGTATGTAGGTATATCTAGGTGTTAGAGTGAAAAAATTTGGGTTTGGAAGACAAGAAAATAAACAGAAAACCAAACGGGCAGGGGTTCGGAGCGTTTCTGAATTATGAAATGAGCTGGGGGTCACCTCATATATATAGACCAGAGAGACTCCACTCTACCTGCGGCAGCCGCAGGTAGAGGTGCTGCTCCACGTGGCGTGGGCCCCGCGGTAGGTTTCGTAGTCTCGAAGTACGTGCATTCCAAGCAACTCCGAGTTTGAAGTCGAAACTTTCTAACTTTTGATCGGAACGTCCGTTTGAGGCGTGCTGTATCTTTCGGGAAAGCCCTCGTCGAGAGTGTCACAGTGACATGAGATAAAACATTTTTTGGGTCCAAGAAGACAAGTTCATAACCAGGTCTTTGATTTTTCGCAGTTTGTCCGTTGAGTTGTCTTGCCCTGTTTGCACTCGTGATCATTGTTATAGTTCGTTCTGACCTTGGTGGCATCAATTCGGTTTGAGTTTGACCGAATCAGCTTAGAGTTGGTACAATGACCGTTTTGCCCCTCCCGGGGTTGCCTTTAGTGTCGGCATGTCCTTTGGTTGACTTCCTGGGGCTGTTTCCATGACTTGGATCCCATTCGAGTCTGTTTGTCCTTAGTGTTGTCTCTGAGGTTGACTTGGTCGCTCCAGGTTTTCCTCTGGAGATGTTGTGAGGCTTCAGGTTTGTACCTGAAGTTGACCTGACTTCCCGGGTTGAGACCGGGGCTGTTCTGTACTTCTCGGGTTGAAACCATGGCTGACTTGTACCTCTCGGGTTGAGACCAGGGCTGACCTGTAATTCCCAGGTTGACACCGGGGTTGACCTGTACTTCCTGGGTTGAGACCGGGGCTGACCTGTACCTCCCGGGTTGAGACCGGGGCTGACCTGTACTTTCCGGGTTGAGACCGGGGCTGATTTGATGGCCCGGTATTGAGACCGGGGATGACCTGATTACCCGGTATTGAGATCGGGGTTGATTTGATGGCCCGGTATTGAGATCGGGGTTGATTTGATGGCCCGATATTGAGACCGGGGTTGAGTTGATGGCCCGGTATTGAGACCGGGGTTGAGTTGATGGCCCGGTATTGAGACCGGGGTTGAACTTCTTGCCCGATATTGAGACGGGTGTTGATTTGATTGCCCGAAATTTAGACCGGGGTTGATTTGATGGCCTGATATTAAGATCGGGGTTGATTTGATGGCCCGGTATTGAGACCGGGGTTGAACTGATTGTCCGGTATTGAGACCGGGGTTGATTTGATGGCCCGGTATTGAGACCGAGGTTAAACTGATTGCCCGGTATTGAGACTGGGGTTGAACTGATGACCCGGTATTGAGGCCGGGGTTGAATTGATGGCCCGGTATTAAGATCGGGGTTGATTTGATGGCCCGGTATTGAGACCGTGGTTGAACTGATGGCCCGGTATTGAGACCGAGGTTGAACTGATGGCCCGATATTGAGATCGGGGTTGATTTGATGGCCTGGTATTGAGATCGGAGTTCATTTGATGGCCCGGTATTGAGATCGGGGTTGATTTGATGGCTCGGTATTGAGACCGGGGTTGATTTGATAGCCCGGTATTGACACCGGGGTTGAACTGATGGCCCGGTATTTAGACCGGGGTTGATTTCATGGCCCGGTATTGAGACCGGGGTTGAATTGATGACCCGGTATTGAGACTGGGGTTAAACTGATGACCCGGTATTGAGACCGGAGTTGAACTGATACGACAGTCTTGCCCTCCTACAGTGTTAGTAATAGGGAAATAAAATTTCGAGTGTCTACACTATATACATAATATAGTCCATGACATGTCTAATTCAACAAACTACATTTAAAGTAACTTTATTTCTTTTAAACATTTATTAAACAATTTATTTTAATTGTTTACACTTTACTAATTAACTCATTTAATCTTTTTAAAAGGTCATGCACCTAATATCTTATCACAAATGACCAAAAACCCCATCAAAAATATGCATAAACCATATCTAGGGTTTTCAAGTCATAACATCCTATTTTCCATAATCTTAACATTACATAACATATTTAATTCATTAATTCATAACTAGATCATTTCCATGAAAAATACCAAATCATTTTATTATTTTTTTATCTTTTGGCTACACATATAGACATATATTCCATACATAAAAATAATTTTTCTGGAATTTTTCAATTTCCTTTAGTATTTTTCAAAAGTCCGTTTTTAGTTTGTAACTTAAGAAATTAGCTATATCATGCTCAACTCCAACAATTCTCAACTCTTGAAAAAATCTTACACGTATTAACATGAACTTCCAGTATAAATTTCGTGGTCATCGGAGTTATAGAACTCCAGTTATAGCGGTTTTTGTCGGATAAATCCAAATATTGAAATGACCATAACTCGGTCGATTTAAGTCGGAATAAGGTCATTTTTGGACTTGAGATACTTTATATTATATATTTTCATGTCCCAAAAGGTTTGAATTTTATTTCATTAATTAAGTTGCCGAAACTGCCCCTGGCAGGTTTGGGCATATTGCTTTTTGTCATTTTTCAGCTTTTGCCTACTTTGTTAAAAACAGTCCACACGAAAATTTACAACTCATTTTACAGTAATTCCACTTGGAAATGTTAGAAGACTCATAGATTTAACTCTAGGACTTGACCACACTCAAATTCAAAATAGAATGAGAGATATAGTCATTTGAATTTCATATTTTGTTTTCTCAAAAATATGATTTTCAATCCTTTGTGATTTCTAAGAAAACTTCCATGTTCTCACACATTAACCAACATAATCTATCATAATACATACTAATACCTCTTATACTCATGGATCTACCATGATCCATGATTTATTTCATCAAACATTCACCAAGCACCAGATTAAACACAATCAATACTAAGAAAATTTAGGGTTTTTTAACTTTTTGAAAAACTTAGTTTTCTTTTCTTACTTTAGATCCTCAAAAGGGTTAGATCTAAACATATAACACTTCTAAACACATAGATCTAAAGTTTTAAACCTCAGATCATAACTTAAAAAATCAAATCAAACTAAAAGGAATTAAACTATATTAAGTAGAAACCTTTTATACTTTAGCTTGTTTTCCTTCACTCTTCTTCCTAATTTTGGTTAAGGAACTTTGAAAACACCAAATACTCTCCCTCTCTCTCTCCCTATGGTGGCCGAAATATCTCCACTCTCTTTCTCTCTCTCTCTCTTTCTTTCTCTTGGTTGCTTTGTTTTGTTTGCTAATGAGGAAAGAGAAATGAAAAAGATGGAAGATATATTTTTGTTTGTAAAAGAAATGTATAGATATATTATGTATATTTATATATTTTCACCACACTCTTGATCCTCTCTCTTCAATCACAAAAAATGTTGCTTGCAAGCTAAAGCTTGCTTGTAACTTTGGTTAAAGTATTGGTAAAATAGGAATTGGACACCTAAGGAGGTTAGGTGGGAGTTAGTAAATAAAATGATGAGTTCACATGCTCTCCTTTCTCTTCCTCCTTGTCTTAGCCGAAATTACCCCTCCTTGCCTCATATTTGATTTATTTTTATGCCTTATTTTGCTTTACTAAATGTCCAAAAAGTCCTTCCTTAATTGGGCTAAAAGTTGGGCCAATTCCTTAATGTTTTGGGCTTGCAAATTATCTCTTTGGGCCATGGAAATAACATAGTTCCATACTTTTAATTTTTATCTTACCCTAATCATTTAATTAGGGCACTCATTTGTAATTTAATTCCTTACTCATGTATCTTTAAATTTCATAACCCAATTAGACTTGCTTTAGTTAGGTTATAAAATTAATTAATTGAGATGTATAAAATAAATCTCTTAGGGTTGGTATATATATTTTAAATACTAACATTCTCCCATATTATAATCCCTTAGGTCATTTAATTACCATACCTAATATATGTATTAGGTTACATAACTTTATTTTTAATTCTCTTTATATACAAAATAAATGTATACACATTATATAATGTATATTTATTCAATCATGTACATAATCCAAATAAGTCAAAACATATTCCACTAGTGTATTAATTTAATAGCCCTAATTGGCTTAACAAGTTATGACCACTCACATAATCACTATATATAATTCATATCAATAATTAATTACTTAAATATTGTAAATCTTTTTAATTTATCATTCAAGGTTAACATTCAAGCTATGTTAATTTTTAACATAACTTATCTTATTCTTCCTTAATCAAAATGATTAAGTATTCATCTTCGTTAATAAATAAATTAACTATCTAACTTAATTCACATATTCATTTATATGGTTCAAGTACTTTCTAAAAAAAAAATTTATTCGTAAAAATTACCCATAATCATGTAAAATTCTCGGTCTTTACATTCTCCCCTCCTTATAAGGATTCCGTCCCCGGAATCACTATTACCTTTCACTCAAATTATGTATATCCTTAGACACTCGTTTATTAATCCATCAATTTTTATTGAATTACTCTCGTATTTATTATTTTATTTATTCTTTCCTATCCCAATTCAGGGCGAAAAATCTGTGCTTAATTCAAGTCTCATTTAACTTAGCATAACTCATATTTACCTGTTGTATTTAGGTATCAACATCATATTCACAATGGTATTCCTTTAATATATTAAGCAACTTGTGCTTTCTCTTACTCTACTTTGGAACCTCTAAAGGTTACCATAGACCACATGGGTATACTCGTGTTCCAATAACTTTTTAAAGTTATCATCAATTCCTTCATTTCTATATACGCGATACCAACCTATAACTCATATATCAACGTTTGACTTGGACCCGTAAAGGAATAATACCTCGCAGTGATATCTATCAAATAATACGTGCGCAATTATATTACTAATCGAAATTTTACCTGACACTACTTCCTTCGAAGCGACTGCATCCTGAATTGTCATGTTAAACGTGTGTACCGTTGGACTTCCTGGCTGAGCTGGTTCTTTGATCGTCAGCATCCCACTGCTGTTTCCTCTATTGTTGCTTCCTCTCTCTGCATTCTTCTTTGTACAGTTACGAATTTGATGATCGGCGATCCACTCGAAAAACAACCTTGTATCTTCTTTGGATTAGGACAATTGGGAGAGATGTGTCCCTCTTGTCTACAGTTAAAACACACTCCTTTTCCTTTCAAACATATTCCTTGATGATTCTTACCGCAAACTGCACACAGCTCACCTCTTTTCCTACAATCTCCTGACTTGTTTCCTGATTGGGAATTGTTCTTCCACTTTCGCTTATTGGGGTTACTTCCTCCACTGTTACCTCCTTCATTCGTCTTTTTCTTCTTCTCCTGATGATACCTTGGCATGGCTTCACTTCCTCCCTCGGCAATGATCGCCTTTTCCAATAGAGTCGAAAATGAATCAATTCGCTGTATATCTATCTTGTTGAATATCGATGGTTTCAATCCGTTCTTAAAACGTTGCGCCTTGAGTTCCTCGGTGTCCACTTGATGTGGAGCGAACCTAGCTAGCTCGTTGAACTTGACGAAGTACTCCGACACTGACATGTTCTCCTGCTTCAGATTTAAAAATTGTACTTCCATATTTTTCTTCATACTTCCCTTCCTAGGTGGCATTATATGGTTAAACAAAATCTATTATTACTTCGAGTTTCATTATATGTTATATCTTCTAAGTGTTTTAAAATATAACATGTGATGTAAACTCTGACAATCATAACGTTAGATTAACTAATTCCACTTGCTGAATTATTCAAATTCAGATTGCTGAGTTAAAACATTCAACTTGCTAAATTAACAAATTATCAATTAGACAGCTTACTATCGTTATTCTCAAAATTATTTACTTATTCAAACATATAATCATATCACTGCATTCATATTCATTTAAGTAGCACTTAGTACTTTTCATCATACAGTGCATGTTGCTACAAACATTTACTTCCCTTTTGTGACATAAGTCGGGATTCATTACTACAACTTTATACAAAAAGTTGAGACCTACAAAAGTTATCTTGATATTCATACAAAAGCGAGGATTACACTCATATAAGTATATATATTTATATATACCTACTCATCGTCTACAATACTATATTCCTAACATATTATCTTACTTCAAAAGGTTCTACCTCTCATACTTAATCTTTCTTTCGTCCACTTCCTTCATCTGTTATTTTCTTAGGACAATTCTTAAACCTATGACCCATTCCACCACATGAAAAACATCCTCCTTTCCTTGACTTAGGACAATTTGGTAAAATATGTCCTCCTTGTCCGCAATTATAACACATGCTTACCCTTCATACATTTCCCCAAATGGTTCTTTCCACACTTGCCACATGCTTGTTTCTTCTTTGAATGTGAATTCCCTGAGTTGTCACTATCGTTGTTCCTTTTTCTTTTATTACCCTTCTTTTTCTTACTTACATCTTCAGACGATACACTGCACTCAACCCTCTTTCTGTCGACTTGTGCCTTCAGATTATTTCGTTCTTCTGTCATCTCGCGCAATGCCCTTTCCATCTTCCATAATTCTTCTAGGATAAAGACCTTAGTCCTTAGTTCTTGAACTTCCGCAAATACTTGACCTTCTTTGATTACTACTCCGCCTTTTTCTCCATCTTTGATTTTTGTTTTTGGCTCCACCTTAGTTTCTTTGGAATCTACTTCTTCCTCTTCATTCAGCTCCGTCTCGGGGTATTCGTCATGATCGCTTCCTAGATTTACCATAGGTTCGTCTTTTAAAATTTCTTCAACTGACTCACTCTGAGCTGGCACTTCGGCTAATGGCATTGGTGCAGCTGCTAACACCTCCGTAACCATCTCATCATCTCCTGACATCCTACAATCATTTTTGAATAACTTAATTAGTACATCACCATTAAACACAATCCCTCAACACTAAGTGTCCACATATCTTACTATTGACAAATTTCCTTAATCCATCACTTAGAACTCTAAATGAGTTTTCTCAATCCTTCTTATGGTTTTATTCCTAAGGCATTTTTCTCACCTAAGGTTTATAACCTACAACTTTGATGCCAACTTGTGACGCCCTCAAATTCGGGTTCCCTAACCTCAGGTTTGGTGCTCACGATCCATCATACATATCACATCTAACTACCCATTCATTTATGAAATATATCATTCATATCATTACTTAATACAACTTATAATAATATCTCAAGTTAACTAACCTTGACATAACATACATACCCTTAGCTATTCAAAAGGTTTAAATAATTAATTTACATAATGTAACATAATAATTAAGAGTCAATAATAACTACTCCGGAGCTTTGCCTTTGTCCCTGTTAGAACCTTCTGCTACCTCAGCCTTAGCTGAAATGTTTTATTTAAGCAAGGTGAGCAACGAGTTTGCTCAGCAAGTTAAAGTATACAATAAAGGATATATATCATGAATAGAAGAGTCTAGCTTCTATAGAACTTCAACAATAATCAAAGGATTTCGAAGTAGCTGAATAATAAATCATTTTCAATAACAAGACTTTCTTAAATTTCATGCTGAATAACATATCAAGGATGAAAGAGTAAAATACTTTCAAAGATTCAATAATATTCAATTGATTAAGAAGTTTAACAATACTGCAACAATATTTAATAAAGTAGGATATTTCCAGTTTTCATGCTGAGTGTTCACAAATAGATCATTAACTAATAGAGGAATCATTAGTTATTAAAACTAAATTACGTCAAGGATATAAATTAGTTATAAAAACTAAACTATACTCCTCTGCAAGTACCTGAAGCGGCCAACTCATTTGTACCTTATATTATGCATAATACTCGATAATAGTTCATGAGTCGTTTTACGACAATCAATGTTCTAAAAGGCGCTAGGCGGGAGGCGGGCGGCCAGGGGGGCCTAGGCGGGATTTTTTATTTTAAGCCAATTTTAATATTTTATCTTATATTTATCCAAACAAAACAATAATATAGAGCAAAACTAATCTATAATAAAGATAATAAAGGCATTTACTTAAAGTTCAAACACATCCATATTGTCAATGTCAAAGTTCAAACACATCCATGCAATTGTTCAAAGTTCAAACATATCTTTAACGTATTAGTTTTATTCATAAACAAGATTGCTATTAAATAATAAAATTTAAAATTTCAAGAATTCATTTCAATATTAATACTTAAGAAACTAAATATAAATTTAAGAATTATATTGAATTAAACTAAATATTACAAATGTATCATCATTTATAAAATTTGAAGTTGATACAAGCTCAAAAAATTACAACTATAATAAAATTATCCATTTTTACTTGATATTGTTCACTTTTTGTTGTGATTTGATATGCTACAAACTGCATTATGAATATGGTAAATCATTAGAAAAATAAATATATCAAGATCTGGTTTGGGTAGTTATTAAAATAAAAAAAACCTCTCGGCTTAGGCCCTGCCTAATTTCCTGAATGAATTTTTTTGACGCTTTAGGCCTAGGCGAGATGCTAGGGGAGCCTAGTGCCTACGCCAGGCGCCAAGAGGGGGCCTAGCGCCTAGGCGGGGCGCCATGGGGGGGCCTAGCGGGGATTTTTAGAACACTGACGACAATAAAGTTTGTTCATCTCAGTCTTACATCATGAGTCCGTACCACAACAATATGGTTTGGATTGCTTTCAAAAAAATACTATAATTTCAACATATAATATCAATATTGATTTAGCCGAAATCAATGGCTTAGATCTTCCAATAATAAATCAGTTCATAATCGATAGAACGTTTAATACTTTAACAAATATTAGTCTCGCCCAAAACAAATAGCTGAGACATAGCTCGTAAATAGTTCAAATAATAGAACATGAATCTTTGCACTATGTGCGAATAACAATAATTATTATGGATGTGAATAACTAACAATAATTATTCACTAATCACACTTTTAAATTAATAACTCAAGTTGAGTTAGAAAACTTGTAATAAATGCGAATATTCAAAAATAATCTTAGATGTGGAATAATCAACAATAATTATCCATAACCATGCTTGAAAAGTAACAACTCGAGTTTGAGTTAGGGAACTTGCCTGATTCGTTGACTACTGCTACGCAATTTAAGTTAATTTTTTTTGTAAGACCTATCATTAATAAGATCGATCTCTCAATTTGCATCACATATCTTACCTATAGTAATTTATCTAACATGTAATCATATAATCAAACATTAGATAACACCATACGTATTCACAAGTCTAAACCTAGCACACATCGAGTCTTTAATAGTATTCAATATAATATATTGAGTGGTTTCCCAGAACAACCAACAAATTAGTTTCGGTCTCGTCTACACTGTTGTTCACAACGAGTTAGATCGGTTGCTAATTCGTATATACCTCCGCTCCCTGAAGGAATCGTTTAGCCAAGATACAATATATCAACCATTAAAGAGTACGACTGTACTACTTTAGATTTAACACTTACTCGTTTATTTTATAAGATCTTATTATAACTCGGTAAACTGTTTAAGAATTCAACAAACCGAATTCATCAATTCAGCAAGCCGAATCTAAACTGTATTCCCTTTCCTAACATATTCAATTTCCAAGCTAGCAACCTGGATTTACCAATCCAGCAAGTTGGATTACCCTTTTTAGTATATTGCATATCCAATCATACTATATACATAATATAGTCCATGACATGTCTAATTCAACAAACTATATTTAAAGTAACTTTATTTCTTTTAAACATTTATTAAACAATTTATTTTAATTGTTTACACTTTACTAATTTAATCTTTTTAAAAGGCCATACACCTAATATCTTATCACAAATAACGAAAACCCCCATCAAAAATATGCATAAACCATATTTAGGGTTTTCAAGTCATAACATCCTATTTTTCATATTCTTAACATTACATAACATATTTAATTCATTAATTCATAACTAGATCATTTCCATGAAAAATACCAAATCATCTTATTATTTTTTTTATCTTTTGGCTACACATACATATATTCCATACATAAAAATAATTTTTCTGGAATTTTTCAATTTCCTTTAGTATTTTTCAAAAGTCCGTTTTTAGTTTGTAACTTAAAAAAATTAGCTATATCATGCTCAACTCCAACAATTCTGAACTCTTGGCAAAATCTTACACGTATTAACATGAACTTCTAGTTTAAATTTCGTGGTCATCGGAGTTATAGAACTCTAGTTATAACGGTTTTTGTCGGATAAATTCAAATATTGAAATGACCATAACTCGGTCGATTTAAGTCGGAATATGCTCATTTTTGGACCTAAGATACTTTATATTATATATTTTCATGTCCCAAGAGGTTTGAATTTTATTTCATTAATTAAGTTGCCGAAACTGCCCCAGGCAGTTTTGGGCAGATTGCTTTTTGTCATTTTCAGCTTTTGCCTACTTTTTTAAAAAGTCCATACGAAAATCTACAACACATTTTTCAGTAATTCCACTTGGAAATGTTAGAAGACTCGTAGATCTAACTCTAGGACTTGACTATACTCAAAAATTCGAAATAGAATGAGAGATATGGTCCTTTGAATTTCATATTTCGTTTTCTCAAAAATCTGATTTTCAATCCTTTGTGATTTTTAAGAAAACTTCTATGTTCTCACATTAACCAACATAACCCATCATAATACATACTAATACCTCTTATACTCATGGATCTACCATGATCCATGATCTATTTCATCAAACATTCACCAAGCACTAGATTAAACACAATCAATGCTAATAAAAATTAGGGTTTTCTAACTTTTTGAAAAACCTAGTTTCCATTTCTTACTTTAGATCCAACTTTTGACCCTCAAAAGGGTTAGATCTAAACATATAACACTTATAAACGCATAGATCTAAAGTTTTAAACCTCAAGATCATAACTTCAAAAATCAAATCAAACAAAAAGTAATTAAACTATATTAAGTAGAAACCTTTTATACCTTAGCTTGTTTTCCTTCACTCTTCTTCCTAATTTTGGTTAAGGAACTTTGAAAACACCAAATACTCTCCCTCTCTCTCTCCCTATGGTTGCCAAAATATCTTCACTCTCTCTCTTGGTTGCTTTGTTTTGTTTGCTAATGAGGAAAGAGAAATGAAAGAGATGGAAGATATATTTTTGTTTGTAAAAGAAATGTATAGATATATTATGTATATCTATATATTTTCACCACACTCTTGCTCTCTCTTCAATCACTAAAATGTTTCTTGCAAGCTAAAACTTGCTTGTCACTTTGGTTAAAGTGTTGGTAAAATAAGAATTGGACACCTAAGGAGGTTAGGTGGGAGTTGGTAAATAAAATGATGAGTTCACATGCTCTCCTTTCTCTTCCTCCTTGTCTTAGCCGAAATTACCCCTCCTTGCCCCATGTTTGGTTTATTTTTATGCCTTATTTTACTTTACTAAATGTCCAAAAATTCCTTCCTTAATTGGGCTAAAAGTTGGGCCAATTACTTAATGTTTTGGGTTTGCAAATTAATTCTTTGGGTCATGGAAATAACATAGTTCCATACTTTTAATTTTTATCTTACCCTAATTATTTAATTATGGTTTTCATTCACTCATTTGTAACTTAATTCCTTACTCATGTATCTTTAAATTTCATAACCCAATTAGACTTGCTTTACTTAGGTTATAAAATTAATTAATTGAGATGTATAAAATAAATCTCTTAAGGTTCGTATATATATTTTAATTATTCTCCCATATTATAATCCCTTAGGTTATTTAATTACCATACCTAATATATGTATTAGGTTACATAACTTTATTTTTAATTCTCTTTATATACAAAATAAATGTATGCACATTATATAATTTATATTTATTCAATCACGTACATAATCCACATAAGTCAAAACATATTCCACAAGTGTATTAACTTAATAGCCCTAATTGGCTTAACAAGTTATGACCACTCACATAATCACTATATATAATTCATATCAATAATTAATTACTTAAAGATTGTAAATCTTTTTAATTTACCATTCAAGGTTAATATTCAAGCTATGTTAATTTTAACATAACTTATCTTATTCTTCCTTAATCGAAATGATTAAGTATTCATCTTAGTTAGTAAATAAATTAACTATCTAGCTTAATTTACATATTCACTTATATGGTTCAAGTACTTTCTAAAAAAAAAAATTATTCGTAAAAATTACACATATAATCATGTAAAATTCTCGGTCCTTACAACAGTTATGAAATTCCTAAATTACAGTAATGTGTACACGCTGATTATAGAAGCTATAATTATGACATATCTTCTAACACTCCCCTCAAGTTGGTGTATAGATGTCTCGCATACCCAACTTGAAACATAATGTATTAAACATCTTACTACTAAGATCCTTAGTCAAAATATTAGCAAGCTGATGTTCTGTTTTGACAAAAGGTAAGCAAATAAGACCACTAGTTAACTTTTCTTTGATGAAGTGTCGGTCAATCTCAATGTGTTTTGTTCTATCGTGCTGTATTGGGTCGTTTGTAATACTAATAACTGCCTTATTATCACAAAATAACTGCATTAACCTTTTAGTTGTAACACCCAAATCTTCTAGCAAAGTTCGAAGACACATTAGTTCACATATACCCAAGGCGATAACTCGACATTCAACCTCAACACTGGATCTTGCCACCACAGACTGTTTCTTACTGCGCCAAGTAACAAGATTACCTCAAACAAATGAACAGTAACCTGATGTAGAACGGCGATCCTCTATAGAGTCGGCACAATCTGAGTCGGAAAAACCTTCAACTCATGACCATGTGATGCGAACAATAAACCTTTTCTAGGAGCAGACTCGAAATAGCTCAGAATTCTGTAAACAGTTTTCATGTGACAATGTCGAGGATCATGCATATACTGACTCACTATTCCCACATCATAAGATATATCAAGTCTAGGATGAGAAAAGTATATCCATCTTCCCACCAACTAGAAGAGATTGTGTCGGCAAAGGATCGCCGGAAAGTTCTCACGCGCCGGCCAAAGGTGGCGCGCAACGTCGGAGCCGCACGAGTTGAGTGGCGTGTGGAGGTGCGTGTGACGGTGGGTGAAAAAACACACTTCTGTGGCGATCGATTGTCAATGGGTAACCCAATTATGTTCTCAATTTCTTTATGTAGATTGATTTGACTAGTTTACTAAGAAGTACTTAGAATAGCAGTGAAACTGATATTAACGATCAAATGCTCTGATACCATGTTGAAACTGAGAATTGGTTATTTCATTGAATTAAATTCTCTCTATTACATAGGTTGATATATATACACAAGTATTCTAATTACATTTATGGTAATTCCTAAATCACAGTAATGTGTACACACTGATTATAGAAACTACAATTATGGCATATCTTCTAACAGTTACTGATAGTGATTATGCTAAAATTGCTTGTGCTTTCAGGATGGCCTGAAGCCAATTCAGGTTGCAGCTGCAGCAGGAAATCGGGCGGCTGTTAATATTCTTTTCCCCTTGACATCGAAAGTTCTAACTGTTCCATTGTGGACTATCGACGGAATACTTGAATACATGCAATCTGAGGCTGCCGCAGAACAGGTGTTTGGATATGTTTTAAGTTTGCAGTCTGATTTCAGCTCTTCAATTGTTTTGCTGCTAAGAGGGAGGGAGGGAGGGAAATAATATGTTATCTTCCTTTGGTAAATATATGATCAGCTTTATTTAGTTGAATTTTCATTTCTAAAATAAAGGGTTTTGTGATTGAATTGCTATATCCCATTTTTTATCCTTTTTTGGGTGGGTGGGTGGGGGTGCGTGGGGGGGGGGGGGGGGGGGGGGGGGGGGGGGGGGGGGGGAGAGAGAGATAATAATATGTTATCTTCCTTTGATAAATATATGATCAGCTTTATTTTGTTGAATTTTCATTTCTAAAATAAAGTTTTTTGTGATTGAATTGCTATATCCCATTTTTTTTAAGATTACAGAAATGTTCAACTTTCTAGAAATTTGGAAAATTATTTTTGTGTTTTTATTATTATTCTGTTATATTGTTTATTGTTTATTGTTTATTTATTTCCCTTGATCTTGCCCTCTCATCTTTTTTTGTTTTCTTTTCAGCAGTTCTCTATAGATTATAACCTTTCACTTCTAATCCTTTTTGTTTATATTATTTATTTTATCCTTTTCCACATTTGTTTTATATTTTCCGTTTTCTCTTGCCTTTCTTCTTTACGTTTACATGTGATATTCATTTTAAGCCCCGACTAAATCACAAATTGCTCCCTATACTTTAGCCCCAAATTCGATTTCCAACCCAAACTTTATTCTCAATTAAAAGCACTCTAAACTTTGACCACCTACACAATTTGCATCCTTGGCAGCCTCTACATCAAACTATTTGCACCATAAACTTAGCGTGGAGGGTGCAAATTGTTTTGACACTCAAAATTTAGGGTGCTTTTGATCGAAAATAATGTTTGTGGTGGAAATCTATTTTAAGACTAAACTATAGGGTTGTAATTTAAGTCTTTTCAGCCTAACCCAGTTAGTTTGGGATTAAAAGGTTTTGCTGAGTTGAATGTAGACATTACTTTGCTAGTTGCTACAAACTTCTTTCTATTGTCTACAACTTCTGCATGACACTAGATATGTTTTTACCAAATTTTGGGTTATCTCGTCTTTATCCAGCTATGTTTAGATTCTTGAAAATATTGTGCATTGTAGGGAAAACCAACAAATCTGGAAGAAGCTAAAATGCCAGGGGATTCTACCATGTCAAAACAAAATCTGCCTGAGGTACCATTTTCACCGGGGTTGAGTTTTATTTCTTTCTATTGTAAATCCACTTAATATTTATGATCACCAACCTCTGTTTCCGAACTCTTCATTCATAAACATTTGTTCTTCATTCTTCCTTATCTCGTGTAAATTGTTCTTTTGTGTTATTGCTTTCAATAACTTCATGCAAGGGTTAATTGATATTTTGGTTACTGTATTGGGCCCGATTTTTATTTTAGTTGCTGAAACTTTTTTTTTGCTACATCTGTATTACTTAATCAATAAAAGTATTTCAATTGAGTGATTTCATAATTTTCCATCCAAATAATTAACGGTACTGCTTTTGTGGCTAACGTTTAAGATGTGGATGTTGGGGTTCACTTTTTATATTAAAAATAAATAAAATTTACATGTGGATAACTGCCAATTTTTATTGTTATTTTTTTTAATATTTTTAAATGCTTACCCAACAAAATCAAAATTAAAAACAAAAATCATTCTTAAACAAGGACAAAAACCCAATTAAAAACCAAACCTTCATTATTGGAGAGAGGAAGAAAGAATGCATCTTCATCTTCTAAAACTTCGACATCTTCATTGCCCATCACCGACTCCTCTATAACCACCCTCACGTTGTTCCACATCTTGCACAATCCTTTTACGCCACCACCACCTGTCATCTCCATCGTCTCACGCATCACCATCGTCACCTCATTCACCTATCACCATCTTCAATCGTCACCTAACAAATCAACACAATAGCAACCCAAATTGGTATCCCATAAAGAATCAGGAGAGAGATTGGTTTAATTTTCTTGTTTTGGAATTACAGATCCGTTCTTTTGCCATCTAATCTACTTTAACTGATAATGTTTAATTTAGGTAGCACAAGTTTTTAATTTCAAAATTTTATTTCCCCATTTCATAGTTGTCATGGCGTTGTCATGGCGTCGCTTAGGCGACGACTAGGCATCCTGGCATTGGAGAAGGGCAAGGCAATGCCTTGAACGCTGAGCCGTCAAGGCTCAGGCTCACGCATTGGTAGCGGACCCAAGTTAAGTGATTAAGTCATTTTTTACCATGACTCATCAAAATCCATGTACTTTTCCAATTACCCAAATAACTCAACCCATGACCTTAACCTAACCCATAACCCTACTCTTTGGAATGAGAGTAATGCTCGTGAAGGAGATGGAAATGACTTTATAGTTGATGACTTTGCTTGAGCTATGTATGACTAGAAACATAGTAGATAGTGGATAGTACATAGTAGATAGTGCAGACTTTTTCATAGTGTTAGTTATTTTGGATTTTAGTGTATATAAAACTTTATTGTACAATATACTTTTGAAATAAAATATGTATAAATTACACATTATTAACGACTTGTCGCCATACGGACGCCATGGCATGGCCTTATCGCCTAGACGTCCTGGCGGTCAACTACCGTCGCGTTCCACATTGGCGCCGTGACAATTATGCTCTATTTTTGTGACGACCCAGAAATTCTACTTAGTTTGTAAATTAACTATTTTGGAATATTATTGAATAAAATAAGATTTTTATGAATATTATTCCGTTTTGTGTTAAAAGTTGAATTTTTTTGGTGGAATGTGTTTCCGTGATAAAATTTACGAGTTTTAGGATCGTATAAGGAAATAAAATTTTTTCGAGAAGAAGACGAAAATGTCACTATTCATAAAACGCAGAAAACGCTGATAAACGTATTTTTTTCGAGAATTTCGAATTAGTTCATAACGTTTATTTGAGGAGAGATCAAATCTCCGATAAAAGTTTTTTCGGGAAAAAGCAGTAAAAGTGCTATTCACGCTAAAAATGCAAACTCGTTTTTTTTGAATTTTCGAATTACGACGTAGTGTTTATTCGAAAAAGGGGGAACGATGGCGAAATCGGATTTTCGAAAATCGAAAGTCGGTTTTTCGGCTAACCGAGCGGGTTACGAAACCGTAACAGAAAAAGTTAGAGAATCAACTAAAAGAAAAAGAGAAATTTGATTAATTTTGGACTAACCGAACCTAGGGTTTGAAATGGCTTGGTTAGGGTTGAAATGGCTTGGCTAGGGTTGAGCAAGGGTTTGGAAAGGCTATACTAGGGTTGAGGCAAGGGAAAAGCTAGGTTATGGTGGCTTGGTTAGGGTTGAGCCATGACATATGGTTGGGAGCCATCACTATAGCAAACTTGGAGCCAAAGCTAGGAAAAGGATATTGCAAGAATATGTTATGGCATATTCAAAGAATATGCCAAGGGTAAAAGTTTAATTAGCCAAGAACTGTTAGGAAATGACCAAATTGCCCCAACTTTTGTCATTTGGCATTAAATTCCCCACCAATTATCCATGGTGGTTAGCTTTGGTTAGGTTAACTTGAGCTATGGTTAGGTTAACCTAGGGGATAGTTTGTAAGATTGGAAAGTGAAGGGGATTGATCCTAGAAGATTAAGTTGGGTGACCAAGTTATAAGAAAAGGAAAGTAGCTTTTATATAAGCAAATCAAAGTATCATCTCTTTCATTCTTCACCAAAATTGGCCAAGTGTTAGAGAGAGGAGAGAAAGGAAGAGAACTCTAGAGAGAGGGAGGTTGGACGGATGGAAGGAGAAGAAGGAAGATCAAGAGCTAGTAAAGATCAAGGTTGATCAAGGCTAAGGAAGAAGAAGATCATCAAAAGGTAAGTCTATAACCCTAACTCTTTCATCTCTTTGAATTTCTTTTCTTTGAGTTGTTTAGTTGTTAGTGGTTGGTTATAAGTGAAGATCATGGTAGATCTTGAAGTTATAAGGTGTATATGAAGGAGACTACCTTGTTAAAACACCTTAAAGATGTATACTAAGTAAACCAAATAATTAAAATGGTACGCCTAAGCATGAGGATGAAAAACAAGTAATAGAGGACTATAAACGGACTTAATATGTGTTGTTATGTGATTCCGAAAAGCTGGAATCCTAGATGTGGATTGTCAAGTTGTTCCTAGTAAAACGGAGGAAAAATACGCTATAACGAAGTTATGGCAAAATTTTCTGTAAAAGGATATCAAGTGTGAAAACCCTTGCTTGGTATGATTTCCAGATCAAGTTTAAGGGTAGTTAACACTTCCGGAAAATCATTTCTTTTCGGGAGATGTGTAGTTGGGTGAAAACGTGAGCCGTCGGCTCAAGAACGAATTCAATTTGACTTCGGATGAGTAAGTTATGAAGTTTAGAAAATTTGTCGTTCAAACGACTTTCGGTGAAAAATGGCTCCCGAAGCGGTTTTGAGTCGATTTCCCGACAAGTTAGCGAATTGTGAAAATTTTTCTGTCCTGGGGGATTTGAAGAATTTGTTACAATGAAGAAATAGACGCAAGAACGAGCTCATTCCGGTATCGGACAAGCAAGTTATGAAGGAACGAAGTAGATGCGTCAAAATCGACAAAATCTGAAAATTTGACAAAATAAGCACCTTAAACCCTGCCGAGGTAGCGCGGGGCGCCCCACAAGGGCGCGGGGCGCGCTGGTCTGGCAGTTGGCAAGACAACTTTGACGTCCTTTAGTAAATTAGGCATAACTTTTTAATACGGACTCCGATTGAGATGATTCAAGATGATCTGGAAAGATAAGGAGTAGACCTACAACTTTCATTATTTAAGTTTTGAGAGTTGAGATCGGAATCAAGGCTTAAAATGGGCATCTTTAGGACTGCTGTGTAATAGGAGGCAAACCGTGGTGGTTTCTTCGAACTATTGTGGTGCTGAGCCATGTTTGACTAGTATTTCCGAGTTCTATATATTGGACCTTGGAGATATAGTCTAGAGAAAAGTAAACCAAGGTTTTGTAGGTATATGAGATGTGTTAATCATACGCAATGGCGCATTCGGGATAGAGAAGTCGGGCGTACGACGTACGAACGTTGAAACGCCGAGTCGAATGATAATGAACTTAAATAGTGCTCCGATTAGTATGAAACGAACATTATAAAATATGGAATAGAGTTAAAGTAAACCATAAGTGACGTATATACGTAACTAATTGGTATAATTGACTTTAATGATATATATAAGTCGTTTGAAGAGCGATTGGATAGCGTTCCGGTAAATCGCGTAAAAGACAAGTTTCTTAAACTTACTCTGATTTTATTGAGCAAGTTTTATGACTTCATTCACTATGTTGAATTGAATGGAAGCTTCATGTTATTGTGCAAATAGATTATATTTGTATAAGTTGTTGAGCTATGATTTGTGCTGGTTGCCAATATATGCACTTATGTGCTTTTGTGTAAGAAATATTATGTTGTTGAACTATTTAAGTTATTGCAGTTCTGTTGATGCATGAATAATGATATGATTAAGTCCATACTAATTGTTTTAGATGGACACATGTTAAGGTGTTATATGGAAATAAACACAGGTTGTGTTATGATATTTATGTAAACACTGTTGGTGTCAAAGCATAAGATTTAAGAAAGATAAAAGGTAAAAGTCGATAGGACTAGTTAATAGAGTTTGTGATGTTTAAGAATGATAGGGATTTAAGTTATTCCTGTTTATTCGAATTGCTTCTTAACTATTGTTTCGTTGATTAAGTTTTCAAAGAATGATCAATTGATTCTTGATTTTTGTTGTATATTCAACTACTATAACTTGCTGAGCAATTAAATGCTCATTCTTGCAAAACTCTTAAAAACTTTTGCAGCTAGAGCGGATGAACTTGAATAGTCAGATGACATTAAGCGGAAAGAATGTAATAGTTTGTTGTGATTGTAATATTTTTATGATGTAATATTCATTAATATTATAGTTTGATGATGTAAAGGTCTTAGAACCTGGGATTAGCAGTGATTTGATGTAATAATATATTAATTACATTCATGTCTTAAGAATATACCAGATGGGTAGTACCGTGTGTGACGCCCCCAAATCCGAATACCTTCAAACCCTGGATATGGTGCTACACGGTACTACTACTCATACATTCAATTGAAAGACTTCAATAACACGTATTAGTTTACTAAATATTACATTCTATTACTTCCCTTCCCAGGTTCTGTACAACCATTACATTGTTCTATGTCATAATATCAGTAAATTACAATACTAATACTTTACTATTACAAAGGTAACTACTTGTCCATCTTGGACTTGCCTTTGTCTTTACCGGATCCTTCGGTCCGTTCGCTCTTCGCTGAAATCATTTAGTTTTAAGCAAGAATGAGCATAAACAGCTCAGCAAGTTCAACATTATATCTTGAAAACACAAAATCAAGAATCATATAGCTTTGTCTCCAATAACTGTACAATAGTTATGAAGTACTTAAGAATAATCAAAATATTGTTTTGATTCCTTTAAAACCATTCCCAAGGACTTATAGCCTATTCAGAATCTGTATTGGTCAACGACCACAATCCATCATTTAGTTCTCATTCATGAAAAGAACCCGACACAAAGGCCGTAAGTTCGATATAGCTTACGAGCACATCTAGATGATCAGCCTGTAATACTCTATGTTGATCAACACTCATACATTAAACGTGTTTACGTTTAATTGGTGACAACCTCACGTGCCTATCGAATTAACGACGTAAAAACATTTATTTATTCATACTCAGGTTTACCTGAGAATCCTTACCAATCAATTGGCATAGGATCACAACATTGTATATATTTTGGAAAGATTTGTGAAAAAACCCATCAAAATATGCTAAGTCTCAGTCTAGCCGAATCAAATGACATCGACTATTCAATAACAGTTTATGCATAAGCAATCATGCATAATGACAACTTGTTCAACCATAACGTATAGACAAGAGTTTAGAAACTTGCGTCAAGTAGAACTTGAACAAGGTTAGGAAACTTGCCTTTGCGTCTTTGACCTTTTAAACGTAGTTTACTCAGTCTTTACAACGTCTACAAAACATAACACATAGCATACCAATGAAAATTTATAGTTGATATACAATGTAAAACTTAACTTCTCCTTCTTGCATAACTTAATCGAATTGTTAAGCTAATAACATTCGTTCAAGTTATTTAACGTTTATTACGGCTTATTAACATCTATATGTCATAAACCGACTCCCGTCGATTATCATTAGGCACAATGACGGACGAAACCTTAATCGGTGCGTTAGGTTAACCACATTCCTGTCGGATTTCCATTATCGGACTTCGTATAGAATTTACATGAGTTTTAACTTCATACGATGTCATTCATGCATTACGTACCTCTATTACATGTTATATAACCTTAAGGCACGCTCATAAATCGATTACGATTCATAGTTCACATTATCGGATTTCGAGTTTTAAATTTAAATACGTTTCGTCAACGTTTAATTCATAAAATCGTTCTTAAACACGTTTAATTGATTTCTCTTCATGAATATTCATCATTTAGTTGCCCCATAATTACCATGTAGAAAGTTAGGTTTAGAAAACTTCACGCCGCAAAAAAATTTCTAAAGGGCGCGGCAGCGCTAGCACCAGGCTTACAGCCGGCGCTGCAGCGCTGCCTTGCAGTGTCCGAACTCTGTCTCGGCGCTGCAGCGCCGGCCCCCAGATTCTGAAAATTTTGATTTTTGACGCGCTCGTAACATGATCGTTTCAATTCGGAATTGGCTCGTTCTAAAGCCAAAAGTTCATAAATGTTATGTTCTATCATTCTATTAAGTCGGAATTCATTTCTGAATCCGTCGGCGAGAATTTAGCCGATTAGTCCATTTTTACGCGTTCATTAAACGTTTGTGAACGTTTAACGCTCAATTCTTCGTTTTAAGTCCGAATTGGTTCGTTCTTGCTCTCGCAAGTCTTATTTACCTAATTACACGTGTTGTAATCGAAAATCATCGTTTCCAAATCACACCGACGACTTTTGATTTTTATTCCGGGAAATTCACGGTTTTGACGATTAACGTCTAATCGCGTAACTTTCGCCGAATCTTCGATATTTTTACTTCAAACCAATCGCAATCAATCCATTGGTTGATTATTAATGATTCTAACCATTCTAACCATTTATGTTTTAATGGTTTAACATGTTCATCATTCAAATTCTCATGAATTGAATAAGTTCTTTATTCGTTCTTAATCAATTCTTATAATTTTCTCATGCATGGCTTGTTAGTGTTCTTAGTTCAGCATTTAGCCATCCTTATAACTTCTTATTACTGATGCTTTCACCAATCACTTCTCTATCAATTCTACTATGAAAGACGAATGATTACTACCATGATTTTCTTATCTTATACCTTTGTTAGTTCTTGGTTGAAGGCTTAGAACTTCTTGGCTCCTTGGTTGATTTGTTTTCCGTACTCAAGCACAAGCTAGCTTCTCTTTTTTCTCTCTCTCTATGTGTATCAAATTGCTCAACCAACAAAATGAAGAACAAATGTCTTCTATTTATAGAAATGACAAGGGTTAGGATAGTTTGGTCTTTAGACCAAACCTCCTTTGACCATCATCTTGCCAATGTCTTGCCATGTGCTAGCACATGCCACCCCACATGCTCCACATGCGACCCATGTGCCCATGGGTTGACCCATGTGCCCATGGGTTGACCCATGGGTTTAACCCACCCGTTTGCCCAACGGTTCGACTCACGGGTTAAGTTATAAAAATTAATTCCATTTGAATGTATTTACTTCGTATAAAATTCGTATTATACGTTGTATTAATTCTCGTATCCTCTTCTTATTATATTCGTACAATATCTCGTATTATACGCGTATTCATTCCGTATAATAATAATTTATTATTATACTTAAACAATTATTCTTTAGGTTTTACTTTCCCTAACACTTGGGATTTTAAGTCCTCACGTAAAAACTTCGTGAGCCATAAGTGAAATATTATTACATATTCCATCTCGTCTTGAAATCCTATCATTACACGTTTCTCGGAAATTCAATAATAATTCCCGAGCAAAACGGATGGATAGTGATTTCTTCCCGAGAAAACTTTTCTCGGCTAACTTAACTTTTCACGATATATTACCTTCAAATCTTTCGACAGAATGTCATTCCGACATTCCTAACTCCCCAAAAGGTCTCAAACCCTAACCTTTAGTGTTTCAACTGTGAATAGTGTCTATTTCGTCTTTTTCTCGGAAATATTTTATTTTCGTTTATAAATTCATATCAATTATTTCTAGCACGTAGCCAGAATACTAACCATTTCTAACATCTCTAGGTCATAGAACGACCTTCGATTAGCTTACTCAGTTTAATAAACAAATAATCAAATTTTATTCAATAAATTAAATAAAATTCATTTACATAAACTCGGGCGTTACACCGTGAAGCATTGAACCCGGGCTTGAAGGCAGACCCGATGTTTGGGGGCTTTACAATTTTAGTTTCTCCTTTGTTGTAGAGATAATCTAGGGTTTTGCTTTATTTGATTATCATCATCTGCACAAAAGGGTTAGTATATTATTGGGTATCAATTATTGGTCGAATTTGCAAATGTTTGTGAATTGGAGTTTGGGCAACTTTACATCACTGTCGTCGTAAAAATTTTAATCGTAAGGGGACTCTAGAGATGCTGATGGGGCACCCTAGTGGGGGTCAGTTGGGGCGGCGATGGGGTTGGAGGGTTGTGGCTGATGGGCAGTTGGGGTGCTGGTCGGAAGAGAACGAATTGTTCGCTGGGGACATCTCATTAATATGGCCCACATCTTTTTGTCCACCATTTGCCACATAAGCAATTCTGTTAGTAATTTGAACAGAAAATTATGAAGTTGCTAGATTGAAATATTTTATTAGATTAGTAATGTGAATGTAAGAAAAAAAGTTTTGTAACCAAAATGAAAATAGGGTCGTTATACAATAACCAAAATATCAATTATCCCTTTCATCAATGACTTGGGATACCTCTGATGTCAATCTGGGGTATAATATGTCCAATAAACATTGGTTGGTCGCACAAACTAGGGTATATAATAGATTTAATTTTTCTGGATTGATTTTATGTCAGGTATCAAAAGGATTATGAACCCAACATTTGACTACTTAAAGACTTTACTGTTCTTTTGCTTCTTTTACCAGAGAAGCAATGATAGTATCATTAGAAGTTCTTTAATCGAAGAATAGCAACATACCCTTGTTGCATACGCGCATGTATAGTTTTATATTCGCTGTTAATGTGTAATGAATGACTTTCAAATCCATATACTTGGGGCCAGATTTACCTATATAAAAAGATGTTATGAATGACTAAAATATACACTTTATCTTCAACTTATAGGATTAAGTATTAAGGTGTAGCTTAAATGCTTTTATCTCTATATGTATAGTGTAGCCAAAATGATGTGAAGTATGGATTTTAATAACAAAAAACTTGGTTAGTATACTCTAAGTATGTCAGTTTTTAGTTTATAGATAAAATCATTCAGTTAGGATAATACTAATATAGCAAAAAAAATAAAAAGTAAAATAATAATAACACTAGTATGACTACTTTTCCAAGTGATTTCCAATAGTTTATTGGTTAGCAGGTAGTTTGATTGCAAGCTTGTTAAGCTTTTTACAATTATAATCTCATTTTGATATGTATGATAATTGTAATTTTTGTCATGCATGCATTCTTTTTCCAATAATTTTTTTCACAAGAGAAACAAAAGGTTATATTTTAATGCTGGGAAAATTGATCATATGGAGAGTTAGTGAGAGGGTGGTGGCAGGGGTACTAAAGGAGGGTAATCTGAGTCATTTGTTTGCATATAAACTTAAGCAGTTGAAAGAAGATTTGAAAGGATGGAATTAGGGGTTGTTTTTGGTAAGGTTTGGTTTGGCTCTTCATGAGATGCGCGTGATTGATGAGGATGATTCAATTATTGTAAATATAATTTGGGCCTTGAAACGATTTCAGGTTTTCATTCCCACAAAAATTGGGTTTAAGGTCCTTGATAGTGAATTTTATTATTTTGAGGTGCTTGGATACATGGTGTGGCAGAAATTGAGATTGAAACGGGAGGAGCTAAATGGGGAAGTAGGTTGATTAATCATTACCGAAGAGTGTATAGACAGAAATTAAGGGCATTTAGTTAAACTAAAGAAGGGTAAACATGAGAGTTTTCCATAGAATGGCAAATTCTTGATGAACTACATTGGTGATACTGTGGTGTGGGAGGAAAGTATGAGATAAAACCTCGAATCCACAAGGGAGGATAAAAAATTTCAACCAGAAATTGATAACATTGTCAGGGATTGGTTCATCCAAGAACTGTAAGACAACATATTTATAGTGCTAAGCAACTTTCTTAAACTATTAGGAAAAGGAAAATAATTAAACACTAAAATAAATTAAATTAGAAAAACTAAGCCCAAAATACAAACGGGCCAAAATTAACTAAAACTACTGGATTTCCTAAATAATAAATGAAAATACATAAAATAAACTAAATCTCCATAAATACTACTACCTCCGTCCCATAATAAGTGTTTTTTAGCTTAAATCACACAAACCAATACACAAGCTACAATGACAAAAATACCCTTAATATACTTTCTTTGTTTTGTTTGAGACTTTTTTTTATTGCCTTTTGGTCTCTCTTTCTCTTTCTTCAACCTTTCAACTTCCCAATAAATATGCAATAAATACCATTGGTTGCATAAGGGCACATATGGAAAAATATTGTAAAAATTGTATTGGAATTCTAATACATCACTTATTTTGGGAAAAAATATTAAGCCTAACAAAGCACTTATTGTGGGACGGAGGTAGTAAAATATAAGGAAATCTTAATCTTCATTGATATTTTCCCATTGTATCAAGCTCACTTGCTTACAGTACTATTTGTAATTTTTTAAATTGAGGTAATTAACATTGTACTTGTAAAAGAGAATCTGTGTTTATTTATTTAATTTTTTTTTTGAAAATTATGGTTCTGCATCGTGTCAGAACTGTATGTCGACAGTCTAACATAGAAGTTCTGAAGTTTTGTTGCAGTTTCTTTGTATTGGTTTAAGTTTATGACAAATATTTCAGGTGACACTCGAGGCAAAGAAAAAAGCTGCAGAAGTGAAATCAAGAGCAGATGAAGCTTTCAAACAAAAGGATTTTTTAATGGCTGTGAATGCTTATACACAGGTACCTACTCTGTTCTTTGGTAGTTCAGGAATTATAGGCGGTCTTCATATAATAGACGCAGAAATTTTTTGACTGTACTAGCAAATAGATTAGCCTTTGTTTGCTGTTCTCAAGGTTGGAGATTGTAGTTCAGTTGTAAGGTTGATAGTTTATTGACTTCCACTTTTGCATTGTCTGCAAGGTCATCTTGCTCCCAAACATATGGAGATTGCTGAGGCGAAATGTATCTCAATTACCTTGGAAATCTATGAAGAGTTACGTTGCATTTAAAACTGACTTGTAGAATTTTGTATTTGAAAATTAATGGAGCATGAGAAAGGTGATCAAATTTAGGAGAGAAATCTTGATTTTCACCTGTGGTCGAGAGAGTAGTATCTTGCAATTCATTCTAGAAGCAATGGAGCGGTTAGGTGAGGAGCGTTTGAAGGATTTTTCAAGAAGGTGCTTCAAATTAGTATCCCAAAAATATCGACTATAGGAGGACAAAGTGGATGGTTTTATGGGAAAATATGAAAAAGTAAAACGAAAAAGAAAGAAAAATATTAGCTATGAATAGCAGAATCTTTCTTGTTCTCATTGCTCTGCAGTTCTTTTCATACCTGCTAACTTTTAACCTTAAAATTTAGAGTTGTTTTTTTTTTTGATAAGATATCTCATATTAGAATTGAGTAAGGAGCTAAGTTGTTTACTGCTGTGGTGTGGTTTATAGGCAATTGATTTCGATCCCACAGATGCTACTTTGCATTCTAATAGAAGTCTCTGCTGGATACGTCTAGGCCAAGCTGAGCATGCCTTAGCTGATGCAAAGGCCTGCAGAGCACTAAAGCCAGATTGGGCAAAAGCTTGTTATCGGGAAGGGGCAGCTTTACGTTTACTACAGGCATGCTTTCATCCACATGAAGTTCTACATTGTCATTTTCAAGTTAAACCTTAGATGTAAAACTATTTTTTCACTGCAGAAATTTGAGGAAGCAGCCAATGCCTTCTATGAAGGTGTCCAGCTTGACCCTGAAAATAAGGAGCTCGTATCTTCTTTCAGGTTGTGATGAGAAGTCTTTACCTTTTTTTTTATAAGTTATTAGCACCTTCAGTCTAGGATGCGTACCATATAAACAAACTAGCCTGGTCCTTCATTATATTTTTCTCCACGTGGGCTTTATTGAAGGATACTTAAAATGTCAGCTTGAAATGTTGCATATATTGAGCCTTGGAATTATTTTATAGAAAGCATTTTCGTATCAAAATTACCATCTGGAGAAACTTAGTTGAGTAGGGTGGAAAAATAAATACACATACATTATTTAGGTATGTGGAATTAGACCATTATATAACTAACGGGAAAAAGTGGAAATCATAAATACTAATATAAAGATCTTTGGATCCCATGTATTGTTTGAAACAAAATTGATGAACTGAACTCTAATTTTGCGGCCATATGAATTCAAATGAAATTTGGATAAAGATCATCGGAAAATAATAAATGTCTTTTTGGTGTTGAAGGTTGTTATTAGCAGCAGCTACTGCCTTGAGAAAACTAAAAAAAATAATCATTAGTAGCTACCTTTAGAGGAATGAAACTGGTTCCTTTCTACTTGGTCCGTAGGTGCTAACTGCTTGTTGTCTTTGCAGGGAAACTGTTGAGGCTGGAAGAAAGTTCCATTGTACAAAACAGCAAAACTTGTAAAGATGCATTGGAGAAAGAGAAAGGTAGTGAAATATGAGTTTGCAAATGACCTGAAGCTCCATGAGACATTATGAAACTTCCCCCCTCTCCTATTTTATGTTTTTCTATTTTTTGGTTTGGTAGTGGAGAGGAAAACACCATGTAGAGGAAGAGGGGACTTGGGATTTAGGTAGAAGCTTGTATGCTTAACTATAGTAGCATAGTTGAATTTGTTGCAATTTTGTTAGTGAAGTATGTTTTGATATTAACATCTCATGACAAATTTAAGCATTAAACATTTTATGATATAATTTAAGGATTAAACTTTTCATGACCAATTTAAGAAGTAAACATTCTATGACGAATTTAAGTTCAAGCATTCTTCTAAAGGTTGTAGTATTAGCATCAGTTGCATGATAGACGCATGTACTTTGTCCGTTCTAAAATTAGGATACTTGTAATCTTTTAAAGTCGACTTGCAAAATTTTGAATTCGTAATTCGTAATTAATATAGATTCACTCTTTGTACCGTAAAAAGAATAAACTGTCTCAATGTTGAGCTTAAACCAACAATTATGTGAATAATGTTCAAACTTTTGACAATCATAACAATTTATAGCATGCAATAACAATTGTGTGCAAGGTGTTCTACCCAAGTCTTTCACGAAATGTTTTCCACTGATCCTGTAACTTGGGTAATTGACTTACTGGGAGGTAGAGTAAAGGTAAATTTTGACAACGATTGTTTCGAAATATTTTATTAAGTTTTTCATTTTTAAGGTTATTTGATTCAAAAAAGAATTATATAATATCACATTTTTACTTGAGATTATAATCTCTCATCAAATGATTTTAAAAATGACAAAATATAAATTATGTGACTAAATAATAAACTAATTATGAGATAAAATAGTTCAGAATTATAATAAATTAGTACAAATAATTCTATCTCATCCATTATTTTTGCATAGAAACATAGTATGGGTCTTGGGAGCAAACTTCAATGTTGAAAAAGTGGGTTATTGTCACAGCCATGAATAACTCTCCGTCTCAAATCTACAATTGTTTCCTTATGTAGTTATGTATCTATACTATTATTACTTTATTCAAAATGACTGATCTTATCACTAATTTTTGATGTTGCTCATGATTATTTTCTTCAATCAACATGGCTCATCTCTCTAAGGTATCACCAATTTTTGATGTTGCTGATATGATTATTTTCTTAGTACCTACTTCAAATGGGTGTTTTACAACTAAGTCAACTGTTTTTAGCTGATGTTTTATCCATGTCAGAAGCTTGTTATCTTACTGTACAGTTAGTAAGTTTGGCATAAATCTTACTCTTTCCGTACTAAAATTATAGATGCATGTTCTTTTTTTGCCCATTTCAAATTAAAAATTCATTTTATTTTTATTTTAAAGTAACATTGAATTCCTAATATTTAATTACTTTTATTATAATAGATAGAGTACTATCATGCCACCATTGATACATTACTAGCTAATGGTTGAGATAAATTTGGAAAAAAATAAAATTTTCATTAAAAGTTTATTTTATAAATATATCTCTAATTTTAAAAGCAAGCTCACCAACTTCTTGTAGTTTCTTTTCAAGCACACAAAAAAATTAAAAACAAAAAATTAAAAATTGATTATATTTACTATGCAGGAAACATAGAAGACATGTTACTTTCAATAAAAGTCCAAGCAATGAGACTATTTTAGGAGTAACTTGTTTTCCAACCCTATTAGTGATTACAAATCAAAACTATGATTAACTAATTATTAACAAAAGGTCTTCCACAAATCTTCTAAGCACTCAGGCCCTCGTAGTTACCTGAAATAAAACTACACAAGTGAGCCAAACGCCAGGAGACATGAACCCCAAACAATCGAGAAAGATGATAGTAAATTATAAGCATTCGACACATTATAATATGGAAATAAAATACGATAACTGTTCACTCTCAACACAGTTTGAAGTGAATGATACTCTCCCTTTCCAAAATATAAGACTAGTATTGACTTTTTAAAGTCAACTTACTGGGTTTTAATCTCCAAATGACATGAATTCATTTAATTTTAGTCCATAAATTGATAAAATTTATAAACTATTTAAAAAATACTACTCATTATAATAATGTTTCATAATTTTTTATGAATCACCTCTGTTAAAGCCAAGATTCGTCCACGCACCCAATCACCAAATAGCGCGTCTAATGTGTGAGAATAAGTGCAGACTGAATAAGGTTAACAATGGAGGCTTAAAGTTTTAGTACTGAAAATAATGTGATACTTGAGAATTATGGTGTAGCCTTGTATTTATAGTGTTCACACCTCCTTCTTCATGCCCTTCCCCGAATTGGAATAGAATTCTTCATGCCCGTCCCCGAATTGGAATAGAATTTCTCATTATGATAGATATCATAATGGGATAGAACTGAATCTCTTTAAAGAAAGGAAGTCGAATAATATCCTGACACTTCCTTTAGGAATTGGAAATTAAATACAGTTAGGAATCTTAGATTTCTTAAAGTTCTCCAACTGCTCAAAACAAACTTTTACGTGGGGAGACTTCCTCCATGTGGATTGTGACACCCCAAAAATTTATAAGGTTTATAAATAAAATCTTGAATGATTAAATAAAGATTAAAGAATAAAACCTAGATTTGAAATGGAGGAATGACTAATTTTTAATTTTTAAAAAAAAACTTATATGGTTTTATTTTTAAAGCAATGCAAAGAAATTAATGTGAATGAAAAAAAATGAGAAGATGAAGAATAGAATTGAGAACATAAGGGTATGAAGATTCAAAACCTAGAAAGAGATTATGTAGTGATGCATGTGGAAATTTATTAAAAAAATAAATTTCAAATAAAGAAATATAATAAGGATAAAGTGAATGTGTATATGTATAAGTACATATACATACTTAGAGATGCGATATTTGTATTTTAGCCAAATAAGAAAAATGATTAATTAAAATTAATCATACAAAATAGATGAAAAACTTAATTATAGAAGCTTGTGAAAAATTAAGTTTTGAATGGTAATTTAATAGAACCCAAAAATATTAAAATTGGGAAGTGATAAGCTATGTATTATGGTGGAAATTAGATTAAACCTAACCTAATAGTCAAGTGTTAGAAATTTAATAAAAGTCTAAAAAAAGATTAAGAATATGGCAAACCGAATTCACTTATATGGCAAACCATATGAAGCAAGCCTCGATAATAAAAAGACTTGTAAAAATGACACAAGTTATTAATATGGTATTTAAATTTAAGATTATGGCAAACGATATTGAAGAGTTGAATTAATATAGTCCATTATAGCAAGCCATATGAAAAAGACTTACTGAATGTAGCAAACCGAATTAGGAAGTTTTAGTAAGACATTGAATTAAATGTCTAGCCTATTAAATGAATTTAATAATTATTTATCAACGATGATAAATACATTATGACTTATGTGGGGCATGTGTGAGATTAAATAAATATATATATTATAAATATGTATATATATTTATTAATTATTATATAAAGAGGATTAAAAAAGAAAGCATTATAATCTAATATTATATATTAGGACTGAGAATTAAATAACCTAAGAGTTATAGTTATTGAAGAATACTAGTATTTAAATTACATACTAGTAAATTAACAAGAGATTTATTTTTAATTTATCTCAACTTATTAATTATTTTAACCTAATTAAAGCAAGTCTAATTGGGTTATATAATTAAATTTATGTATGTAATTATTTAAAGTGTAGAATAAGTGGACTAGAAATCCTAATTAAATAATTAGGATAATGTGAAATTTATGAGACATGTCCCAAACAATTTATTGGATAGCCCAAACAAGTAAAGAGATATGGCTCAAAACTTAGCCCAAACTTGAGGGTACTTTCTAGAAACTAAATAAGCAAATAAAGCAATAAAAAGAGTAAATTAAAATTCAAAATTTGAGTTAGAGATAGAATTTTGAAGCACAGACTTCTCGGTTGCGTCCGGAACGTCAAGTTTAGTAAAAAAATACTGTAAACACAAAATGTGTAAGGGTTGACTTTTATAGAGAAAGTCAAAATCGGAGTTAGGAGTGGAATTTGAAGACGCGGAAGAGATATTTGAGTCCAGAACGTCGAAATTAATAAGAATAGACTTTACACACAAAATGTGTCGGGGTTGACTTTTTGGTCAAAGTCAACAATTGACTTTTTTGGAGAAAAGTTAAACTTAAAATTCAGAGATGAATTTGAAGAAACAGATGTGCCCACTGACGTTGGGAGTGTCGATTTTAGTAGGAATCGACTATAAACTTTAAAATTTGAGTTTTCAGGTCCGAAAATCAAAGACGAGATTAAACACGTAAAACGAGAAAATAAAAAGCAGGACCTACATGACTTTAAACTGCTGGAATTCCATCACATGGGAAGCCACCTAACCTCACCCACTCCCAACCACTCCTACCTAATATTACCTAATCCTAATGATAAACTCCACGACATGCTTGTGTGAGGTGGTCGTCGCCCCGATCGTTTCTAGCAAAGTTATAGGATGGATTGCTTGTAACATCTTAACCCCTCGCCTATATGTAGACTGTAATCTTAGTACAATTTCTTGCGTTCGGAAATATGCGTTGAATGGACACCAACGACACCTTGACCCTTCGCTTATATTGAAGCGGTAATCTCGGTACAATCGACGATTGATGCGGTAGAAGACGCCACACATAACTATGTATTGTTGTATGATAAGTCAAAGTTGAATATCAAAGAAAAACTAAAAAAATAACTTAGAAATTTTTCAAAGAACCAGAAATAGAGAATGACCTCATAAGTATATTGAATAATGAATAATTGTTATGAATTACATTCATCTCAACTTATTTATACTAATAAATAAAACCTAGAATCCAATAAGGAATTCAACTTATTGGAATCAAACTCCTATCTACTAGAATCCTAAATATATTAGAAACATGAAAGGAATTGTTAAATCCCTAAATATATGGAAATAACTAAAAGAAATTTGCTCAAAAACGCGTAAAATTTGCTCAAAAATGCGTCCTCGAAAACCGTGTCAGCAACTTAGCGGGGCAGCACTGGCCTTAGCCCAGTCCTTGGCGCGGCAACGCCGTTCCTCCAGAGTTGGCAATCTCACATGGCGCGGCAGCGCCCCGTTTAGGCCTATGCCAGGCGCGACAGCGCTTCCACCCCAGAACTCGACCTAAAACCCTGGACACTTGGCGCGGCAGCGCCAAGTTCTTCACTCTCCCCAGCACAGCACCGCCACTTGGTCAGATTTGACAATGAGCTTGTTTTTGAATCCTGATTTGATTCATTTACTTGAACTAAATTCATGAACTTGGGTTCATCTTCAATTATCTTCGAACTCGAACTCAGATCCTCCCAAACCTCTTTGATTAAACCATTAAGTCCCTCCTTGAATCTTTTAGTGTGGCATCTTGTCACCGGACCAATTAGAACCCGAACTGTGTTTGGTCCATGATTTCCATTCCCGCTCAAGCTAGCCATGTTCTCATCATTCCTCTCCTCTTGAAAAGGATTTATCCTCAAATCATCACCTACATCAAACGAACTCAGATCAGTAACGTTAAATGTGGCATTAACATTATATTCACCAGGTAAATCCAATTTGTAGGCATTGTCGTTAATGCGCTCAAGAACTTGAAATGGACCATCTCCTCTTGGAAGCAATTTTGACCGTCATTGAGCCGGGAATCTTTCCTTCCGCATATGTAACCACACCCAATCTCCCGGTTCAAATATAACTTGATGTCGACCCTTGTTGGCCTGTTTAGCATACTGTTTCGTCCTTCTTTCAATGTTGAGTCTAGCCCTCTCATGCATCTGCTTAACAAATTCAGACTTTTTCTTTCCATCTATGTTAGTAAATTCAGAAACATGTAATGGTGATAAATCAAACGGAGTTAAAGGATTAAAACCATAAACAATTTCAATTAGTGAAAATTTAGTAGCAAAATGAACAGATCTATTATAAGCAAACTCAACATGTGGTAAACATTCTTCCCAATGGCTGATATTCTTTTTAATGATAGCCCTTAGCAAAGCAGACAAAGTTCTATTTACTACTTCAATTTGACCATCAATTTTGTGACGCCCCCAAATTCATGTATCTTCAAACCTCAAAGATGGTGCTACACGGTGCTACAACATTCAACAAACCCTCAATAATACAAGCTTACGGATACAAAGCTAAACTTATATTATTACATCAAATCCTTCAAACCCCAAATTCTTACTGTAAGAACCGTGAATTTGTGAATAAATATAAATTTTGATATTAATAAAAAAATAAATATTTATTTAAATATAAATATTTATATGTTATGAGAGAAGTAATTTGATTATATTAAATTGAATTTATAATAATTGAGAAAATATGGAGAATGACGACGAACTCGTAGAATGCCTTGTGTGGCATGAGAATGAAAATGGTGATGATTTAATTAATTCAAGAGGAAAATAAATAAGTGAAGGATTAATTAATATTATATTGTTAATTAATTGTTGTTATTAGTAATAGCCTATTAATGAGTAATTATTAATAATATGTTATTATGAGTAACAAAACATTTATGAGTAAATAATTGATGAATATAATAAGAGTTATATTTATATAAGTATTTGTTGTATGCAATACATGTGATAGTTAATCGTATAATAATGTTATTAATTGTTATTTTGAGTAATAGGATATTATTGAGTAAATGAATAATTAATATTTAATGAATGATAGTAGATTAATGAATAAATAATTAATTTATATAATGGATCAATGCTTGTTCTATTAATTGCAATGTGCAAGGATGTATTACGATTAAACATATAATATATAGTAGTTATATCTATATAATATAAAGTATAGTGTGACATTGGAATATAACTATGTAATATAGGAACTATATAGTAAAAGAAAGTAAGTCACATGAAATGCATAAATAGACCCATAAGAATGCATGTTATGTGTACCTTGTGCAATACTAAGTCAAACATTATATAAAGTGTAGGGTAACACTTTAATAAGACTATATAATATATGAGAACTATATATTAAGATTTAAGGAATTGTGGAAGTTACATAATAATATCTATGTGACAACATGTATGTGTGGGGACATTAAAGATATAATTGTGGAAGTTATAATTACTAAATGAAAGTTAGTGTTTTTAAAACAAACTTAACATATGCATATGAGGTTCACATTCTGACTTTTAAGCATGTTGGTATAGTTTAGAGATGCATGAAGTGTTAGACTTTATGTCCTAGAGGCTAATTCTTTGATGTAATTGCTTAAACATTTTTGATATTATATTTGATTGAATAAATGAATTATTTTATTATGGTTTTATTTACTGCGTTATATAAATGTTAACATAATAAAAGTCCTTAGAATAGTGATACAAATTATATGGCTTCAAGTATGTGACTTGAACATGAGATCATATAGTTACAATTAGTATCATTACTCTTAAATGTCCCTAGTCGAGTGTCATTGTTAATGGGACAATAATGATACATTGAGACTAGTATGTGGATTGACTGATGGCCAAATCTCATTGGTCATAAATATATGAGATATTGAGTCAATGCATAGGTACATATTAGAGAACAATGTACCGGGCAGACCCACCATGAGAATTCTACGTGGAGCATTATGCAAAGTGTCATAAGCAATTCTCATAGTGACAATGATGTAATGATCCTCCGACCTGAAATCACTATATTACTACACGAGAATTTATGTACTTTGATATCATCAAAGGCCACCTTTAATAGATGGACGATAAAGGTGATTATTGGGTACATCATGAATCGTGTGAGGAATATGAGTGATCTAGATGGAATTTAACCCTCCAATATATTAGGGGTGATATCCATAGGCCTCTTGATTGAGTAGGACTATGAAATGCATGACTATGCTCAAATAGTGATTTGTTTCATATAGTCTACTCATCGATCAAGAAAACTCAGATTAAATTATGAAGAGGATGACACATTCCATGCCTCGAGTTTAATCTAGGATGTCAAGGTTAAAAGGATTAAATTACATTGAAACATTGGTCACGAAAAGGTTGTATCGAATCACCGATCTTATTATTATTTGGGTAGCAGTGATGCATTACTAGATGCCGCTCACTGTTTATAATTTTATAATATGATTTTAAAATTATTGCCAACATAATAATAACCTATAGGGTCACACACTTAGAACGTAATTAAAAGAGAATTAATTTAAATTGTATGGATTTAAATATATCAATATGATTGATAGTATTTAAATTATGAATTTAAATTAATAGGATAATTTGTATATATATATATATATATGTATATTAATTAAGTAAGACTTAATTAAGATATAATATATATATATATATATATATATATATATATATAAATTCGGATTTTATATTTCTAATTGGATTAGGTTTTGGTTAATTCCTTTAACTGCTATATATATGATATATCAGCCGTCTAAGGTATTATTCGATATCAAAACCCTAGCCTCTATTAGAGAGAGACTAGAGAGAAAAATTTCAAAAAGTCCAGATCCTTGGCGGCTAGTACCGCAGCTTTCCTTACTGCAGATCGTGTGACGATTCGCGGGACGTTCGTGTGGATACCGTAGAGGCGCAGTTCCGTTGGATTGCGTTGAGGATTCGAAGCAGTTCCAGAATCTCCATCATCTCGTTTCAGGCTTGAATAATCGGTAAAACATATCTTAACCTCTGAATTAATATGTTTTCGCATGGATCCTATTTTAGGGTTTCGAAAATTTTTAATTTCCGCTGCGTTTATGTGCCGAAAACCCCTACAGTGGTATCAGAGCTACTTGCGAAACGATTAATTCAGATTACGTGTTTTAATTGTATTCGTTATATATGATATATGATGATGCATGTTTACCGATCTGAAATTGAATATATGATATTCTGCATGTATGCGTATTCTGGAAATCTGTAATATATATGCATGTATATGATGTTCTGATAATTGCATCCTAGAAGGTGGAATAACAATTCAACTTCTGTTCTAATTGGATTAGAAACATGAAGATTCGATTTAATATGATTAATCGAAACTGGACATATATGATATGTTCTGGGTGTATTGTTAGTATGAGTGTGTTAGCGGATTGTATATGATTCTGGAATTGTTTCAGAGATTTGTATGAAAAATTCTACAATACAGATCGTAGTTCAAAAATTTTTTCCCAGGGCGCTGCCCCCGGCCCCGCTCGCTGACCGGGAAGCGAGACCACCCGTCGTAGCGCACGATGGTCGTGACCCCAATATTTTGTATATAGTTTTCTTTAATTATATAAATTGTGTCATGTGCTTATTGTGATATGCATGGTGCACAGTTATGGCCCTTTTGACCCATAGGTTAGTGGTTTTGGTTTTGAAATACGGCTTGCATGTCGTGCCTTTCTATAAATTCTGATGTAATATTCTCTTCTCATCTAAATCCCCTCGAATGTAACTCGAGGTTTCTTTATGTCATGTAATGTACAATTGTAACCTATCAAGATGACAAGATGATGATGGAGAGGAGACACATGCATGAGGAAGGTCCAAGGAAGCTACTTTTTTGAAGACCTTTTACCACCTTAGACTGACCTTCAATCTTTTCATTAGCTTGAAAAGATTGGCATAGGGTTGGGGCCATAACTGTGACACATTTAATTTTGCACTTTATTTATGCTTGTATACGATATGATATGATAAATAATGTGCATGTTTAATAAGATTAAAATTGGTGAGATCTAAATTAATTATTAAAATCCCTCATAAAATTATTAAGTCTAAATCAGATGCCTTCCAATGAATAACACTCATCAAGACCTTGACCGATGGATGTAGGTTTGCCAAAGTAAAGTACCCCATTTATCTTGGTAAGATGCGATAGGATAATTGTGATATCCAAACTGTTAAAATCATTGGGCCAGACTTAACTAAGTTATCACAATAGGATTGTGGACTTAGAGGCATAAAGTTTGGTAGGTACCATTAGATGGACTAGAAACAAATGTTGTTCACCAAACTATCTAAGAGTTATATATGATATAATTGACAAAGGGTTGTCTACCTAAATAATTATGTTTTGAGAGAATAGCCAAAGCTAACTTAAGGCATAATGAAATATGGATCTTAGCTCACGAGAAAGATTTAATTGAAAAATGCTTTCCGAATTAATGGTGAGGGCTATTAATTTGAATAAAATAGTGGGAGGTATATTTTGAATGTACTATTATCAATTACATAATATCAAAATTCTGCAATTTGACTTATTATTTTTGCACTTATAAATTGTAGATATCAATGGCAAACAACAACACAAATAGTCTTTCATTACGATCAGTCCTTGAGAAGGAAAAGCTGAGTGGAGTTAATTTCCTAGACTGGCATAGGAACTTGAGGATTGTCCTCAAACAGGAGCGCAAGCTATATATCCTTGATGGGCCCATTCCTGCAGCACCAGCTAACACTGCACCACGTGTAGAGCATAATGCTTACAAGAAGCATCAAGATGATGCTCTGGACGTGAGTTGTCTCATGCTAGCAACTATGAACTCTGAGCTTCAGAAGCAACATGAGTTAATGGATGCTTATGAGATGATCGAGCATCTCAAGAAATTGTTCGAAGGACATGCTCGACAGGAGAGGTATGATACAAGCAAGGCGTTGTATCACTGCAAGATGGGTGAACGTGATCCAGTTGGTCCACATGTGCTGAAAATGATTGGGTATATTGAGTACCTTGGTAGGTTGGGTTTTCCGATTACTCCGGAAGCCCAAACTGATCTTGTTTTACAATCTTTGAACAGCAGCTACTCTCAATTTGTTATGAATTACCTCATGAATGAAATTGAGAAACCACTTACTGAGTTGTTGAGCATGTTAAGAACTGCCGAGAACAACATGAAAAAGGCAGGACCCGCTCCCATAATGATGGTGCAAAAGGGGAATGCTAAAGGAATGGGGAAAGGCAAGAAGAAGATAGGATCTAAATCTGCCAAACCCAATCCCAAAACTAAACAGGCTTTAAAACCTAAAGGTGGGGTGGCTAAAGAAGGTGATTGTCACTTCTGTGGAAAATCTGGACACTGGAAGAGGAATTGTCATGCTTATTTGGAAGAACTGAAGAAAAAGAAAGGAAGTATGACTTCTGATTCAGGTATATATGTTATAGAAGTCAATTTGTCCACTTCTACATCATGGGTATTGGATACTGGATGTGGTTCTCACATTTGTGTTAATGTGCAGGAACTCCGAAGGAGTAGGACTTTGGCGAAAGGCGAGGTTGACCTACGAGTTGGGAATGGAGCAAAAGTTGCTGCACTAGCCGTAGGAACTTATCATTTATTTTTGCCCACTGGGCTAGTATTAGAATTAGAGGATTGTTATTATGTGCCTGCTATGAGCAAAAACATTATTTCTGTTTCTTGTTTGGACAAGAAAGGTTTTTCATTTTTAATAAAGAACAACAGTTGTTCATTTTACTTAAATGAAATATGTTATGGTGTTGCACAATTGTTTAATGGTATTTATATTCTTAATTTAGAAATGCCTATCTATAACATAAATACAAAACGATTTAAATCAAATGATTCAAATCCGACATATCTTTGGCACTGTCGTTTAGGCCATATAAATGAGAAACGCATATCCAAACTCCATAAAGATGGGTTTTTGGATTCATTTGATTTTGAATCATATGAGACATGCGAGTCTTGTTTATTAGGCAAGATGACTAAAGCCCCTTTCACTGGACACAGTGAACGGGCTAGCGATGTATTGGGACTTATACATAGTGATGTATGCGGACCCATGAGTTCGTTAGCAAGAGGTGGGTTTTATTACTTCATTACATTTACTGACGACTTCAGTAGATATGGATATGTGTATCTTATGAGACACAAATCTGAATCCTTTGAAAAGTTCAAGGAATTCAAGAATGAAGTTCAAAACCAATTTGGCAAAAGCATAAAAGCCCTTCGATCCGATCGAGGAGGTGAATACTTAAGCCAAGACTTTGATGACCTTCTAAAGGAGTGTGGTATTATATCACAGCTCACTCCACCTGGAACACCACAATGGAATGGTGTGTCTGAGAGGAGGAATCGCACCTTGTTGGACATGGTACGATCGATGATGAGTCATGCAGATCTTCCAATAAGCTTCTGGGGTCATGCCCTAGAGACAGCTGCATTCACACTTAACCGTGTTCCTACAAAGACGGTTCATAAGACACCATATGAGATGTGGACTGGGAAACGTCCTAGTATGTCGTTCATGAAGATTTGGGGTTGCGAGGCGTTTGTAAAACGTCTGGCTTCTGACAAGCTCGGACCCTAAATCTGACAAATGTAATTTTGTGGGATACCCAAAGGAAACAAAAGGGTATTATTTCTACAAACCTTCTGAGAACAAAGTATTTGTTGCTCGAACTGGTATTTTTCTAGAAAGAGAATTTGTCTCTAAAGGAAACAGTGGGAGGAAAGTAGAACTCAAAGAAGTTCGAGAACCACAAAATATCATTGAACCTGAGTTGGAACATGAGCAGGAACCACAAGATATTGTGGAAAGTGAACCTGCTCAAATTACACTAGGCATTCGTAGATCTGGTAGGACACGCCAAGAGCCCGAGAGATATTATGGATTTCTTGTGACTCAAAACGGCGATGTGATGCTCATAGATCATGATGAACCTGCTTCCTACCAAGAAGCTATGAATGGACCAGATTCTGAGAGATGGCTTGAAGCCATGAAATCTGAGATGGACTCCATGTATACTAACCAAGTATGGACTTTGGTTGATCCACCCGAAGGGGTAAAACCAATCGGGTGCAAGTGGGTTTTCAAGAAGAAAACCGACATGGATGGTAATGTACAAACCTATAAAGGTCGACTGGTAGCAAAAGGTTTCAAACAAGTTCAAGGTGTTGACTATGATGAAACCTTCTCTCCAGTGGCAATGGTTAAATCCATCAGGATCTTACTTGCTATTGCAGCCTTTTATGATTACGAAATCTGGCAGATGGATGTCAAAACTGCTTTCCTTAACGGAAATCTCCTTGAGGATGTGTATATGACACAACCTGAGGGTTTTGCCAATCCAAAGGATGCTGGAAAGGTATGTAAGCTGCAGCGATCCATTTATGGATTGAAGCAAGCCTCTCGGAGTTGGAATCTTCGATTTGATGAAGCAGTCAAAGAGTTTGGCTTTATAAAAAATGAAGATGAACCTTGTGTATATAAGAAGGTTAGTGGGAGTCACATTGTATTCCTGGTATTATATGTTGACGACATATTAATTATTGGGAATGACATTCCTTCCTTACAGGCTGTAAAAACATGGTTAGGAAAATGTTTCTCCATGAAAGATTTGGGCGATGCAACCTACATTTTAGGTATCAAGATCTATCGAGATAGATCAAGAAAATTGCTCGGCCTAAGTCAAAGTACATATATTGATAAAGTGCTGAAACGATTCAGCATGCAAGAGGCAAAAAGAGGACACTTACCCATGTCTCATGGTGTTAAGATCTCTAAGGCCCAATGTCCTAAATCACATGATGATGAGGAGCGTATGAGAAAGATCCCTTATGCTTCGGCAATTGGATCTATCATGTATGCAATGATATATACTCGTCCGGATGTCTCGTATGCTTTGAGCATGACGAGCAGATACCAGTCGAATCCAGGTGAAGGTCACTGGACAGCAGTTAAGAATATCCTCAAGTACCTGAAAAGGACTAAGGATTCATTCTTGGTATATAGAGGTGAAGACGAACTGACAGTAAAGGGTTACACAGATGCTAGTTTCCAGACTGACACAGATGACTATAAGTCTCAGTCAGGTTTTGTGTTTTGCCTTAATGGTGGTGCTGTTAGCTGGAAAAGTTCGAAGCAAGAGACAGTAGCCGATTCTACAACAGAGGCTGAGTATATTGTTGCTTCTAGTGCGGCCAAAGAGGCTGTATGGATTAAAAAGTTCGTCACTGAACTTGGTGTTGTTCCAACCATTGTTGATCCGGTTGAGCTATACTGTGATAATAATGGAGCCATTGCACAGGCTAAGGAACCCAGATCTCACCAACGATCCAAGCATATACTTAGGTGGTACCATCTCATCCGTGAAATCATTAATAGAGGAGATGTACATATAAGCAGAGTGCCAACAGATGATAATTTTGCAGATCCACTGACCAAAGATTTGTCGCAGTATAAGTACGAAAGTCACACTAGTTCCATGGGTATTAGATACATGAGTGATTGGCTCTAGTGCAAGTGGGAGACTGTTAGAGTTTATGTCCTAGAGGCTAATTCTTTGATGTAATTGCTTAAACATTTTTGATATTATATTTGATTGAATAAATGAATTATTTTATTATGGTTTTATTTACTGCGTTATATAAATGTTAACATAATAAAAGTCCTTAGAATAGTGATACAAATTATATGGCTTCAAGTATGTGACTTGAACATGAGATCATATAGTTACAATTAGTATCATTACTTTTAAATGTCCCTAGTCGAGTGTCATTGTTAATGGAACAACAATGATACATTGAGACTAGTATGTGGATTGACTGATGGCCAAATCTCATTGGTCATAAATATATGAGATATTGAGTCAATGTATAGGTACATGTTAGAGAACAATGTACTGGGCAGACCCACCATGAGAATTCTACGTGGAGCATTATGCAAAGTGTCATAAGCAATTCTCATAGTGACAATGATGTAATGATCCTCCGACCTGAAATCACTATATTACTACACGAGAATTTATGTACTTTGATATCATCAAAGGCCACCTTTAATAGATGGACGATAAAGGTGATTATTGGGTACATCATGAATCGTGTGAGGAATATGAGTGATCTAGATGGAATTTAACCCTCCAATATATTAGGGGTGATATCCATAGGCCTCTTGATTGAGTAGGACTATGAAATGCATGGCCATGCTCAAATAGTGATTTGTTTCATATAGTCTACTCATCGATCAAGAAAACTCAGATTAAATTATGAAGAGGATGACACATTCCATGCCTCGAGTTTAATCTAGGATGTCAAGGTTAAAAGGATTAAATTACATTGAAACATTGGTCACGAAAAGGTTGTATCGAATCACCGATCTTATTATTATTTGGGTAGCAGTGATGCATTACTAGATGCCGCTCACTGTTTATAATTTTATAATATGATTTTAAAATTATTGCCAACATAATAATAACCTATAGGGTCACACACTTAGAACGTAATTAAAAGGGAATTAATTTAAATTGTATGGATTTAAATATATCAATATGATTGATAGTATTTAAATTATGAATTTAAATTAATAGGATAATTTGTATATATATATATATGTATATTAATTAAGTAAGACTTAATTAAGATATAATATATATATATATATATATATATATATAAATTCGGATTTTATATTTCTAATTGGATTAGGTTTTGGTTAATTCCTTTAACTGCTATATATATGATATATCAGCCGTCTAAGGTATTATTCGATATCAAAACCCTAGCCGCTCTTAGAGAGAGACTAGAGAGAAAAATTTCAAAAAGTCCAGATCCTTGGCGGCTAGTACCGCAGCTTTCCTTGCTGCAGATCGTGTGACGATTCGCGGGACGTTCGTGTGGATACCGTCGAGGCGCAGTTCCGTTAGATTGCGTTGAGGATTCGAAGCAGTTCCAGAATCTCCATCGTCTCCTTTCAGGCTTGAATAATCGGTAAAACATATCTTAACCTCTGAATTAATATGTTTTCGCATGGATCCTGTTTTAGGGTTTTGAAAATTTTTAATTTCCGCTGCGTTTATGTGCCGAAAACCCCTACATGAAGAACATGTTAACATGTGCACATATGTTTCATAATGTAGCATGAACGTGTTTGACCTTGTTAGGAAATATTTACTAAAGAAAGTTATAGTTTTTGAAATGAACTTTAACATATACGTATAAGGTATATAATCTGACTTTTTAGCATGATCGTATGGTCTAGATAGGCATGAAATGCAAGTTTAAACATGTTAGGTTTACACTAGCATACATGGGCTAAGTCGTAACGATTTCAATAGCAAAGTTCGGACTTTTTGCAAACTGAGTTGCATGATCATAGTATAATAGTGTTATGATATTTTCAAACGCGGCCACTTTATGTGTATGAATGACAAACATGATAGCCTATAGGATTTCATAACCTTGAATGGCCTTAAGTCATCAAAGAGATTAATCTTGAACCATTACATGAAAGGTGGAACTTAGATGGACTTTAAAAGCATGAAAAGACCCTTTAACATGTTTATATGCTTTGTGGAAATATATGTTGATGATTTAGACAGAAGCAGCAAGCAGAAGCCCAACCCTGGTCTGGCTAGGGGACAGCGTAGCTGCGCCGTCCCTAGGCTTAACCAGGGCGCAGCTGCACCAGGCTGGAATGCAATCTGGAGAGTTTTGCGTATTCTGATTTTTGGCAGTTCACTTATTATGATGCTCTAATCTGTTAAGAAGGTTATAATTGATACTGATATATGTTTATATGAGATTATGAAGTAATATGATGACATTTAACTTATAAAAAGGGATTCTAAAGTTAGTGAAGATGATGTGATTTAGTGTTATGATTTACTATAATACCATACATGATATAACTATGTTACTTGATTTCCTGATGTTTTAAAATCTGATTTCGTACCACATGTGTGTAAGTACGTAATGACATACTATGAAGATGTTTAACTTGAGAGTGGGAATTCCATAGATAATAATGACCTAATCAGTTAAGCGTTATGATTTAATACAATGCTATATGTGATATAAACTGTGTAGCAAGGTTAAAACCTAACTTATGTGTTAATTGTATATATAAGATAAAGTATGATGTTAAAACTATATGGCTAATGGATATCATATATACGTAACTATATTACGATAGGAATTCGAAGTGTTGATAAGCTTTACTTTGGTAATCTACGCTTAAGGCAAGTATCCTAAACCTTTGCATTACTTTATTCAATGAATCTTGTAAGCAAGTCTCTTAACTTACACAACTTTGGATTTTGTTGTGTAAGTATCTAAACCTTATCTCTTTGATGCAAGTTCTTACCTTACTTTTATCGAGCAAGTTTTCTAACTTCATTCGATTTATATATTGAATGCAAGTATCCGAACTACTCTTTTTATTAAGCAAATATTCGATTCATACTCTTTATTGAACACGTATTTGTGCTTGTACTGTTATTGATCATACGAGTAAATAAGCGCTAGAATAATTCTTGTCTTATAAATTTATATTTCATAGCTTGATTTAAATCACGATTATATTCTTCGAATTAGGTTGCGAGTATTGAACTCATAAATTGTTCCTATATACATTGTTAAAATTGTCTACGCCATTTGATTCGGCTAGACCAATATTGGAAAGCGATCCACACCAATTGCCTTGGTGCGAACTCTTATAAATTGACTGAGATGAACAACTCTCATAGAAAGGGGAACTATATAGTCGGGGTGCCGACAGTAGTAGGATATGTTATGCATAACATCAGGTACAGTAGGTTGATCCCCTAATTGTACTTGTTTGGGTTACCAGAAATATTTTTGGTGATTCTAGTAGAAGTTCGTGGTTCTTAGCGACCACTCAGTATCCAGTATTTATTAACTTCAAACTTTGAATTCATTGGATTCTTCTATTTTTTCTTGGTCCACAGTGACACTCAGTGATATCTATCCATTCACTTGAAATTGTTGAAACCTTTGAATCCTTTAATAACTTTTCGACCCATAGTGGTTCTTATTTAAACTTCACAGAATAGATTTGGAAGTCATTGATATTTATTTTGTTCACAACATTTTATTTGAATTCCTGAGCTATTAATTACCATTTTACCCTTGAGATTAAGAACCATATATACACCTGTTCATATTTATTGGCATATTACTTGCTGGGCAAATTTGTTGCTCACTCTTACTTCCCATAAACATTTTAGTTAGGGCAGGACAAGGTGGAACCCCAGGACAGGACAAGAGCGAAGGCAAGGCTATGAAGTAGTTGTGCTCTTCTATGTTAGGATGTTTTCCTTATGATGTATTAAGACTTAATTAATGTTATATATTAAGTTATGTTTGGATTAAGTTTTGAAGCGTATTAGTAATAGTTTCGAGACTTGGGACGAGAATATTTATGTTATATTAATGTAAATTATTTTGTTATTTCATTGTTTGAGATTTTAGTTGTTATTAGAATTAGCACGTGACGAACCGAATTTGAGAGCCGTGACGGTCTGAATTTGGGGGCGTCACAGGTTGGTTTCAAAGCCGTAGGTTATAAACCTTAGAAGCGAGTCCTTAGGCTATAACCTTAGAAGAGATTTAGAGAATAGAAGGAGATAGAACTCATGTAGAGTTTATTAGATAACTAGTAGTGTTATGAAATATATTTTCATTCCATACAATGATATTATGTTTTATTCGGAGATGATAATAAAGTTTATTGGTTTTGTGATTATGGATGTCAGAGATAGGTAAACCTAGTAGGACCATGGAGGTGGAACCACATGACATACATATGGTGTTCGAAACACCCCTTGTAGTCGAGCCTTTTATGGCAGTTACCCTAACCTAGGAGGAGATGGAATCAGAATCCAAGCAGACGGTGAAAGTTTTCTTTTAGGATGGAGGCATGTGTGAGTTACCTTAATATGAAGAATACTTTTTATAAAAATAACGACAACTTTTACCGTTAAACTGTTGAAATACCCGGTGATAAAAATACAGTAATATGCGTTGTTGCACAGTAGCACACGGTATTACACAGTATTTCAAATTATTGCTTCTTACGTAAGAAGTCACTCATTCAATAATTGTTACAGTAATTACTTTTCAATATTTTATATTATTGATCCAATAATTGCTTTATTGATATTTTATATTATTGATTCAATAATTGTCACAATAATTGCTGCACAGTATTTTACATTATTAAATCAATAATTCATATTATTTGAATAATATTATTAGATAGCATTATTGACAATGTCTAGAAAGTTCTGTCGAGGAAAAGGGTTAGGTTATATAATTGCGCGCCAATAAGGAGAAATCATTATCGGAAAGCCTCCTCTTTCCTAGGAACGACCTGGTTATCAATATTGTAGTTCAGTAATATTATTTGTGAATAATTAATTGTTGATATATATGATAAGAAAATATTTATTCAATGTGGATTTAAACGGAGGAATTTTTAGCATGTGACATTTGTTGAAAGTTAGTATTTTATCTTTTTCGATAAAATAATTCATTTAAATATATTATTATAATATTACATTATAGTAGTATGATGTGATTATATAATAGTATAATTTTTATAATTTGAATGGTAACATTATTATAGTAAATTTATGGTATAAAAGTAAAATGAGGTGGAAGAGAACAAATTGAATTTGAATTCTTATGATGTAAACAATGATGTCATCGGAATGATGAGGTAAGCAATGATGTCATCGGAACGATGAGGTAAGCAATGATGTCATAGGATCGATGAGGTCATAAATTATGGCAAAAAGACTATTTTACCCTTAATCTTCCGAGCCTATAAGTAGAAGCTCATTTCTTCATTATTTCTCACCAATTCACTAAAGCTATAGAGAGAGAAAGTATAGAGAGAATAAGAGAGAAAGAAGAAAAGTATTCTGCTATTATACTAGTGCAGTCTCCAAATTTTTATTAAGGTAAGGGGTATTATTTCTTTCGTATTCATGAAGAGAGTTATTTTCTTTCAATACTCGTAAGGGTTGTTATTCCATTCTTTATTATTTTGATGGAATAACCTGTCTACGCGGACTACCGCATGCATGATAAAATTCTGTTATTATTCCATTCTTTATTATTCTTTGGGAATAACCTATCTACGCGGACTACCGCATGCCTGGTGAATAACCCCTCGTATTCATTCTTTATTAAGTTGTGGAAATGATCTGTCTACGCGGACTACCGCATGACGGGTGAAAATTCATTTGCAGTGTCGTATATTATTTCATTTTAGATTTCTAACTCTAAACTTACTACTGTAAGTATTGCTTCTATAATTCCTGAAATAATTAGAAATTTCTTGAGTTTTGCACTTCATCTAATATCATTTCACTGGAATATTGGTCTTAACTTTCTTGTGAAATTTTAATCTTTTCATATCGGGGTACTATTTATGAGTTACTATTCACGAGTTACTATTCACGATAATTATTTTTTATTTTCTTTCAAATTATCTTTGATTGTATCCAAGTTTTAAATTTTATTCTTGAATTTTGCTCCACAATTGATTATTACGGTGTATTCTTGAACTTGGATAAACTAAATTATGAATCCCTAATCTTTGTCCTTTATCTCAGTGTATTCGTTCTTTATATTATTTTTCATCATCCTCAGTCTTAAATGGTGATACAAACGAATATCTTTGGCCTGTAGTGCAAAGATGAATGATTATTTGATGAATATCTTTGGCCTGTAGTGCAAAGATGATTACCTGATGAATATCTTTGGCCTGTAGTGCAAAGATGGACAGGTGTTGAGATGAACATGACCAACTGGTGATACAAAATCTTTGGCTCGTAGTGCAAAGATGAATATTTGATTCGAGATGTATATTGATTGATGTTACAGGGATAAAATATTAATGATGGACTTTTAAATCAAAGAAGATAGTAGACATCATTCTCTACTTAACTCTTCTAATGAATTATTATTTTCGCTGCAGTTGTTGATCTAAAACTTGTAGTCCATAATATTTTATCTGGTTTATTGAAGACTAACGATAATTTATTATTCATTATCTTAGTCATAATATTCTTTACTGGGCTAGTTGAGCTCACCCTTTTCTTCCATTGTTCTCTTTAGGAAATAAAAATATAGCTGGGACTAGCCGGGGGATGGAGTGATGGTTCGAGAGAGGCTATAGAAGTCCGCACTATTTTGTAAAATAGTGTATTAATAATTGTAATGAATAAGACTTGAATTTGAGCGTTAATATTTTCTACATAATATTTGTAATGACGCTCAGAGTTGTGTGGTCGTATTTTGGACGACCGTATAATAGTTGAAATTGGAAGATTGTATTTGAATCCCGTACCATGTATTTGGCGACTCAGAATGGGTTGGTATTGAACCTATTTTGGGGGCGTCACATTATACGTCTTAAGAAGTATTAGAGAAATGATAATACAGTTTTATTTCTACGCAGAGAAATGTCGATACCCCAAGGAGAAGAGACTCATCAAGCGACGGAGAATGGAGATAGGGAATTGAATCAAGAACCCTTACAACAATTGGTAAATCTCATAGTAAGTGCTTTTGAAGAAGGGATCAATGATTTTAGGAAGAGAAAGACGAAAGAAGGTAGGATGGAAAAGAGTAATAGTGGTAGCAGTAAGAATTTCAAGAGAAAGTGGAATGAGGCTAAGTATGTAAGAGGAGAAGGACAACCACGGAAGAAAAGGGTAGAAGCCTGTAAGGAATGTAGAAAGAACCACGTTGGAACATGTTTGGAAGAAAAACATGTGTGTTATAAGTGCGGTGAGAAGGGTCATATTTCTCCTAACTGTCCTAGGCAGGAGAAAACCAAAGAGTGTTTTGCGTATAGACCTGAAGAACGTCAAGTACGTAATTGTCAGAAGGAACCAAATGAGGGGGGGAACAGAAACAACAGAAGACGGGACAACAACAACAACAATCCGACGAGAAGTCACCAGGAATGAATAAAGGAAAAGAACAAGGTTTGCCCAAAATGTGGAAAGAGTCATCAAGGAGAATGCTGGAAGGGACGAGGCATTTGCTATAGCTGTGGCCAGGAGGGGCATATTTCCCCGAATTACCCAAACCCGAAGAAGATCGAAGGATGCTTCGCTTGTAGGTCAACAGACCATCAGGTTAAGAACTGCCCAAAGAAAGGAAGGAAGGAAGAAGACGGTAACAAGGGAAACCATAGCGAGAAGTTGACGATAGTCGAACCAGCTCAATCGAGTGAACCAATGCCACGTACGACTAACGTTATGGTACATGATGCAATGGCGTTCCAAGTTGTAATGTCAGGTGATGTCCTAATCAATAATATAAATGAGTATATATTATCTGATTCGAGTGCTACCTGTCCTTTTGTGTCTGAAGAATTGTGAGACGACTAAGTTACCCCAAGAACGATTAGGAGATCCTTTGAACATAGAAGTTACGAATAAGGAAGTAATTCCCGTAGAATTCATTTACCATAATTGTTGCGTATAAATTAGGGGACATAAACTAAGCATATACTTTATTCCTATAAAATTTGGAGAGTGTGATGGGATACTAAGAATGGATTGGTTACATAACCATGCTACGGTAATTGACTGTTAGAAGAAAAGTGTGAACCTTCAGACTCCAAACCGGTCTAAGATAGTGTTTTATGGTAGCTTGTCGCTTAGGCAATCGTGTTGTCTTACGCTGATGCAGGCCAAGATATTGTTAAGAAGATCATATGCGGGAACGAGTGCGATGATGTCAAGTATACTCTTAGAACCAGCTTTGATTGATAAAGTTAAAGCTGCTCAAGCTACGGATCCGGAGCTGATGAAGATGAAGAAGAAGGTGCAAGAAGGTGCCATTCCAGAAGCAAGAATCGATGAAGAGGGAATACTTTGAGTCAACTCCAGACTTTGTGTTCCTAACGATTCTGACTTGAAGCACAGAATCATGATGGAGGCACACAACACACCGTTTGCAATCCATCCTGGGAGTACCAAAATGTATCATGATCTTCGACATACATTTTGGTGGAGCAATATGAAAAGAGAGATCGCGGAGTTTATTTCGAGATGTTTAACTTGTCAACGTGTAAAGGCGGAGCATCAAGTGCCGAAGGGTCCATTGCAACCACTGAAGATTCCGAAATGGAAGTGGAAACACATTACGATGGATTTCGTTACGGGTCTTCCCAAGGTTTCTCAAGGCATAGATGCGATTTGGGTTATTGTTGATAGATTAACCAAGTCTGCTCATTTCTTACCGATACGATAGACTTATTCCCTTGAACGTTTTGCTCATATGTACGTAAATGAGATTGTGAGATTGCATGGCATGCCAGTATCCATAGTTTTGGATCGTGACCCCAGATTTACTTCACGATTTTGGATCAGTTTGCAGAAAGCTATGGGCACGGATTTACGATTCAGTTCGGCTTATCATCCTCAAACAGACGGACAATCAGAAAGGACTATTCAAATTCTTGAAGATCTATTGAGACTCTGTGTTCTAGACTTTAAAGAGAGTTGGGATAAGTACTTACCATTGGTGGAATTCTCTTACAATAACAGTTATCAAGCAAGTATAGGCGTAGCTCCATTCGAAGCGTTGTATGGGAGAAAGTTTCGTTCTCCAGTATGCTGGGATGAGGTGGGTGAAGCAACATTGTATGGACCGGAGTTAGTACGTATGACTACGGAAAAGATTCAAATGATCTGGCAACGGATACAAACCGCACAAGATCAACAAAAGAGTTATGCGGATCTTCATCAAAAGAACGTGGAATTTAATGTTGGGGATCATGTATTGTTACGTGTTGCTCCATAGAAAGGGCTTACGAGATTCAGGAAGAGAGGAAAGCTCAACCCATGATTCATTGGTCCATTTGAGATCCTTGACCGAGTAGAAAATGTGGCCTATAGACTCGCTTTACCTCCAAGCCTGTCTCGTGTTCATAACATTTTTTACATATCCGTACTTCGCAAATATGTGAAAGACCTAAACCACATTATTGAGTTAGAACCAGACGAGATAGCCGAAGATTTAACGTACGAGGAGGTACCTGTCAAGATCTTGGATAGGAAGGAGCATGTCCTACGCTCGAAAATTATAACTCAAGTTAAAGTTTTGTGGAGAAACCATGAAAGTGAGGAAATGACCTGGGAGTTGGAATCGGAAATGAAAGCGAGGTATCCTCACCTTTTCGACATACCAGGTACGTACGTTAATTTCGAGGACGAAATTTCATAAGGAGGGGAGGTTGTAAGACCCCAACTTTTATGAATAAAGATTTAATTTTCTTTATATATTATTTCGAAATAGTAAGGTGTTGATTTGATAAATGTGAAAAGTTATGAGTGAAATGTGCAAATATTTCAAAATAAGCAAGTGGTTATAAAATATTCATTGTTGTCGGGGAATATTCGTTTGGTCGTGGAATATTCTTGTTGTTGGGAAATATTCGTACAACAGCACAACTATTTGTGGCCCCACAACGGAATAACTGTCGGATATAGAAAGCGACAGAAATAACCTTTTTATAAATAAACGGTAAAACTGTTACGGTTAAACTGTTGAAATACCCGGTGATAAAAATACAGTAATACGCGTTGTGCATAGTAGCACACAGTATTGCACAGTATTTCAAATTATTGGTTCTTACGTAAGAAGTCACTTACTCAATAATTATTACAATAATTACTATTTAATATTTTATATTATTGATTCAATGATTGCATGATATTTTATTGGTTCAATAATTGCTACGTTGCTATTTTATATGATTGATTCAATAATTGTTGCCATTGATATTTTGTATTATTGATTCAATAATTGTCACTGCACAGTATTTCACATTATCAACTCAATAATTCATATTATTTGAATAATATTATTAGATAGCATTAGTGACAATGTCTAAGGAAGTTCTGTCTAGGAGGGGTTATTTAATTGCGCGCCAGTAAGGAGAAATCCTTATCGGAAGGCCCCCTCTTTCCTGGGAACGACCTGGTTGTCAATATTGTAGTTCTGTAATATTATTTTCGGAATAATTAATTATTAATTTATATGACAAAAAAATATTTATTTTGTGGATATAAAAGAAGGAATTAGTGCTAAGGTGTTTTTATCAGTATTTTGTTGTGGAAAATTATCCGTTTGTGGATTTCGGCCATTTTCGGTTGGGAATTTGGAAAAACTTCCTTCTACAAAGTTGTAGAGAATTAAATTTCCTATGAAAAGGATATATAATTCGTATTTTTCTGATAAAGGGTTATTTATTATGAATTATTGAAGTTTCGGAATAAATGTTTTTTTAAATAAAATGATGGGCCCTGCTTTTTTTTTTTTTTTTTTTTTTTTGTGTGGAAAATGCTGATTTTTGGAGGCTTTGAATGAAATGGGAAGCAGCCAGGAAAAAAAAATCTAAACAAGTCTGCTCCGTGGTTTCAAAAGTCAATATTGGTGACCTGATATTTTTCTATAAATAGGGTGCTTAGTTAGAAATAAAAATCACACTAGAATCAGAAAATTTTCTCTCTATAATATCGAGCGTATTTTTGTGAGTATTTCGATACTTTGAGTGTTGCTATTCAGTACAAATTTTCTTCAGCCTTATATCCGATATTATAGTCAGAAGTACTATTCTTTTGAGGTAAATGATGTTATTTTCTTTCGTAAACGATGCTATTCTTTTCAATATCATTATACCAAAATATTATCATGAATTTTATTATGAAATTCTTACTTTTTTCGTCGGGATTACTATTCACGTATACGACACTATTCACGAAAAAATTAAATTTTCTTCTATATGTCCAAGTTGCTTGTTAAGGTTCCTATCTTTGATTGGATCCATGTTTTGAGCTCTATTCTTGAATTTTGATCCACAAAGTATTATTATGGAGTATTTTTGAACTTGGATAAACTAAAATGCGAATCCTTAATCTTTGTTCTTTATCTCACTGGATTCGTTATTTATATTATTTTTCATCATCCTCAGTACTAAATGATCATATAACTGAATATCTTTGGCCTGTAGAGCAAAGATGAATGATTACCTGATGAATATCTTTGGCCGTAGTGCAAAGATGAACAGGTGTTGAGATGAACATGACCACTGGTGATACAAATGAATATCTTTAGCCTGTAGTGCAAAGATGAATATTTGATTCGAGATGTATATTGATTGATGTTACAGGGATAAAATATTGATGATGGACTTTTAAATCATAGAAGATAGCAGACTTCATTCTCTACTTAACTCTTCTAATGAATTGTTATTTTCGCTGCGAATATTGGTCTAAAACTTGTTTTCAATAATATTTTATCTGAATTATTGAAGACTAACGATAATTTATTTTCCATTATCTTAGTCATAATATTCTTTACTGGGCTAGTTGAGCTCACCCTTTTCATCTATTGTCCTCTTCAGGAAATGAGAATGACGCAGGAACTAGTCGGGGGACAGAGTGATGGTCCGAGTTAGAGCAGTAGTAGTCCTCACTATTTCTAATAAATAGTGTGATAATAATTGTAATGAGGACTTAGTTTGAATGTTAATATTTTCTACATATTTGTATTGACACTCACAGTTGTGTGGTCGTATTTTGCACGACCGTGTGATATAAAAGATTGTATTTGAATTCTGTACCATGTATTTGGCGACTCAAAATGGGTTGGGTTGACTGGACCTATTATGGGGGCGTAACATATGGCCTCATCCCTCTCAACATAAGCAGCATCCCTGGCGACTAAAGCTGTAATAACCAAGAATTTCTAGTCACTTTGTAAATAGATATATCCATTATGAATGATATTAAAAACTTTGTGGCATATGGTGATTGAGTGATTAAATTTAAATAACAAGTGTGTTATGAGAATTTTATAGGAAGTCTCTCTTATGAAATAATTAAAGTAGTGGACTAGCCTAAGAATGATATTAATTAATGAAGTTGATTAAGATGATGAAACCTAATTGAATATTCAATTTACTTGTAGGTGGCAAGTCTAATTGGGTTATGAAAGTAAAGTGGTATTCTTGATTTATGGGTATGTGTTATAGTCCAAGTAGTAAGTGTTACTAGTGGGCTAGCCCAATTGAATGATTAAATCAAGCCCACTAATTTCATTGAGAGATATAATTTAATGGCCTTAGTTAAATGAATTAACTTAGCCCAACTTGTGGAATTATAATAGTAGCCCAAGTAATATAAAAATAAACTTGACTACTAATAGCCCAAACTAATTAATTGCAAGCCCAAACATTAATTAAAAAGGCTCAACCTTTGGTCCATGGAAGAAAGGACAATTAATCATTATAGTATGTATATAACACAATAAAAAAAATAAATCTATAATGGGTAAATAGGGGTTTGGCCGGACAAATGGGGGCAAAAAGGGGAGAAAGATTCAAATTTTAACAAAACTTGGACAATATCTTGTATATAATCTTTGAGCCCAACACCCATGACAAGTGTCATCCTCTTAGCATGCCCAACACATATGTTTAGTGACTAAGCTTGCAAGTAATGATTAAGTTGGAAGTGAATGAGATGCATGCTTATAATTTCAATTATACACATTCCCACTAACTACACTTCATTTGCACACTTACACTTCAAAGCCCCTTTAGCTAGAGAAAGAAAGGAAACATAGAGAGAAAAAAGGAGAGATTTTCAGCCAAGAGGAAGAAGAAGAGAGGATGTTGTGCTTCATGCATACCAAGTTTGTATGCTACTTTGGCAAGATAAGGGAGATAGCAAGAAAAATTAGGTATTGATTCTCTTTATTTTTAAAGTTTAATTTCTTATTTGGTGGGTTTTTGATGAAACAAAAGTCTTAAGCTTGATCTTTGATAAACTCTTCATTTATTGGTGTATAAATGTTTTATTTGATGATTAAAATATTTTTGAAGTTGAATCTAAGATTAAAAAGGGGGTTTTGTACCATAATAGTAAAGAAAGGCACATGCATGCATGCACTAGGTGATTTTATGATAGATTCTTGCGATACATGTTGAATATGGTTAATATTATGATTAGAGTGTTAGATCATGGGTTTAACTAATGATGCTTGAGGATTTATATGAGTTCATATGGTGCGTTTTGAAAAAAGATAGTTAAATGGATTGTTGAAGGAATTTTTGTTTAACTAGTATGCTTTATCATGTGTATGTTGAAATCTATAAGTTATATTTGAGGTTTTTTTCATGGTTTGCTAGATGCATGAGTTAAGGGTTAAAACCCTTTGGAATCACTCAAATATGTTTTAAAATGAACAAGTTATGAATTTAATCCAAACTACCCAACTGTTGAGAATGTGATACTGATCAGTCACTTGTGGACTATTTTCGATAATCAAAATAAACTCAAATTTGGTGTTTGATATATGGAAAACATAGTTCGGGAAAATACGAATCCAACGATACCAAATGGATCCAAATCCGAGATGTAGATCTCGAGATATGAACGTTTCCGTAAAGGATCTAAAATCTGGAAAATGACTAAATTGTTGCGAATTTTCCTACTGATCAGTCATTTTGGCACTAATTTCCGGGACCTAAACAAAACAGAATCTGATGTTTGATGAATGAAAATTGGAGTTCGGGAAGATACGAATCCAACATTTCTAACGGACCCAAAAAATGAGTTGTAGACTTCGTTCTATGGGCGTTTCCGTGAAGGACCCCAAATCTGGAAATTTTGGAAGAAAATTTGAGTATCATTATGGAACGAAATGAAAGCAAGATATTGTAATAAATAATTTTAACGCCACTAATGGGCTATTAAGTTAATTACATATAAATTGAAATATAATTAATTATTTAAATGATGTTAAGTAATAATTAAAATGGATTAGTGTTAGTAAGATAACTACTTATTATTTAACTAAGCTTAAATAATAAATTGAGTTAATCAATTAATTAATTATTATTTAATTAATATTAAATAATGATTAAAGTATAATTAAGTAAGATTAAGTAATTACTTACTTACTTTGACATAAAAGTTTATAGAATTAATTATTAATTATTTGAATAATAAATAAAGATGAATGTTAATGAATTATTCTTTTAAAATAATAAGGAATAATTAAAGAAGAATGAAGTGAATAAATCAAATATTATCTATTCAAAGAGGAGGGAGTTATTAATTATTATTTAAAGATAAATAATAATTTAATTATCCATTATTTAATTAACATTAAATAATGAGGAGTTATAATTGGTTATTTATAAGTAATAACTAAAAGTAAATAGTTAATTACTATTTAACTAATATTAAATGATAATCGAAAGAAGAGGGAGTTAACAATTGAATGAAATTAAATAACTCCTTAATTAAACAATTAAAATAACTTGTTTAAAGATCTAATAAGTGTTTATCCCTTAAGGAAAGCCTTATTAATTATTAAATCATTAACCTAAGATCAATTAAATATCTTATAGGATTAATGATAGTACATTAGATGCATGCACCAGGTGAATGTATTATTGGTGAGATAATAATACGAGTTAGCGTATTGATGAAATATACGCAGTATTAATTGACAGATCTACCTTATCAATAATATGTCATTCAAAGATTATTAATTAAAGCTAGAAAGTTGTAGCTCGCTGAACAGGCAAGTTCCCTAACTCAAACTCGAGTTATTATTGTTCAAGTATGCTAGTGGATAAATATTATTGCTTTTTTCACATCCTGATTAATTATTGTGAATCGCACTTGGTGCAAATTGAATTCATGTTCTACTATATGTTGAACTGTTTATGATATAGATCTATGCTAGTTGTGTAGGCTAGATTAATTCTGTTTAATATTGCTTATGAGATGGATCTATGCTAGTTGTGTTAGCTAGGTCAAGCATGTTTAAAATTTATTTATGAGATGAATCTATGCTAGTTGTGTCAGCTAGATCAAGTATGTTTAACATTGCTATGAGATGAATCTATGATAGTTGTGTCAGCTAGATCAAGCATGTTTAAAATTTGTTTTAAAGAGTTGTGCATATTCAATTGATTTGATAAAGACTCTTGACTGAGAAAAGATTGTTATTAATGCATCATATTGGAAACAAGGATACAATAGTTGCTGTCGAGTGTTTATGCATATTACACCGGTATGAAAGGCTAATCCCTTTGACTACCAAACCGTAAAGGACCAGTTTGAATACTGACACCCTTTGCAAATGTTCATGGTCAGGAGGACCACTCAGTATCTATGGTTCATGGTCAAGAGTGACCACTCCGAACCTATTTGTATCTATGGTTCATGGTCAAGAGTGACTACCCCGAACCTATTTTTCAATTATTCGAATAAGAAGAAAGTAAATTCTTGTTCTTCTACCATCATATTCTATTGTTGAACATTGAGTGATAAATTCATTTCTATCATAATATATCTTCTTGTGTTTATACTTGCTACGTAAATTTGTTGCTTACTCTTGCTATATCATGACATTTATTTCAGCTAAGCCAGGATCGTCTAAGAGAGACAAATGAAAGGACAAGGCTCAGGAGTAGTTTGATTATGAACTAAGAAAGTATTTAGTTTTATTATTGGATGTAAACTTTTTGTAATATTAAGGATATGTGTTATGTTAAGGTTGAGACCTTGGGATTTATGATGAATACTTTATATTAATGAACAACATATGTTTATTATTCCGCAATAGTCTTAGAATGTTTATGTTGTAGATGGATCGTGAGCACCGAATCCGAGGTAAGAGGACCCGGGTTTGGGGGCGTCACTGTGACAACCCAAAAATTTATAAAATTTTAAATGATTAAAATAAAGGTTAAAGAATAAAATCTAGATGAGAATTTATTTAAAATCTTTAAGTAAAACCTATATGGTTTGCTATTCGAATGTGAATAGAGAAAATATGGGTTACAAAAATTCCAAACCCTAGAAATGAATTAATATGAACTTGAAGAAAGATGAGTATATGTATAGAAATATATATATATATATATACCTAGTAAGGTGCTATATATATTAGCAAGAGGAATGATGAATTACATTTAAGGATATAAAAAATTAAGATAAAATTATGTTAGTAATTAACTTAGTTTGAATGTTGGCCTTGATTGGAAAATAAGAAGGTGAATAAGTATAAAGCTTTTAGCTAATATGTTTAGTAATAAAAATGAAGTAAGTTAGAACTCAAAATGTGAGTTAGGGATAGAATTTTGAGACACGGACTGCTCGGTTGCGTCCGAAACGTCAAGTTTAGTCAGAAAAGACAGTAAACACAAAATGTGTAAGGGTTGACTTTTTGGTCAAAGTCAACAGTTGACTTTTATGGAAAAAAGTCAAAATTAGAGTTAGAAGTGTAATATGTGATGATTTATGTGAGCCATGTATGTGATTAAATAAATATACATTATATAATGTGTATACATTTATTTTGTATATAAAGAGAATTAAGAATAAAATTATGTAATCCTAATTATATATTAGGAATGAAAGATTGAATAACTTAAGGTTATGAGATGGGAGATAATAGTATTTATAATATATACTAATTCTAAGAGATTTATTTTATATATCTCAATTAATTAATTTTATAACCTAATTAAGGTAAATTTAATTGGGTTAAGAAATTAAATGTACTTGAGTAAGGATTAAATTCCAATTGAGTACATGGAAACCCTAATTAAATGATTAGGGTAAGATAGAATTTAAGATAATGGACCATATTAATTCTTATGGCCAAAAGAATTAAGTGTTAAGCCCAAGTGAGCCCAATTGTTAAGGAACATGTGGGAGAATAATAAATTATACTAATTTAAGAGACATATTTTACTATCTCAATTTATTAATTTTATACCCTAATTAAAGTAATTTAATTGGGTTATAAAATTTAATGTACAAGAGTGATGATTTAAATTCTAAATGTATGAATGTAAACCCTAATTAAATATTTAGGGTGAGATAAGACGGAAAGGTTGGACTATAATAATATCATAGCCCAAGAATTTAAATAAAGTTCAAGTGAATTAATATTTAATGGACTAAGGAGGTTATATTATTTAAACAACTCCAATTATTTAATTAAGTATGAGACTTGTAGATAAAGTGATTAAGGGCGATCAAATTATTAATCTAGCCCAATATATTATGTATGTGACAAGTATTATAATTGCACAATTTATTTATGGGTAGGAAGCCCAAGTTGATTTTTGTTAGTAAGTTAATTAAGAAAGAAAAACAAGCCCAAAAAAAATTAATTATAGCCCAAGTTGAAGCCCATTTTAAAAAAAGGGCATTATAGTAATTGGGTGAGTAGTTAATAAAATAAAAAGATGGGTGGAAAATAAGTGGCCACATGGCCGAAAATCATGGAAAGGAAAGGGAAAGGATAAGATTTTGTAAGATATGGATAGATTTTGTTTGGAGATAAGATGGATAGAGAAAAAGAAAAGATAAGAAAGAGATAAGAAGGAAAGAGAAAGAAAAGATAAGAAGAAAGAGAAAGAGAAAGAAAGAACCTGGAAAAGAAAAGAACGGGAGAAAAGGAGAGAGTGGGCGGCAGCCCATTTGGGGGAAAGGAGAGAGAAATCTCCATGAAAGAAAGAGGAAGAAGAAGAAGATCAAAGAAATGTAGAACATATTTTCTATGCTTGATTTTCTTCTCTTTCAATGGCTTAAATAAAAAAGGGCTTTTGATATGAAAGTATAAACCCTTCAATCTATGTGTTTTATGTTTAAGATCTACCCATATTGGGTGTTGATTTGTTGGACATCAAAAGAAAAGAAAAATATTTTTCTTATTTATAAAACTATTTTGGATCAGTCCACCTTGGGGGCATTTTCGTCCGCTTTTTATACCTTAAAAATTTGGGAAAAATTTGGAGTGATAATATTATAAGATATGAAGGTCCTGTAAAAATTTGAGAATTTTTGGCCATACGGTTTGAGAGTTATGGATTTTACATTGAAGGGCTATTTTTATGAAGCCACCCAAATAACTCTTTGTGTATAAGTCCAAAAATTATGAAATTATTACTGGACGTACATGTATATAACAGGAGCCTACTCTATAAAGTTTAGAATTTTTGGAGTTAATCTCGATTTATGAAAAATCTGAGAAAATTTGGCTATTATGGACTATTTAAATATAGTAAATGTATTTAAAAAATTCCGGGAAAAATATATGTTCAATGTGGGACTATATTCTGCCAAATCCCAGAAAAGAAATAATTTTAGAACTGATTTGGTATTTTTCATATAAATAATGTTATATGGATAAATGAGTCTAATTAAATATGTGATGTCAAAAATATGGAAAACAAGGTTTTCCGACTTGAGACCCTTAATAATTGTTTATGCAAATTTTTGATGGAGGTTTGGGTCGGTTGGAAAGTGTTATGATATTTGTGGCATTTTAAAATGCTTTAATGAGTTAATTAAGGAAAGCAAAATAATTAAAATAAATTATTTATTAATGTGATTACTGACTTAAATTATTTTTATATGACTAATAATATTGGATTATAATATTATTAGTAATGTTTGACTTAAAAGTTATTAAAAGGTGAATAACCTTAGCTTAAAATATTATTAAATAATTAATAATATTAAACAGAAATTTAAAATAGAGAAATAAGTTATTTTAAATATAGTTGTTGAATTTGGTATTCAAGGAACTATATTATGTATATGATATGTTGGAAAGAAGAATTCAGGGAACTGGAGTTGGTTTCGGGTTTACTGAAATGGTTTCAGTTTACTGAAATGGTTTCAGTATGCTGAAATGGTTTCAGTATTCTGAAATGGATTATAGTTTACCGAAAGAGGAATACAGAGTACTTAATTTGATTTCGGGTTGCTGAAATTGAATTCAGTCTACTAAAATGGTTTGTGGTCTGCTGAAATGTTAGTTTCAGGATGCTGAAATGAAACCTGGTTTACTAAAATAGTAATTTCAGTTTACTTAAATGTTATCTAGTTTACTAAGATAACATAGAAAGGAATAACTTAGAAGTATAAGTAATAACAAGATTAAAAGATTATCAAAGTATAATGATAATACTAAAACTATAATGTAATGTCTAATATTTAATTATGTTAGACAAGTTAATATTAGAACTTATTAAGTAAGTGATTAAGTTTTAAGTCTAAAGTAGTACAGTTGTATTCTACAATAGTTGATGTATAGTATCTGGGCTAAAAGATTCCTTCATATGGGGAAGGTATATACGAATTAGTAACCGATCTAACTCGCTGTGAAAACAGTGTAGACGAGACGGAAACTAATTTGTTGGTTGTTTGTGGGAAACCACTCAGTATACTATATTGAATACTATTAAAGACTCGATGTATGCTAGGTTTAGACTTGTAAATGAATATGGTGTTAAGATTATCTAATATTTGACTATGTGGTTAAGTGTTAGATAGTATTACGAGATAAAGTATGATATGCTAATTGAAAGATTAATCTTATAATTGATATGTCTTTTCAATAAGGAGATTAAATTAGATTGCGTAGCGGTAATCGACTATGCAGGCAAGTTTTCCTAACTCAAACTCGAGTTATATTTCAAAGCATGTTAGTGAATGATTATTGATGATTATTCACGTCTATACTGATTATTGATTCGCACTTAGTGCATGTTGCATATGTTCATCAGGTATGAAAGGCTGATCACCTTCATTACCATAAGGTTTAGATAAAATTGTTCATGGTCCTTGTTGACATTAAACCTTATTGATTCAGTCATTCAATTATTGACATGTTGATTCATGCTCTTTCACAATTATTATGTTGTTAAAAACTTGAAAGCTTATTATTCTTTCAATCATGATATCTCTTTATTGAATTTAAACTTGTTGAGCAAAGTCGTTGCTCACCCTTGTTATATCATGATATTAAATTTCAGATTAAGATGAAGACTTGCAGAAGGTCAGAGACAAGAGCAAAGTACAGTAATAGATTGTTATACGAATAACTATTTAGTTATCTTATGTAAACCTTTTTAATTATTAAATGTATGTATTCAGTTAAGGTTAATAAACTTGGGAAAATATTATAGAATCATGTGAAATAAACAATATATATTTATATGTTCCGCAGTAGATGATAGAATATGTATGAAGATAAAGTACCGTAACGTACCAGATCTGAGGTTCAAGGGACCCGGATTTGGGGGCGTCACAGTCACAGGTTGGTATCAGAGCTGTAGGTTATAAACTTTAGGAATGCAAAACTTAGGTTATAACCTTAGAAGAAAACTCGTATAGAGTATGTTAAGTGGTGAATTGTGGAAATTCATCAATTAAGATAAGAAGATGATAAATCAGATTCAAAGAAGAATCTTGAAGAATTATAAGATAAGAATCTGGAGTTACCTGACTCCAATAGTAAAGATGAAAGCTAAAGTGGGGTTATTAGAGTTTCAGCTGGGTGAGAGAACCCTAGTGAATCAGGTGTTGAAGTTTGAATTCGATCTAGAGATTTCAGATAAGATCATAATCGAGGAAGCATGGATTAAAGCAGCCAATAGGGTGGACCATCTGGAGTTACTTCTAGAAGAGAAGGATGTCAAACTAGGGTCTTTGGGACGAGGATTGGATGTAGCATATGCAGGTCCTAGGGTTGGTTAGGTGAGATCGCAGTACGAGACTGGAGAGTCTAGCCGATCAGTGCGACGCCGTGTGATGGGAGATGCACTGCAGGAGTAGGAGCATGCATTTAATTGATGAATTATGGTAGATTAATTTAATTATGGAGTTAAATAATTAATTGATGAATTTGTGGTAGATTAATTTAATTATATGTGTTACATTGATTAAATTAATGTGGAGAAATTTTATATTCAATGATGCATTTAATTGAGCTTAATTGATTTAATATATTAATTAATAAACATAATGTTGTTCTAATTAATTTAATAATTAATTAGAGAATTAATGATTTGACATAATTAATAAATAAGAATTTTAATTATGTGACTATGTGATTTAATGTGGATTTATGCTATTTTATTTAATTGATTTAAATAACATTATTTGATTAAATTGGGTGTGACATTAATTAACTATACAATAAGAGTTTTATTAAAATAATTGGAAAGGGAGAATAAATGAGTTAGCCAAACGAGACCCTAGAGGAGTTGGAGCCAGTTAACCCATTAATGGATTAACCGACGACCACTCACCCACTATACTTATTATACGTACTACACTATACATATACCATATACATTAGACTTATATTTCATATTACAAACAAAGAAAGAATTTCAGAGAGGACCGTAAAGAGAAATACACAGAGGAAATTGAGAGATTGGAAGTAGAATCCATATCATCTTCACAGAGTTTACAAGGGGTAATTCCTTTGTCCAAGTTTTATTTCACGTACTATGTTTCTTTCATGAACATATATTATGAGTTCTCTGTGTATGGGAAAAATTAGCAATTTTTGATTATATGCTTATATATGTGTTATTATATGATTATAACATGTTTTGTATTTGGTATGAATGGTTTAAAATAGTTGAATTCATGAAATTAGGCCTTAATTGGGTTTACCAAAAGTTACAGAACCTTCTTTTCCATTTACGTGCTTTAAAAAATCTCTGTGAATGGGAAAATTGATATTTGTTCATTATATGGCTACATGTGTGTTCATATGTGTTTATAATATATTATATGCCATATATGCATAACTTCAGTGATCAAACCATCGAATTATGTTTATATTTGGGTTTTCAAAATTACAGAGTCGTATATATGGCCATACGGCCCTTACGTACAAATTTTATACCATGAATCGATGGTTTAACTTTGAATTAACACTTGCATATGATTGTACACGTTTATACGAACAAAACGGAAGTTAAACAAACGAATTCGGTGTTATAACGAATCCGTAAAGTTAAATTTCACGATTTTCCTTCAAAACATGATAAAGTATATAACCAGTGAAATTAGATGCATTGGATTGTGTGATTACATGATTTAGAATGCTATGATCATGCTAGAAATGTTGTATAGTATTTTTGTGAAGTCCATACTTCATGGGTAGCAATTAAATTGTTGTGGTAGCATTAAATGCTGAATTCTGGGCCTGGTTCTCTGTTATTCATGAACTGCAGATTCTGAAACTGGCGTGTGGAGCTACAGCGCCAACTTTAAGCCTAAGAGTGGGGCTGCAGCGCCAGTGGAGCTACAGCGCCAGCTTTAAGCCTAAGAGTGGGACTGCAGCGCCAGACTTAAGCTTAAAGTCCGAGCTGCAGTGCCAGTGGAGCTGTAGCGCCATTTTTAGTTCAAATGGTGAAGCTGCAGCGCCACTTGGCAGATTTTGCCCAGAAATGAGATTTTAATTGTCCAAGTCCAGGAAATGTAATTGTAACCTAATGTAATAAACATGAAGACATGATTAAACATATAATAAGAGGTTAATAACTTATATTACGTGAGTAATTAATAAGTTAATTACATGACTTGAATCGTTAATTGTATAGTCCAATAACGTGCTCAAGACCGATGTGTGTGATTTGATACGTATATCGAGTTATTGATTAATGTGTATTGTGAACGTATTGATATGTAGGATTTAAAAAAGAACGTGAATTATAAATTGTAGCTTGTGCAAGAGGCAAGTTTTCTATCCTTAAACTTGTTTAATATTTTGCAAGTTTCCTAAACTCAAACTTTACTTTTACATTAAGCAAGTTTCCTAAACTCAAACTTTACTTTTACATTGAGCAAGTATCCTATCTCTAACTTATTGTTATTAAGCAAGTTTCTTAACATTCCAAGTTATTCATTTATCAAGTCTTAGACTTGTGTTCTATATCGAGTGAGCTCTTGTTTTTAATTGTTCAAGTTCAAAGGTTTCATATTTGATGCTATAACTCTTTTAAGCATGATTCAGTTATACAATATTTATTCGATTGTATACTCTTGAGATTTACCATTCAAGTTGAATATCGATGTTAGTGTTAAACTTATAGGATTAGTGAATCCTTATTTATTCGACTAGTCCATAGTTGATGTACGTTCTAAATTCTAGAATACTTATTGAGCTTATCCAAACCAAACTTCCTTTGGTGCGGACTCTGATGTCAAAACTGAGATGAACAACCCTGTAAAGGGGATTATTTACGCTTTAGCGTTGAGATATTGTGCACAGTATGGTACTAAGGGTTGATCCCCCTAAGTACGAGAAGTAGACTCCGTAGTTTTATGACTGTTAAAGGTTTAAAGTATAAACACTTTACAACCTAGGACATAGTTCAAGGTCTTATGACCCTCAGATGTTCTTTTGATTCCTGTTATTTATCCTCGAGTCAAAAGTTGAGTTTCTTTATTCAGATGTCTTTGATTCACTCGCATGTTATTATATTGTTATCATAATATTATACTTGTGGGCAATCGTGCTCACTCTTGCGTAATAATAACATTGCAGTTAAGAACGAAAGGTCCGACGAGCCTTCTACTAGCAAAGGCAAGGGCAAGGTCAACAAGTGATGAAGACTTGTTGTTTAATTTTTATATGTTTATGTTTTAGACTTATGTTAAAGTTGTGTAAGACTATTTATTGTTTATGTTCCGCTCAGATGTTTAAGGTTAGTATGACCTGGGATTGATGTATTTATTTTCAGATGTTGTAACCCCATAAGGGGAGGATTATTTCTATCTATTGGATGGTTTGCATTTATTATGGGTAGATAGATAGATGATATTTGTACAGTGAACACCAAATCCCGTGGAAATTGAAGTACCCGGATTTGGGGGTGTCATAGGATGGTATCAAAGCTGTAGATTATGAACCTTAGGTGGGGGAAAACCTTAAGATAGTAGCCTTTTAGAGATCTAGAACATAGTAATGATAACTCTTATCTAGTTCTAAGAAAGATAATAACTTATCTTATGTGCTATATGCTTATACTTATATACTTGAGTACCGATTAGCATCACGTAATAACTAAGACTTAAAATTTTATTTGTCAGGATGACAGATGCTGGAGAACCTAGTTAGTCCAGGGACCTTGTACCCCAAGAGGCTAGAGAGGAGGAGCCCCGAGATATCCACGTAGTCTGGGAGCAGTTAGTCCGACGAGAGCCATCACCCTTGATCACAGTCATTGGTCAGGAGTATGTGCCGGTGTCTAATTCAGAGGAGGACTCTAAGGAAGACCCTGAGGAGATTGAGGTTCAGGCTGAGGCAACCGAAGAGGAGGAGGAAGACCCTGAAGAGTTCCCGCCGAGCTCTATCAGTGCCGAGATGTATGACGAGCTGTATGACCGCAACATAGAGTTACGTGATACTGTTCAGGAGCTGAGGGAGACTGTTCAGGAGCTGAGGGAGCGGTCGGTTACTCAACAGTCTACCATCGAGCCGAGGGATGGAGAGGTTGAGGCTCTTCATACACGGTTGGGAAATATAAAGTGGGATTTGGTTCACGAGAAGGGCCAAACCGAGCAGATGTCAGAGGAAATAGAGGAATTGAAGAATAAACTAAAAGAGAAATCAGCAAGGCTAGCCATAGTAGAGGAAGCCTGGGTAAGGGAATCACGACGAGCAGATCTCTCAGAAGACAACTGTTGGGTGAAGAAGGCCAAGCTTGAGGAGACGTACTCTACGCTTCAGTATGCAATTGACGAGGCCCAGGATCGGGTTATGAGGTACCCAATTCAGTTCGAAGGACTACCGTCATACATGTTAGATCGCAGGACGATGTCCGGGATTATGGAAGAAGAGCGTGGCAAAGCCGATCGTCGCCTTAATAGGCAGTGATAGGAGCATTTGATTTTGTGAAACCTATCTGGTAGTTAATAATGTAAATTCCAATGTGTTTATAAACAGAGGAATATTTTATGTTTTAAATCCTGTAGATTCTTTATCTCGGGATAGTTGATGTAAATAGCAGTGATGCTATCGTGTTATGTTATTACTTTTGATTTAATAAAATATTAGAGTTTATTTGAGATAATGTGTTGACTGATTGTGTCTAAATGTTTAAGTTAAGCCTTAGATATTTAGAGAATTGAATAAAGATCTAATAAGCATATTTCTTAACAGAAAAATGCCGCCAAGGAGATGACCTAACCGTCAACAGGCCCAAGAAGGGTCAACGAACAACAATAACGACGCCAATGCTAACCCTGTTCAGCAGTTGGCGAACTTACTTGCTGGAGCGCTTAACAACTAACCTCAAGCTCCACCGAACACAACGTTCAAGGATTTCAAGGCGATGGGACCGCCAGAGTTTAAAGGCACCATGAACCCGATAGAAGCTCAAACCTGGGTTATGGAGATGGAGAAAGTGTTCAATGTTGCCAGAGTCCGAGAAGATCAGAAAATAGCCTATATAACAATCATGCTGAAATCTGAGGCCAGCTATTGGTGGCAAGCGAATAAGGTCCGGGGAGGTGAAGGTGTAATTACATGGGAGAGGTTCAAAGAGATGTTCTTCGAGATATACTTTTTGACCAGCTCGCAGAATCAAATGGAGATTCAGTTTCTAGAACTAAAATAGGGGAATATGTCCGTACCAGAATATGCGGCAAAATTCAATGAGTTGGCTAGGTTTGCTACGTATCAAGTGCACACCGATCAGAGGAAGGCAAGGAGGTTTGAACAGGGTCTGAAGCCCTGGTTGTATAGCAAAGTGTCAATGTTCCAATTGAACACTTTTGCTGGAGTGTTGGAGAAGGCCATTCTCGCTGAGGGCAGGAGTGACGCTATTACAAAGTATAACCAAGATCAGAAAAAGAAGAAGAGTGAAGGTGAAGGAATTAACAAGGCTAGTGGTAACAACACGGGAGGGAGTAATAATCAAAAGAGGAGGTGGAATGATAACTCATCAACTAGGAATCAACAAGGAGGTCAGAAGAAGAGGATCGAAGCATGTCCGACCTACGAGAAAGCTCACCTTGGGGTCTGTATGAAGGGAAAACGAGTATGCTACAATTGTGGTCAGGAAGGCCACATAGCACCTAACTGCCCTAACCCAAAGAAGGGCGCTTGCTTCACTTGCGGCTTAAAGGACCATCTGGCAAGGGACTGTCCCAAGAAGGGATCTGGAGGGGCAGGATCAGGAGGGAACAAGGGAAACAGCGGTGGAAGTGCTCTAACTATCACGGGACCAACCTCAACCAACCGACCAACTGCCAGAACCTTCAACATGACCGTGCAGGATGTTGTACAGTCTCGCGATGTGGTGTCAGGTATCATTCCGATCAGTAAAGTTAATGCTTATGTACTATTTGATTCAGGTGCTACTTGTTCATTTATATCCGATGACTTTGCTAAGAACTTAGAACTTCCTATGGACGAGTTAGAATACCCCATGAGCATAGAGATTGCGAATAGAGAAGTGATCCCTGTTAAGTACGTACACAAGAACTGTAGGGTAGATATTAAGGGTAACATTATGAATGTAGATCTTATCCCGATTAGACTTGGAGAATTCGATGTTATTCTGGGAAAGGATTGGCTAGTCAATTATGGGGCTGTAATTGATTGCTAGAGGAAATGTATCAGCCTTATGACCCCATTAAAGGTTGTGTTTTATGGCAGCAAATCTCCTAGATAAGCGAGTTGTCTGACGATGATGCAGGCCAGGAAGTTGTTAAGACAAGGCTGTGTAGGATATTTAGCCTACATAGTCGATAGTCGTAAAGAAAACCCGAAAGTGGAAGATATACCAGTCGTGAGGGACTTCATTGACGTATTTCCTGATGATCTGCCAGAACTTCCGCCAGACAAAGAGGTTGAGTTTGTGATCAATTTCGCGCCAGGGATGGCCCCAATATCGAAGGCACCATACCGGATGGCTCAGGTAGATATGAAAGAGTTGATGGTACAACTGCAAGAGTTATTGGACAAGAAGTACATCCAACCGAGCGTATCGCCGTGGGGAGCGCCGGTGTTGTTTGTGAAGAAGAAGGACGGGACGATGCGGCTTTGCATCGACTACAGAGAACTGAATAAGGTCACAATTAAGAATAGATATCCATTATCGAGGATCGACGATCTGTTTGACCAATTGAAGGGTCCAAGGTACTTTTCAAAGATAGACTTGAGGAGTGGCTATCATCAGCTGAAGGTGAGGCCAGAGGATGTTCTGAGGACAGCATTTAGGACTCGATATGGTCACTACAAATTTCTGGTAATGCCATTTGGTCTAACGAATGCTCATGCAGCATTCATGGGCTTAATGAATGGAGTGTTCAAGCCGTTTTTGGACAAATTCGTGGTGGTCTTTATCGACGACATTTTGGTATACTCGAAGACCAAGGAAGAATATGTAGAACATCTGAAGCTAACATTAGAGGCATTGAGAAGAGAGAAGTTGTACGCCAAATTTTTGAAATGTGAATTCTGGATTGAAAGAGTATAATTTCTTGGACATGTGATCGATAAGGACGAAATTTCGGTAGATCCCTCTAAAGTTGAAGCGGTGATGAACTGGGATTAGCTGAAAACACCGTCGGAAGTGAGAAGTTTTCTTAGATTAGCGGGCTATTATAGAATATTTATTCAGGACTTTTCCAAGATCGCAACTCTGCTGACAAATTTGACTAGAAAATCGGTGAAATTCGTTTGGACGGAGAAGTGTGAGGAAAGCTTCCAAGAGCTTAAGAAAAGGTTGAGTTCAGCCCCTGTGTTATCTCTTCCGGACGACACAGGAAATTTTGTGGTTTATAGTGATGCGTCACATAAAGGACTTGGCTGTGTGCTTATGCAAAACGGCAGGGTCATTGTATATGCTTCACGACAATTAAAAGACTATGAGAAGGGGTATCCGACCCATGACTTGGAGTTAGCTGCAGTGGTATTTTCTTTGAAAATCTGGAGACACTATCTTTATGGGGAGAAGTGTGAAATATATACAGACCACAAGAGTCTGAAATATATTTTTACACAGAAGGACTTGACTATGCGCCAGAGAAGGTGGCTGGAGTTAATGAAGGACTATGACTGTGAAATCTTATACCATCCGAGTAAGGCTAATGTGGTTGCCGATGCCTTAAGCAGAAAGGGTCGGGAGAAATTGATGATGTTGACTGCTCAGGAGGAGCTAATTTCAACAATGAAAAAGCTGGAATTGGAAGTGAAATATTCGATGGAGATTGACGAGAAGTTATTTCAGATGCAAGTTGGTACAACCCTATTGGATAAAGTTAAGGAAGCTCAACTTCAGGACGAATAATGTGAGAAGTTTAAGAAAAAGATATCTGAAGGAACCGAACTGAGATTCAAGATAGACAGTGAGGGACTACTGAGATTTGAGAACAGTGTGTGGGCATCGTCAGTGCCAGAGATTAAGGAGGACATTTTGAGCGAGGCTCATAGCTCACGGTATTCGATTCACCCCGGTAGTACCAAGATGTACCAGGATCTTCGACATCACTTCTGGTGGTCGAATTTGAAACGAGATGTTGCTGAGTGTGTTGCAAAGTGTCTGACCTGTCAGAAAGTAAAAGCAGAACATCAGAGACCGAGTGGTTTGCTACAACCCCTGGAAATCCCAGAATGGAAATGGGAACATATTACGATGGATTTTATGGTTGACCTTCCGACGACTCAGAAAGGCTACGACGCAGTATGGGTTTTCATTGACCGACTGACGAAATCCGCACACTTCCTTCAGATCAAAATCAGATTCAACTTAGACCAGTTGGCAAGGTTATATGTGAAAGAGATTGTTTCGAGGCATGGAGTTTCGGTGTCAATTGTTTCTAACAGAGATCCTCACTTCACATCGAACTTCTGGAAGCGACTACAGGAATGCATGGGGACACAATTGAGAATGAGTACGGCTTATCACCCTCAGACAGATGGGCAGAGTGAAAGAACGATCCAGACATTGGAAGATATGTTGAGAGCATGCATCACTGATTTTAAAGGAAATTGGGATGATCACCTACTGCTTGTGGAATTCGGTTACAATAACAGTTACCACGCTAGTATTGGCATGCCGCCTTACGAAGTGTTGTATAGAAGAAAATGCAGAACCTCGCTATACTGGGATGAAGTTGGCGAAAGACAACTACTAGGTCCAGAACTGGTACAGCAGAAAGTAGAGATAGTCAGGATAATCAGAACAAGACTGGTAGCAGCTTAGGATAGGCAAAACAAATACGCCGATCCACACCGTAAGAATGTTGAGTTTGAATCGGGTAGCTATGTGTTCTTGAAAGTCTCTCCCTGGAAGGGAAAGATCAGATTCGGTAAGAAGGGAAAATTGAGCCCGAGGTTCATTGGACCCTTTGAGGTACTGCGAAGGATTGGAGAAGTTGCGTATGAGGTATCCTTACCTCTGGCGCTAGAGAATATCCACAACGTCTTCCATGTTTCAGTTTTACGCTCCTACAAACCCGATTACAAGCATGTGATTGAATATGAACCCCTACATTTTGAGAAAGACTTATCCTATGAAGAAATTTCTGTTCAGATCGTTGACAGAAAAGAACAAGTCCTCAGAAACAAAGTTATACCTTCTGTTAAGGTAATTTGGAGGAACCACAATGCTGAAGAAGCTACGTGGAAACTCGAAGAGCATATGATGAAGAATTATCCACATTTATTTACTTAATTTATGTGTATGCAATTCTAGGGACAGAATCTTTGTAAGGGGGGAGAATGTAACGGGACGAAATTTAATTGAACTGTGATTCTGGGGACAGAATCCTTTTAAGGGGGGAAAGATGTGACGAACGAGATTTTTATAATTTAATTTAAATATTTATTGAATTAAATAAATATTTTTCAATGATTTAATTATGTAGTTAAAAAATTAATTGATGAATTTGTGGTAGATTAATTTAATTATATGTGTTACATTGATTAAATTAATGTGGAGAAATTTTTATATTCAATGATGCATTTAATTGAGCTTAATTAATTTAATATATTAATTAATAAGCATAATTTTATTCTAATTAATTTAATAATTGATTAGAGAATTAATGATTTGACATAATTAATAAATAAGAATTTTAATTATGTGATTGTGATTTAATGTGGATTTATGCTATTTTATTTAATTGATTTAAATAACATTATTTGATTAAATTGGGTGTGACATTAATTAACTATACAATAAGAGTTTTATTAAAATAATTGAAAAGGGAGAATAGATGAGATAGCCAAACGAGACCCTAGAGGAGTTGGAGCCAGTCAACCCATTAAGGGATTAACCGACGACCACTCACCCACTATACTTATTATACGTACTACACTATACATATACCGTATACATTAGACTTATATTTCATATTACAAACAAAGAAAGAATTTTAGAGAGGACCGTAAAGAGAAATACACAGAGGAAATTGAGAGATTGGAAGTAGAATCCATATCATCTTCATAGAGTTTACAAGGAGAAATTCCTTTGTCCCAGTTTTATTTCACGTACTATGTTTCTTTCATGAACATATATTCTGAGTTCTCTGTGTATGGAAAAAATTAGCAATTTTTGATTATATGCTTATATATATGTTATTATATGATTATAACATGTTTTGCATTTGGTATGAATGGTTTAAAATAGTTAAATTCATGAAATTAGGCCTTAATTGGGTTTACCAAAAGTTACAGAACCTTCTTTTCCATTTACGTGCTTTAAAAATTCTCTATGAATGGGAAAATTGATATTTGTTCATTATATGGCTACATATGTGTTCATAACATATTATATGCCATATATGCATAACTTCAGTGATCAAACCATCGAATTATTTTTATATTTGGGTTTTCAAAATTACAGAGTCGTATATATGGCCATACGGCCCTTACGTACAAATTTTATACCATGAATCGATGGCTTAACTTTGAATTAACACTTGCATATGATTGTACAAGTTTATACGAACAAAACAGAAGTTAAACGAACGGATTCAGTGTTATAACAAATTCGTAAAGTTAAATTTTGTGATTTTCCTTCAAAACATGATAAAGTATGAAAACAGTGAAATTAGATGCCTTGGATTGTGTGATTACATGATTTAGAAGGCTACGATTATGCTAGAAATGTTGTATAGTATTTCTGTAAAGTCCATACTTCATGGGTAGCAATTAAATTGTTGAGGTAGCATTAAATGGTGAATTCTGGGCCTGGTTCTCTGTTATTCGTGAACTGCAGATTCTGAAACTGGCGTGTGGAGCTGCAGCGCCAACTTTAAGCCTAAGAGTGGGGCTGCAGCGCCAATGGAGCAGCAGTGCCAAATTTAAGCCTAAGAGTGGGGCTGCAGCGCCAGTAGAGCTGCAGCGCCAGCTTTAAGCCTAAGATTGGGGCTGCAGCGCCAGTGGAACTGCAGTGCCAGACTTAAGCTTAAAGTCCGAGCTGCAGCGCCATTTTTAGTTCAAATGGTGAAGCTGCAGCGCCACTTGGCAGATTTTGCCCAGAAATGAGATTTTAATTGTTCAAGTCCAGGAAATATAATTGTAACCTAATGTAATAAACATGAAGACATGATTAAACATATAAAAGAGGTTAATAACTTCTATTACATGAGTAATTAATAAGTTAATTACATGACTTGAATCGTTAATTATAGAGTCCAATAACGTGCTCAAGACCGATGTGTGTGATTCGATACGTATATCGAGTTATTGATTAATGTGTATTGTGAACATATTGTTATGTAGGATTTAATAAAGAATGTGAATTATAAATTGTAGCTTGTGCAAGAGGCAAGTTTTTTATCCTTAAACTTGTTTAATATTTTGCATGTTTTCTAAACTCAAACTTTACTTTTACATTGAGCAAGTATCCTATCTCTAACTTATTGTTATTAAGCAAGTTTCTTAACATTCTAAGTTATTCATTTATCAAGTCTTAGACTTGTGTTCTATATCGAGCAAGCTCTTGTTTTTAATTGTTCAAGTTCAAAGGTTTCATATTTGATGCTATAACTCTTTTAAGCATGATTCAGTTATACAATACTTATTCGATTGTATACTCTTGAGATTTACCATTCAAGTTGAATATCATTGTTATTGTTGAACTTATAGGACTAGTGAACCCTTATTTATTCGACTAGTCCATAGTTGATGTACGTTCTAAATTCTAGAATACTTATTGATCTTATCCAAACCAAACTTCCTTTGGTGCGGACTCTGATGTCAAAACTGAGATGAACAACCCTGTAAAGGGGATTATTTACGCTTTAGCGTTGAGATATTGTGCACAGTATGGTACTAAGGGCTGATCCCCCTAAGTACGAGAAGTAGACTCCGTAGTTTTATGACTGTTAAAGGTTTAAAGTATAAACACTTTACAACCTAGGACATAGTTCAAGGTCTTATGACCCTCAGATGTTCTTTTGATTCCTGTTATTTATCCTCGAGTCAAAAGTTGAGTTTCTTTATTCAGATGTCTTTGATTCACTCGCATGTTATTATATTGTTATCATAATATTATACTTGTGGGCAATCGTGCTCACTCTTGCGTAATAATAACATTGCAGTTAAGAACGAAAGGTCCGACGAGCCTTCTACTAGCAAAGGCAAGGGCAAGGTCAACAAGTGATGAAGACTTGTTGTTTAATTTTATATGTTTATGTTTTAGACTTATGTTAAAGTTGTGTAAGACTATTTATTAGTTTATGTTCCGCACTAGATGTTTAAGGTTAGTATTACCTGGGATTGATGTATTTATTTTCAGATGTTGTAACCCCATAAGGGGAGGATTATTTCTATCTATTGCATGGTTTGCATTTATTATGGGTAGATAGATAGATGATATTTGTACAGTGAACACCAAGTCCCGTGGAAATTGAAGTACCCGGATTTGGGGGTGTCACAGGTTGGTATCAAAGCCGTAGGTTATGAACCTTAGGTGGGGGAAAAACCTTAGGATAGTAGCCTTTTTAGAGATCGAGAACATAGTAATGATAGCTCTTATCGAGTTCTAAGAAAGATAATAACTTACCTTATGTGCTACGTGCTTATACTTATATATTCGAGTCTCGATTAGCATCACGTAATTACTAAAACTTAAAATTTTATTTGTCAGGATGACGAATGCTGGAGAACCTAGTCAGTCCAGGGACCTTGTACCCCTAGAGGCTAGAGAGGAGGAGCCCCGAGATATCCACGTAGTTTGGGAGCAGTTAGTCCGACGAGAGCCATCACCCTTGATCACAGTCATTGGTCAGGAGATTGTGCCGGTGTCTAATTCAGAGGAGGACTCTGAGGAAGACCCTGAGGAGATTGAAGTTCAGGCTGAGGCAGCTGAAGAGGAGGAGGAAGACCCTGAAGAGTTCCCGCCGAGCTCTATCAGTGCTGAGATGTATGACAAGCTGTATGACCGTAACATAGAGTTACGTGATACTGTTCAGGAGCTGAGGGAGACTGTTCAGGAGCTGAGGGAGCGGTCGGTTACTCAACAGTCTACCATCGAGCTGAGGGATGGAGAGGTTGAGGCTCTTCACACACGTTTGGGAAATGTAGAGTGGAATTTGGCTCACGAGAAGGGCCAAACCGAGCAGAAGTCAGAGGAAATTGAGGAATTGAAGAATGAACTAAAAGAGAAATCAGCAAGGCTGGCCATAGCAGAGGAGGCTTGGGTAAGGGAATCACGACGAGCAGATCTCGCAGAAGATAATTGTCGGGCGAAGAAGGCCAAGCTTGAAGAGACGTACTCTATACTTCAGTATGCAATTGACGAGGCCCAGGATCGGGTTATGAGGTACCCAATTCAGTTTGAAGGACTACCGTCGTACATGCTAGATCGCAGGACGATGTCTCGGATTATGGAAGAAGAGCGTGGCAAAGCTGTTCGTCGCCTTAATGGGCAGTGATAGGAACATTTGATTTTGTGAAACCTATCTGGTAGTTAATAATGTAAATTCCAATGTGTTTATAAACAGAGGAATATTTTATGTTTTAAATCCTGTAGATTCTTTATCTCAGGATAGTTGATGTAAATAGCAGTGATGCTATCGTATTATGTTAAAACTTTTGATTTAGTAATATATCAGAGTTTATTTGAGATAATGTGTTGACTGATTGTGTCTAAATGTTTAAGTTAAGCCTTAGATATTTAAAAGATTGAATAAAGTTCTAATACGCGTATTTCTTAAGAGTAAAATGCCGCCAAGGAGACGATCTAACCGTCAACAGGCCCAAGAAGGGTCAACTAACAACAACAACGACGCCAATGCTAACCCCGTTCAGCAGTTGGCGAACTTACTTGCTGGAGCGCTTAACAACCAACCTCAAGCTCCACCGACCACAACGTTCAAGGACTTCAAGGCGGTGGGACCGCCAGAGTTTAAAGGCACCATGAACCCGATAGAAGCTCAAACCTGGGTCATGGAGATGGAAAAAGTTTTTGACGTCGCCAGAGTCAGAGAGGACCAGAAAACCGCCTATGCAACGTTCATGCTGAAATCTGAGGCCAGCTATTGGTGGCAAGCGAATAAGGTCCGGGGAGGTGAAGGTGTGATTACCTGGGAGAGGTTCAAGGAGATGTTCTTCGAGATGTACTTTCCGACCAGCTCGCAGAATCAAATGGAGGTCCAGTTCTTGGAACTGAAACAGGGAAATATGTCCGTACCAGAATATGCGGCGAAATTCAATGAGTTGGCTAGGTTTGCCACGTATCAAGTGCACACCGATCAGAGGAAGGCAAGGAGGTTTGAACAGGGCCTGAAGCCCTGGTTGTATAGCAAAGTGTCAATGTTCCAATTGAACACTTTTGCTGGGGTGTTGGAGAAGGCCATTCTCGCTGAAGGCGGGAGTGATGCAGTTACAAAGTATAACCAAGATCAGAAAAAGAAGAAGAGTGAAGGTGAAGGAATTAACAAGGCTAGTGGTAGCAACACGGGAGGGAGTAATAATCAGAAGAGGAGGTGGAATGATAACTCATCGACTGGGAATCAGCAAGGTGGTCAGAAAAAGAGGATCGAAGCTTGTTCGACCTGCGGGAAAGCTCACCTGGGGGTCTGTATGAAGGGAAAACGAGTATGTTATAATTGTGGTCAGGAAGGCCACATAGCACCTAACTGTCCGAACCCAAAGAAGGGCGCTTGCTTCACTTGCGGCTCAAAGGACCATCTGGCAAGGGACTGTCCCAAGAAGGGATCTGGAAGGGAAGGATCAGGTGGAAACAGGGGAAACAGCGGTGGAAGTGCTTTAACTATCACGGGACCAACCTCAACCAACCGACCAACCGCCAGGACCTTCAACATGACCGTGCAGGATGCTGTGCAGTCTCGCGATGTGGTGTCAGGTATCATTCCGATCAATAAAGTTAATGCTTATGTACTATTTGATTCGGGTGCTACTTGTTCATTTATATCCGATGACTTTGCTAAGAACTTAGAACTTCCTATGGACGAGTTAGAATACCCCATGAATATAGAGATTGCGAATAAAGAAGTAATCCCTGTTAAGTATGTACACAAGAACTGTAGAGTAGATATTAAGGGTAACATTATGAACGTAAATCTTATCCCGATTAGACTTGGGGAATTCGATGTTATTCTGGGAATGGATTGGCTAGTCAATTATGGGGCTGTAATTGATTGCCAGAGGAAGTGTATCAACCTTATGACCCCGTCAAAGGTTGTGTTTTATGGCAGTAAATCGCCTAGACAAGCGAGTTGTCTGACGATGATGCAGGCCAGGAAGTTGTTAAGACAAGGCTGTGTAGGATATTTAGCCTACATAGTCGATAGTCGTAAAGAAAATTCGAAATTAGAAGATATACCAGTCGTGAGGGACTTCTTAGACGTATTTCCGGATGATCTGCCAGGACTTCCGCCAGACAGAGAGGTTGAGTTTGTGATCGATTTGGCGCCAGGGACGGCCCCAATATCGAAGGCACCATACCGGATGGCTCCGGTAGAGATGAAAGAGTTAATGGTACAACTACAAGAGTTACTGGACAAGAAGTACATCCAACCGAGCGTATCGCCGTGGGGAGCGCCGGTGTTATTTGTGAAGAAGAAGGACGGGACGATGCGGCTTTGCATCGACTACAGAGAACTGAATAAGGTCACAATTAAGAATAGATATCCATTACCGAGGATCGACGATCTGTTCGACCAATTGAAGGGTGCAAGGTACTTTTCAAAGATAGACTTGAGGAGTGGCTATCATCAGCTGAAGGTGAGGCCAGAGGATGTTCCAAAGACAGCATTTAGGACTCGATATGGTCACTACGAATTTTTGGTAATGTCATTTGGTCTAACGAATGCTCCTGCAGCATTCATGGGCTTAATGAATGGAGTGTTCAAGCCGTTTTTGGACAAATTCGTGGTGGTCTTTATCGACGATATTTTGGTATACTCGAAGACCAAGGAAGAACATGTAGAACATCTGAAGTTAACATTAGAGGCGTTGAGAAGAGAGAAGTTGTACGCCAAATTTTCTAAATGTGAATTCTGGATTGAAAGAGTGCAATTTCTTGGACATGTGATCGACAAGGACGGAATTTCGGTAGATCCCTCTAAAGTCGAAGCTGTGATGAACTGGGATCTGCCGAAAACACCGTCGGAAGTGAGGAGTTTTCTTGGATTGGCGGGTTATTATAGAAGATTTATTCAGGACTTTTCCAAGATCGCAACTCCGCTGACAAATTTGACTAGAAAATCGGTGAAATTCGTTTGGACAGAGAAGTGTGAGGAAAGTTTCCAAGAGCTCAAGAGGAGGTTGAGTTCAGCACCTGTGTTATCCCTTCCGGACGACACAGGCAATTTTGTGGTTTATAGTGATGCGTCGCATAAAGGACTTGGCTGTGTGCTTATGCAAAACGGCAGGGTCATTGCGTATGCGTCACGACAATTGAAAGACTATGAGAAGGGGTATCCGACCCATGACTTGGAGTTAGCTGCCGTGGTATTTGCTTTAAAAATTTGGAGACACTATCTCTATGGGGAGAAGTGTGAAATATATACAGACCACAAGAGTCTGAAATATATCTTTACACAGAAGGACTTGAATATGCGCCAGAGAAGGTGGCTGGAGTTAATTAAGGATTATGACTGTGAAATCTTATACCATCCGGGTAAGGCTAATGTGGTTGCCGACGCCTTAAGCAGAAAGGGTCGGGAGAAATTGATGATGTTGACTACTCAGGAGGAACTAATTTCAGCAATGGAAAAGCTGAAATTGGAAGTGAAGTATTCGATGGAGATTGACGAGAAGTTGTTTCAGATTCAAGCTGGTACAACCCTATTGGATAAAGTTAAGGAAGCTCAACTTCAGGACGAAGAATGTGAGAAGGTTAAGAAAAAGATATCTGAAGGAACCGAACCGAGATTCAAGATAGACAGTGAGGGACTACTGAGATTTGAGAATAGAGTTCGGGTACCGTCAGTGCCAGAAATTAAGGATGACATTTTGAGAGAGGCTCATAGCTCACGGTATTCAATTCACCCCGGTAGTACCAAGATGTACCAGGATCTTCGACAGCACTTCTGGTGGCCAAATTTGAAACGAGATGTTGCTGAGTGTGTTGCAAAGTGTCTAACCTGTCAGAAAGTGAAAGCAGAACATCAGAGACCAAGTGGTTTGCTACAACCCCTGGAAATCCCAGAATGGAAATGGGAACACATTACGATGGATTTCGTGGTTGGCCTTCCGACGACTCAGAAAGGCTACGACGCAGTATGGGTTATCGTTGACCGACTGACGAAATCCGCACACTTCCTTCCGATTAAAATCAGATTCAACTTAGACCAGTTGGCAAGGCTATATGTGAAAGAGATTGTTTCGAGGCACGGAGTTCCGGTGTCAATTGTTTCCGACAGAGATCCGCGTTTCACATCGAACTTCTGGAAGCGACTACAAGAATGCATGGGGACACAGTTGAGAATGAGTACGGCTTATCACCCTCAGACAGAAGGGCAGAGTGAAAGAACGATCCAGACATTGGAAGATATGTTGAGAGCATGCATCATGGATTTTAAAGGAAATTGGGATGATCACCTACCGCTTGTGGAATTCGGTTACAACAACAGTTACCACGCTAGTATTGGCATGCCGCCTTACGAAGCGTTGTACGGAAGAAAATGCAGAACCCCGCTATACTGGGATGAAGTTGGCGAGAGACAACTATTAGGTCCAGAACTGGTACAGCAGACAGCAGAGATAGTCAAAGTGATCAGAACAAGACTGGTAGCAGCTCAGGATAGGCAGAAGAAATACGCCGATCCACACCGTAAGAACGTTGAGTTTGAATCGGGTAGCTATGTGTTCTTGAAAGTCTCTCCCTGGAAGGGGAAGATCAGATTCGGTAAGAAGGGAAAATTGAGCCCAAGGTTCATTGGACCCTTTGAAGTACTGCGAAGGATTGGAGAAGTTGCGTATGAGGTAGCCTTACCTCCGGCGCTTGAGAATGTCCACAACGTCTTTCATGTGTCAGTTTTACGCCCCTACAAACCCGATTACAAACATGTGATTGAATATGAACCCCTACATTTTGAGAAAGACTTATCCTATGAAGAAATTCCTGTTCAGATTGTTGACAGGAAAGAGCAAGTCCTCAGAAATAAAATTATACCTTCTGTTAAGGTAATTTGGAGGAACCACAATGCTGAAGAAGCTACGTGGGAACTCGAAGAGCATATGATGAAGAATTACCCAGATTTATTTACTTAATTTTTTTGTTTATGCGATTCTGGGGACAGAATCTTTGTAAGGGGGGGAGAATGTAACGGGACGAAATTTAATTGAACCGTGATTCTGGGGACAGAATCCTTTTAAGGGGGGAAAGATGTGACAAACAAGATTTTTGTAATTTATTTTGAATATTTATTGAATTAAATAAATATTTTTGATGATTTAATTATTGAGTTAAATAATTAATTGATGAATTTGTGGTAGATTAATTTAATTATATGTGTCACATTAGTTAAATTAATGTGGTGAATTTTTATATTCAAAGTATGTATTTAATTGAGCTTATTTGATTAATATATTAATTAATAAGCATAATGTTATTCTAATTAATTTATTAATTAATTAGAGATTTATGATTAGACATAATTAATAAATAAGAATTTTAATTATGTGACTATGTGATTTAATGTAGATTTATGCTATTTTATTTAATTGATTTAAATAGCATTATTTGATTTAATTGGGTGTGACATTAATTAACTATATTATAATAAATTAATTAAAATAAATGAGAAGGGATTCCTTAAGCTAGCCAAACAAGGCCTTAAGGGGAGTTGGTCAGTTAACCCACTAAGGGACCAACTGACAACCACTCACCCATTATATATTATACGTATTATACTTATATACATATATACTATATCAATTCATATATTCATATCAGAGAGAATTTTGAGAGAAAAGATTGAGGAAGAAGAATTGGAAAAATTTATATCATCATCCTTGAATCATCTTCACCAACTAGCAAGGGTAAATTCAGTTATATTAAGTTTTAAGCTTTCTATTTTTACGTACTTTGAAGTTCTCTGTAATCGTCAATTTTGAATCATTGTTGGTTATATGGTTTTATATGGGTTAAATTATGTTTATAACATGTTTTATACCATGTATACATAAATCACAGTGATCAATTTTATGTAATTACGTCTTAATTAAGTTTTCAAAACTTCCATTAACGTACTTTGAAGTTTTCTGTAAAAGACTAAATTGATGACTTGTTCATGATATGGCTATATATATATTAATTGATGTCCATAACATATTATATGCCATATATGCATAACTTTCAGTGATCACACCATGGAATTTTGTTGATAATTGGGTTTTCAAAAGTTACAGAGTGTAAAAATTGTACATATGGCCCATATGGCCCTTACGTACAAAATTTACACACCTTATGCGTTTATTTAACTTAAATTAACACTTGAATGTGATTGTGTACATTTAAACGAACAAAATGGAAGTTAAACGAACGGATTCGGTGTTATAACGAATCCGTAACGTTGAATTCTTGTTTTCTTTCAAAACTTTATAAAATGTTGAAAATAGTGAAATTAAATGTTGTGATTTGTGTAATTTCGTGATTTAAAGTGTTAAAAGCATGCTTAGAACATGGTATGATGTTTCTGTAAATTCTATATCTCATGGGTAGCCTTAAATTCATTTCGTTAGTTTAATTTGGATTTATTTGGGTTGCTCTGTGTGTCATTCGCGAACTGGAAATCTGGGTCTGCGTTGCCGCGCGGCCGCGCTGGTCCCAAGGGTAACTGGCGCGCGGCCGCGCCCCTTGCAGAAATTTGAAATTTTTTTTGCTAAGTGTTCGTGTGTTCTAAGAGGTGGTTTAAAACCTAATGTAATGAACATAAAGATATGCTAAACATATAATAAGAGGTTAATAACTTATATTACGTGAGTAATTAATAAGTTAATTACATGACTTGAATCGTTAATTGTATAGTCCAATAACGTGCTCAAGACCGATGTGTGTGATTCGATACGTATATCGAGTTATTGATTAATTTGTATTGTGAACGTATTGATATGTAGGATGTAATAAAGAACGTGAATTATAATTGTAGCTTGTGCAAGAGGCAAGTATCCTATCCCTAATTTATTGATTTAGCAAGTTCCCTAAATTCTAATTTATTCATTTATTAAGCCTTAGACTTGTGTTTCTATATCGAGTAAGCTCGTGTTTTTAATTGTTCAAGTTCGAAATTCATATTACATATTGTAACTCTTTTAAAAGCATGATTCAGTGATACAATACTTATTCGATTGTATACTCTTGAGATTTATTATTCAAGTTGAATATCGATGTTATTGTTGAACCTTATAGGACTAGTGAACCCTTATTGATTCGACTAGTCCATAGTTGATGAACGTTCTAAATTCCAAAATACTTATTGAGCTTATCCAAACCAAACTTCCTTTGGTGCGGACTCTGATGTCAAAACTGAGATGAACAACCCTGTAAAAGGGGATTATTTACGCTTTAGCGTTGAGATATTGTGCACAGTATGGTACTAAGGGCTGATCCCCCTAAGTACGAGAAGTAGAGTCCATAGTCTTATGACTGTTAAAGGTTTAAAGCATAAAAACTTTACAACCTAGGACATAGTTCAAGGTCTTATGACCCTCAGACGTTCTTTTGATTCCTGTTATTCATTCTTGAGTCAAAAGTTGAGTTTCTTTATTCAGATGTCTTTGATTCACTCGCATGTTATTATATTGTTGTCATATTATTATACTTGTGGGCAACCGTGCTCACTCTTGCGTAATAATAACATTGCAGTTAAGAACGAAAGGTCTGACGAGCCTTCTACTAGCAAAGGCAAGGGCAAAGTCAACAAGTGATGAAGACTTGTTGTTTATTTTATGTGTTTATGTTTCAGACTTATGTTAAAGTTGTGTAAAACTTATTTAATTAGTTATATTTCCGCATTTGATATTTAAGGTTAAGTACGACCTGGGATTGATGTATTTCTTTTCAGATGTTGTAACCCCATAAGGGGAGGATTATTTCTATTTATTTCATGGTTTGCATTTACTATGGGTAGATAGATAGATGATATTTGTACAGTGAACACCAAGTCCCGTGGAAATTGAAGTACCCGGATTTGGGGGTGTCACAGATAGGGTATTTTGGTTTGGCATTTACAATGATTAGGTCGCCATTGATAATATACTTGAGCTACTGATGGAGGGTGGATGGAACTACTTCTGCCATGTGGATCCACGGCCTTCCCAGCAACAAGTTGTATCTGGAAGTAATGTTGAGTACCTGGAAAGATACATAGAAGGTGTGGTGACCAATCTCCAATAGAAGTTCAATCTCTCCCATAGCTTCTCGGCGAGACCCATCGAAAGCCCGAATAACCACATGACTGGTTCTGATCCGGTTTGGATTGATCTTCATTCTCTCCAAGGTATCGTAGGGACAGATGTTTAGAGAAGATCTTCCATCTATAAGCACTCCTCCGATCACGTACCTGGATGACATCATCGCTATATGCAGTGACTTGCGATGACCCGTTCCTTCGCGGGTATATCATCGTCAGTGAAAGATATCACATTATTGTTGAAGATGTGTTCTATCACATGACGGAATTTCTCAACATCCACTGTCCTTGGCAGATGGGCTTCTTCCAGAACTTTCACCAGAATGTTGCGATGTTCTATCTAGGATAAGACTAGGTCTAGGATGGACATTTGCTTGGGTGCATCTTTCAGGTTTTGCACTACCTTGATCTCGTTATGCCCCATTTTGCTAAGGAATTCTTTGATTTTCTCTTCAGCCACCTTTTCTTTGCCTTGATAACTAAATTGATCACCTGCTGGGGCAGGTACAACGGATTCTCCTTGGATATACTGGCAATGTTGTTTGAGTTTGAACCTGCATCATTCCCATAGTTCCATGGGACGCTCTTCAGACTGATCACTGGATACTGGGGTCTGAAAGGCAAGATTAAAGGCTCTGGTGCGGCTACCTTCACAGGATTCTGTATTTTCGGGACCCCTTTCCCTGGCAGTACTAAGGGTGTTCCGGCTTGCTCCTTCTCACAGGAAATAACAGCTACTGTTCCCTGACTCCATGTCGTGGGAATAAAGAGTCTTTCTTCATCAGGAAGGCCATAATCTTGATTCCCTCTTATAAGCTCACCGCTTTCAATAAGAATCTGAATTAGGTGACAAAGTCCCTAGTAATCCTCGGTGTCATGACCGGGCGCATTGGAGTGATACTGACAGATTCTGTCAGGTTTTAATTTCTTGGATCGAGGGGGTAACAAGTCTGTAACCATCCCCTCATTGATCAACATTTGGAGGATTTCCTTCATTGACTGGTTTAGATTAGTAAAATTCCTCTGAAAGGCAAACCCCCTATCTGCTTGAAATGTTTCCTCCATGGCCACCTTATCGGCCCAGGGTTCATGTTCATTAAATCGATAATAGTCCTTCATAGAAATGGGGTTAATTTCTGGTGTAGGCGAACTTGCTTCAGACTGGTTGGACTGGTTTATTAGCTGCTTAGTCACCTGATGCTGATATACGACCAGATCCGCCAGCTGTCCAATCTGTTCCTTAATAGATTTGATCTCCTGTTCTATCAAGAATCGCCTTTCTGATAACTTCCAACTATCTAGACTATTGTTGCTGGATTGAGTTGACTCTCTGATATATCGGAGGTATTTGGATCCCTCTCCACTCCCCGAGCTAATCACTTTGACACTCTTCTCTTTGTGTTGAGGGAGGGGACTATTTTGCACATGCGGTTGCTCCGGTTTGGTCACCACAATCTCTCCGTTGTCTATCAAGTCCTGGATTTTATACTTGAGACACCAATAATTTTGTGTATCATGGCCTGGAGATCCAAAATGGTATGCACACTTTTTACATGGGTCAAAATTCCTTCCCCCAATATTGGTTGGTGGAAGGAGTTGAACAATCTTCTTTTGTGTTGTCAACAGTTTTAGCACATTCTCAAGTGAATCCCATAACGAGGTGAACATTCTCCGACGTCTGGCCTCCAAATTTTTCTGAAATGGAGGGTTAGAAGGTTGGGCTGAAGCTTGAAAAGGGGAATAGTTCCTCCTTTGAATGGGCATACTGCTCGACTTGCTCCTCTATTTTTGTCCTTGTAGTACTAAAGACACTTCTTCGTCTTTCTTCTTGTGTACTCTTCGAGGATTAGTCCCGTAACTCCCGAACTGTATAAGTTTGACAACGGCTTCCAAGGCGGTCAGATCAGTGTTTGATCATCTCTGAGAATGGTTTTCCTATGCCAGCTAGGACCCTTTCGTAATATAAAGCTTATTGGATGTCGATGAAGGTCATAACAACCTCAGACTCAGTCATAGGTAGGGTAACTTGTGCTGCCACCCGTCTCCATCTTTGGGCATATTCTTTGAATTTCTCAGTGCTTTGCTTTTTGATTTTGGTAATCTAGTATCTGTCTGGAGCCATTTGAGACTGAAAGCTGTATTGATTGAGGAAGGCATGTGCCAACTCTTCCCAGCTGTAAATCTTGGAGTTATCTAAACGAGCATACTACGCTCTAGCCTCTTCGGTCAAACTTTTCTTGGAATAACTGCATTCGGAGTTTCTCGTCCTCTGCATAGGATCCGAGCTCTCCAATGAATAGTTTTAGGTGAGTGTAGGGGTCTCCCAATCCATCGTATTTCTCAAAATCAGGGACTTTAAATTTTTCAAGGTAACGAGCCCCGGAGAAAATACATAAGTCTGAATAATTGACATTGCCAAATGCCCCAGTCCCTTTGATGGACCGGATGGTCTCTTCAATCTGTTGGACCTTCTTCATAATATCACCAGCTTCCTGCTCTTTGTTAAGGATGGTGATTTCAGGGGATTTGTTGGTAGTATCCTGGTTCTTTGGTTCAGGAATCTGAGTGTCCTTCTTCCCGGTCTCTTAACTGCCACCGGGTGTACCTGGTTTTGTGTGCTTGTTTCCCTTTAAGAGCTTTACTTTGTTCTCTCAAGAAAATAGCCAATTCGGCTATTTGGTTCTTTAATCCTTCAAAGTCCTCCCTAGAAACAGGGGTGGATTCAGGCTGAGTGATAAGTAGGTTTTATACCTACGTATTGGATGTCAACTGACTTTGATTATGGCTTAAGCTCAAGCGCTTAAGTGTCTTTTAATGAATTTTAGCTTTATTTTTCATGTTATAGGTAGGAAGCTCTTTTGGCATAGAATGGCACTATAATGGCATGAAATGGCATAAAAAGGACAAAATGGCATAATAGTGGCAACAGGCAAGGTGGAAAGCTTAAATGGAACAAATGTGGACAAGGCATGAGAGGAATGGTATGTTGAGGGAATAAGAAAAGATAGCGAGAAGGCTTGTCATGAGCAAAGGGCATGATGATGGCATCATAGTAGCATCGTGAAGAATCAAGAAGCAGTAAAAGACAAAGCAAGGAGTGCACAAGGCATCACAGCAAGAATCAGAGTGCAGCAGCAGGGTTTAACATCAAGTGCGGCCGCGCCATAAATGTGAAGGAATCCCGCGCGCCCGAGCCGGCTGGAAAAATCCAAAATCTTGACTTGAGGATGAGCGCGCCCGCGCAGAGAAAGCTTTGCTGGGGCGCGGGCTTGACTGAAGAATTGACTTTTTTTATTTTGTTGCTCGGCTGACTGTAGTGAATATAAGGCTTATGTTTTGTAAGGGATCATCATCATATATCAGACTTAGCATTTTACTTTCAAGTTTTTTTGGGTCTTACATTTTCTAGGGTTAAGAGCTAAGGAGGGTTTGAGAGCTTATCTTCTCTTCTCTTCTAGCTCAAGTAGATTTCCTTTTTAGGTTCATTGAAGAGCTTATTTGTGGTCTAAACTCAAGCTTGAAGCATTCTATTGGAAGAGAACCACCAAGATTTGCTTTTCCATTCTCTTTCTCTCCTTCTCTTACGTAGTTGTAGAAATGCTTGGTTTAAATCCCATAATGGTGGGTGGTTCAGTGATGAACTAACTTCCATTATGGGATTCTAATGGATTCTATTTTCGTAGTCTAGGGTTTATGTCTCTTTGCTATGTATGAATGAAAATGTATGGTTTGCCTGGCTTGGTTGGTTTGTATGTTTAGATGCCTGATCAACATCTACTCTAATAGTTTATATGAACTTGAAAAATGAAGTGTAAACTTAGATTTTGCCATGCTAGCATATGTTTGTGAAACTTGCTTTGGATGAGTTTTGTAATTCGATATCCGAATAGAAATATACTGTATAGCCATATGTAGTCTAATGGGGGCTTGCACGTAAATCGGTTTAGCTTGTAAATTGCATAGAAATATAGCGGTTTAGGCTTTATCGATGTTCATGTGATTTCTATCTTAATTGTGGATATTATATGATATGAACTTTGTGTATTGAGAAATAGCCCTGTCTCACATTCGTGCTCCCGGCTAGCATTCCTATGTGTGATTATTCATACTTGGCATGAGGTGTTGTTAACCTAGATGATGCAATAGATGAAGTTAAGATCCCATATTTCTCTAATTTGAACCCCTTGCTTGTGAAGTAGTGAAGATTATTTTAAATCCAGTCTAGTTAATTAAAGACCACTGTGACAACCGTTTGAGCAAACAAGGATAACCATAAGACTGTTGCATGATAGTGTAGTCTAACTTCTTTCTCCGTGGGAATGATCTTGACTTATCGAGTTATTACTTGCCTACCGTGTACACTTGCACTTATTTTGTGTCCGTTTTTGTTAACACGTAAACGGCGCAACACTGAGCGCTTGAAGCCTATGAGTGTGTGAATGCTAGAAGAAATTGGGCCTATGTTTGATTGATTTGAAAGTATAAACGTGCTTCGCTGAACCTATATACGAAGGGTTTGATTTGATTTGCAAAAGTCTCTTTTTTAGACAAGATTATTAAAATGATATTTTGAAAGCAGGTTTTCAAACCCTTACGCTAACATAGGAATTGAAGCATGTCAACACTTCAGTTTTATCTTTTCAACCTTTTGGCTCAATTTGAATGGTGATTGTCGGGCTGAGAAGCATTCTCGAGCACAAAATATATACAAGTGTCGGTCTTCTCATGGGTATGACAGCCATCAGAGTGACTCTGACACGACAAACCATTATTTCATTATGTTAAGACCTTAAACCCGGATAACCGTTTTAAGGTCTTTCAGATGTACATTTTACAAAAAAACTGGCAGGGTACATTTGTAAAGTGGAGTTTGTCCATCATGGGAATCAGATTCTGATCAATTTGATCATAAATCCCATGATTCCTAGACTCACAGAGGGAGGCCAATAAACCTGCACAGCTCAAATATGCACAGAAAATATATATTTATATCCAGATGTCGCAAGGACCACGGATTCATCAGTAAATCGTGGTATGCGCGTAGCCCAAAGCATCTCGTTCCCACTAGAGAGCGATCTAAGGGCTACGAGGTTGCTTTCAGAAATAAAACTAGAAAAATTGCTAGATTTAAGTACATCTCAGCCATTCTAGCTTCCCGGTTCTGTCTGGACCTATTTTAAACCATTTGAAAGCTAGAGTTGGCGAGATTTAAAGAAATCTAGTTTGCCCAAAGAGATGTTAGCGCCGATTCATATCAAATGAATATTTAAAGCAGCAATTTAATCAAAATGAGTAAAGAATATATATATAATTATATATATACGAAAGTTGTAAAGGGTGATGGATTTTCACTCCGATGCCCAAATTGGAATATAAATACATATATATATATTTATAAAAACTGTAAAAAGCCGCAGAGTAATCCAGGCTGGACAGAATGGAAATATATATATATATATATATATATAAAAGCGGTAAAGGGCGGTGGGTTTTCACTCCTGTGCCCGGACTGGAATGGAAATATATATATATATTTATAAAAGCTGTAAAAAGCCACGAAGTAATCTAGGCTGGACAAAATGTAAATATATATATAGAAAAGCTATAAAGGGCGACGAATATTTTATCCTTTGCCCGGACAGAAATGTAAGTATATATATATTTATAAAAGCAGTAAAAAAGCCACAGAATGATCCAGGCCAAACTGAAATGTAAAAAGTCAATATATACAGTTAGTATATATATATATTAAAGCAATAAAATGGCCACGAAGTAGAAATCCAGGCTAAAATAAGTCCAAAAAATTTATATATATAGTTATATATATAAAAGTAGTAGTTATAGCGGATTTGACATCCGGGCATGACAGAATTGAAAAGTTAGTATATATACAGTTAAATATATACATTAAATAGCCAAACTAAGACTGGGAAGATAACCCAGTCCGACGAAGTTGCTCTATACGAAGATATATATATATATATATAAGCTGTTAAAAGCGACGGATCGACGATCCGAGCTGTGAAAATGCCAGAAAACATGTTTATGTACTAAGATGTATGAAAACGTAAGCAAAAATGGCCACGAAACTGAGTTCCGGGTATAATTAGAAAATAAAAGTTAACGTGCAAGTGTATAAATGCGCAATGAAGTAGTAGGAACTTTCTGATCATAAAAATACTCACAATGGACTGCTACACGGGCTTTTTGCCAAATCGTAGGCTCTAAACATCCGTTTGTACCGCTCAGTTTTTGATATGTGGTAGTATATGAGTATACCTACGTGTTAGAGTAATAAAATTTGGGTTTAGAGTACAATAGTATGGCTGAGAAATGAAACGGGCAGAGGTTCAGAGCGTTTTTAAATTATAAAATAAGTTGGGGGTGCACTCATATATATAGACCCGGTGGAAGCGAGCCTACCTGCGGTAGCAGCGGGTCTACCTGCGACATCACGTGGTAGGCCCCGGGTGGTGGGTCCTATCATCTCGAAGTATGTGCACTTCGAGCAACGCAAGGTCAGATTCAAAACTTTCTAACTTTTAATCAAAGCATCCATTTGAGGCGTGTTGTACCTTTCCGAAAGCCCTCACCGAAAGTGTTGCAATGACATAGGAGTAAACCTTTTTTGAGTCCAAAAATATGGGTTCATAACCAGGTCTTCTATTCCTCGCAGTTTGTCCGTTGAGCTGTCTTGCGCTGTTTTTACTCGGGATCAATGTTATGGTTCTTTCTGACCTTGGTGGCATCAATTCGGCTTGAGTTTTCCGAATCGGCTTCAAGTTAACAAAATAACCATTTTTCCATTCCCGGGGTTGCCTTCAGTTCTGGCATGGCCTTCGGCTTACTTCCCGGGGTTATCTACGAGGTTTGGATCCCAACTGATTCTGTTTGTCCTCAGGGTTGTATCTGAGGCTGACTTGGTTCTACCAGGTTTGTCTCTAGAGATGATGTGAGGCTTCGGGGTTGTCTCTGAACTTGAGTTGGCCTCCCGGGTTGTGACCGTAGCTTGATCTGACCTCCCGAATTGAGACCGGGGATGACCTGTACCTCCCGGGATAAGACCGGGCTGAACTATACCTCCCGAGATGTGATCGGAGCTGACTTGTACCTCCCAAGATAAGACCAAGGCTAACCTGTACTTCTTGGGTTGAGACGGGGGCTGACCTGTACCTCCCGGGATGTGACCGGGGTTGACCTGTACCTCCCGGGTTGAGACAGGGGTTGACCTGTACCTCACGGGTTGAGATTGGGGCTGATCGGTACCTCCTGGGTTGAGACCGGGGCTGAACTGTACTCCTCGGGTTAATATCGGGGCTGACCGGTACCTCCCGGGTTGAGACCGGGGTTGAGTTGACGTCCCGATATTGAGACCGGGCCTGACCTGTACCTCTTGGGTTGGGACAGGGATTGACCTGTACCCCCCCGGGTTGAGATCGGGGCAGACTTGTACCTCCCTAGTTGAGACTGGGCTGACCTGTACCTCCTAAGATGTGACCGGGGCTGACCTGTACCTCTCGAGTTGAGATCGGGGCTGACCTGGCAACCCGGTATGAGACCGGGGATGAGTTGTACCTCCCGGGTTCAGACCAGTGCTAACCGGTATCTCCCTGGTTGAGACCTTGGTTGAGATGACATCCCGGTATTGAGATCGGGGCTAACCTGTACCTCCCGGGTTTTGACCGGGGCTGACCTGGCATCCCGATATGAGACCGGGGATGAGTTGACTGTTTTGCCCACCTACAAGGTTAGTAACAGGAACACAAAATCTTGATTGTCTACAACAAAATTGAAGAAAATTTCAACTGTCTACAGATGCCCCTCTTTATCATATTTATGTAATGTAATGAAATGAACAGGATAAAGATTGCTAGACACTGGGAATATGATGAATGCAAATGTAATGTAATGCACATCATAATATATGATGGATGTTAGATACCTTCGAGGGGAGTGGGGCTATCACTGACTGCTCACGTCATTACCTGCTGGGGATAACGTTATCTTGGATAGCCCTTAGTGTTGGTAGAGTACAATTTGTAGGTTATCACAGACTGTTCTCGTCACTTTTTCCTGGGGATGACGTTATCTGTGGTGTACCTGTCGACTCTGATGGGGATGACATTATTGATGCTACCTTGGTTTGAGATAAATGGTTTCCTACGTCTGTTGATACTCTCCGTAGGGTATATTTTCCTTCGGATGATTCCGTTGTACATTATTGAAGGCTCCCTTGCTGGGGATATATCTCTGTTATCGAGTTACCTCAGTGGGTGCCTCCGATGCCTATCCTGATGATAATTTACACCGGTAGCATGCAACAGGAGGTTGAAACACCAATCCTTCTCGGTGCTCCCTATAAGGATTTGTATAATAGATTCCATCATCTGTTATTTGTGAGGGTAGATTGATATACTTTTTCTGCCACCAGATCATTCCCGATACTTCGCTGGAGTTGTTCCCAATAGCTGATAGTGTCACCGGTCTGTACCCAACGATTCGCTGAGGTTGAGCCAACGGCTGAACTCTCACCGGTCTATACCCGACGCTTCGCTGGGGTTGAGCCAACGGCTGAACTTTCACCGGTCTGTACCCAACGCTTCCTTGGGGTTGAGCCAACGGCTGAACTGTCACGGGTCTGTACCCGACGCCTCGTTGGGGTTGAGCCAACGACTGAACTGTCACCGGTCTGTACCCGATGCTTCGCTGGGGTTGAGCCAACAGCTGAACTGTCATCTGTCTGTACCCCATGCTTTGCTGGGGTTGAGCCAACGACTGAACTGTCAACGGTCTGTACCCGATGCTTCGTTGGGGTTGACCCAACGGCTGAACTGTCACCGGTCTGTACCCGATGCTTCGTTGGGGTTGAGCCAATGGTTGAACTGTCATCGGTCTATACCCTATGCTTCGCTGGGGTTCAGCCAACGGCTGAACTGTCGCCGGTCTGTACCCGACGCTTCGCTGGGGTTGAGCAAACAGCTGAACTATCACTGGTCTGTACTCGATGCTTCGCTGGGGTTTAGCCAACGGCTGAACTTTCACCGGTTTGTATCCGATGCTTCGTTGGGGTTGAGCCAACGACTGTACTGTTACCGGTCTGTACCCGATGCTTCACTGGGGAGCCAATAGTCGAACTGCCACTGGTCTATACCCGACGCTTCGCTGGGTTGAGCCAACTGCTAAAAACGACTGAACTATCACCGGTCTGTACCCAATGCTTCGACAATGGCAGTTTTTGAAAGTTTTGTGCAATTTTTTAGTAGTTTTTTTAGCAATTTTCATCATTGGTCCCTGGATATTGCTTCGGAATGACTACCAATGGCTTTCATAAAGTTCCACCCTTTGTCAGTACTCTACTGCTTAAACGCAGGATTACATAACAAACCGCTTAATCGCGTAGCAATTTTTTCTCAGATTTGACTTTTCAGCTCCTGTAAAGTCCGTTTCAACCAGAACTGGATCGAGCCGGTGGGGATAGGGACCACACTAGGGATCCGCAGGTAGGGGTGCGGCAGCCACAGGTGGGCCCGCTCCTTCTTACGAATTTATATTGGGCAACAGGGCCTCTCTAAAGTCATTTTAGGTTTTGAGTTTCAAACAGAATCAAATTTTCTTTTTTAGATCTACGGAGTTCGGGCAGCTTTTTTTAGATTTCGTCAGCGGCCACGCGTTTTGCACAGCTCAGGTGACGTTTTCATCCCTTCTTTTTCTGTTTTAATCGATAGAATTATGTAAACCACGTAAGGTGCTTTTGAACGCAATGTATCAAAAATGTATGCTTATATGACTTGATAAAAATTTTCTGACTTCATAAGTATGCATATTTTACTGCGATGCACGTTTTGATGTAAGTAAATTTAAATTCTGAGACAGTCAATTTTTGCTCTTTTTTATCAGTTTACTCATCCTTTTTGAGGCCTAGTGAGCCTGGATTTTCAACTGAAAAATGTCCATGGTAATTTTGCTACCATGTGAAGTTTATTTTTGATTTTTCTTCATAAATATGAACTGTTTCTATTTTTGGATAGGTGTGCTACTGAATGGCCATCTAGACATGCCTGTGTGCATGTGGACAGTCCATTTTTGAAAGGAGACTTTGGCGAAATTTTTTCAAAAACCTGAACATTTAATAAACATGAAGTTTTTGACTCTACTAGGGATTTTGACTGACCAATGCATCTTTTAGGATTTAAAAATGCATAAAATACTGATTTAAATTAATAAGCCACATGTTTTAGGCTTACCTCACCCTTTCTGAGATGATTTGGAGACTTTGTCCCGGTTATGGACCGAGATAGTGAAAGTAGTATGCATACAAGCCAATCATGTATGATGATAAAACATATACTTTGGAGGCAATCTTATTTATTTATTAATAAAAATATTCATTTATTAAAGGCATTTAATTTTCTACATGGTGCTGTTTTTATAATATGTAAATAACCCATAGTTTTAAGCAATGCTTTTAGAATCATGATGATGATCATGCCAATGAGATCTAAATTCTTAGAAAGCTCTAAAACTAAAATAGTTCCTAATCATGGGATTACTAAAAAGGGGATTAGTAAATCCGGATAGATTAGTACATATGTTGCTTGCTCATTAGATGAGGATGATTGATCTCATAATCATTTATGTGGAGACACTAAAGCAAGTATGTAGGTGCTTATTGGAGAATAAGTTCACTGAACGTGACTCGCTATGGAATACCTAATGGAGTTTTACTCGCCTGTCAATAGGAATTCCTAATGTGATAGTAGTACAAGTGATCCTTGGACTTGAGATCATCATAGTATCTTGTATGTAATGAATTATACTTTGACTTATTCCTTAAAGCCCTTTAGGGTATATAAAAGGGTATGCTTGGGTATAATGAGTTACATTTGGAGACAATGAATGATCAATAAAGAATCTACCACCTCTAGTAAAGGAGGAGATATGTCCTATGTGATTCGTTAAATGATAATCCAGTAATCCTTGGCCAAGGTAAAATGAAATTAGAAAGGAGTTTCTAATTTACATTATTTGGAGTTGTGCATTTTCTAATCGAAATACATATAATTAAATAAAATAAGACTTGACAGTAAATTCATGTCTTATATTTAATTGGGACATTATATGGTGGAAGGATTGAATTGTATGGTAACTATTTACTCACAGGTTCTTTTATGATTAATGTTGAAATCTATATTATCTGGAAAGTCGTTGATCACAGGTTCTTTTGTGATTTTGACATTTTTAAAATTCTGCATGTGAAAAGACAACATTTTAGCAAACATTCATTTTATTAACTTTGCATACCAAAATAAATTTAGGTCTTTATTTTAAATTGGTATCTCCCACTATTTTCATCAAACTATATTACCCTCACTCATATAGTTCGGCAACATCTAATTAAAGATTTGCTAGTGAGATTAAGGATCTCATTTCAAATGTATATAACCTTGTGGATAGCACAACAAGCGATATACAAATAAATAGGTAGACAACTCGTGTCAATTACATCACCATGTAACTCCTTTTATTTTGCCTCTTAAATCATAATGGTCATGTGTGTGCACATCCGAACTAAAATGATTTAAGTTAAGTCCAGCCTAGCACTTCCATAAATTCAAAAAAGAAAAATTTTCGTCCTTGTGGATAGCACAACAAGACTAGATCGTTCAATTTTCTTGATAAGCATCAAATGTGATTAATTAACATCTTAAATATTCAATACTCGCCTTGTGGATAGCACAACAAACTCATATTAAATATTTAATACTCTATTAACTAATCATGTTAGAAGGCGACGTTCGATATTCCAAATATCATTTGAACGCTTCAGACTTAATATTATTTCTTTGAGGGGTTTGTTATTATTTGTCTCATCTTTTTAAGCGCGCATGCACATATATATATAAAATACGCGTCATTTTATTAAACATGCGAAGCATGTTTGTATAAAATATAATATATATAATATTTAGCATGCAATATAGAATACTATATTCTACCCGGATTGATTATGGACTTTTATTCTAGTTTGGTTCACTAGAGCCACCAAGTGAACCAAAAGGTCAAACCTAGGAGTGCAAGAATTTAAATTTAAATATAACTATTACATTTAAACCCTGGCTCCATACAAATGAGTCTTCATGCGTTCCTTGCTCCTTGGTCTCCAATTTCTTCAAAATAATTCTAACTATCTCTATTACATTAACTATTTAAAATTAAATAGAAACCTTGATCAGCAGTCAAGGGGAAGTACATAGAAAGGAGATAGAATTTACATCGAGAATAAAACAAGAGAAGACGAGGTACGCAGACCCCATTTTATAAAACCTATACATTCAAGCATTCATCCAAAATAAAATCCAATCACATTGGTTATAGTCCATAATCAACCTCATTTATTATCATACACATCAACATATGCATCAATAAATATCCATTCATCTCATGAATAACAATGCTATTCCATATATGGATCGATGTTATTTAATGGACAAAAGTTTTGCTAAATTTTATTTTTGAAACAAAATAAACTCTTTTATTTTAATCAAAAATAAATCCAAATTAAACTCCTTTAATTTTAGCATTCTGAAATCATATTTCAGATAAAATAAACTTCTTTATTTTAAAATTTTATCAATTAAATAAACAGTTTACTTAATTAATTAAAATCAATTTTCAGGGTCTGTCCAGGTACCGGCGCAGCTGCGCCAGTAATGAACTGGGTAGCTGCGCAGCTGCGCAGGTAGACAGAAGCAGCAGTTTTTGCAGACCGGCGCAGCTGCGCCAGTAATGAACTGGGCAGCTGCGCCGTTCGCCGCAGAAACTTGCAGAAAACGATTTTTGTCCAGAAAAACGATCCAATTCTCACATCAATTCATACATGGAATTATAAAATTGATAATTAGCACAAAGTTAGGCTCTGATACCACTGTTGGGTTTGTATGTAACGCAATCAAGCAATCAAATCACATAAATAGGGCGGAAGCGTAAAAACTAGTTTTTCAAAATTTATACAAACCCATAACCATGATCATGCTTTGTGCTTGTTATCAATAACAGAAAAGAGAGAACATGGAATTATACCTTTGAAGATCTAAGCTTCCTCAGGTACAAGTTCTACTCCTTTGATTCCTCTGATAGTGGCTCCTTCCCTTGAATAATGTCAGCCACCCAAATGTTTGGCCTCTAACGGTGATCCACCAAGGAAGATGAAGAACTCAAGAAGATGGGTTATTGGCTTAACCCTTGTTTCTATCTCTATAGAATATGTGTACTCCCAACTCTTGGAAAATTTCACATCACTTATTTCTAATATAAGACTCTCTTATATAGATATTAGGTTAACCCTCCTAATCCAATTAGAATAGGGTTTTATTTAATTAATTTATATCCTAATTTTTATTAGGATTGAGAGAGAGTACTACTATTATATTAATTCCTAAACTCCTTTAGAATTAAAATAATAATAATAATAATAATAATAATAAGACTCCTCTTATTAATTTATATTTAATATTTCTAAAATATTAAATAATAAACATTAAGCTATTTAATTTATTCTATCATCATAGATTAAATTAATTATACTTAATGCATTATTACTATCATGCCATTTTCTTCTTAAATAATTCTTCTTCCTTTTATGGTGTGACCCTTTAGGTTCTCCATATTAAACCGGTTGTGAATAAATCAATTAGAACAATTCTAATCTTATTTAAATAAACAAATTAAACTAATAATCTATTTAAATAAATAACATTTATTCTACAATAGGGATAAGCCTCCCTAGCGATCAACGACTTTCCAGATAATATAGATTTCAACATTAATCATAAAAGAACCTGTGAGTTAATAGTTACCGTACAATTCAATCCTTCCACCATACAATGTCCCAATTAAATATAAGACATGGATTTACCGTCAAGTCTTAATTTATTTAATCATATGTATTTCGATTAGAAAATGCACAACTCCAAATAATGCAAATTAGAAACCTCTTTCTAATTTCATTCTACCTTGGCCAAGGATTCCTGGGTTGTCATTTAACGAATCACATAGGACATATCTCCTCTTTTACTAGATGTGGTAGATTCTTTATTGATTATTCATTATCTCCATATGTAACTCATTACACCCAAGCATACCCTATATATGCCTTAAAAGGCCTTAAGGAATTAGTCAAAATATAATTTGTTACATACAAGATACTATGATAATCTCAAGTCCAAGGATCACATGTACTACTATCACATTAGGAATTCCTATTGACAGGCGAGTAAAACTCCATTAGGTATTCCATAGCGAGTCACGTTCAGTGAACTTATTCTCCAATAAGCACCTACATACTTGCTTTAGTGTCTCCACACAAATGACCATGAGATCAGTCATCCTCATCCAATGAGCAAGCAACATATGTACCAATCTATCCGGATTTACTAATCCCCTTTTTAGTAATCCCACGATTGGGAACTATTTTAGTTTTAAAGCTTTCTAAAAATTTAGATCTCATTAGCATGATCAACATCATGATTCTAAAAGCATTGCTTAAAACTATGGGTTATTTACATATTATAAAAACAGCACCATGTAGATAATTAAATGCCTTTAATAAATAAATATTTTATTAATAAATAAATAAGATTGTTTACAAAGTATGTGCTTTATCATCATACATGATTGGCTTGTATGCACACTACTATCAATCTCCCACTTGCACTAAAGCCAATCGCCATGGTATCTCATACCCATCTTCTCTAAGTGACGATCAAACTGCTGTTGTGTTAAAGCTTTAGTAAATGGATCTGCAATGTTGTCTTGAGAGTCTACACTCTCCTCTTTCAATGATTTCTTTAATCAAAGTGCCGCAACATATGTTTAGATTCAAGATGAGACTTAGGAACTATTCCTAGTTCTGTAATGAACTTTTCATCCGAAACATCAACTTGCAGCTTCACTTACAGTTATATACTCTGCCTCTGTCACTGAATCAGCAACTGTTTGCTGCTTGGAACTCTTCCAACTCACTGCACCTCCGTTCAAGGTAAACACATACCCTGAAATAGATTTACTGTCATCTTGGTCTGTTTGAAAATGTGACGCCCCCAAATCCAGGTTCTCTAACCTCAGATTCGGTGCTCACGATCTATCATCATCATAAGCATTCTATAACTATTACGGAATAATAAACATACATTATTCATTATAATAAAGTTTCATAACATGGTCCCAAGGTCTTCCTAACCTTAACTTAAACACACCATTCATATTACAAAAAGTTTACATAAGAAATCCCATTAGATAATAATAATATTCATTCTAAACTATTCCTGGATTTTGCCCTTGCCCTTGTCCTTCGTATTGGATTCTTCAGGCTTAGCTGAAATAAATGTCATGATATAGCAAGGGTAAGCAACTAATTTGCTTAGCAAGTTTATATACAAGGGAGATATATCATAACTGGAAAGAAGTTTTGCTTTCAATGTTCAACAATAATATAAGGTTGTGAAGGAACATGAATTAATAATTAACAATTGAATATTCGAATAATTGAATAACATGAACTGAGTGGTTTTGAAATAACCATCAACATTTGCCAAGGTTCTCAGTCATTTAAACTGGACCTCTTAATAAATTTTGGTATTCAAGGGGATCAGCCTTTCATACCTCGTGATTTATGCATAAACACTTAATAATCTGGCATTGATATCATGCCTTAATCAAATTCGTCCTTTTCTCAGTCTAGAGTTCTTATCATATCAATTTAATAAGAACAGCTTTTTAAAACACATTTGATTTAACAAATTTAAACATGCTTGATCTAGCTGATACAATTAGCATAGATCTATCTCATAAACAGTTCATGAATGAAGAACTTAAATTTAATTCACAGTTCAATAATAGTAGAACAGGAATTCAATTGCACAAAGTGCGAATTTCAATAATCATTATAGATGTAAATAATCATCAATAATTATTCACTAATATGCTTTGAAAATAATAACTCGAGTTTGAGTTAGGAAACTTGCCTCGTCTGTAGATTACGGCTACGCAATTAATTTATATCCACTATGCAGTTAAATTATCTTCATTTGAGAGACCTATATTTAATCTTTCAATTTGTCATAGTATAACATTAGATTATGTAATCACATAAATATTATACATTACATTTAGTTCTTATAAACATTATCCTGTCTTGATAATGTTACTACTAAATAACAACATATTATTAATCTTGATAATATCTAATTCATCTCTTAGTATTATTAGTTCCCTAATAATACTTTCATTTGCTTACTAATACTATTAACATCTTAATAATATTTTAATACCTTACTAATATTATTAATTCTCTTAATAATATTTTAATTATTCATTAACATTATTATTTAATAATATCTTACTTATGCTTTAGTATCATTAATCATTTAATAATATTTTATTCATTTACTAATATTATTAATCATTTAATAATATTTTATTTATTCACTAATATTATTAATCATTTAATAATATCTTGTTCCATTACTAATACTATTAATCATTTAATAATACTTTAATCATTTATCAATGCTTAAATCAAGTATTATTAACCATTTAATAATATTTTAAAGAAATTTTAATCTTAATATTTTTATTTACTTATCAATATCATATTCTAATATTATTAATATCATAATAATATTTTAATAATTTATTAGATTAATAAACAATTTATTCTAATTGTTCACCCTTTATTAAACCTCTTATTTAATATCCACAAAAGGTCATAAATAATATTTCTTATCATAAATTACCAAAGTGTTCTAAGATAGTCATGATATGATATATTATGAGTATTCAAGCATAAAAATCACATTTTTCTTATTAAAGACATCATTTAACTATTTATTTCCTTTTATTCATAACTTAATCATTTTTAGAAAAAATAGCAAACTGATTCCAAAAATTCGTTGCTTCTGTATTTTGACAGAATATGAACCCACAAGGATCCCCAAATTTTTCTGGAATTTTAGAAAATGATCTACTATTTTTAAAGTTCCCAAAACACTCGGATCTTGCTTCATTTTTAATAAATTGATCTTTACTCAGAAAATTCTGAAATTTTCAGGGTATGCTCTCCTAGTATATGTGAACCTACTGTAAAAATTTCGGAATTTTCCAGTGTATACACCGTGAGATATTCGAAGGTAAAGTTTCAGGAGTCCTTTACGGAAATAGTCATTACGTACAATCTATAACTCGAAACATGCCCATTCTTTTTCCTACATGTAGATAACTTCTCAAGGTACATCTGTGAATTTTCCCAAATATTTAAAAGATATGAAACCGTCCGAAACAGACCCAAGAAAAATGGGACAGAAACTATTTTAGGTTTTTTTCTTTTCTTTTGAACCCTTAACATTCCAAGTGGGCTGTTTTGGGGAAATCAGTTCCAAAGGTTTCAAAACTTGCTAGATTTGTGTTCTATCACTTGGGTTTACTAGATAACTCATGTATCTAGCACCCCCCTTCGACGGATCACAAATCTAAGTTGGAAAACTTGAGTTATACAAGATTTAGTGGAAGAAAACAAGAGTTTTCACCCTTGGAGAACATATGCTCATATCCTTCCTCTAAGCCTTTGACCTAACACTCAAGATACTTAGTTCTATACATGATGATATGTAGGACTAGGGTATCTTGAGTATTTGTTCATAACTCCAACAAAACTCAAGCTATAAAACAAAGTAGAAGAAGAAGATGAAGGTTAGGTTATACCTTGATTTAATGGCAACCTTCCTTGATTTACCAAAGTAAGTGATGAACTTTGGATGCATGAACAAACTAGCACTTCTCTCTCTCTATATATATGGCCAAAACTCTCTCTCTTTTCTCTCTCTAGAAGTGGCTAGCTTGGGAGAAAATTATAAGAGGAAGAATGAGAGAAGAAATGAAATGAAATAAAAGGATACTTACAAAAAATATAGATACACTTAGTGTATCTAGCTATTATCCCCCATACTTTCTTTACCCCATGGATAGAAGCTTTGCCTTATCACTTTAATTAGTCTAATCATGATTAAGGATGCTTAATAAAGTGGCAACCAATGGGAGCTTGACAACCATGTCCTTTTGTGTAAGAGTTACTACTAATGGACATTGCTTAGCTTAATTAGTTGCCTTAAAAGGCCTAATATGGCTTGTCATTATGTCCCATTTTAACTCCCAATTTGCTTTTATTTTTAATGCCCAATTTTGATTAATCAAATGTCTACAATACCCTTAACCAAGTGGGCTAAGTATTGGTTTGCATTTTATTTCATTTGGGCTTCCTCCTTAATTGTTTTGGCCTATGTAATAAACATAGTCTAGCAATTTTAATATGCGTTACCCAATTTGATTATTTAGGGTTTTCATTCCTTATCTTATGAAATTTAATTACCTATACATGTGACTTTAGCTCATAACCTAATTAGGTTCACAAGAATTAGGTTTAAAATTATTAGTGACTTGAAATAATAAGATTATCCACTTAAGTTAGTATACATATTAAATACTAACCTCTCATTATCACCATAACCCTTAAGTTATTTAATTGTCTCACCTAATGTATAATTAGGTTACGAAGCTTTCATTTTTAATGAAATCTGTAAATGTATATATCCATAACTATAGCATACATGTTAATTGACCCATGCACCACTTCACATATTTTGTCACATATTAAATCACTGTATAACACAAATTTTTAAATATTAATAATGTACATACATATATAGTGACTTAAAATTCACGGATATTACAGAAAACTTGAGTCCGTGAATCCCTCGAGTTTTAATTCAGACCCACCCTAGACAAGAAAAATATCTTTAGTCCTTCTCAAGTACTTTAGGATATTTTTCACTACCTTTCAGTGCTCTTCTCCTGGATTCGACTGGTATCTGCTTGTTACACTAAGTGCGTGAGCAACATCCGGTCTAGTACATATCATACCGTACATGATAGATCCTATTGCAGAAGCATAAGGGATCTTACTCATACGGTCTCTCTCCTCAGGTGTCTTTGGGGCCTGTTTCTTGGAGAGATTTATTCCATGGCTCATCAGGCATGAGACCGCTTTTGGAATCTTCCATGCTAAACCTCTTTAGCATCGTATCAATGTACGTTCCTTGGGATAAGCCGAGCATCCTTTTAGATCTATCTCTATATATCTTTATCCCCAAAATATAGGATGCTTCACCCAAGTCCTTCATGGAGAAGTTTTTAGATAACCAGATTTTAATGGATTGTAACATAGGAATGTCATTCCCTATCAGTAATATATCATCAACATATAGTACAAGGAATGATACTGCGCTCCCACTAACCTTCTTGTATACACATGGTTCATCCTCGTTTTTGATAAAATCAAACTATTTGATTGTCTCATCAAAACGAATGTTCCATCTACGAGAAGCTTGCTTCAACCCATAAATGGATCGTTGTAGCTTACAGACTTGATTTGTTCCAACTTTTGAAATAAATCCCTCTGGCTGTGTCATATACACATACTCCTCAAGTTTCCCATTGAGGAAGGCCGTTTTCACGTCCATCTGCCAGATCTCATAGTCGTTGTAAGCTGTAATCGCAAGCAAAATCCGAATGGACTTGAGCATGGCTACTGGTGAAAAGGTTTCATCATAGTCAACTCCTTGTCTTTGTTTGAAACCTTTTGCAACCAGTCGGGCCTTATAGGTCTCTACCTTTCCGTCTGCTCCAGTCTTTTTCTTAAAAACCCATTTACACCCAATAGGTTTAATACCTTCAGGTGGTGAAACCAAAGACTATACTTTGTTTTCATACATGGAGTCCATTTCAGATTTCATGGCTTCAAGCCATTTCCCTGAGTCTTTATTACTCATAGCCTGTTCGTAATTCAATGGATCATCATCATTTATGATGTGTACCTCATCGTCATCCTCTATAACGAATCCATACCTCTCAGGTATCTTCGGTACTCTTCCAGATTTACGAACATGGTGTGGTACAGTAGGTTCTTCTACTTGGTTAGGTACCTGACTTTGGACCGTGGTAACTTGTGGTTCTTGAACTTCTTCAAGATATATCTTACTCCCACTGACCCCTTCATGGATAAACTCTTTCTCCAAGAAGGTAGCATGTTTCGCAACAAACACCTTTTGATCAGTTGGATGATAGAAATAATACCCTACGGTTTCTTTAGGGTATCCCACAAATCTACACTTATCGGATTTAGTCTGTAGCTTATCATTTTCAAACTTTTTGACATAAGCTGGACAACCCCAAGTCTTAACATGCTTAAGATTTGGTTTCCTTCCTTTCCACATCTCATATGGAGTCTTTGGGGCGGATTTGGTAGGTACCTTGTTAAGTAGGTATGCAGCCGTTTCTAGGGCATATCCCTAGAAGGAAATTGGAAGGTCGGTAAAACTCATCATGGATCGAACCATGTCCAACAGTGTTCGATTTCTCCTTTCAGATACTCCATTTAACTGTGGTGTACCTGGAGGAGTCCATTGTGAGATTATACCATTTTCTCTGAGATAATTGAGAAACTCACTGCTTAAGTATTCTCCACCTCGATCTGATCGAAGTATCTTAATACTCTTGCCCGTTTGTTTCTCTACTTCACTTCTGAACTCTTTGAACTTTTCAAATGATTTTGATTTGTATTTCATTAAATACACATATCCAAATCTTGAGTGATCATCAGTGAAAGTAATAAAATAAGAATACCCACCCCGTGCACTTGTTGTCATAGGTCCACAAACGTCTGTGTGAATCAATGCCAACAACTCTGTAACTCTCTCCCCTTTTCCACTAAAAGGAGATTTAGTCATTTTACCCATGAGACAAGATTCACAAGTTGGATATGATTCATAATCAGATAGCTCGAGGAGCCCATCTTTATGCAACTTGGATAATCTTGTTTCATTGATATGACCGAGTCTACAGTGCCACATATAGGTATAATTAATATCATCTCCTTTCCTTTTCTTAATTTGTTCAATTTGAAATATATTTTCTTGCAAGTCAAGTGTATAAAGTCCATTTCACAAATTTCCAATACCATATAAAACATCGTCTTTATAAATAGAACAACCATTGTTCTTTATAATAACGTCAAAACCTTCCATATCCAATACAGAAATTGAAATAATGTTTTTAATAATATTCGGAACATAATAACAATTATTAAGATAAATGGATTTGCCCGAAGGCATTGCTAAACAATAAGTTCCTACAGCTAATGCAGCAACCTTTGCTCCATTCCCCACTCGTAGGATCACCTCATCATTGTTCAGCTTTCTACTTCTGACCAGTCCCTTCACATTATTACATATGTGAGAACCACAGCCGGTATCCAATACCCAAGTAGAATTTTGACTTTCTGAAAAATTAATTTCAATCATGAACAAACCTTGATTGGAAGTCGAAGCTTCTCCAAGCTTCTTCTCTGCTAGAAACTTCTTGCAGTTCCTCTTCCAATGTCCCGGCTCATTGCAATGAAAGCACATTCCTTTAGCTGGTTCAGGTTTCTTTTGCTCCTTTTCTTTCCCTTTTCCCTTAGCCTTCTTAGATTTCTTCTTTTCAGAAGACACCTTGGGCCTCTTTCTTTTATTGGAAGAATCCACCATCAAGACATGGTTCTTCTTTGATGAGAAGTGACCTTCTGCAGTTTTCAGCATGTTAAGCAGCTCAGGTAAGCTGACATCTAGCTTATTCATGTGAAAATTAACCACAAACTGCGAGAAGGTCTCAGGGAGTGACTGCAAGACCAAGTCTTGACTCAACTCCCCATCCATGACGAACCCAAGCTGTCCAAGGCGTTCAATCAAATTGATTACCTTCAGAACATGAGTCTCGACGGTAGTGCCCTCGGTCATCCGAGATCGGAAGAGCTCCTTAGATATCTCATATCTAGCAGTCCTACTCTGTTCACCATACAACTCCTTGAGGTGAAGCAGCATAGCAGGAGCATCCATTTTTTCGTGCTGACGCTGAAGCTCGTTATTCATGGATGCGAGCATGATGCATTGAGCCACAGATGCATCATCTTGCCACTTATTGAAAGTGGCAATCTCTTCCTCAGAGGCTGTTTCTGAAACAGATTCAGGGATAGTGGAATTTAGGACATAAGAAATCTTTTCAGCAGTGAGAACAATTCTCAGATTTCTTAGCCAGTCCTTATAATTCGGGCCGGTAAGCTTATTTGCATCAAGTATGCTTCGTAGTGAGATTAGTGATTTTGACATTTTTAAAATTCTGCATGTGAAAAGACAACATTTTAGCAAACATTCATTTTATTAACTTTGCATACCAAAATAAATTTAGGTCTTTATTTTAAATTGGTATCTCCCACTATTTTCATCAAACTATATTACCCTCACTCATATAGTTCGGCAACATCTAATTAAAGATTTGCTAGTGAGATTAAGGATCTCATTTCAAATGTATATAACCTTGTGGATAGCACAACAAGCGATATACAAATAAATAGGTAGACAACTCTTGTCAATTACATCACCATGTAACTCCTTTTATTTTGCCTCTTAAATCATAATGGTCATGTGTGTGCACATCCGAACTAAAATGATTTAAGTTAAGTCCAGCCTAGCACTTCCATAAATTCAAAAAAGAAAAATTTTCGTCCTTGTGGATAGCACAACAAGACTAGATCGTTCAATTTTCTTGATAAGCATCAAATGTGATTAATTAACATCTTAAATATTCAATACTCGCCTTGTGGATAGCACAACAAACTCATATTAAATATTTAATACTCTATTAACTAATCATGCTAGAAGGCGACGTTCGATATTCCAAATATCATTTGAACGCTTCAGACTTAATATTATTTCTTTGAGGGGTTTGTTATTATTTGTCTCATCTTTTTAAGCGCGCATGCACATATATATATAAAATACGCGTCATTTTATTAAACATGCGAAGCATGTTTGTATAAAATATAATATATATAATATTTAGCATGCAATATAGAATACTATATTCTACCCGGATTGATTATGGACTTTTATTCTAGTTTGGTTCACTAGAGCCACCAAGTGAACCAAAAGGTCAAACCTAGGAGTGCAAGAATTTAAATTTAAATATAACTATTACATTTAAACCCTGGCTCCATACAAATGAGTCTTCATGCGTTCCTTGCTCCTTGGTCTCCAATTTCTTCAAAATAATTCTAACTATCTCTATTACATTAACTATTTAAAATTAAATAGAAACCTTGATCAGCAGTCAAGGGGAAGTACATAGAAAGGAGATAGAATTTACATCGAGAATAAAACAAGAGAAGACGAGGTACGCAGACCCCATTTTATAAAACCCATACATTCAAGCATTCATCCAAAATAAAATCCAATCACATTGGTCATAGTCCATAATCAACCTCAGTTATTATCATACACATCAACATATGCATCAATAAATATCCATTCATCTCATGAATAACAATGTTATTCCATATATGGATCGATGTTATTTAATGGACAAAAGTTTTGCTAAATTTTATTTTTGAAACAAAATAAACTCTTTTATTTTAATCAAAAATAAATCCAAATTAAACTCCTTTAATTTTAGCATTCTGAAATCATATTTCAGATAAAATAAACTTCTTTATTTTAAAATTTTATCAATTAAATAAACAGTTTACTTAATTAATTAAAATCAATTTCCAGGGTCTGTCCAGGTACCGGCGCAGCTGCGCCAGTAATGAACTGGGTAGCTGCGCAGCTGCGCAGGTAGACGGAAGCAGCAGTTTTTGCAGACCGGCGCAGCTGCGCCAGTAATGAACTGGGCAGCTGCGCCGTTCGCCGCAGAAACTTGCAGAAAACGATTTTTGTCCAGAAAAACGATCCAATTCTCACATCAATTCATACATGGAATTATAAAATTGATAATTAGCACAAAGTCAGGCTCTGATACCACTGTTGGGTTTGTATGTAACGCAATCAAGCAATCAAATCACATAAATAGGGCGGAAGCGTAAAAACTAGTTTTTCAAAATTTATACAAACCCTATAACCATGATCATGCTTTGTGCTTGTTATCAATAACAGAAAAGAGAGAACATGGAATTATACCTTTGAAGATCTAAGCTTCCTCAGGTACAAGTTCTACTCCTTTGATTCCTTTGATTCCTCTGATAGTGGCTCCTTCCCTTGAATAATGTCAGCCACCCAAATGTTTGGCCTCTAACAGGTGATCCACCAAGGAAGATGAAGAACTCAAGAAGATGGGTTATTGGCTTAACCCTTGTTTCTATCTCTATAGAATATGTGTACTCCCAACTCTTGGAAAATTTCACATCACTTATTTCTAATATAAGACTCTCTTATATAGATATTAGGTTAACCCTCTTAATCCAATTAGAATAGGGTTTTATTTAATTAATTTATATCCTAATCTTTATTAGGATTGAGAGAGAGTACTACTATTATATTAATTCCTAAACTCCTTTAGAATTAAAATAATAATAATAATAATAATATTAATAAGACTCCTCTTATTAATTTATATTTAATATTTCTAAAATATTAAATAATAAACATTAAGCTATTTAATTTATTCTATCATCATAGATTAAATTAATTATACTTAATGCATTATTACTATCATGCCATTTTCTTCTTAAATAATTCTTCTTCCTTTTATGGTGTGACCCTTTAGGTTCTCCATATTAAACCGGTTGTGAATAAATCAATTAGAACAATTCTAATCTTATTTAAATAAACAAATTAAACTAATAATCTATTTAAATAAATAACATTTATTCTACAATAGGGATAAGCCTCCCTAGCGATCACGACTTTCTAGATAATATAGATTTCAACATTAATCATAAAAGAACCTGTGAGTTAATAGTTACCGTACAATTCAATCCTTCCACCATACAATGTCCCAATTAAATATAAGACATGGATTTACCGTCAAGTCTTAATTTATTTAATCATATGTATTTCGATTAGAAAATGCACAACTCCAAATAATGCAAATTAGAAACCTCTTTCTAATTTCATTCTACCTTGGCCAAGGATTCCTGGGTTGTCATTTAACGAATCACATAGGACATATCTCCTCTTTTACTAGAGGTGGTAGATTCTTTATTGATTATTCATTATCTCCATATGTAACTCATTACACCCAAGCATACCCTATATATGCCTTAAAAGGCCTTAAGGAATTAGTCAAAGTATAATTTGTTACATACAAGATACTATAATGATCTCAAGTCCAAGGATCACATGTACTACTATCACATTAGGAATTCCTATTGACAGGCGAGTAAAACTCCATTAGGTATTCCATAGCGAGTCACGTTCAGTGAACTTATTCTCCAATAAGCACCTACATACTTGCTTTAGTGTCTCCACACAAATGACCATGAGATCAGTCATCCTCATCCAATGAGCAAGCAACATATGTACCAATCTATCCGGATTTACTAATCCCCTTTTTAGTAATCCCACGATTGGGAACTATTTTAGTTTTAAAGCTTTCTAAGAATTTAGATCTCATTAGCATGATCAACATCATGATTCTAAAAGCATTACTTAAAACTATGGGTTATTTACATATTATAAAAACAGCACCATGTAGATAATTAAATGCCTTTAATAAATAAATATTTTATTAATAAATAAATAAGATTGTTTACAAAGTATGTGTTTTATCATCATACATGTTTGGCTTGTATGCACACTACTATCACCTTATTCTCACTAGCAAATCTTTAATTAGATGTTGCCGAACTATATAAGTGAGGGTAATATAGTTTGATAAAAATAGTGGGAGATACCAATTTAAAATAAAGACCTAAATTTATTTTGGTATGTAAAATTAATAAAATGAATGTTTGCTAAAATGTTGTTTTTCACATGCAAAATTTAAAAATGTCAAAATCACTAATTTCACTGCGAAGCATACTTGATGCTAATAAGCTTATCGGGCCGAATTATACGGACTGGCTAAGAAATCTGAGAATAGTTCTCACTGCTGAAAAGATTTCTTATGTCCTAAACTCACCTGTCCCTAGAACTGTTCCAGAAACAGCCTCTGAGGAAGAGATTGCCACCATTGTAAAGTGGCAAGATGATGCATCTGTGGCTCAATGCATCATGCTCGCATCCATGAATAACGAGCTTCAGCGTCAGCACGAAAACATGGATGCTCCTACTATGTCGATTCACCTCAAGGAGTTGTATGGTGAACAAAGTAGGACTGCTAGATATGAGATATCTAAGGACCTCTTCCGATCTCGGATGACCAAGGGCAAAGTGAACATAAAGGAACAAAAGAAATCTGATCCAGCTAGCAAAGGAATGTGCTTCCATTGCAACGAGCCGGGTCATTGGAAGAGGAACTGCAAGAAGTTTCTGGCAAAGAAGAAGCTTGGAGAAGCTTCGACTTCCAATCAAGGTTTGTTCATGATTGAAATTAATTTTTCAGAAGTCAAAATTCTACTTGGGTATTGGATACCGGCTGTGGTTCTCACATATGTAATAATGTGAAGGGTCTGGTCAGAAGTAGAAAGCTGAACAATGATGAGGTGATCCTACGAGTGGGGAATGGAGCAAAGGTTGCTGCATTAGCTGTAGGAACTTATTATTTAGCAATGCCTTCGGGCATGTCCATTTATCTTAATAATTGTTATTATGTTCCGAATATTATTAAAATATTATTTCAATTTCTGTATTGGATATGGAAGGATTTAACGTTGTTATAAAGAACAATAGTTTTCTATTTATAAAGACGATATTTTATGGTGTTGGAAATTTGCGAAATGGACTTTATACACTTGACTTACAAGAAAATATTTTTCAAATTGAACAAACTAAGAAAAGGAAAAGAGATGATATTAATTATACCTACATGGGTACTGTAGACTCGGTCATATCAATGAACAAGATTATCCAAGTTGCATAAAGATGGGCTCTTTGAGTTATCTGATTATGAATCATATCCAACTTGTGAATCTTGTCTCATGGGTAAAATGACTAAATCTCCTTTTAGTGGAAAAGGAGAAAGAGTTATAGAGTTGTTGGCATTGATTCACACAGACGTTTGTGGACCTATACAACAAGTGCACGGGGTGGGTATTCTTATTTTATTACTTTCACTGATGATCACTCAAGATTTGGATATGTGTATTTAATGAAATACAAGTCAGAATCATTTGAAAAGTTCAAGAGTTCAGAGTGAAGTAGAGAAACAAACGGGCAAGAGTATAAAGATACTTCGATCAGATTGAGGTAGAGAATACTTAAGCGATGAGTTTCTCAATTATCTCAAAGAAAATGGTATAATCTCACAATGGACTCCTCTAGGTACACCACAGTTAAATGGAGTATCTGAAAGGAGAAATCGAACACTGTTGGACATGGTTCGATCTATGATGAGTTTTAACCGA